>JABSTQ010009587.1:0-600000 GCA_013358835.2 Ixodes persulcatus | reverse complement strand
AGAACAGCAATGTGTGATTTTCAGCGATGTAACTATAAGGAAAGGGACGTCTTACGCTCGTTTTGTTCTAAAAATATGATCGTGTGACAAGTACCAGTACGATACTTCTTATTGCAATGAGACAGCATAGAATGTCGCACTGCGATTTAGTTTTGTTTGCATCTGCCGCGTGCAAATAAAGTATTCTGATAAACCAGATTAACGCCAACGTATACATCTGTTTGTCACTTAAGTCGATACAAGTTATGCGAGGCGGAAGTATCTTGTAAAGTAATTGAATTCCGTTTTCAAGTATTTGTGCTCTACTCAAGATATGTTTGTTACGAAAGTAACTTATGGAGTACTCAAAATACTTTATAAAGCGGGTATTTAGTAACTTATTTTAAATACTTTCGTCAATTATCTTGTCTTTCAGGCACTGCGGAAAGCAATAGACGTCAATGCGCTCGAGCACTTTGAGCACCAAAAACAAAACAAAAAAACAACGAAACTGAGGAACACCGGAAAGGGGTTCTTCTTTTGTATGCGTTCCCCAGTACCAGATTTTTGCAATTTGTGATAGTCATCTTACAGATCAAGTAGTAATCTAAATATAAATAAATGTCTTTTCATCACACACACACACACACACACACACACACACACACACACACACACACACACACACACACACACACACACACACACACACACACACACACACACACACACACACACACACACACACACACACACACACACACACACACACACACACACACACACGCGCGCGCGCGCGCGCGCACGCACGCACAGATGAAGCCTACTGGCACACGTACACACTCAAACCTGCGCGCGCGCGCAGTACACACACACAAGCTCAAACGCAATCACCCACACACATATACTTGAACAAACTCACAGACACACACACTCAAAACGTACTCACACACGCGCACACTACTACGCACACGCTAAACGTGCGCCCACACGCACACACCAAATCAACACTGCACGCCGTCTAAGCCGAGAAACTCATCGACAGATGGCGCTCGCTGCCATCCCTTTTCCCTCCTTCCCAGCACCCTCCCTACCTCCTCTCCGGACTGGCCCCCCCTCCTCTCCCGGTGTTGAAGCAACGCCGGGCCCCCAGTTTCTGTCCGCGGGAGCCCACGCACCGAACGCCGGGCTCCGACCGCGGTCTTGAATGAGGCGCAACGCACGCAACCGCCGCGCCGTCCTCGGACTTCAACTACGCGGTTAAACACAGCACGACAGCGACCTTCCTTTGTTTTCTCCTTCATTTCGGAAACATTCATTCCCGTGCCAGCACGACGAACAAGTAAACCAAGCCAAGTCCTCTTCTGGAATTAAGCAGGTGAGGATGATTGTCCCCCATCCTCCCCGCGAGACCTGCCCTTCAAACCGCGCTGTCACACTGCCAGTACATAATACAAAAAAGACCATGTGCAGACAGTTCGAGGCGTGTCTCTTCCTCGAACAAATGTCCTGGCACATTGACAATACAAAAGCTGCTTGCAGTTGCGTTTTAAGCATGAATATCTGTGAACCAAACTTTCTTCGAAAATGCATGAGGCAGTGTCAGCGGATAAATCTCTTCTCATAATGTCTGCAGACATTATGAGAAGAGATTCCGTGGCTCTTGTATGGTGTACGAGCAGTAAGACTACGGTTTTACGCTTGCAATGTACACCGTGCGAACTTGTTAACACGAACGACCGATCGCCGGTTTTTTTTTTTTTTTTTTTATCTGCTTTTCGCTTAGAATGAAATGGGCTGTCCTTGATCTACTGTAGTCACTGACGAGTTGAGAAAGGTAAGGAACAGCGCAGCCAGAGCACGACGGAAAGCATGCTAGAGGCCTGGCGTTCGAAAGACACGCCCCCCGCCGCTTTTGTTTCGTCAGTGAATATATGGTGCGATGGAATGTGCTCATTTCGGGCGTCGACCTACGTCGTAAAATATGGTGCCCCCATGTATACCCTTCGGAAGTAAAATGCGAAAGAGCGACGATGTAGTGTTCGCGCTAACAGTGTCGCCCAGTGAACCCTACCGGACGATATGTGCTGAAACACACGATTTGGTCGTTTGCTGCGCTTACAGTTCCCCCAAGCTTCATTATCTCTTAAATTATCGAAGAGTTACACGATTGAGACCTAAGTTTTGCGTTCTGAGTCAAGTTTAAACAAAAACTTTTAAAAATTGTCGGGAAAGCAGGAAAAAGAAATGGCGGGCTGTTTCGACTTACATTGACCGCGGTAGTAAATCCTGACGCGTAGTCACAATGCGCATGATATCAACGTCATGGTCTGAGTCACTGTTTTCGCTTCAAAGACCTGCCTGTCTCAATTACCAACTGTAGAGAATTCTAAGGAAATGCGACCTGTGTTTTCGGCCCCGTTCTCTGTTTTAAAACTAAAACACATGTGCGAAAAAAGAAAACCAAAAAGCGGACGAAATTGGTGACATGAAAAAATCGTCTCATAGAATTTTTGAGAAACGTGTGCATTTATTTTGCACGCAAACATCAAATATGGTCGCGTTCAAAGCATTGTTGCAATTTTTATACTACAAATACCCACGTGTGATGCGTTAAAAAATATTATGTGGAATTTTCGTTTCAAGTTTTAAGTGAAGGTCGCGTTTGCCGGGTCGTAACCCTACATTACTTGGCCTCAACTCCACACGGACTAACCGCCAAAACTACAAAAGCACGAACTCGTCCCGTTCGATCCCGCACGCAACACCATCTATAGACCTTTCAATGTTTACAAAATCACAGTCCAGCGTGCGATCTTCACAGCCCAGCACGTGCGTGTTCGTCGCTTCGGAAATTGAGCAAAACACGCGCCATACGCACGAACACTCAAAATGGCACCGGCCACACGCTCTTTTTTGGAAAGGTCTATAGAATAACCAAAGCCTGTGCACTAAAGCTTTGACGTCATCAAAATGAGATGAAGCGAAGACACTGATTGAATGCGAGTACTACGACCACTCGGTCGGACCTCGTGTCCAATCAACGTGCCGGAAGACGCTCAGGTTTCGGGCTCGGCTCCAATCGCCGAGTTTTACGCCATCGGACAGCGGCGGTGACCTTCCGTGGAGCATGAGGAGGATATTTGCCGGCCTCGATTATTCCTGGTGGTGTCGTCCCACCTCGGCTGCACGAGCGCTCGTGCTACGGGAGCACTTTTCAAAGCCTCCCGCTCGCGCTTGTAGCCCTCGCGTTTGGTCCCCGTTAAAGGGATACTGAACCAAGGAATTTAGTGTCCATAATAAGTGGCGCACGTTCTTTCCACGAGCCAGCAGCCGCCGGTGTGCGCGAGCACACGCAACAAAAATGACGTCAAAGATCTCCATTCGCGGTTAAGATGGCAGTGAAATGCATGGGCTTCGGGCGAAAGGAGAATAAAGACAAGTTTTTCATCTATACAGTGGTGTCTGGTGTAAAAGGTAAGCGATTAATTGGTCTAACAAGCATCTAGCTTTCACTTGTAGAGATGAAAAGCCTGTCTTTATTCTCCTTTGGCCCGAAGCCCATGAATTTCACTGTCCTCAAGCGCGAATGGAGGTCTTTGACGTCATTTTCGTTGCGAGTGCTCGCGCACACCGGCGGCTGCTGGCTCGTGGAAAGAACGTGCGCCACTTATTATGGACACTAAATTCTATGGTTCAGTATCCCTTTAAAGAGGAGGTGCACGAATAAAGGGGGTATTCACTGGACGCCTATATTTGAGGTCGGCGTTTAGAGCGCATGCTCAGAACGAGCTCACATCACTATAGCTGCTAAGACCGGTAATCTCGATGGTGCGGAATGCACGTTGCCAAAGAACTGCGAAAGCTCGCCGTCAGCACGCGCTCAGCAGTCGCGCACACAGCTAATAGCGCACGCAGTGAATACTCCCCATTGGGTAGGAATATTTCTCACTTTCCACAAGCTTACTGGCACTAATGGGACGACGCTGACCAATATGCTTTTTATTTTTTTTTAGCTGCGTAAACCCATAAATTGAAGCGTATGTTTTTTGTCTTTTTCTTCTTCTTTTGTTTTTGCGAATTTCGATGACCGAGTTGCGGGGATCGCATTGATGGCGTTGTCAACCATCCGATCCCCAGGAAGTTCGTCATCGATGTTTGCAATTCCCGCGGTGACGACATTTAAATGTTACTCATACAGAGCATACGAGCAATGCGCGAACATTCGAAATGGGCTCGTGACATTCAATACCTCGACGTGCATTCGGGTAGCGGCTCGTGCTCAATCGCTGCGATGACGGGAATAGCCGAACCTTAACAATGTCTGTAAGTCGGCGCGTACCCTGTGCTTTGTCAACCCTAGCGCGTGGCTACAATAAACATTGGCGGCAAATGATTGGCTCCGGAGCACGTGGTCGTTTGTAACGCCTGCAAATTGAGAAAAAAAAACGCGGCTGTTTTTTTTTTAATTTTTTTTTTTTTTTTTTTTTAGATTGCCATAGTGTGGGAAAAAATGATCTAACGAATGTTTCAGATGTTATGAACGTCGAGAATAATTCTACGAATGTCACGATATATAATTCAGGTATTTCCTGAAAGGAAACCAATTGTTGCATTGCACCTTTAAGCCGAGTCTCAGTATACCAATGTACAGCGCTACTGTGCGAGATTATATCAACTTTGGGGGCTCGAGAAACAGGTACAGCGAACAAAGAACTCGGTACGTTCAACAATAAACGGTGCACGGCCCACTAAACGCCAGTTAGAAGGACGCAAAACGTGTGCGAACGGCCCCACTCAAGAGTTCTGTCAGTGCAGCAGCAGTCCTCACTCGAAAATAGTAATTGATTACAATCACGATTGCTCTCGGTTAAAGAAGTACCCAATTATATTCATTGATTACTTGAGAAGAAAAGTAATTGGCCATTACTTGAAAAAGGTAATCCTTACTTTTCAGATTACTTAAGATTTCTAAAACTTGAGATTTTTCTGCCGGTTTGAGAACGGGTCTTACGTACAGTACATACCTGGTTCGAGGAATCCTTGGTAAAAAAGTTGTACAAGGACGCCATTAGAAAGGTGAGAAAAAATTAGTAACAGTTACAACTAATTTTAGTAGTTCCAAAACTAATCAGATTACTCTTGCGATCACTTCCTAATACATCTATTCAAATTATCACAAAATTACTCCATAAAGTAATCGACTAAAAGTAACCTGATTGCTCGTAATGAGTACCAGAAGAGTTCCGGGGTCACAATGCTTATGCATCACACAAAAGACAGTCAGCATACAGATTCGAACGCGAGTTACCGCGAGATCCGTGCTTCGAATGCAGCATGGCAATGAGTTCAAGGAGAAAACCTGAAACGCGGCATTCGAAGCACGGATATTGCGGTGACAAATGTTTGCAGACTGTCTTTTGTATGATGCATGGAGCAGTGTGAACCCGGCCTCAAGCTTGTGTGACCAATAGACCGATCTCACCAGCCAGTTTGACTACGCCACCGCTGCCGCAATGCATCGAGGGAACTTTAGTCTTTCTGCACGTGCGACCAACTCACTGGAGCTCTGTGCGTGGTAGAGCACGAGACGGCACGAGCCCTCTCGTGCACTGCCGTTTGTCTCCCGTGAACTAAAGTTATGGCGGCGTCACGCATGCGCCGAACGCTTGGTGAGATCGGTCTATTCATCTTTCCCTACTGTATTAGCGGCGAGATGTTTCCGTGGCGCCCTCGTTTGGTTACCTTTCGTGACGTCATTACCTTGTGAACAACAAGTTCGATGGTGTTTGCAATGAGCATGGTGAAAGCCTGAAATCATAGCGCTCTCAAAGAAACACTGCACACGCCGTCAAAATTGAAGGCCTTCCATTACTCTTATTTGCGTCGCTGAGAAATGCTTGGCTGACGTCATAGTCATCATTCGGCCAATCGTGGTGGGCCGACCACAGCGACGCTTTCGATCGCTCACGTTGCCAATACCTTTGATTACGATGGACGTAGCTTGTTCAAACAAAGAATACTCAGACCCTGTGCGAGTTTGTGTTCCAATATATATATATATATATATGTACGCCGCGCTGTCCACTTCGGCAAGGAAAAGCCAATACGAGACAATACAATTTTTTCATTGATGCATTTTTTTTTTATCGTGTATTATATCGACCTCTAGCCACCGAAACACTAGAAAATGGGTCGAACGGTCAATTTTTGTATAGGCCGTCGGCTTAGCCATTGATTTCTCGCCGTGTTTACAGGGTGAATGTGGTTAGAACTGGACCTCCCAGGGACTGGACCTCACAGGGAACACACCTCAGTACATGACGTCGGAAACGACTGACTCTTGACGTCATGACGACCCGTGACGTGGCGTCTGACGTATGTAACGCCGAAATATGCCAAAATTGGACAGTGATAATCTAAATCCTCAACACGAGAGTTCGAGTTAGGGATCGCTTTCACTGCATAATATAATGCAATTCCATAATGTTTGTATATGGTATCCCTATATTATACATGTTATTTCTATATTAGCATATAATGTAATATTCCTATACACCAACTCAACCTCGTGACGCCAGACCACTACGGTGGCGCTGCTGTAGGCTTTGAGCATGCGCAGATACTTTATCTCACGCGAATCTTGTTTCTGTGTACGCGTGGTTCCCACACCTGGTGTGTGCAAATGCGGGCTTGTTTATAAAGAGCGTGTGAATGTATGCCACGATCTAATATAGTATTCCTATGTCGTCATAGTGGCACTTATTCCGATATCACAATATAATATCTTATTCCTATATAACAATCTAATATAGTATTCCTATGACATCATAGTAGCACTTATTCTTATATCACAATATATTATTTTATTCCTATATAACAATCTAATATAGTATTCCTATGTCATGATATAATATTCCTATATATCATAATATATTATTCCTATACCATAATATAACATAGTTTCCATAGCAAAAATATAATATAATAATTAAGGGTTGGAGACCTGTTATATCAGACTTACGATGCTCAAAAACGTTCTGTACAAAATAATGGTAAGGTAACTCGAAAATAATAGAGCGGCCTTTTAGATTCGTATCAAATTGTCAATCATACTCAATTATCTTTCTATCTGATCCAAGTGTGCGCTCGGTAACTTTTTTTTTTTTTTTCACACCCGAGGAATAAGACAACTTTATTATAAATAAATTGCACGCGTACATCAATGAATCAAAAATAGTAGACGCGGAATGATGCCTAAGTTTTAGTTGGGCAAAAACTAAGGGGGAGACACTTTGTTATTTTGAGATTGATTCCTTGAGAAGAGATATATTAGGCTTATTCATGAGATGAACACAACATACTTGGAACCTTCGCGATTGCGAAGACGGTCACCCGCAAATGAGCGTCATTGAATTGTCGAGTGCATAGGACATCGGAGCAGCGAGCAGGATCGTGATTCGTCCCTCGAGCGTCGTTTACTGTGTCTACATCAGCCGCTTCTGTGCATGCAAGCACTGCATGTGGTGCTCGTCGCTTCTACACTTGTCGCTCGTAAAAAATATATATCCGTAGAGTGCTCCCGAGTTCGCCAAGATTCTACTTTTTTAATGTTCACCAGCAGTCATAGGTGTTTCTGTAACACCCTTAGGGTGTTAGTCCTGGGAAGCGCTGATTTACACCCTTAAAGGCGTAACACTTTTTTTAGCATGTAGAAAACGGTGACATGTTGTAGCTAAAGGATGTCACAAACCTGCCGAAGCTTGAATTGGACCAGGCTTGAATTTTTCGTACATCTAACGTAAAGTTCGGCCATCGTTCGATCTAAGTTCGATTGTTATGCGTATGCGTGTAAATTGAAAACGAGCTTACTCCGCCGGACGGAAAAGGGTAACAAACTAAATCACTTTTCTTTATGAGCAGTTAAATAATAATAATAATAATAATAATAATAATAATAATAATAATAATAATAATAATAAATCTTTATTCGCAAATTGCCCAGTACCAAGATCAGTTTCGGGTCCGATCAAAGCCATCAGGGGCTTGTAGGATCAGACCCAGCAGTTTAATTGACAAAAGAATCACAGGCACGGCGACGACGAACACTCAACCAACACACAGAAATAGGCTAAGCCTCACAGGGCCCTGGAGTCACACAGGCACGATGAGGACGAGAACACAACACACACTCAGTTGGATCAACATTGTAGATCCTTCGAGTCGCACAGGCACGACAACGACGAGCACACGCCAACAATCACACAGTTGGTAGAACCTCGGAGGGCCTTGGAGAGTAGTGCGAGGTCACGTGGCACGATAAGTCGTAGAATGAGGTGGAAGAGAAAAGGAAACAAAGCAAACGCAGACGCGCACCCATGCGGCATCTTGGGCGACTGAATTCGGTATGATCATAAATGTAAAAAAAAAAAAGACAAATTTAAGCATGATTGAACACTTGATGCTGCAGGGAGGACACCGAAAAGGTAGGGCGGGTAGCATAGCAGAAGATGCAGTGTAGAAAGCAGGAGCATTCGCTCAAAGGCACAATCACATACCTAAAAAAACCTTTGCCCAGGTTACTGTCTAGTAATGTCAGAAAATACATTTTGCAGCTTCCTTTTCAATTGCTTGTTAGAGGTGATGGAACTGAGCGAGTGCGAGAAGTCATTAAAAAGGCTAGGTACATAATGTTTGCGCAGACTCTCACCATATCGAGTCCGTACCGAAGGAATTTGATAAGGAACGAAACATCGGAGTTCACGACATGAATTGGATGGAATTTTGAACTCGCTTTCCCAAAAGTGCCGCCTGATAACTGTTTGAACAAAGAGCGAGTAAAAGGATGGCAACTGAAGAGACTCAAAAAGATTATCAGTACTAGAGTATTGCGTGTGATAGGCAACGCTTTTGAGAATACCCTTTAAAATCCGATCGATTCTTGAATGCCATTGGAGGGAGCAATTAAAAAATACGGTGATGCCGTACCTCAGTACGCTGTACGCTAAGGCGTGTATTATGTTTTTTTTAATGGATAACGGTAAAATCCCTTTAATGTTGTACATGAAACAACAGACTGTACGAAGACGTTGACATAAATGAGACATATGATTACCCCACGCTAAATCACAATCAAAGTGAACACCTAAGTATTTCATAGAGTCAACATATTGTATTGGAGTACAATCGGTACAAGTGCAGTTAGATGTATGAAGATATAAGGGGAAAGTCAAATTCACATTTTTTAATGGATTACGAAAACATATCAGTTTCGTTTTTGCAGTATTAACTCGAAGCTTGTTTGTAGAGAACCAGTCCATAAGGTTAACAGCGTCCACCTGAAGCATTTCCATTGCCCGCTGGTAATCAAGGTGCCGAGAGAATAGGACGGTGTCGTCTGCATACTGATGTATGAAGCAGGTGGTAACAACAGATGAGGTGTCATCTACATATATGTTGAACAATAAAGGCGACAGGATAGACCCCTGTGGAACACCAGATGTTAAGCATGCCAGAGCACTTAAACACCTTTAGAGCTATGCTTTCTGACGACGTGAACAGCATTTCTACTTCTTCAACTGTCCAAAACTCTTTCACATAAATAGCTATTCCACCTCCTCGAGCATTCTGGCGGGTATAAAAATAGTTTTGAAATCCCGGTAGTTTGAATAGCGAAAGATGATGTACACCCATATTGATTTCTGTTAGCACCAAGGCATCTATCCGGTCGTGAACTTTATCAACAATAATCTTCAGTTCGTTCCAGTATTTGCGAATGCTTCGAATGTTTACATGTGCAACAGTGAAGCTATTGGAGCAAGAGGCATCGAATGAGGCATTAAAAGCATGGAAATTAGTGAACTCAGAAAAACTGACTGAAGCCATTATTTAATCAGATCCAGGTCACCTCGTTGCAGAATTCTTATCGGAGGAGCTCCCTCTTCTTTTTTTGCATAAATTCGTGAGTGTTTAACCCAAACGAATTTGTAACCGCATTCTTTTCCCCGAGACCGAGCCAACCAGAAAAGCTCTCTGTTCATCGGGGAAAGATTATCGTTAAAATATACTCGTTCCGAGGAATCCTTTCCAAAGGACATACGAAGTTTGACGCGAGCCTGCATCCAGCGGTCTTTAATGACCGATGAAGCAAACCTCACCAAAATGGTAGGATTTGCAACTTGTTTTCCAAGCAGCCTGTGGGTAGATATAACATGAGCTGGTTCATGGCCATCAATGGCGAGCTTGTCAGCCAGCTGCATCAGGACAGACGCAAGAGTTTCATTTTGATCCACCTTCAGACCTTGGATCTCCATGTTATTTAGGCGAGAAGTCTGATCAGCCTCGTTTATCTCCGTTCTCAAGGTTTGTATTGTCCGTGCTTGTTCAGAAACAGTGGTCTTCAAGGTGCTCATTTCAGCCTGTAGATCCTTGACTGCAGTCTCATGAGCAGTTGCAACTGCTAGCATGTCGTCATACTTGGCGCTTAGAAAAGTGATCGAGCTCTGAACCTCTTCAACAGCCGTCTTCATTAGTTGTATTGACAGTCTGAGCAGCAGAAGCTCGTTAACTTTTTGGGGAAGCTCAAGCAGCGTGTCGACACTGGTCTTGAGTGAAAGGAGAGAATCAAATTTCCGGCTCATATCAAGAATCTGCGCTGCGAGCGTGGAGGAATCACACTGGAAGCTCGTGTCAAAACCCGCCACACCAACGTCAAGATCACTACGAGTGGTTTTGGTGCGGCATACCTTGCACCTCCATTTTTCTTTTTTTTCAGTGGTCATAGCGGTAAAATCCCAGAGGAAGTTTTCCTCGCTAATCCCAGAGCAAGTTTTCCCGAGGTGAGAGTCATGTCCGCAGGAAGAGCACGTCATTATTATTAATAATAATAATAATAATAATAATAATAATAATAATAATAATAATAATAATAATAATAATAATAATAATAATAATAATAATAATTTTATTCCCGTTTCAGGCAAATTGGGGGGGGGGGGGGGAGAAAAGAAGCCACACTTGACAGCTTGACGAGCTCCCTGCGGCAGCGTGTCAGGGATGTTGAAGTACACACAATGTATCACAGCACTTAGCGAAAACAAAACAAAAATTAATAAGAAAAAGACAATAAGATATAAAGGCTCTGCACTACCAACAATTTGAACGATACTGTTCAATAATCAAAGCAATAGATTCCAAATGAAAAAGGTATAGGAATAATGTTTCTCAACTCGAAGATTCATGGTGTCCACGTGAATATCGCGGGAACACGACAAGCTTAGAAGTATTTTGGTCGATCCTTAAAATAATAAATGTTTGCGTTTGTATTAGGTAAACATTGTTAACTGTTTTTTTTTAAATTTAAACTCAACTACCCTATAAGTTATTTTACTTTGGTAAGATACGAAGTGTTTGCGTAGAACTTCAGGAACACGGTATACTGTTCGAACGTCAACCTTCGTAGAGGTTTGTCTAAAGTTACAAGGTTCGGCGAATCAGTCACCGGACCTTCGGCTGGGACTATAGTGTCCTCTTCACTGATTGGAAGCGAGCCTTCACCACCACTTTTCAGTGTTGCCGAAAATAGAACACTATTGATGGCCATGCTGTCTAGGAAGTGTTGGTACGGGCCAAAGGGACATACATTTTCCTCTTCCTATTACGCAGACGTCTTTGGGCTGATCCCCAGGTCCGAGAAAAAGAAAATTGAAATTTGGACGGAAATGGGTACATAGAAATATTGCGGCAAAGCTCTTTAAAAAAAAAGAGAAAAAAAAAGAAGTTGCACAAGCGCATTGATAGCTCGGAAAACTCAAATAGTGTTTTGTCAAAGTCATGTTTGCTTTTCCGTTCGGTAGATATGATATTCATACGTGGCTCGTTGCCATAAAAAAAAAAATAGTGCGGAACCATATATACACGGATTCGCAGAAGCCCTTTCGAATTTTGGTTGTTTATTATTTTGTTTTCCTCATGTTCGCGTTGTCGACGTTTTGCTCGGATTTTTTTTTCTTTCTTTCTGGGGTTATTACGATTGACGAGGTTGGTCATTACATACCGAACACCTCGCGATGCGATGGACACAGCGTATTTTACTTTTATGGTCTCGTGTTCCAAAAACACGTCCTCTCGTGTGTATGTGTGTTTTTTTTATTTTTGCGAACAAGAGGGCAAGTTGTTGATTAGCCGATTACCCTAGGAGGATGATCCTCACAAACGGGTTGCTATATAAATTTTGTGTCTTGTACCTTCGTCCTCAATAATGTAGTTCACATATCCGGCAAAGGGGGGGGGGGGGAGCTAGGGGGGGAGCGAGACATTTGTAACGAATATATAGCAGAGGAAAAAAAGAGAAGGCTTGACAGTTATGATAAAAACGGGATCATCTTTCAGTTGCTTGCGCGAGCAAATCAATGTTTTACATCCAATACACCGGAAGGTGCACGATTCAAGATGGCGACGACTACACGGAAAAGGGTTATAGGATTAGTTTTATGACCTTGCGTCCGTCGCTATTTGGATGCTCAAACCATGATATGAAACTGAGCTTGGTTACAATCAGGAAAGCTCGAACGGGTTGCGGTGAATACGCCCGCCCGGTGTTTGGGAGAAAAAAAAAGGACCGTGTTTTTTCCTCACCGCAGGAATTCATTACGCGCCGCCGTTCGCTCAGTTTCTGTTCAAATGAGGCGCCAGCCATTGGGACAGGATGCTAAAGTTCCAGCACTTACCATAATCTAATTCAAAAGGAATAGGCGATTTTTGGGAAATCTTTATTGAGGAAAGTGGCAACCAACGGAGCCCGCGGCGCGCGACTACACAGATACGAATGGCGAACACCTTCCGGAACGCGTCCCGTTGTCTCATTTAAAATTTTTGAAAATCGATGTTTCCAGTTATATAACGGTATAGCTCCGAAACTCTGGCATCTGGTTCAGACAGTTAGCAATGCACTTGGGCGGAGACAGAACGTTCAACAATGCATAGTACTTTTTTTTTATTAAACACCTTGTATGTTTATTGCCGCTAGGGAATTTTTCGAACCTTCCAAAAGATATTGTTGAACCAAGTTTGATTTTTTTTTAACATTGGAGGCGAAATTTACGCGAAAATTGCGACTAAAGTTGAACCATCACGCGCATGCGCGGAAATTGAGAACGGAATGATGCCACCTGGCGGAGGAGGGTAACAAACTAAATAAATAATTAAGGTCGCGGTACCGTATACTCTGAATACGTTATACAAGAAACGGTATTCAGACACTGTCTGTGGAGTGTTTCTGCCTAGTATGACGTCACATTAATCATAAAAAAAAGCTATCTGCAGACATGTTAGAAGCATACGTATGTATGAAGCAAAGCATGCTTCGGACATTTCTGAGGCTTATCCGCGGATAAATCTGCCATCATGTCTCGAGAGAAACTCCTTGCCTCTTGTACGATGCATGACAAGTGTCACTCCGGTTTAATCGTCATCAACACCAATGCAACGTACGATTAAGTAGAGTAAAAGAAAAGCGCGAAGCTCGAAACTCTGTACCACACACACACTCACACACGAAGATGGAGTCCCGCATCGAATGTGACTTGAAATAACGACAAAAAGAATGTTTCGAATCGGGTTTTTGCGCTCATTTATGATTCACCCTACGTGTGACTCCGTGTGTCACAAACTTCGCATCGACCATGTGTCAACCGCAGTGCGGGTGGTGTTATTGATTAGCTTCGGATTGCAGGGTGTGTTTGCTGTTTCGCCAGTATAGATGGCTGCGAGGTCGTTCCGTCTGGACTCGTTCCCGGCGACGAAGGGCAAATTGTACACGATACAAGTGTTCATTTTTTATGCATACTCATAGGAAAAGTCATTCGCAGCTCGATACACTCTACTCGCTCAAGAGGTTTCTACGGTTTCAGGTCGGTCTCTATATGCGCATGAAATATTCGAGCAGGTCGGTTAAATATGCGCACGAGCAACATCCCGTCAGCCATGGGTGCGAAGGCAGACGAAATAATGACATCAGCGTAGCAGAAACGACACGAGATGGATCACTCTGTTTGCTTGGAGGCAGTTGATTTATCAGTAGGAGGCAGCATTCTATATCAGATATTAAAGCGTCAGCGGAACCCTGCACGGACCTCGCTTGCTCGTGTTGGTGTTGGCCGCAGGACTACGGAAGAGAGTGTGAGCAACGAAGCGCAGCGATTGGTTTGATGTCATAGCGCGCGATCAATGGCGTAGCGCCACGTGAAGGTTTGAGCGGGGGGGGGGGGGGGGGGGGGTTGAGTTGTGAGTTTACTCTTCTCCCTCTCCCTCCCCCATTTCTTTGCGTAGAAAAACGGGTGTACAAGGAGGGGGGGGGGGGGGTAGGATAATAATAATAATATTAAGAATAAGAATAATAAGAAGATTTTTATTTTAATTTTTCATTACAGGTAATGATGGGGCCGAGGGACAAAAAAAAAGCCGCTATAGGCGGCTTGACGAGCTCTCGGTCCCTGTGGCATTCTGCAGCAATTACAGGAAAAATAAAAAAAAAAACGTAATTTTTTTCAGTTATGCAGAAAGCATACCCAACCGAGATCATTTTGTTAATTTTCAGTAAAACACGGGGTCTAAATTTACATAAATAAATACAAATGCATGCAACATGAGGAGGAATTTCTACATTAACAACTTAACCGAGAGGACATAGTTATAATGTACAAATATATACAAAACCAAATATCACTACACTACGTCAAAGCTATAGATGATTGCACGTAATTTATTGAAACTCAATTTATCTATATCAATAATCTGGGAGACTAATAAATTGGGAAGCCTTGAGATTCGGTAAGCTAACATTTCTTTTCCGATATTCTGTCGATACGTTGGTACTTGCGAAAAAGCGGAGTTACCGAGTTTCATGCGTTATAATATGTTTTTGTAAATTTTACAATTTTACCAACCAGGAGGTGTTATGTTGCACTTATATATTAAGCTTTCGGGATAGTCTATAGCTATATACATTTTTAATATTAGGTATATTCACTTCCCGTTTCGAAAAGGGCCTATTTCGTCGCCACGTGTCACATTGCATATGATTCTGATAACAAGCGTTGCTCCTTAAACCAAAAAAGAACCTAATCAAGGTCTTTTGCATCCTCATTGCACTAAAGTCTAAGCCAGCCAGGTGATTTTTTTTTTAATCAGGAATTTGGTTTGGAGCAGCAGTTCATACTGGGAAGAGATGAAACGAAGGAAATGACGAGTTTCAACAAGCGGACCAAAACATGAGTCTATTAAGTGTCACGTTATTCATCTTTTCATCCTTCAACTCAGATCGTTTAATAGAGAGCTGACCACGACAGTAATACTCCCCTGTATCTCGAGCTGAGTTCAGACCTCACGGGAGACGAAGCCTTTCTGACCACACGGCGCTCAGATTACAGCTTTGAAGTCATACTCATTCCAACTGTAAAATAATGTTTATAATATGACTTAATACAGTGTAATTATATTAAAACAATATAATTAGCATACATATACATATATGGTAGCTTGGGAAACAAAACTGTCCAAGCAGCTTCATTGGTCTCCAGCCCAATTACATGTACAGCGTGGAGCAGAAAACTAAACTGTAAAGATCTCTTGACAAAAGCGCAACAAAATAAGATAAACATCAACAAACGATAAAGTAAAAAAAAAGGCATTGAATGAATCTACATTATATATACTCTCATTTGAACAGTTGCAAAGATGCTCTGAAGAAATGTATTCGCCTCGCAAGTGGGCTCATTTTCGTCTTCTGCGGATGAGAAAGGAGGTAGCGGTGAAGTCAGAACGCCGAGCCCTGATTGGCTGATCGCGAACCCCCTGTCTGAGCGTCGTCTGCTCCTTTGCAACGTCGTCTGCTCGCAACGTCGTCTGCGTCTGTCTTACCTTTCCTGCGACTTTCGGAAGTGCAGGTCTTTACGAGCGAGCTCGATTTCGCCTTTCAGAGAGGGCAGACGAAATAACTCGAGTGGTACGTTGTGTTTGTCTAACAACTATACTTCGTTTCACTTTATCTGCGAGCGAAGCCAAAGCTAGAAGCGCGAGACCAGCGCTTTTTGCGTTTCTCCCCAGCTCGCGCGCTCGAGCAAAGCCTGAACGCACGGAGCTTCCGTGCTCGCGCTTCCAGTTTTGCCTTCGCTCGCACATAAGGTGAAACGAAGTATAGCAGACGCGCATCAAGGAGGGAAGTCAAAGGACTCACTGGCGAGGTGTCCCGAGGCGCCTAGGTTTGCTTGCTAAGAACCTAGAGTGAGCGTGTTACTGTCTGCAAGTTCCCTCCCAAATACTTTTTCCCTCCTTTTGTGTGCGGCGAGACTCCTCACTCTTTAACGGCGTCGGCGGGTTGGCGCAGTTAACGTCGTCTGCTTTACGTCCGCTAGTCAAAGCGATGGCTGCTTTACCTATGCCTGCGTCTGTCGTCTGCGTCTTTACTATGCCCGCGTCTGTCGGAGATTCACCGCTTTTAGGAGCGAAGCTCCTTAGGGGCTAGCCATGTCCGTATGTCCGTCCGCCGTCCGCCGTAGGCCGGCGTCGGGTGCTCGTGCTTCTGCTCGTGAGATCACGTGCTCGTGTAGGGCAAAAAAAAAAATTGAAAAAAAAGATGAAAAAAATTATGAAAAAAGAAAAAAGAAGAAAAAAAAAAGAGTAGGGGGTTCTGAGATGCCATCCCATCTGTCTGCTTAAAAAAGAAAAAGAAGAAAACCACACATTCTCCTACTGACATGAATGAAAAGGCTCAAAGAAAAAGAAGAAAAAAAAAAGAGTAGGGGGTTCTGAGATGCCATCACATCTGTCTGCTTAAAAAAAGAAAAAGAAGAAAACCACACATTCTCCTACTGACATGAATGAAAGGCTCGGCATGCTGCGGCTCGGCGTTTATTTCACCGGCGAGAGTCACCGCTGCCTCGGAAAACAAGGAGATGACGAGAGGAAGAGATTGACCTCTTAATCTAAAATTGAGGTCAGCGATCAAAGTATAATACGGGAAGGGTTCACAAGGGTCGCGCGGGCATATTCCATTCAGCATGCCAGCCGGTCGTGGGCAGACGGTCTTGGCCAAGGACCGTCGGAGCACCGCTGCGCCGAGTCAGAGTGCTAGGCCTATCTGCCGAGCTCGCTTGGTCGGGGACCGTGGAATCGTGGCCATTGGAGCATTTCCCGGGTGTTTGTGGATCCAGCGTTCCTGTTCGTCCTGGTTTATTTCAAGTACCTTTTACTTTTTTTCTTGCTCCTTGTCGGGACGCGTGAGAACACACGTACAAAAATAAACGTCCGTTGGTCGTCGCGACCAAGTAACTGAGCGACGGTGTCGGCCATGCTGATTTGATAGTAAAAAGTCGTAGGATTTCGTCGTAACCGACGCAAAACTTACGATAATTTCGTTTCGTGATTACGAATTTGTTCTTACGTTTTGTCTTACGCACTCTTTTGGCGTAAGATCGTTTCGTGAATCAGGCCTCTGCACTTCAGAAAGTCGCAGGAAAGGTAAGACAGACGCAGATGACGTTGCGAGCAGACGACATTGCAGAGGAGCAGACGACGCTCAGATAGGGGGTCGCGATCAGCCAATCAGGGCTCGGCGTTCTGACGTCACCGATACCCCCTGCGCAAGAAGCAGACGAACTTGCCCTCCGCATAGACCAACTTATGTCTACAAACAAACCGGAGCGTTCCTAGCGGACGCCACCGGCGCCGCGCATGAGCGATGGAGTGTGAGCAAGAAGCTCGCCGTTGCCCATAAAGAAACCGTTGGAATGCGATCTTGTTGGCGTCGTTGTGAGTCCCCGTGCTCTTTTTCGCGCTGGAATCATTGATCCTACGTCTTCCCGGCAATGTCTGACTATTTTAGCGGCCTCAGCGAAATTAACGAAGCTCGTTACCCCGCAAAACTTCGCGTGAATAATGTAACGTGCGGTGATTCATTCCGCGTGGACGCCGCAGAATGGACGCTAAAGTCCGATTCGCATGATGAGATTCTGCTCGCCATTTTCAGTCGTGATATCTCTCGGGCTGCAAAAGCGTGAACCGTAGCTGAGATGTCAACGTCGATAGTAAAAATTGCAAGCAGAATCGGACCAAGTGAATCAGGAATAACAAGTCGGTGGTGGCCACTGGTAACAATGATCAACATCTTCTTGTATCTACTGTTTACGCCGAGCCTACTTACCCCAACCAACCTTCAAACTAAGAGCGTCTTTTGAGGACTGCACTCACTTCTTATCACGATTACCGGGTCAACGTTTGGTCCACGGGCCGCTGTCGTTGAATGAGCAGACGACAACAAGTAGAAACGTGTGAAAGAATAGACGGCAGTTCGAACGATCAGGCGACCGTTTGAACTTAAAGGCACACTGAACATAGTCCGCAGGTGGTCCTACTACTTGACGGTTTTCCCGCGTTCATGTTGGAACCAAACAAGTAAATCTAACGACCAGACGGCGTCTGGTTTTTCCTTTCACTGCACCGGGCCACGTTCTCGGACGAACCGAGCAGGCAGAAAACACATGAAAACTGACCTTCAAACCTTTCCGGACTCTTTTGGTACAGCCCCCGTCGCAAGGTTTTGAGGAGAAGGCAGATTTGTGTCTGGTTTCTTCTAAAATAACACAGGAATGCACGTCCCACATGGTGACTTCTGGTGACTTCTGCCCACAGCCCCAGACGGGAAGTGCGCCCGATGCGCCACCACCACTCCGTGACGTAAAAGAGCTGAGTTCATGTACAAGCCGTAACGTATTTTCGCTTTGAGGGAAACCAAGCAATAAAAAGCAACATATGTTAGTTTTGAAATGTATTATTCACGACGCTCACGTACGCTAGAAGACACCACGTCATTATTTAAATGCATGAAAGTGTTAGTAGCGTTGGTAAGATCCTCCAATCAGAGCCAATCAGAGAGAGGCATAGCAAACATCGGCCAACGTCCACACTCGTCCTCTCTCGGCACTCGAGTGTCTACACGACCTCCCCTGCTGGGCAAAGAGTAGTCAAGGCATTGCTCGACTGTGTGCGAATGAAGCCGGACGACGCGAGATAACGTCAAATAACGTGAAAGTTTATATACGCTATGGAATCATTGCAGCGGAGTGTAAAGCCGCGTTCACTCTACTAACACGTTACACAAAAGACTGTCTGAGACACGGTCTAAGGGTTGTTTCTTCCTCGTGTAACGTAACAATGGCCATGCAAAAACTGTCTGGGGGAATGTCTGGAGCATGCGTATGTATGAAGCACGCTTGCTTCGAAGATGCTTGAGGCCTGTCCGCAGATAATTCTGTGAGCATGTCTGCGGAGAAACTCCGCGTCTCTTGCATGGCGTACGACCGTATGCGTATAGTGGGACTGCGGCTCAGGGTATCCAGCAAGAGAGCGGGGAAAACGGACCAATGTAATTAGTCGCAGATGGATATACGAAAACAAAGTGAAATCCATTCGGTCGATCGTGCCGTGCTCAGTTCGTGCAGGAATGCGTTAATTCCGTTGATCATGCGATGCACAGTTCGTGCAGGAATGCGTCTAAAAATTTATAGGCACACACTTTTCTGTCAGCGAAGACTTTATACCGTCACTACGTCTCGCTTGGCGGAAGCTTTCTCAAATCTGCAAACTCCCAACAACTGCCTCTCGAGCTGCGTTTTCACAAGCTCCTCATCACGGATAAATGTTACATCTATAGGTACAGACTATGTGAGCGAGTTAAACTTCTCTGAGCCAGATCCATGTTCGACTGAACATGGTGGCGGAGCTTCAAACCAGGCGTCAGCATTTTCGAGCTCGCTTGGTCTTGCCGCCGCAATTTCGAGTCGAACTTCAGGTCTGTCTTAACGTTCAGAGAGGAGTGGCAGGTCCAATGCTGTTGCAGGCCTGGATAATATTTACGTTATTTTTACTAACAAAAGAAGCGTAATGCGTAAACACGACGATTTGTCGTCAGTTGTGGACTCGTCTGGCGCAGATATTGTTGTAATGTAAAATACGCAATAGTGAAGTGTTCAACTGCTAGAAACGTTTTAATCTATACCGCCATGACAGGGGTTAAAGGAACAGTGGTGGCGTGTTGGTCGCAGTGGCTGAAGATTTACAATATTTTCATATCAACATCGCTTCCGACCTTGATATTGCCTCGCGCGCAGCTGGCCAGGTAGGCAGCGCGCGCGTGGCCTAAGGGTTATCGCGCCTGACTCCCACGCGAAAGGCCAGGGTTCGATTTCTGGCCGTGCCTACACATTTTGTTGACGCCGTAATGTGATGTTCTAGTAAATTCGAGAACCGCCTTGCTAATTCGAGGTTAGAATGTTCTACGTCCCGAACCTTCTACGCCGAATGTTCCGGAAGCCCACGCGTGTACAAAAGGGGCTCCGCCTGGCAAGCCAAGTCAGTTTTCGCCCCAGCGTTCGACTCTGCTGTCACGCCGATCTCGACGCCCGCGACGCTTTGTTCTCTTCTGTTGTTATAGTTTTTCCTCTTTATTTTTGGGCACAAGTTCGCCCCATTAAACGTTTAGTTTCTTCAGTTATTCGCCGCCTCATCATTTGTCCTTCGTGACATTTTGGTGGAGGTGCTGGGTACATTTGCGTTCTATGCCCGTGGACCGTACCCCTCCGAAAACACGCCGGCCAAGTGACGTTCTCAGCCCCGGGAGACTACCCTTCGCAGAAGACCAGACGAAGGCCCGGTCAAGTCGGCGTAACCAAGGCCTACCGCCGGAACTCGGACCTCTGCCGCTGAAATCCAAGAAGAAGACCGCGACGATGACCGCTCCGCCCGTCGTTGTCCTGCCCGTCGCCCCCCGATCGCCGACGCCTTTCCATGGAGAAATCTATGAAGACGTCGAGGACTGGCTCCTTCACTATGAGCGAGTGGCCCGCCATAACAGATGGACGCCGGAGCAGTGCCTTCAGAACGTCTACTTTGCTCTGGAAGGCACGGCACGCACCTGGTTCGAGAACCACGAAGCGTCGATTTCGTCGTGGGAAGAATTCCAGGCCGAGCTACGACGCACCTTTGCCAACCAGCAGCGACGACAGCGTGCCGAAGAACTCCTGCGAGCGAGAACCCAAGGGCCGACCGAGAGCGTTACAAGCTTCGTCGAAGACGTTCTCCACCTGACGAATCGCGCCGACCCTCAAGCCACCGACGAAAAGAAGCTACGGATCCTGATGCGAGGCGTTAAGGATGACATCTTCGGTGGTCTTGTCCGCAACCCTCCAGCCACCGTCGAAGATTTCGTCAAGGAAGCCACGAGCATGGAACGTGCCCTCCTCGCAAGAGCCAGCCACTACCATCGGCACTCGAGCATCGCTGCCTCTTCTGCATTGGGCCACGACATCAGCCCTAGCATCCCCGGCATTCGCGACATCATCCGTGAAGTCGTCCGGGAAGAGCTTCGCAAGATGCTCCCCACTGCGGATAGCCCGTCCTCACTATCACTCGCCGAGGTTGTCCGAGAGGAGGTTCACCGAGCCGTCCAGCCCGAAATTTCCACCAACACGACGACGCCAGAGGAACCAACGTTGAGCTACGCTGCCATGGCCCGACGACCGCCGCAAGCTAACCACCAGGCCACGGCACCACCCCGACGAGACCCTGCAATGCCGCAGTATCTGCGGCGTCAGGAAGGACAGACCCAGTACGTCCGTCCGGAGCAACCCTCGCCGAGGAAGACCGACGTGTGGCTGACGGCCGACAGGCGACCGCTGTGCTACCACTGCGGTGAGGCCGACCACGTCTACCGGAGGTGCCCCTATCGTCAAATGGGCCTACGAGGGTTTGCGCCGAATGACCCTTGCCCAAGGTACGGCGAACGCCCTCGTGACATTGAGGAATACCTCCGACGACCCCTGTCCCCGGTTCCGACTCGACCCCGAGGTTCCCGTTCGCCCTCGCCACGACGTGCGCTCTCGCCCTTCCGACGCTCTCGTCGTGACAGCCTGTCCCCCCTATCTCGTCGGGAAAACTAAGTGCGGCAACGCCTGGAGGTGGCGTTGCCGAAGACGACCGTAGTAAAGAGCCTCCAAGAACGCCGGAGCGCTCCCACTCTCCCGACGCTACGCATCACAACGACGTCCCTGCATCGGTGTCCAACAACCTAAACGTTATTATCGACGGCCACGACGCATCGGCACTCGTGGACACCGGAGCAGACTACTCAGTCTTGAGTGGGAGGCTCTCTCGCCGCCTTCGAAAAGTGACAACGCCGTGGGAAGGCCCTCAAATACGAACCGCCGGTGGGCACCTCATCACACCAGTCGGGCGATGCACTGCTCGCGTCGAGATCCACGGTGAGACGTGCCCTGTGAAGTTTGTCATTCTGCAAGACTGTTCGAGGGACGTTATCCTCGGAATGGACTTCCTCTGCGAGTATGGCGCTGTCATCGACCTCGGAGCAAACCGGTTGACACTACGAAAACCTGTTTCACCACCGGAGGGTCCCAAAACGACGTCATCTGCGGTCCGAGTCCTCGCAAGCCACGTGAACTTACCACCGCGGTCGAGTGTTTTCGTGCCCGTCGGGAGCACCGAAGCTTTCTGCGGCGAATTTCTGCTCGAGGGGAGCCTCCAGTTGCTTCTAGGAAGAGGAATAGGCGTCGCAAGAGGTGTAGCTGAACTTGAGGATGGCCGCACTGTGGTCCTCGTGACGAACTTTCGAAACGAAGCGTAACACCTCACGAAAGGTGCAGCCGTTGGCCACGTCGAGGAACTCCGAAACTCCGCCGAAATCGCCGCCATTACTGACAAATCCTCGCCACCTCAGCAAGACAGCACGTCGCCAGCGCAGCTCGACATTGACCCTAAGCTTCCGGGCCCGAAACGACGTCAGCTGATGAACCTCCTCACCGAATACCGCGACTGCTTTGCGACGTCATCGAAGGTGCGCCAAACCGCCGTTGCGAAGCACCGCATCGTTACCGAGGACGACGCGCGCCCTGTGCATCGATCGCCATACAGAGTCTCCGTTAAAGAAAGGCAGGTGATTCAGGAGCAAGTCCAAGAGATGCTGAACGACGACATAATCCAACCTTCAAGCAGTCCATGGGCCTCTCCAGTTGTACTGGTTAAGAAGAAGGACGGGACGCTTAGGTTCTGCGTGGACTACCGGCAGCTGAACGCAGTGACGAAGAAGGACGTATATCCACTCCCCCGCATCGACGACACGTTAGACCGGCTGCGCCACTCTCGATACTTTTCATCGATGGACCTGAAGAGCGGCTACTGGCAGATCGAAGTCGACGAACGGGACCGAGAGAAGACAGCCTTCGTCACACCGGATGGACTGTACGAGTTCAAGGTGATGCCCTTCGGACTATGCACGGCGCCAGCAACTTTCCAGCGTGTCATGGACACCGTACTGGCAGGACTGAAGTGGCAAAGCTGTCTCGTCTACCTCGACGACGTCGTAGTGTTTTCCGGCGACTTCGACGAGCACTTGCGACGACTCCGAGCTGTTCTCCAAGCCATACGGACCGCCGGACTTACCCTCAAGCCGTCAAAGTGTCGGTTCGCCTATGACGAACTGAAGTTCCTAGGTCACGTGGTTAGTAACGCAGGCATCCGCCCAGACCCAGAGAAGACTCGCGCCGTCGCAGCATTTCCAGCACCAAGAGACAAGAAGGCCGTGCGAAGGTTTCTTGGACTATGTGCCTACTATCGGCGCTTCGTTCGGGATTTTGCAAGGATTTCCGCACCGCTCACAAACCTCACGAAGGACGCCGAGAAGTTCGAATGGGCCGAGGAGCAGCAGCAGGCATTCGACGAGCTGAAGCGACGACTGCAGACTCCTCCTGTCCTTGGACATTTCGACCAGGATGCGGAAACCGAGATTCACACGGACGCAAGTAACGCAGGACTTGGCGCGGTACTGGTTCAAGTGCAAGATGGAACCGAGCGAGTCATCGCCTACGCAAGTCGGACATTGTCCAAGGCGGAGAGAAATTACTCCACGACTGAGAAAGAATGCCTTGCGGTCGTCTGGGCAATCACGAAGTTTCGTCCGTACTTATACGGGAGCCCGTTCCGCGTAGTCACGGACCACCACTCGCTCTGCTGGCTTGCGAACCTCAAGGACCCGTCAGGACGCCTCGCTCGATGGAGTCTCCGACTGCAAGAGTTCAACATGACCGTGGTCTACAAGTCAGGCCGCAAGCACAGCGACGCCGACTGCCTGTCCAGAGCTCCCGTCGAAACACCTTCCGGCAGCAGTGACGACGATGACGACGAGTGTTTCCTGGGCGCAGTGAACACCGATGACATTGCCCGACGTCAACGAGGCGATCCTGAGCTGCGCGCACTGATAGAGCACCTGGAAGGGCGCGGAAGTGCCATACCACGTGTTTTTTCACGTGCGCTGTCGACATTTGCCATTCGACAAGGTGTACTCTACAAAGAGAACTTCGGAAACAACAACTCACCGTGGCTGCTGGTAATCCCGACCGACCTTCGGGAGGAGATCTTTCAGGCCTGCCACGACGACCCGACGTCTGGACACCTAGGTTACAGCCGGACACTGGCCCGTATTCGTGAAAAGTATTACTGGCCCAAGCTCCCAAAAACCGTCCACCTATACACACGGTCATGCCATGAATGCCAGCGACGCAAGAAACCCCCCACAAGACCGGCCGGACTCCTGCAGCCAATTTCTCCACCAACAGCACCCTTCCAGCAGATCGGAATGGATCTACTTGGACCTTTTCCGCCGTCGACGTCGGGAAATCGCTGGATCATCGTCGCCACAGATTATCTCACGCGGTACGCCGAAACGAAAGCCCTTCCTTCCGGAACTGCTGTGGAGGTTGCCAAGTTTTTCATTGAATCCATCGTCCTCCGGCACGGCGCTCCCGAAGTCCTGATCTCAGACCGTGGATCCTCGTTCATGGCCCAGCTGACACAAGAAGTCCTTCGTCTCAGCCAGACCAGCCATCGTCGCACCACGGCGTACCACCCGCAGACCAACGGGCTGACGGAAAGACTCAACAAGACCATCGCCGACATGATCTCCATGTACGTCGACGTGGAGCACAAAACATGGGACGAGGTGTTGCCGTACGTCACTTTTGCCTACAACACGGCCGTGCAAGAGACCACCGGGGTTACCCCCTTTGAACTAGTTCATGGTCGCAAAGTGACGACAATGCTGGACGCGATGTTACCCCACGAAACGACTGTCGATGGAAGCGACGACGCCCAGGTGGTTGCCCAACGGGCAGAAGAAGTCCGTCAGCTCGCCAGACTCCGTATTCCAAGCCCAACAACGTATCGACACTGGCCGCTACAACCTTCGTCGCCGGGACGTCCACTTTCAACCCGGAGACCGGGTGTGGGTGTGGACACCGATCCGCCGCCGTGGTCTCAGCGAAAAACTCCTGAAGCGCTACTTTGGACCTTACAAAGTGCTTCGTCGACTCGGGGATCTGACCTACGAGGTGATGCCCGACGGAACACGGACTTCATCACGCCGCCCTCCACGACCAGAAGTCGTCCACGTCGTGCGCATGAAGCCATACTACGCTCGATAGGACTGTGGACCATAAGTGTTCCAAATGACTCTTTAGTTTACCCTTCTTTTTTGTTTGCTTTGTTTTGATTTGTGCTGCATCGGGGCGATGCTCTTTTTAAAGGGGGGAGTAATGCCGCGCGCGCAGCTGGCCAGGTAGGCAGCGCGCGCGTGGCCTAAGGGTTATCGCGCCTGACTCCCACGCGAAAGGCCAGGGTTCGATTCCTGGCCGTGCCTACACATTTTGTTGACGCCGTAATGTGATGTTCTAGTAAATTCGAGAACCGCCTTGCTAATTCGAGGTTAGAATGTTCTACGTCCCGAACCTTCTACGCCGAATGTTCCGGAAGCCCACGCGTGTACAAAAGGGGCTCCGCCTGGCAAGCCAAGTCAGTTTCGCCCCAGCGTTCGACTCTGCTGTCACGCCGATCTCGACGCCCGCGACGCTTTGTTCTCTTCTGTTGTTATAGTTTTTCCTCTTTATTTTTGGGCACAAGTTTCGCCATATGCCCATTGGGTCAAGTCCGTTTATTTTCTTCAGTTTATTCGCCGCCTTCATCATTTGTCCCTTCGTGACATTTTGGTGGAGGTGCGGGGTATAATCCGCCCAGACCCCGAGAAGACTCTGGGTCTGGGCGGATTATACCTGTCTCTTGGTGGCTGGAAATGCGTCGCAGCAATTTTCCAGCACCAAGAGACAGGAAGGCCCGTGCGAAGGTTTCTTGGACTAGGTGCCTACTAGCGGCGCTTCGTCGCGGGATTTTGCAAGGATTTCCGCACCGCGCACAAACCTCACGAAGAGAAGCCCGAGAAAGTTCGAATGGGCCGAGGAGCAGCAAGCAGGCATTCGACGAGCTGAAGCGGACGCCTGCAGACTCCTCCTGTCCCTTGGACATTTCGACCAGGATGCGGAAACCGAGATTCACACGGACGCACGTGACGCAGGGGACTTGGCGCGGTACTGGTATGCAAGTGCACGATGGAACCGAGGCGAGTATGCCTACGCAAGTCGGACATTGTCCAAGGCGGAGAGAAATTACTCCATCGACTGAGAAAGAATGCCTTGCGGTCGTCTGGGCAATCACGAAGTTTCGTCCGTACTTATACGGGAGCCCGTTCCGCGTAGTCACGACACCACTCGCTCTGCTGGCTTGCGAACCTCAAGGACCGTCAGGACGCCTCGCTCGATGGAGTCTCAGACTGCAAGAGTTCAATATGACCGTGGTCTACAAGTCAGGCCGCAAGCACAGCGACGCCGACTGCCTGTCCAGAGCTCCCGTCGAAACACCTTCCGGCAGCAGTGACGACGATGACGACGAGTGTTTCCTGGGCGCAGTGAACACCGATGACATTGCCCGACGTCAACGAGGCGATCCTGAGCTGCGCGCACTGATAGAGCACCTGGAAGGGCGCGGAAGTGCCATACCACGTGTTTTTTCACGTGCGCTGTCGACATTTGCCATTCGACAAGGTGTACTCTACAAAGAGAACTTCGGAAACAACAACTCACCGTGGCTGCTGGTAATCCCGACCGACCTTCGGGAGGAGATCTTTCAGGCCTGCCACGACGACCCGACGTCTGGACACCTAGGTTACAGCCGGACCACTGGCCGTATTCGTGAAAAGTATTACTGGCCAAGCTCCCAAAAACCGTCCCACCTATACACACGGTCATGCCATGAATGCCAGCGACGCAAGAAACCCCCACAAGACCGGCCGGACTCCTGCAGCCAATTTCTCCACCAACAGCACCCTTCCAGCAGATCGGAATGGATCTACTTGGACCTTTCCGCCGTCGACGTCGGGAAATCGCTGGATCATCGTCGCCACAGATTATCTCACGCGGTACGCCGAAACGAAAGCCCTTCCTTCCGGAACTGCTGTGGAGGTTGCCAAGTTTTTCATTGAATCCATCGTCCTCCGGCACGGCGCTCCCGAAGTCCTGATCTCAGACCGTGGATCCTCGTTCATGGCCCAGATGACACAAGAAGTCCTTCGTCTCAGCCAGACCAGCCATCGTCGCACCACGGCGTACCACCCGCAGACCAACGGGCTGACGGAAAGACTCAACAAGACCATCGCCGACATGATCTCCATGTACGTCGACGTGGAGCACAAAACATGGGACGAGGTGTTGCCGTACGTCACTTTTGCCTACAACACGGCCGTGCAAGAGACCACCGGGGTTACCCCCTTTGAACTAGTTCATGGTCGCAAAGTGACGACAATGCTGGACGCGATGTTACCCCACGAAACGACTGTCGATGGAAGCGACGACGCCCAGGTGGTTGCCCAACGGGCAGAAGAAGTCCGTCAGCTCGCCAGACTCCGTATCAAGCCCAACAACGTATCGACACTGGCCGCTACAACCTTCGTCGCCGGGACGTCCACTTTCAACCCGGAGACCGGGTGTGGGTGTGGACACCGATCCGCCGCCGTGGTCTCAGCGAAAAACTCCTGAAGCGCTACTTTGGACCTTACAAAGTGCTTCGTCGACTCGGGATCTGACCTACGAGGTGATGCCCGACGGAACACGGACTTCATCACGCCGCCCTCCACGACCAGAAGTCGTCCACGTCGTGCGCATGAAGCCATACTACGCTCGATAGGACTGTGGACCATAAGTGTTCCAAATGACTCTTTAGTTTACCCTTCTTTTTGTTTGCTTTGTTTTGATTTGTGCTGCATCGGGGCGATGCTCTTTTTAAAGGGGGGAGTAATGCCGCGCGCGCAGCTGGCCAGGTAGGCAGCGCGCGCGTGGCCTAAGGGTTATCGCGCCTGACTCCCACGCGAAAGGCCAGGGTTCGATTTCCTGGCCGTGCCTACACATTTTGTTGACGCCGTAATGTGATGTTCTCGTAAATTCGAAGAACCGCCTTGCTAATTCGAGGTTAGAATGTTCTACGTCCCGAACCTTCTACGCCGAATGTTCCGGAAGCCACGCGTGTACAAAAGGGGCTCCGCCTGGCAAGCCAAGTCAGTTTTCGCCCCAGCGTTCGACTCTGCTGTCACGCCGATCTCGACGCCCGCGACGCTTTGTTCTCTTCTGTTGTTATAGTTTTTCCTCTTTATTTTTGGGCACAAGTTCGCCCCATTAAACGTTTAGTTTCTTCAGTTATTCGCCGCCTCATCATTTGTCAGCATTTCACGGAATATGCAGCCTCTATCTGGGACCCCGGTATTACCCTTGCAGTTGAGGCCATTCAGAATCGTTCCGCTTGTTGGATTCTTTCAAACTATCATCGCACAGCCAGCGTCACATCTATGAAAGCATCTCTATACTTACCTAACCTCCTGTTCGTAAACAAAAACCAATTATCTGGCTTTATGTTTTTTCACAAGATTATCCTATAATCCACACTTCCTGAAACATTGTTTATAGAACAATTTTACATATCATCACGAAAAAAATCACCAGTTAAAGGTAGGCATCCCCCATTGTAACATCTCCTCATTTAATGCCTCTTTTTTCCCCCAAACGTCAATAGATTGGAATAGCCTTCCCGCGCCAATATCTCAATACATGATGCTGCTGATTTTAAAATTCCGATTACTAATTTTCTTGTTGTTCCTTTTGTTCCTATTTTTGCCTTGTTCGTTGTAATACTCTCTGTAATGCCTTCGGGCCCTGAGAGAAAATAAACGAAATGAATGTCAATTGGTCTGATAACGACCCCAGGTCAGTAGTCAGACTCCGCCATCTAACTTTCTTATCTACAGCGCCAACCATCGTCCCTCTATCAGAGCCAGACTGACCTCGCGCGGTCTAAGCACTCGCGGCAGCTTTGATATTTGTTTGCTTTGAATTCGAATTTGTTTGCCTAGAAATTCTGGAAATTACTGAAATTACATACTGTAAACGACTTAATTTTCGCGGGCTCTAATTTTCGCGAATCGGGCCAAAGCTGAAAATCTGAAATTATTCGCGGGTTTTAATTTTCGCGAATCGAGTGTAGCTTCCGTAGCGTTCACATATTGCCCGAATGTTCGCGGGACGTATTTTTCGCGAATTGTAGCCGATTCGCGAAATTCGCGAAAATTAGGTCTCCGCGAAAATTTAGTCGTTTACAGTATATGTTGAATTAAATTATATCATATTTTGAGTGAGACTCTAGTTTTAGCCCATAAGGAGAAGCTAACAAACTCTTTGTCACATTGAATACGAAGGAAAACCAGGTACACTCCGTAGAGTTACCTGCTTCTGTAAGGTGCACGGCCTGTTCTAATTCTGTTAAAAAAAAATTAAAGGGCCTCTGACACGCCAAAAAAAAAAATTTTTTTTCGTGCTAAACGTTGCAATGGCGTATCAGGACATTACAAAAAAAATGTTTCACTATAAAGTTGCGTAGTCTTTTTATAAGAAATAGAAATACGAGGCCCAATTCAAAGTTCCCGCCGTGCACTGTGACGTAACAGTGTACCGCAAGGTGTCGGGGCGGTCAGAAGGGAGGCATCGACCTACGTCACTAAAAGTGGGTTCACCGGAAGTCACGTGAGTTTCACTCTTCGTGCTCTCCGCGACCGTGCCTAAGACTTTTTTTTTTTCTTTTTTTTATTCTGCTCTTCGTACGAGCGATCGTAAAAAGCGAAGTTTCAGTTCCACTAGCTCTTTATCCCTACACCGTTGGTTAGTTTGCGTGCTGTAAATTTGAGGACGAAGAGTCAGTGGATCGACGTGATGGAGGTCAATGATGAAAGCGTTGCGAGTACAAGCCAGTGTACGAGTGCATGCCGTCAGTCCGATGATACAGGGCTATACTGGGCGCAAAACAAGCTGTCAAGTTTTGAAAAAAAAAAAAAAATTTAGAACGCTCGCAGAAATTAGGATTGCTAGCATACGACACGCCCGATCGCATTGCTGAAGGTTGAGACACCGAGGTCGTTGAATCATCGGATACTCTCCAGGCTGAAGATGCCTGCCGTCTAAAGAATACGAACTGGTGAGTGTACTAAGTACAAGTAAACGTCGAGCACAAAGTACGTGTTTTGTCTAGAACATGAGTAGAACTTGTTTACTAGGTGCTCATGCGGCCGATGTATGTCTCTCAGAAACGCATGCAGTGTGATGTCTTCTTCAGTTGCTGAAATACCGGGACAGTCCCTCACACAGCACCTTCTAGGCATTGTAGTTGATCACGTCAATTCACTGACTCCGCTTCTTCTACCTCTACAGCAACATTAGCAATGAAAAGCAAATAAAAGAAACATTGTCTGCTTGGATCGCTCGTGGAGGTGAGGAGAATAACAAAAAAAAAAAATATATTACACTTGCTCGTGGTAAGCACGAGGAGGGATACAACTCACGTGACTTCCGGCGATGCCTCCCTTCAGAGCCGTTTATTGAGAGAGTTTGGCCATACATTGGTTTGAATAGGCGAGCATCTCGGGCCAACCACAGGCCGCGAAACAGCCCCTAGCGGTGGTCGCGTGCTCTAATTTGTGCCACGACTATACTTCGTTTCACCTTATGTGCGAGCGAAGGCAAAACTGGAAGCGCGAGCACGGAAGCTCCGTGCGTTCAGGCTTTGCTCGAGCGCGCGAGCTGGGAAGAAATGCAAAAAGCGCTGGTCTCGCGCTTCTAGCTTTGGCTTCGCTCGCAGATAAAGTGAAACGAAGTATTAGCCCCGTGCGCGACCGAAAGCGTCGCTGTGGTCGGCCTTCCACGATTGGCCGAACGCTGACTATGACGTCGGAAAGGGGATTTCATCGACGGAAATAAGAGGAATGAAAGAACTTTAATTTGACGGTGTTGGCAGTGTTCCTTTAAGAGCGCAATGATTTCAAGCTTCCACCATGCTAATAACAAACACCATCTAACTTGTTGTTTGCAAGGTAATGACGTCACAAAGGGGAACCACAGGAGGGCGCCACCAAAACTTCTCGCCGCTAAGCCGTGCCGAGCGGAACTCCGCGTCTCAAGACGCTCGCGCACCCACCCTTTGCACTGCTTTCTTTCAGCCAGTCTCAGGACGCTGTTCTAGCAGTGCAGACAAAGGCATGGGCACGAGCGCGTGGCTTTGGAAAGTGCCTCCTATGCACGAGGTCTCGTACAAACAAAAGCGTTTCGCTGAGCTAGGCTCACGCGCCTACATATAGGTTGAATTAAATTATATTATGTTTTTGAGTGAGACTCTAGTTTTAGCCAATAAGGAGAAGCTAACAAACTGTTTGTCACATTGAATATGAAGGAAAACCAGGTACACTCCATAGAGTTACCTGCTTCTGTAAGGTGTACGGCCTGAATGTGCAAGAATTAAGTGCAAAAAAAAAAAAAACGGAGTTAGGAGAGGCTAGAATTGTTTTTGGTCACCTGAATTCGATTACAGCTCTTAAATTGGGCGGAAGTAAACATAAAAAACTTTTACTTCCATTTTTTTTTTAATATGGAGTGATTGCCGCAGGGCATAAAGCGGGCCTCTTAGCTGCCTGTTATCTGCCGAAGGCATCGTGACGTCATCATCAATCATCTCCAAGCCAGCAGCTTATAAGGGCCATCATACTGAATCCTTATTTCATAAATGAGTTCTATGAGTTCCGCCTACTTCATTCAATCCGCTTCTCATATTCTACGTTCGTGAATTTTTTATATCGCACTTCCGAACTAACTTTACATGAAACCGCTATCAAAACACGTTTTCCAGAGAAATGGATGGTCCCTCGAAATCGCACAAACTATATATAATCTTTAATCACTTCACTACAACATTCCAACATTCTTAAATAGATGGCATCTTCATAGTAGCAATGTTTTCACTGTTCCGAAAAATAAACTTCGCACTTACTTTGCTTAAAACCATAGGGAAATGTCTTTTTTTAATTTGCATTTTGGCTTGACGTTGTGGCGTGAAAAATGTATTAATTTGTAATATTACACTTTACAGACTGTATTATGATACTTTCGTGAAGTTGCTGCTGTCCTTTGTTACGGGACTCCAGACCCCGTAAAGCTGCTTATATAGTAGCTTTTTGTCTGGAGGTCTCTCCAGTGTATACCTGGAAAAATAAAGCTTGAATTGAATTGAATCTCACACCACCGATCACGTCACTTTCAGAAGTTTTCCTCTCTGCTCTCCTTCTCTCCTACCTTAGGCGGCACATATGACCGCCGGTTACATTCGTTTCATAGCATTTACTCTCTCCAGCGATATGAAAGACGTATTCGACGAGGTAGTTTCAGGCAGTTGTGCAGGACTGGCTCTGGCCGGAACCCCCATTGGTTTGGGGTGAGGAAATAAATGAACCTTTTTCCTATCGTTTCTGTAAAAATAAAGTGACGTTGGTCGACGTGTCCTTAGCAGCGCAGCACTAACTGCCCCTCGGTGAATGGGGCCTTCGTGTTATGGGAGACTGTACTCAACAAAGATACACAAACTCTTACATCTGCGAAGTCTTACGGTAGACATCGTCAATTCCAAGGATGTGACAGTCCGCAAAAGAGCACAACCCCTTCAGTTAGCTAGGGTACTTTATTTGTAGAGGGGTCAGTCTGTATAGGTCCTAACTCGCAACTTCAACGCAATTTTATAGTCAATGCTATACATTATGATGCATCTTTTTTTATTTTTTACCGCCTTTGAATACACTATACCACGGAGAAAAGTTGCAGACGGCACAATCGTCGGCTTGTGGGCCTCAACTTGTAATGAGCGGAAACCTGTGCGTCGAGAAACTGAGGAGAGACGCGGGGAAGTCACAGCACCGAGCTCTCACTGGAATGATTAGGGGGTAGACGTAAAGCTATGTGGAGGACAAGTCGTCTGCTTCTTGCGCAGGGTTTGCGGTGACGTCATAACGACGCCGAGTCCTGATTCCTTCGACTGAAAGGATAGTGGGTAGACCTCAGTGCTAGATGCCTTGAGGTCGACCCACTATTTGTTTTTACATCAGCCAATAAGAGCTCCGCGTTCTGACATCATCGCAACCCCTGTGCAAGAAGCAGAAGACACTTTCGCTCCGCACACTGGCACACTCCATCTGACAAACATCTGCAGCGCCTGCAGAGGCATGGGCACGAGCGCGTGGCTTTGGAAAGTGCCTCCTATGCACGAGTTCTCGTACGAACGAAAGCATTCTGCTCAGCTATTAGCCCCGAGAGCGAACACAAGCGTCGCTGTGGTCGGCCTTCCACGATTGGCCGAACGCTGACTATGACGTCGGAAAGGGGATTTATAATTGACGAAATAAGAGGAATGAAAGAACTTGAATTTTGACGGTGTTGGCTGTGTTCCTTTGAGAGTGCACTGATTTCAAGCTTCCACCATGCTATTTACAAACACCATCGAACTTGTTGTATGCAAGGTAATGACGTCACAAGGGGGAACCAGAAAAGGGCGCCACCAAAACTTCTCGCCGCTAATAGACGCTTTGCGGCAGCTGTGCATGGGCGCCGCCATGACCGACCTTCAGTTTTTGTTTCCTCGTATTCTGTTTGCTTCACTTCATCATTACCCTAGCAGGCCAGAGTATATTCATTTTAGATTCTCTGTGTCTTTCTCCCCAGCATCGACCTTTGTAGAGGCTCTTCAACGGCCGTTTCAAAGGCTCGGTATCTCGGTAGGACAAGAGAAGGTCAGCAATGACGGATGCAACCTGGCGCGTGTGCAAAGGGTCTATAGACTCACGGGCCTGTGCCTTTGGCTTTACTGTGGACATGTTGTGAGATGAAGTATATAGCTGCCTTTGTCGCTACTCACTCTTCGAAGGCGTTCGATTGCCAAACGCCGGCGTTTAGCGTCCGGCGTTTGCGTACCAGCGCGTTCAAAGAATGAACAGAGACAAAGGCAGCTAGGTTTACGTCTTTCCGCTGATCACAGCGGTCAGAGCTCAGCGTTGTTACGTCCCCGTGCGCTCTCGTTCCCTTGTCTCCTTCAGTTTTGCCGTCGCATAAATGCCACCACTAATAAAACAAAAAAAAAAGAGATATAGCTCTGTGAGTTAACTTTCCTGCAGAACAAGAAATCAGCTAATCACGAGAGGCAACGGAGAAATTCCCGCAAATGACGAAGTTCAGAATATGGTTAGATCTAAACATGGCAATGTATGCAGGAGACGATGGGCAAGTGAAAAGTCACGCTCAATGTCCCCGGTCGCTTTTTTTTTTTTCTAATTGTATTACGTGCTTTTTTCTTGTTCGTCATGGCCGTTTTATTGTTTTCCATGATTGGCTGACTGCGTATTCCCAACTAAAGTGAACTCAACCTTTCGTTTAGAGGTAGCCACTACCTGCATAGAGCTCACCGTGCAACTACCATAAAGACGAAGTCCCACCGCCAATACATCACACGAAAGACAACCTGCATATCAGCACTGATCACCCGGTCAAAAAATGCCGAATTACAGACCTGTGAATGCATGCGCAGCGTTACAGAGCATGCTCAAGACGGGTTGCACAGCCCAGCATGACAAAAGAGGCCAGCGTGCAGAAGACGATTTTTGGAAAGGTGTATGGGCACCCTGCGTCCGCTAGGAGCCGCTACCGATCACCTATAGATAGAGTGCCTTCATACACACGCGCGCTTTTGCTATCGTTTTTTTATGTATCTTGAAGTGCGCGCAATCCGGTGTCACTCAGCTCGAGCGCGAAGCTTTGGCTAATGCATAGACGCCATTTTACCGCCCAAGTCACGCACCGAGTGCGCGAGAGCGTCACGCGCTGGCACATTCAGGGCAACAATGGATGTCTTCACCCTCAGACAGACAGACATGTAGGCACCCTACCTATATTCACCGATGTTTGTTTGCAAACAAGCTCACTACCACCCCCTATCGGCGGACCCCTGCGCGCTTCCGGTTTTCCTCTTCTTTTCCATTTGTCTCGCCTCCTTTTGTTATTTGCACTCCTTTGTGCAATGCACTAATGTTCTTACAAACGTACAGGCCGGCTTGCTAGAACCAGCGTCTCAGCTGAGACTGGGTGAAAGAAAGCACTGCCAAAGCCAGCGCACGAGCTGAGCGGGACTCAAGCTGCGTCTCAAGACGCTCGCGCGCCGCAGCCTTTGCAGTGCTTCTCTGAAGGAAACTCTTCTTATCCGATCGCTGTGCGTTCCTGAAGAATAAATAAATACACTACCGGAAGTCTACTGGGGCACAAAATACTGTGGCGCCCTCGTGATATCAACTCCCACCAAATGTGGTGAATACTTCGTCTCACCCTAGCATGGACTAACCGCGAAGGCTGTGCTAGCGCGAGCGGCCAGCCTTGACTGCTTTGACAAGAGCACTTGCTGCACGAGCGCTCGTGCAGCCACCGCGGCTTCATTTAAAGCGACTAGCTCGCGCTTTTAGCACGCGCGGCTAACAATACTCCATACTAAGGTGAGACGAAGTATAGACCATTCCAGTGTTTACAAAATCACAGTCCAGCGTGCGATCCTCAAGGCCCAGCACGTGCGTATTTGTCGCTTCGGAAAGCGAGGAAAGCACGCGCCATACGCACGAACACTCAAGATGGCACCGGCCACACGCTCTTTTTTGGAAAGGTCTATTAGCGGCGAGATGTTTTGGTGGCGCCCTCCTGTGGTTCCCCCTTGTGACATCATTACCTTGCAAACAACAAGTTCGATGGTGTTTGTTATTAGCATGGTGGAAGCTTGAAATCATTGCGCTCTCAAAGGAACACTGCCAACACCCTCAAAATTAAAGTTCTTTCATTCCTCTTATTTCCGTCGATGAAAATCCCCTTTCCGACGTCATAATCAGCGTTCGGCCAATCGTGGAAGGCCGACCACAGCGACGCTTTCGGTCGCGCACGGGGCTAATAGAGTTCCTGTATTAGCGGCGAGATGTTTAGGTGGCGCCCTCCTGTGGTTCCCCCTTGTGACGTCATTACCTTGCAAACAACAAGTTCGATGGTGTTTGTAAATAGCATGGTGGAAGCTTGAAATCATGGCGCTCTCAAAGGAACACTGCCGACACCGTCAAAATTAAAGTTCTTTCATTCCTCTTATTTCCGTCGATGATAATCCCCTTTCCGACGTCATAGTCAGCGTTCGGCCAATCGTGGAAGGCCGACCACAGCGACGCTTTCTGTCGCGCTCGGGGCTAATAGGCTCCCTACGGGAGCCAGACTTGCGCGTCTCTTTTCCACGTGCAGTTGCGCCGTTATTCGCCGAGATCCGGTCACGTGAGGAGCAGACTCCAAATGCCGTGTAGGAAAGCCGGCGCTACGCGGATGAACGCGTAACTCTAGCTCCCGTAGGGAGCCTATGAACTCTACATCACCTAAAGCCCCTTCATGTTTTAAAAGTAGCGCAAGGCTCGTCGATGCACGAGACACGTACAATGTGCAGCCATTGGGAAGATCATGGCGGCACAGCGCAGCACTGAGCTAGATTTCAGACGCCATGTTCTTCCCAGAAGTGGCGCGCGGCACGTGTCTCGAGCATTTCCACAACAATGAAGCATCACTTTTCCTGCGAGAGGCGCGCGTATCGGCAGTGAGTTAGATCTGCAGGGTGCCCATAGGAGGTGTTAAAAAACAACGCAGTTTTCATATTAGCGAGGGTACGTTGTGGAACCTGGGAGGCTGACGTCGTGCCACCTCTCCCCTTCCTAACCTTTTTTTTTTTATCTTTCTGCTCGTAAACACAGCGACACAGAAAACAAAAAGGGTCGGGGGCACCTTGTCGAGATCGGACGTTCAAGTGTCCTTCCCCGCTCAATGCCTACGAGCAAATACACGAAGGCAAAAGCCTCGACGAAAGCGAAATGGCCGCCCCCGCGCGAACGTTTTCTCTTTCACTTTCTCGCTCCCTACTCTGATTCGAACGTCCTCTAGACGTAGTGCTCGTAAATCGGCTACAAGGCGTAACGTCAGGCTGACTGAACCCCCCACTCCCGCCTTCCTCCCTTTCCCGTTCCCTCTACAAAAACACCGTATACATCCAGTTCAACCCCGAGTTGACAGTGCGGTGAAAGCTACGCGCTCGTTAGAACAGCCGTACATCTATATGTCTCGCCCCCTGATCACTCTGCCGCAACATACCCCCACGCGCAGAGAGAGAGGTCACGTGACAAAAGGGAAACTGTTGATTGGTCCTGCGAGAGCGCAGCCTTCACCTCACTGTCAGCTCAGGTGTGAACGGAGCACAGAGGGCACGGGGCTACGGGCACTGTGGGGGGTGGGGTTCGTAAAATCGGGTGCACCTGCCATACCAGAAGCTAACGCGTACAAACAGACAAACCTGTCTCTAGTCCGTTTCATCCTCCGACGGACCACAGACGAGCCATCCTATCCCATCAAGCGCTGGGAGCGTGTCATGTGACAACGGGCTGCGGGGACCACTGCGCGCCTCTCTCGAAGGTCACGTGACAGTCAGACGGCGTTGGATTGGTTCCGACGACTCGCAGAGTCTTCTGCGGTCCATCGTACGGTGAAACAAATCATAGTGTTAGGAGGGCCGTCTCGGGAACGGCAGCCCGAGTTTCTTGGCCATTGTATGGGGGAGTCTTGTGTGCGTGTTTTGTTCTTAGTCTTTTTCGCAAAAAGGGTTTTGTTCAAACCATATAAATTTCACGACCAATTTTCGTAATGACTACGAGTGTAGTGGCAGTGTTGAGCCGAGGAAAAGGGAAGGAAAAAACAAAAAAGGTAAAGCAAATTTGACGCGGGAATGCATTGAAAGCGAGATGTCGGTCTGCCTTTGAAGTCTGGCACCATCGGCTCACGCTGTAGATGAGCAAATTGGGTAACTAACAAGAATGAAAATTTAACTCACGATGTTGGGGCGGGGGGGGGGGGGGGGGGGGGCTGCTGCGTGAGTTTTTTCTTTACGTGCGAACAAGCCCGTAGTGCTATTTGGATAGACCCCCAAAACCCACTTATCTCTTCAAAATCAGTTAAATATTATGTGCTGCTTCATGATCATCGATTTAAGGGCGGGCACTAAAAAAAAAGGTCAACTTTTGAACCTTTGGCATAATAGAAATAAAATTTACAGTATATAATGGCGGTCGCAAGGCAGAATGCAGTGAAACGTTTCTTCTATGTACATGGATCGTAAAAGAAATTATAGTCGCTTTTATCAGGAATACACCGACTTTGTTTAGGAAAATCTATCGTTAGAAAACTAATGTAATACCCTGCGTTTTTCTTCACTAGATCTGCAGCACAATGCCATGGAGAGTGCAACTGTGAAAACAAAAATTCCCCAAAGTAATTTATTTTATGCTAACATCGTGGTGAAAAATCAAACAACTTTTTTGCCTTTTATGTTGTAGACAAAATCTTAACATATTTTATAAAAAGATATCCACAAAGTTAAAAAATAAATTCCACAGTTGCATTGCCTATGAAATTCCAGTTAGGAAAAACATTGAGTGAGTCTTTCCTTTTGTCCCATTACCAAGCGATAGTTTTGCAAAAGTGAAATATATGTCAAAAAGTGGAACGAATAAAAATGCCTTCAAAGTGCTCCAACCTCTACCTTTTCTTTAGCATCGGTGGACCAAAAATATTTATTAAAAAAATAACTATGCAGCGTAAACTAATGCAACCTTCTGGGAATGCTCGAGAAGTGGGTGGATGTAAATATGGCATTTTCCAAAATCAACTTTTTTTTTTTTTTTTTAGAAATTATTTGGTCTGGGTAGTGCCCCCTTTAATGACCACACATGAATTAATTAAGGAACGGATAAAAAAGATACGTTTAGAAAAGCGTACAGCACACGATTTTATGGGCAGCAATAAATATATTTTTTTAATAAGTTCATTAAAAAGTTGAACAGGACGAACTGTACGAGCTTATTTTAGTGTTTAAGAAATGTTGTTTCAGTTTTATTTTATTACCCCGACGTCAAAGGGCAAGGGTAGGGCCATCCGACCGAAACGAGCTGAGATCACTAATTTTGAAAAAAAAAAAAAAAAACGAAAACGATGTTTTTCCCTGTCTTTCCCGTTTTCTTTGGGGGAGAAATGCGTATTTGAAGTGAATCTATTTAACAGGCACGTTGTTAAAACATGATAAACTGGTGCTCCGCGCTTTTACCACCGCCTTCCAAAAAAATATAAACGAGGCAGAACCTTTTGCCATTTACATCGAGGTTACGTCAATATTCCTCATAATGAAGTACGCAAAAAAAAAAAGGGGGGGGGGGGGGGTCAGATGTGTTGCACTCAGCTAAATTCAACTCGAAAACTGACTTCAACGTAGGTCAAGCCTAAAACCTCAAGCTGCATGCAAGGCCTGGCGCTTTAATTAAGAAGTCTCAAGATGTTTTAATTCCAAACGAGCGTGTCGGTGAATAGATACAAATACTTGAAAGGATAAAACATCGAGGGCGGGGACGGAAACAGGACTTCTTTCAAGTATTCGTATCAAGGTGTTTTGACGGACCTTCTAGGTTCTTGGCGTGTTGTCGCTTACAAAGGTAGCGCTTTCAGTGCAATATTATACGCAGGGCTGCTTTTATACAGGCACTCTAATATCTAGATAACCTCGACCAATCAAAGTATAGTTTAATCATGGATAGACACGTCTACCCGGTATGGCCAGACGTGTTGTGCGGTTATATATATGACAAAAACAAAGAGCTATCCTAATTGAATGAATGCGTGGAAAACGCCAAGTGCCTACTCATAAACTATAGTTCGCCGGGCACGTAAGGCCGCAATTTCCGAAGTCGTTGGATTCATGAGGCTCAGCCAAACCGGTAGTCTCAGCGGGTGTAGACCGTATACGCTGCGGACAGCGAACCCCGCGTGCGCGTGCTAAAATCTATACTTCAAAGTGACGGCACGAGCTCCCGCCACAACGCAAAACCTAAGGTCTACGGTCTACACTAAAACTCTCCATTGCTTTGGAGTCGCACTGGCGCTTTAAAGCGCGGCGTCCGGAGCGATATAATCGGGTGTTCTGAAGGAATCGAATACGGTGAATAGATGTATAGATACGAATACTTGAAAGGATAAAACATCGGTCGCGCACCAGTCAACTAGCTGTGTTTGCAGATCTGTGTTTGTCCTTTGTCCCTCTTGTTCCCCTTCTCCAGGGAGTATTTTCGTCATTCTTGTCCAGCTCGCTTGAACCTTTGCATTTAATTACATTATAATCATAACCTTCCTATTGTCGAAGAGATCTAATTATCATAGTAATTTCTCCAGCTTGTGTTCTACGCAGCTCGGTATTTCCTCGACCCAAGGGCCGTGGAGTCCACTCTTTACTTCATTTTCTTCGCTTCAGCGTGGTGCACAGATTGGATTCGACAGCTGCGCCAGAGTTCGACTTGGACGCGTGTTCACTTGGTGCCTGACTGCGTCAGAAACGCCGCGTGAGAAACGCAAACAAATAATTCACGTTGTTCTTTCACACACGGGTTTAGTTCTCGAGTTAGCCGCTAGGGGCACGACGGTTCGACCTCTTCTCGAGCAGTTACGGAGAGGGTTAAAGCCGCAGGGACGTTCTAGTTGTCCCGCTTCCAGCGCCATCTTCCGATCTTCGATAAAACTTTGTCTCGTCGCGAGCTTTGAGAGTGCAACCGAAGCACGATGAAAGGCCGGGCATCCAAGGGAGACGCTCTGACGTTCCCATTTATGTCAGGGACTATAACGACGTCGGTAATCTCTCGCTCGGAAGCGGACACCGTGACACTTATCTTTCGGACAGCCCGTGCCTAGTGTCGGGACAACTGACATTTACGAAGCAAAGGAAGCCTCAACGGACGTGCGCTTTGAGAGAGGTTAAGTGGGGTCGTAATGACAGACGCTTCGAGCACTCGGTAGGGAAGTGTACGTTCACCGTTCATAAAAAAGTTGAGCGAAATAAGTGAACACGCGGGTTTTAACAAATTATATCTTCCGTACTATAGATCTCATTTCATCCGCAACACGAGGACGATACCATTCTGAAATGTTTGCGTAGCTCGTGACTCGTTTTTTTTTTTGCCACCTCTGAATAAAAAACAACAAATGTGGCTATCGTTGCTAACATCGTGCCTCTTTATCATGTTTACGCTTCTCGCTTCGTGGTTGGTTCTTCGGCGTTCTCATCAGCTAATGCAGCGATCTGACTGACTGTCGAGCGATAATGATATGCACGGGATTCGCCCCGCCCTGCGTTTGTTAACCTGTCGGCGACCTATACGGTACCGGACACGACACGGAGTGCGGGGCGCCTCTCTCATTCGTATCCCCAGGCGCAGGTGCCTTCTGTCGTGCTTTGTCTACCACGCGCACGCTCGAAGCTCACAGGACGCAGAAACGTTACCAAAGAAAGGGGGGGGGGGGGGGGGGGGTGGCCGGGGGTATAGAAGCTCGCGCTGGAGGCGGAACAGCTGAAAGACCTGCTTTTTTTTTTTTCCTATTTCGTCCGCGACTACAGACCAACACATCGTTTGCAAACAAGTCGGCGTTTGCCCGTGCACCGGGTGTGAGCATTGCGCATGTTCGCGTCAGGAAGCGTGTGTGCGCATGCATGGTACCAACAACAGCGCCACCGCAAGCGGTGTGACATCAGAGAATCGCGTTGGTCTATTGGGGAGGAGATCGAACAGTCACGCCTCTAGCGGTGCGCTTCAGCTGTGGGGACAACAAACCGTATTTTCTTGTTTGTTTTTGATCCGAGAAATCGAAGATGACGATTCGAAGGCCGCTCCTCGTGCGACCAAAGCACTGGCCAGAGCGAAGCGCTCGTGCCCAGACCATGCTCGGCGAGGTTCAATTTCTTTGTTATGCTGTGTTGGTAAACACCGGGCTGTGGGGACAACAAGCTCGATAAAGCGCCCCCTATAGTTCGATCTCCTGCCCAATAGCTGCTGTCGCGAACAAACCGAGCTGTCCCCCCTTTCGCGCGCTCGATGCAATTTAGCCCCAGCCACCCTGCTCATAACATCACGCGAGAGACACGGAGTTTCTCTGCGGACATGACGAGAAAATTATCCGCGGACATTCCAAGCATGCTCGCCTCACGTATGTTCTTAGCATGTTTCTTTCACGCATAAGTATGCTTAGAACATGTCCGCAGACAGTGTTGGTATGACCGATGTGAACAGATCGTCATACAAGGAAGCTACACTCCCCCACTTCAGACACTTCAGACACTGCTCCACTTCAGACAGTGTCTGAAGGCTGTTCGAGGCGGGGCTTAGGCCGCACGTCCGGGAGCTTCCTGGCTCGTGACGACGACCATTCCCCGAAGAGAAGAACCCAGGGGTCCAGTGGAGGTGGGAGAATTGGTAACGTAACGAACGGTTTAATTACATGGTAGCGATACAGTCGTCAAATCCAAGAGAACAAATGGAGCTCTCACGCCCCGCCTTATATAGGGGTCCGTTTTCTCCCTCTCTCTCCGCCAGGGCAGCAGGTGCGACAGCCACGTGCCTTGCAGCTGGGTCCGGCGCGACGTAGACAGAAATGAGTCATAGCCAAGGTTCTCCGCAGTTAGGCCAGGCCTCTCTCCCCTTCCGGAGCGCACGAACCCACACGCACACACACACACGTCCCGTTGACGTCACGGACGCGTTGAGACACGTTTTGGGCAGCCTTCGACAGGTGGGCGTCAGTCCTGAACACGTCGGGACTCGTTTTGGGACTAGTTTCCGTAGCGTTGAAACTCGGAAGAAGGTTGCCGAAGGTTCCATTCTTAACAGCCCCTCCGGGGCCAGGGAAACCTCGAATGGCCGGTGGTACAATCGCTGGCCTGAAGAGGTGGGCTTGGAGTAGGCCTTGAGAAGATGCTGCAAGCACCAAACAAACTCCCAAACCTCTCAACGGAGGCATCAGCGGAAACGTCCCCCACAACACCACGCCACACCGCAGTCAAACGCTCGGAATTCGCCAAAGACCCGCCAGACTGGATTACGGATTACCAAAATTTGGTACAATTCCGGGTATCGAGACCCCCTGTCGCCAAAAAAACTCACTTTTCCAACGAGGTCACTAAGAACAAAAGACAAAAGACAAAAACTTTTCGCAATTTGTGAGGTCATTTTGGGGTTTCAACGAAGTGCCCCCACTTAGATCCTCATTCCCGTGGATGACGAAGACCTCTGAGATCAACCCTACTAATTTTCGTGATGTCAGAAAAATCTGCTCAACCCATCGGCATTGCCGTTAAATTTGCCTTTCCTTTTTCTTACGCTGAAGTCATAGTGATCGATTTTCACGTGATTTCTAGACGTGAAAATGCGGTCCTTATAGCGCCGATAAAACAATCCGCCTCTTTCGTTCCCCGTCACATTGGTCCTAGCAATCTCCTGAGCTGTACAGCGAAACCCTGACACACTAGGGTCGCTCTTCTGCTCGACTGTCAAAGACACTCTGTCTACTCGTAGCAGAGGACCAAAGTTACGCGACGCCGGAGCTACGAGAGATCTTTCACTGATCCCGTCTTGCTCCGCCTTTTTCGCCGGCGCGTTGGGACGGCGTACGCTTTCTAGTGCTACGAGGTCAGGCTGTTCTACAACCTGGTCCCTCTCATCCCGGTTTTCGGCCTCCAACTCTGGGAGTGCTTGCTCCCCGTCAGCTGCCTCTGGCTCTGGATCCCTCGTCAACAAAGGGGCGACCTGACGCGATTTGGGCCTCGTACATGACTGAACTAGCCCTTCTCCCAGTTGTTGACCCCTTTCGCGCAGCAGGAAATCTGACCGGTTAGAAAACAAATAAGGATACTCCAACGGGACTGTTTGCGAGACAGCCGCCTCTGTCACTAGCTCTCCGAACGGGCCAGTTATCTTTACTGTCGCCATAGGCAGACAGACACTGTGCTTTTCGAGCAGCTGCTTGATCCAAACTACCTTTCCGGTAAAATCGGATGTCGTTACATACGACGGATGGACAACGTCCATCGTCGCTGCACTGTCACGAAGCACCCTGCACGGCTTTCCGTTTACCTGGAGCTCGTGAAGATAGGGACGAAGGAGCTTCAGGTCCTCGTCACTACCGTTCACGTACGAGAACACCACCCGCGGTTTCTTACATCTGGCCGCTGTGTGTCCCGGCTCCTGACAGTTGTAGCACAGGAACGGCTTCCTTGCCTCGAACTGCCCTGTTGGGCTTTTCCGCGCCTCGTCTCCGTTCGAGTGTTCTGCGCTCTTTTCTGGGACCTTTTGTCCTGCTTCGGGCTTCTCGGGCCCGTTTTCTCGCGAGCCGTTACCCTGTCGGAAGGTCTTGCGCTGATCGCTTCGGCCGGATTCGCTTTCCTCACCGCTCAGCTTTCTACGCGTTGCGTACTCCTCGGCTAGCTCAGCGGCCCTTTCGACAGAGTCGACTCCCACCCTATCCTGCACCCAGAGCTTGACTGACTGCGGAATGCTACGAAAGAACTGTTCGAGGCACACACACTCGACTACCTTGTCTCGGCTTTCGTACACTTCCTCGCTCTTCAACCATTCTATCAGGTTGGTTTTAAGCCCGTACGCGAATTCCGAGTAGCCCTCGCTGCTCTTTTTGGATGCGTTTCTAAACCTTTGACGGAACGCCTCGGCAGAAAGGCGGTACCGCTTCAAAAGGCTGGACTTCACCTTGTCGTAGTCGTCCGCGTCTCCAGCACTAAGGCGCGCGACAACCTCTGCAGCCTCACAGGGCAACAGAGTCAAAAGCCGTTGCGGCCACGTTTCTGGGGCGAAGCTCAACTTCTCACATGTCCTCTCAAAGTTAACTAAGAATAGGCCCACGTCTTCCCCAACTTTAAACGGCTGCATGAGCTTCTTCATTTGATACGACTCGGTCTCACTTGCTCGTACCGGAGCCCCAACTCTACTGCTCTGCGAGTTTAATCGCTGTTGTTCAATTTCGAGCTCTAGCCTTTTCAGCGCTCGCTCCTCTGTCGCTGCAGCCCGCTCCTGTTCTCGTTCCTCTTTCGCTGCAGTCTGTGCTCGTTCCTCTCTAGCTGCAGCCTGTTCCTCTTTCGCTGCAGCCTGTTCTCGCTCTCGTTCCTCTCTAGCTGCAGCTTCGCTCTTAGCGTTCTGAAGCAGTTCCCACGCAATTTTAATTTCCTCTGCTTCCGCGCTCTCTGAAATCGCTTTACTGATCTCAGATTTCTTCATCTTTTGCTCCACCTCCACACCCAATTCTTCACATAAACAGAGTAAATCTGCTCTCAGTAACCTCATCAGATCCATGATCGCTGCTCTTTAGCTTTGGCTTTGCAATAAAACTTGTCGCGAGGTTGTACACAAACCTAGCGCACGAGTCAAACACTAAGGATTCCCAGCAGTTCAAAATTAATTACCCATAATCTGAAGCCTGGCGAATCTCAAAGCAAAGTCCAAACGCTCACCCGCAGATGTAGCACGATGTCGCATGGTCCGATCCCAACCGCTGCCAACCAGTTGTTCGAGGCGGGGCTTAGGCCGCACGTCCGGGAGCTTCCTGGCTCGTGACGACGACCATTCCCCGAAGAGAAGAACCCAGGGGTCCAGTGGAGGTGGGAGAATTGGTAACGTAACGAACGGTTTAATTACATGGTAGCGATACAGTCGTCAAATCCAAGAGAACAAATGGAGCTCTCACGCCCCGCCTTATATAGGGGTCCGTTTTCTCCCTCTCTCTCCGCCAGGGCAGCAGGTGCGACAGCCACGTGCCTTGCAGCTGGGTCCGGCGCGACGTAGACAGAAATGAGTCATAGCCAAGGTTCTCCGCAGTTAGGCCAGGCCTCTCTCCCCTTCCGGAGCGCACGAACCCACACGCACACACACACACGTCCCGTTGACGTCACGGACGCGTTGAGACACGTTTTGGGCAGCCTTCGACAGGTGGGCGTCAGTCCTGAACACGTCGGGACTCGTTTTGGGACTAGTTTCCGTAGCGTTGAAACTCGGAAGAAGGTTGCCGAAGGTTCCATTCTTAACAAGGCTGTCCTTTTTGTATGATGTATTAGAAGTGCGAGCCCTGCTTGAATCCAGCAAACTGACTGCCATCGTATTTAGAGTTAGGTTCAACTGCTCGTCGTGTTCATTGAGATACGCTCCAACCAAAACCCAAGTGACAGGCCATTCGAATGTTTGATAGCTGCTCTAACTTGATTGATTTTTTTTTTTAATTTTTGGTTTTTAATGTGCTGAGGGCTGGAAGGCACGGGTTGTCATATACACACCTTCTTTCTGGGGCAGGGACCCCATATTTTTGTTTCGCAAATTCCTTAGAGATAAAGAAGAATATGACATATTCACGTCAGTGCTGAGGAATAATTTATACGTGGGAATTGGGCAAGAGCAGGTCGATAACAAAATTATAAATTACTTTGATGTTACGAAATTTCGAATTCTATTGTGCGTTTCTCTGAAGGTCATCCATTTATTGGAGTATCGATCAAACAAAATTTCGAAATACATTTTTTTTCGTTAATTCTTAACGTCGAGTGGAAGCGCACTCTTTATCGATATGAGCCAATTTTTCATTTCAAAGGAAACAAATATAAAAAAAAACAGTACAGTGGGGTTTTTTTGTACTAATTTTTATGGAGAAATCTCAATCTACGTGATCGAAGCATATTAAAAAAAAAATCTTCGATCATATTTACGGCTTAATTCCAATATAAGAAATGTCATTAAAAAATATTTAAAAAAACACAAAAGCGTAAATTTTTTAAATTTTACTTGTGAATACTGTTCACCTCAAGTATGGGGCTTTAACAGGTGTGGGGTATAAGAGAACACTCAAACATACAGCATCAGGACTACAATACAGTATACATTTGCCGACGTCTACTTCTAATAAAGGGGCTGAAATAGCAAAAAACATTCAATATATTAGCTAGCACTCAACGAAAGTAATTCTCAGCACTCAATATCCACTACTTAGCAAAAATATTAGAACTACCATTTGTCAGTCTATCTTACAGATATTCAGAAGGGCGCTCTCAAATTCATCTCAACAGTCCGATGATAAAATATTATGTGGCAGATAATTTCAATATTTTACAGTTCTAAGGGAAAAAAAAAAGAAAACTTATAAGCGTCAATATTACATTTGGGCACTTCAATCTGATTAGTGCTAACGTATCTTGGTTCTCTCGATGTGCGAGGTGTTCATCTAGAATCCGAATCAATATTATACAGGTGATGAGAAAACATGAAGAAAAACTTTAGTCGAGCAATTTTTCGACGGACGGAAAGCAAAGGGAGATTGAGGCTGTTCAGCATATCTGTGACAGAAGCAAGTCGCTTGTATTTTGATAGAACAAACCGCACCGCCTTTTTCTGAAATTTTTCGAGTTCACCAATTTGATTTTTTTATAGGGGTCCCATACCGATGCAGCGTACTCCAAGGTTGGCCTAATAGTGTAACCGACTAAATTTTCGCGAGGACCTAATTTTCGCGAATTTCGCGAATCATCTACAATTCGCGAAAAATATATCCCGCGAACAATTCGGGCAATATGTGAACGCTATAGAAGCTACACTCGATTTGCGAAAATTATAACCCGCGAATAATTTTAAATTTTCAGCTTTGGCCCGATTCGCGAAAATTTGAGCCCGCGAAAATTAAGTCGTTTACAGTATACGTTGTGTAGGCATTTAACTTCCCTTGAGGCGGAGCACAGTTTGATTTCGTCTTAAAGACCAAAGCGTTCTCATTGCTTTGCGACATATTTCATTTATGCGCTTACTCAAATTTATGTCTTTAGAAATTGTCACACCCAAGCATTTAAAACTGTCGACTTCAACCAAAGGACTCCCACCAAGCTCGTAAATAAAGGAAAGAACATTCTTAGTTTTGTCAGTTATTCAGGCAAACACTGTTTTTTGTGTCTTAATTTTCATCTTCTATTTTGAGCACGAATCCTGAATAGACCTAACGGATGCACTTAAGCTGCGCTGGTCGTCTTTCTTCCTGATTTCTGAATATACCAATCATCCGCAAATAGCCGCAGAGTAACCCGTGGGTTTATTTCCGCAAAAAAAAAAGGCGTTTTCTTTTTTTTTTCTTTTACTGAAAAGGGGGATCGTGACGCGATCTTTGATTGCGTTTTTAAACGAGAAATGTTCCGCGCAATAAATAATGGTGTACTGTGCCTCTCTGGGCAGATTGATACTTTAGACCCATGTTGCGGATAAAAAAAACAGGACGCGGGATGGCCGAAAAAACATGCTTTTCGTGTAAGGCTCGTCAAATTATGAGGCGCTGGAGAAATTCAGCCTTCTGCGTTAAGTCCTTATTTCGAACTCTTTTTGTTCGCCTTCCGCCCATTGAAAAGCATGCGGGAAGGGCCTTAGAACGCACCTGGTATCGCTGCGCCGCAGCGTTCTTCCGCACGTCTGCTTTCCTCGCCGTCACCATGGCAACGAACGCCGAATGAATGGAAGCACGCACGGTACCGCCGCGTGAAGCCAGCAACAGCTGACGCCATTTTACGAACGCCGTCTGCTAGCCAAAGCCGAACGCGGTATGTCAGATCAACCGCCTCCGCCGGTGATCGAGCACCGGCGGAGGCGGTTGATCGAGCACCGGCGGAGGCGGTTGATCGAAGCATAAGACGTCATAAAAATGTCCTGAGCAAATCCTTGACGTTTTCGACAATAATCCACGTCAGTTCTACGTTTTCTCCGGGAAGTTCTTTGAACGTCGAGCCCGAAACGTCCCAACAATGTCCTGAGCAACACCTTGGCGTCATCGACATTATTCGACGTCAGTTCCACGTTTTTTCGGGAGGTTTTTCGAATGTTGAGCACGAGACGTCCCAACAATGTCTGAGCAACACATTGACGTCATTGGCAATAATAGACGTCAGTTCTACGTTTTCTCCGGGAAGTTCTGTGAACGTGACGCATGAGACGTTCCAACGATGTCCTGAGCAACACCTTGACGTCATCCACATTATTCAACGCCATTTCTAGGTTTTTTCGGGAGGTTCTTCAAACGTTGAGCGCGAGACGTCTCAACAATGTCTGAGCATCACCTTGACGACATTGGCATTAATAGGCGTCAGTTCTACGTTTTTCGGGAAGTTCTTCGAACGTGGAGCACGGGACGTACCAATAATGTCCTGAGCAACACCTTGACGTCATCGACATTATACGACGTCAGTTCTACGTTTTTCTGGGGGGGGGGGGGGGTAGGTTTTTTGAACGTTCAGCACGAGACGTCCTAACAATGTCTGAGCGAACGCCTTGATTACACTGAACAAGCCCTTTATAGAGCCCAACCGCCTCCGCCGGCGATCGAGCACCGGCGGAGGCGGTTGATCTGACATACCGCGTTCGGCTTTGGCTAGCAGACGGCGTTCGTAAAATGGCGTCAGCTGTTGCTGGCTTCACGCGGCGGTACAGTGCGTGCTTCCATTCATTCGGCGTTCGTTGCCATGGTGACGGCGAGGAAAGCAGACGTGCGGAAGAACGCTGCGGCGCAGCGATACCAGGTGCGTTCTAAGGCCCTTCCCGCATGCTTTTCAATGGGCGGAAGGCGAACAAAAAGAGTTCCAAATAAGGACTTAACGCAGAAGGCTGAATTTCTCCAGCGCCTCATAATTTGACGAGCCTTACACGAAAAGCACGTTTTTTTTGGCCATCCCGCGTCCTGTTTTTTTTATCCGCAACATGGGTCTAAAGTATCAATCTGCCTATCTTTGTACGACCAGAGGTTAGTAAGCTTCCTCAGTGGGCACATGGTGTCTCAGCTGTAGACTAGAAATTTAGCCACTACTAGCCTGGGGTCTTTAACGTGCATCACGGACTAGTGATACGTGACCGCACGCCGGTACGATGCTCATCCAGCTAGGAACGGGCAGGGGCAAGGGCGGGAAACGCGCCTTATCACAACTGTAGGCTTTTTAAAGAACGCCAAGAACGCATAGACTGAAATATCTCCAGAAAAAAACATACGAACTCTAAACCTTCTTTAATGCCACTGTTAAAAAAAAACAAAAAAAACTAAAAAAACGCGAAGATATGTAAATATCATAGAGAACCATTAAAAAATCTAATTCAGCGTAATCGCTAGCAATCACCGAAGTAACTACGTATCAAGAAGTTCCGAAAGAAAAAGAAACGAAAGACAGCAAAACTTCGTCCGGTATATCGCCAAACAGCGAACCTATACACCAACTCATGTTTACAAACAAACCGGAGCGCCTCTAGCGGACACCACCGGCGCCGCGCATGCGCGATGGGGGTGTGGGCAAGAAGCTCGCCGTCGCCCATAAACAAACCATTGAAATGCGATGTTGTCGGCGTCGGTGTGAGTCCCCCTGCCCTTTTTCGCGTTCGAATTCTGGCGATGTCTGACTACTTGAGCGGTGTGAGCGAAATTACCGAGACTCGTTACACCGCAAAACTTCGCGTGAATAATGTGACATGTGGTGATTCATTCCGCGTGGACGCTAAAGCCTGATTCGCATGATGAGATTTCGCTCGCAATTTTCGGTCGCGACGCCGCTCGGGCTGCAAAAGCGTGAACCGTAGCTGAGATGGTCGACGTTGATACTGAAAATCGCAAGGAATCGGACCAAGTGGATTAGGCATAACAAGCCGGTGATGGTCACTGGTAACAATGATCAACATCTCCTTGTATCTACTGTTTACATCGAGCCTGCTTACCAACCTTTAAACTTAAGTCTTTTGAGGCCTGCACTTACTTCTTATCGCAAGTACCGCGTCAACATTTGGTCTACCGGCCGGTGTCGTCTAAAAGAGTAGACGACAAGCAGAAACGTTTGAAAGAGCAGACGACAGTTCGAACGATCAGGCAGCCGTTTGAACTTGAAGACGCACTGAACGTAGTCCGCAGGTGGTCCGCACAACTTGACGGTTTTCTGCATGTTGGAACAAAACAAACAAATCTGATGACAACTATCCATGAATTCAACCCAAAGTGCTTCCCGCCCAAGCAATCGTTGTCCGATGGCGTCTGGTTTTCCCTTTTCACGGCACATATCCAGATTCTTGGACGAACCGAGCACGTGAAAACTGACCTTCAAACCTTTCTTGACACTTTTGGTCCGGCCCCAGTCGCGGCGTTTTGACGAGAAGGCAGATTTTAGAGCGCAGCTCTTAGGCGCCCGTTTCCGGCTTGAGCGGCGTTGCCGTCGCCTTCGGCGTAACTGCGCGGTGCATTATGGGAAATATCCCATAATGCACCGCACGAGCCCCCCCCCCCCCGCCCTCCGGGGTCACGTGACCTCGGGGGAGGAGGGGGAGGGGAGTCACGTGACCCCCCAGATCACGTGACCCCCCTCCCCCCGAGGTCACGTGACCCCCCCCCCCGGAGGAGATTGAAGAATGAGGGGAGGAGGAGGAGGAGGGGTATACCCTCCCCTGATTACCCTTCCCTCCTCCTCCTCAAGAGCTGCGCTCCAATTCGGCGTTACAGGTTATTGTAAACGGCTTTCATTTTTTGTCTGGTTCCTTTCAAAACAACGCAGAAATACACGTCTGGCACGGGGACTTCTGCCCACAGCCCCAGACCGGAAGTGCGACCGATGCGCCACCACCGCGCCGTGACGTCCCAGAGCTGAGTTCGTGTATAGACACCTTTCAAAAGTCCGTCGAGCAACATTGGCTGTCGCCATTGCTTGGACACGAAGCGCGCGATTGGATCCGAGTCTTCGCCGAACGCTGACGTCACACTGGTTTCCAATACGAGCTCAGCCGAGTTCGCGGCGACGGCTGACGCAGGCCTCGTGTTCAATACAAGTTCGGAGTATGTGATCAGGCAATGGCGGACAGGCGTTGGCGCGGACTTTCGGAAAGGGTCGATATATCGCAAAATGAGAGAACAGAAAACGATATTGTATATAATAAAAAAACGACGCTCCGTATAGGGAGCCACCTCCCTGTTACAAAAGAGTTTTGGTGTAAACCAAACACCGAAGACTGATTCTTCCAACCTGTGCGTGACTATAAAGGGAAAGTTTTGCGCTGTTTGCGAAATAAAAAAAGAACAAACCTACTCATTATTTACGAGAAATAGTCACTTTATAACATCGTCCCAGTTATTGCACGCGGAAATCCTTCTGCATCGCTTCCCGAGTCACAACTAACCGGATCAGATTCTACGTTACTCCATCGCCTTCGTGCAAACTGCGCCTACACCTCAACGACACTTCTCAAAATCTCCAGGTCCAGTACACTCAACTGTGCCAGATGCAATGTCCCAGAGAATCTCGACCAAGTCCTTCTAGCTTGTCCCCACTATGATCACGCTCGACTGTCCTTCTTTTACCACCATGCCAAGTCCCAGCACAACTGTGACTCAAAAGAACGAGATTCTTTTCACCACCGGAGGTAGACGAAGAATAGAACTTGTTTTTAGATCTCTCCTTGAGTACCTCCGAGCCACAGGACTCGAAAGGCACCTCTAGCTCTCCGGCCCGCCATCTAGACCAGTCACGCCTTTTCGTCTCAACTGTCATCGACTACTTTGTCATCTCCTTACCGGAAGGCAGTTCTGCAGTGTTTTCCTTCCCCTCGAGAAAATAGCCTGCCGATTCGACCCTAGGAGGCTAACATTACGTGCAGTCATCTCTTCTTCACTTGCTTAACAACACTCAACAGCAACAACCACAACAACCCGGTTATTTCAATGCCGCGGCGAAAATGTATATACCTCACATGTGAGAACGGTTCCGGCGCAACCCTATAGATGGCACCAGCGGGAAACGGAATGCACTCAGCAAACTCAAGCGCGAATGTGCGAACCGGCCTTCCAGACATGATGACGTCATTATTTGCGGACATGCCTAAAGAGCGTTCCAAGGGTATTTGCTTTATACATTTTTATGCTTCTCTGTTCGTTTTTATGACCAACGTGACGTCATACAAGGAAGAAACAAGCTTCATGGCAGTGTTTGCAGACGCTTTCTTGTATGATGCAATAGCAGTGTGACAGCAGCTCAAATCTTTCAGGGACTATGTGCGGTGCGCAAGTTCGTCTTCTTCTTTTGCAGGGATTGTGGTGACGTCAGGACGCCGAGCTCCGATAGGTTCTGAATGAAGGATAGTGCGTAGAACTCAAGGCAGCTTGCTTTGACGTCTACCCACCATCCTTCAATCAAAACCAATCAGAGCTCGGCGTCGTTTTGACGTCACCACAACTCCTGCGCAAGAAGCAGACGACTTGCTCTCCGCATTGTTCTATATTAGGGAAGGGTCAAAATAGATGGGGAGAAAGGCCGAGAAGAGTGAAAAAAAGGAACATCAGGTCAGCGAAATCAAAGAGAGAAAAGAAAAAAATCGTAAAAAAGTGAATCAATACACTAAATCTGCCGCTAATTTACAAAAACATCTTTACGACGGGGCTACACGGGCAAATAAAGAATAACAAAAGCAGGCTCAATACAAAGCAACTGAAAAAAAAAATATGAAGACGAAATATACCTTAGAAACTAAACATAAAGAAATAGATAGGGGAGCCGAGTGCAAAGACCCATTAAATGGAATCGAACAATCGGCAACTGTGCTGATGTTACAACAAAAATCGATGGCGATTTTCTCCCAAAAATACAAAATTCCTGTCGTCAGAAAAAAGGCATACAAAAAAAACATAAAAAAAACTCCCACGCACGCAAAACAGAAATGCGACCAACCAACCTAGCTCGTAATTGAAACAAAAGAAGAGAACTCTAATTACGAGTGAAAGGCGCACGATTTAAGTCAGAATGAAACGAAACTTATAAAATAAAAAGAAAAAAACACACGAAAGAAGGGAGCTATTAATTAGGGCAATTCGTGGAGTTGGACTAGCTTTCGGCACAGAGAAAGCTTTTTTCCATCCAAACGCAAAACAAACATAAAAAATAAATCCACGCGTTTTCTTCTCTAATTAATAAATTCCATCGTCACTTAGCGTGCGAGCCTGACGTTCTAAGCCTTCGGCAGTCGGGAAAACCTTCTTTCCCTCGATTAACTATCGTTCGACTTGGCGTGCCCGCTGCCGAAATTAGTTGCAGTCCGAAACGCTTTTTTCCTCGTCGCCGCCAACGCTAATTGATTACCATTTTCGAAAACCCTCGGGCCGGCACGGGTTGTTGTCCTGGTCGAATGCGGTCGACTTCTCGCATTTATCGTGTAATCGTCTTTCCCTGCACTGATCTAGAGACGCTGACAGATTAGGAAATATAGGGCGTGGTGCGTCCCGACAAGAACGATGAGGAACGAATCCCCAAAAGTTCGGGAGCGTACACGTAAGATGCATTGCCTAAACGTGTTTTTGACCCGGGTAAATGAACTAGGCATCACAGAAAGCTCAAACTCCCTTTACTCATCAAAGATACGTCCTCCTCCCCAATGTTTCTCATTTTTCATGCGCGGACATAAAAGGACAAATTAGTAGTACTCCACGACGCGCCGGACTTTTTTCACTAGAGTTCTTGAGGTGAAAACGAGTATAGCTTCCACTCCCGTTCCATTATTTTGTAACCACACGAAGGACCTCAAGGCTTTGCCGGTGCGTCTTCAGAGGCGTATCCCTATCGGGATATGCCAAAAATACATTTTGTTTCACATTACGAGCCATCGGAGCCAACCCAATGTCACGCGAGCCTTACGCAGTCTTGTACACATTAATCGGAAAAAAAGAGTAATCGAATACAATCACAGTTACTCTCGGTTAAGAAGTATTCAATTCGATTACTCATTGGTCGAGAAGGGAAGTAATTGGCTCTTACTAGAAAATAATAAACGTTACTCTTCCGATTACTTCAGATATTCAAAACGACATATATTTCTGCCGCTTTGAAGAAGGGGTGTCTTTCGTAGTGCCTATTATTGCATTAAGATCACCGCACTATTAACTACTCACTTTCTTAATCGACCAATTTCGTTAAGCCATCTTCCTGTCGAAAACCTGGTTCAAGGATTCCTTGATAGCAAACTTGTACGAAGGAAGGACGCCATTAGGAAGGGGAGAGGAAAATAGTAGCGGTTAGAAATAATTTGAGCACTTCCAAAAGTGATCAGATAACTCTGGTGATTACTTGCTAATAAATGCATTCAAATGATTACAAATTACTCTAAAAAGTAAACGAGTACAAGTAATTTGATTACTCGTAAACAGTATCGTACAAGTCTGGTCTCACGTGACCTTCAGTAGGCACTCAGCGACGCGTGAGGTGCTCAGTCCCGTGATAACCTTCACACCGGTGGATGACTGATACGGCTTGTGGCGTTTTCCACAGTACATCTTAAAGGGAAACTCCGCTTCCCTTTAAGTTGTGCAGACTTCGTCGAATGTCGTAGACACCAAAACGCGGTGAAGAGTGCGGTGCAGACGACCCTTGCGCCTGGCACACGCCCGCTCCAGGGGTGGTCCACCGGCCCGACCCAGTCTCGCGCATCGTTGCGGAGAGGATCCCGTGACATCTCTTACCACGTGATATCTATGTTTCTGGCGGCCCCAGGCCAATGTTGCCAGACGGAGCTGAAGTTCCAGTTTGTATTTCTGCTCATGTTTAAAGTAAGCTTTTACTAATAATAATAATAATAATAATAATAATAATAATAATAATAATAATAATAATAATAATAATAATAATAATAATAATAATTTTGATTATTTTTCCATCAAACAAATAAAGAAGTGAGACCAAGGGAAAAAGCTGCATCGTGCAGCTTGACGAGTCTCCCCCCCCCCCTCTTACACAAATAGCAGTGGCACAAAAAAAATAAACAAAACACAATAGAATTCAAAAAGTAACCAGGCGGCAATATTCACGTTTTTCGTAGTAACAGATGATACATATATACATTGAGAGTTCTATGTAACTATGTATCGATGTAACACATGATACACATATACAGGCACGTAGCCAGGATTTTGTTTTGGGGGGGGGGGGGGGGGGGGGGCGTCCATAGCAAAATGCTGTATGAGGGGGAGGGGGGAGAGGTTGCACCAGCAAAATATAAGATTTGGGGGGGGGGGGGGCGGGCCCCATGCCCCCCCCCCCTCTGGCTACGTGCCTGCACATATACCTTGAAAGAGTACATACACAGAAAACATCAAACATATATACATTTAGATATATACAGAGAAAACACGAGGTATTATACACCTCAAATCTCTGGAAAATACTACTAAAATATCACACTGGAAAAACATTTTCGAATATCTTTTCTTGATGACTTAAAAGGATCAATATTTATGAAGCTAAGAAAATTAGGTAAGTTTGGAAGCGTATTAGATAACATTTGCTCGGCATAGGTCGTTCTAATATTAGATAACTTCCAATTTTGCAAACTTCGAGTCGGGTTAGTTGGCACTTTTGGAGCAAGAAAAGCCAGGTCAATCAGATTAAGATATTTTTTTTTTTGTACTTCTGAGTTATAACACAGACACAAACGATATATATATATATAAATATATATATATATATATGTCCTAATTTTCAAGAAGCAAATGACGTAGTGCCTTTTATTAGTGATTTTTAATGTAAAATCATTCATTATCCCGGAAGTTTCGAATTTGAGCGGAGTTGCCCTTTAAGGAGTATAGAGTCAGTCCAGCGTCACTCAAGTTTCCCCACGGCCGACCTTCAACATCTTCCCAAACAAACCGACAACAGATGTCTATTCCGGACCAGGGCTAACAAGCAGCAGGCTCAGACCGCATCAGCGTCTTCCGAAAACGCAACGGTGTTACAAAGGAGCTCGCCGACATAAAGGCGACCTCGCGGCGATCGCTAAGCAGCTTACATCCTGCAGATCGATATAAAGGTTTTTGCGGATGAACAACAAATAGGCCACGGCGAACCCCTTTCCCTAAACTCCCAACAACGAAACCCCCAACGCCCGCCCTTTACGTCACATCCGGCGAAGCTCCACACGGCCGCCGGAAGTTGGGATATTGGGGCAGTTCCGTATGACCGGAAGTGGAATGAGGCACGCTTCCGGTTTTTTCTTCCACGTGGCCTAATTACGGGCAACGCACTGTGGCCTTGGGTTCGGGGAGCCGTCGGGAAACCTCGCGGGAGTTCGGGCATATGGTCGGGTTGAATGGTCTCAGTGAAGCGTGAACGGGTTTCGTAGGGTGGAACACGCGTCCGACGACACTGCAAGATTTCGATGACGCCAGTCTTATAATCACTGATTCGCCTCAAAATTGGTTCAACATAGACAGATCTGGACACATCTGAACAAGTAACTCAAATGACGAGCCAAAATAACTTTTTAGAGCGTAGCTCTTAGGCGCCCGTTTCCAGTTAGAACGGCGTCGTCGTCGTCGTCGGCGTAACCGCGCATTGCATTATGGGACGTTTTCCACAATGACGTCACACGTGACGTCACGTGTGACGTCACGAGGGTCACGAAGGTCACTCGTGAAGGTCACGGCGAAGGTCACGACCTTCACAGTGACCTTCACGAGGTCTTCACGAGTGACCTACACGAGTGACCTTCACGAGGGTCACTAGGGTCGCGAGTGACGTCACCAGGGAGGAGGGAGGGAGGGAGAGAGAGGGAGGGAGAGGAGGAAGGGAGCAGAAAGGAAGGAGAAGGATTGAGGAGGGGGAGGGGAAGAGAAGGAGAGGGGGAGGAGAGGGTACAGATGAGGAGGATTAGGGGCTTACCCTCCACTCAGTACCCTCCCCTCCTCCTCCTCAAGAGCTGCGCTCTAATTTGGCATTAAAGGTAATTACAGGTAAACGTCTTTTTTTTTTTCACGAAGTTATTGAGTTTTTTTATTTCATCTGAGAGGCTGAAAGGCTCTACTGGCAACAGTGTAAACGCGACGTCAAATGTTGCAATATGAATGCAGTGCAGAGCTTCTTCCCGAATGGCCAGGAGAAGTATTATAGTGTGAAATGACTGCTGGGCAAGCTCACGCCAGCAAAACAAAAAAATAAAACGCGCAAAATACTGTTCTTTTTTTTTTTAGACTGCCTGCTTGAGTTGCAACTTATACAACATGTGACGTCAGACCACAGGAAAGCGCGTCAAAATTTAAACGTTGGTTTTGACACAACCTTCGTTTGCCGTTTTCTCAATAGCTATTTGTTATCGAGAAATAATAAATAACATGACGGGAAGAAGAAGGCCTGATATTCAAAAAATGTGTTTAGGTTAGATAGTTATAGGAACCGCCGGGACCTTTAAAAAGTAAAACAATAAATAAAAAAATCACCTAAAGAAGTAAAAGATTTACCAACTTAGAAGTAATTAAGCCGGGATCACACGGTTTATACAACGTAAAAAAGGCCGTCTGCATACAAATTCGAACGCGAGTCACCGCGAGACCCGTGCTTCGAATGCCGCGTCGCAATGAGTCCAAGGAGCAAACTTGGCACACGGCATTCGAATTACCGATATTGCGGTTTCTCGTGTTTGCAGACTGTCTTTTGTACGATGTATGATCAGTGTGACCCCGGCTTTAAAAGTTCGCTTTATTTTGCGCACATGCGAACACCTATCTTGCGTCACCTTCAATTGAAGCAGGTATCACTATCGTCCTTATTTGACTAAGCATATTTTCAGTGACTTTTTATATCGAAACATGTCATACTAAAAAAAACAGCAAAAAAATTAAGTGGAAGGGAAAAAGATTGAAACGAAGTACAGTCGGCAGCAAAAGTATGCGGGACACAGGAGCGCCGGCCGACAGGACTTGCAAGCGCCTTCTGACGGCGCGCCGCCGCCCTCGATAACAACGCTTTGCGCATGCGCGTGCTTTCGTGCTTGCGGTCATGTTTTTTTTTTTTTTTTTTTTTTTTTTTTTTTTTTTTTTACTGGCTTCCGTCCGAGGCGCACACGAGATAACCGGGACGGGAGCAAAATTCCCTTTGCCAGCCGTCATGTCGCGTGTCTGCATCAGCCACAGCGATGGGCGACGAAGCTCGCGTGCTCGGCGGGTATCATTTCGCGACACCTTGCACCGTTCTCTGTTATCTGGTGCGCGTCGGATGCAAGCGAGTGAAAAAGACGTGACTGCGAGCACGAAAGAAAGCAATTTCTCGAAGCATGAGTCTTGAGAGCGGCTGTCAGAAGGCGCAGCAAGTCAATTCGGCTGGCGCTCCAGTGTCTCTGAAAGTTTTGCTGCCGACTGTCTGTTCTCTTTCGAGTTATCAAGTGGAAATGTCAACGTTCTTGGTCTGCTTTAGTTGCCCGAGTATAAAAGTTACTTCTTTAGTTCTTTTCTTTTCTTTCAACTTTTGGTGTTGGAAAAAAAAATTTTCATTTTCCTCGTACGAGATCTGGCACTTAATTTTAGACAACGTCCCAAATGAAGCGCGAGAAAAAAAAAAAACTTGCAAAACGTAACTTTTCAGGTTTTAATCTGGTTCCTGACTACGTTTCACCTTACGTCCGAGCGCGGCCAATGTTATGAGCCGAAGGGCCAATGAAAAAGCGCAAAAAGCGCAACGCCATGGCGTGCTCTCTGCGCTTGATAGGACTAGCCGGCGGAGGAGCACGCACTGCGGCGAATACCGGCTGGTCCAATCAACTGCAGAGAGCACGCCATGACGTTGCGCTTTTTGCGCTGTTTGATTGGCCCTTCGGCTCATAACATCGGCCGCGCTCGGACCTAAGCTGAAACGAAGTATAGATATTTCTAGGTACGGCCTCTGGCCGCCGCCATCTTACTACTACAATGGGTGGATCGTCTGATAGTCAAGACATGTTAAAGCGTGCCCAGAGTTACCAGACTGGCACCCAAACAAAGCAGTTTCCATCCACGGTTCTCAGACCAGTGTTTGATGTTTGACTAGTTTGATGCAACTTAAGAACTGCAAAAGGCACTCCTCCCACTAAAAAAAAAAAAAAAAAATCAGTGCTCTGCCCAACTCCCGATGAGCATTATGCATTAGGCGTAGCCTTGTCTCTGTAGACTATCTTGAAAAAATGGCGCTGGTGTCTGTTCGTGTCTTGAAGTGACGATAGAAATACGGTGCGTTATTCGTACTGAGTGACTCAGTGACGCCATTTCTGAATCCAGGACCCTCTTCCGTAGTTCTTTTAACGCAGCCCGTATTTATGGGCTGAATTTCACGAGAAAAACGTTACGTTCGAGTGTAAGAAAAAACCGTCACGCGCAGGCCAATGCAACAGACAACATACATAGCCCATAGGAGGCAATGGATAAGAATACAAAGCATAGGGAAGCACACTTTGTCATAATTAAACGCATTGTATTATAATTAGCGAGATTCACCAAGCGCCGCAGCGGGAATCGAACCCCGGACCGTGCGACCCGACACCAGCGATGCCTTTGCTCGTTGCCACTAGGAGGAGGCGAACGGGACCGCAAGTAGCTGGATTGAGCGTGACCGAAGGGTTCGCAAGTACTGCATCAGGGCGCCGCCATCTTGCTCATTGAAACCATTGAAATGCGATGTTGTCGGCGTAGATGCGAGTCCTCCTGCCCTTTTTTGCTTTCAAATTGTTGATTCTATGTCTTCCTGGCGATGTCTGACTACTCGAGCGGCCTCAGCAAAATTACTGAGGCTGTTACACCGCAAAACTTCGAGTAAATAATGTGACATGCGGCGATTCATTCCGCGTGGACGACGCAGAATGTACGCTAAAGCCTGATTCGCATGATGAGATTTCGCCCGCAATTTTCAGTCGCGACGTCGCTCCGGCAGCAAAAGCGTGAAACGCAGCTGAGATGGTCGACGTCGATACCGAAAGTCGCAAGCAGAATCGGACCAAGTGAATCAGGCATAGCAAGTCGGTGATGGCCACTGGTAACAATGATCAACATCTCCTTGTATCTACTGTTTACATCGAGCCTGCTTACCAACCTTCAAACTTAAGTCTTTTGAGGCCTGAACTTATTTCTCATCGCAACTACCGGGCCAACCTTTGGTCTACGGGCCGGTGTCGTCTGAAAGAGCAGACGACAAGCAGAAACGTTTGAAAGGGCAGACGACAGTTCGTACGATCAGGCGGCCGTTTGAACTTAAAGACGCACTGAATGTAGTCCGCAGGCGGTCCGTACAACGTGGCAGTTTTCCGGCGTTCATAACAAAACAAATAAATCTGATGACCACAAGTATCCGTGAATTCAACCCAAAGTGCTTCGATCTCGCCCAAGCAATCGTGGTCCGACGGCGTCTGGTTTTCCCTTTTCACGGCACATATCCACGTTCTCGGACGAAGCGAGCACATGAAAACTGATTTTCTAACCTTTCTTGACTCTTTTGGTACAGCCCCAGTCGCGGCGTTTTGACGAAAAGGTAGGTTTTTGTCAGGTTCCTTTCAAAACAACGCAGGAATACACGTCTCACATGGGGACTTCCGCCCACAGCCCCAGACCGGAAGTGCGCCCGACGCGCCACCACCGCGCCGTGACGTAACAGAGATGAGTTCGTGTATAGGGGGCGCACTGGTCAGGCAAAATGGCGGACGAAAAGAGGTCGCCCTCGTCGCTCAGCACGCGCACCATCATAAATATCGCGCACCACCATAAATATCTTACAAAGCGATGTTTCGACGGTAGACACCTTCTTCTAGTCAGTACGTAGGAATGACACGATGGAAGCATAAAAATAATTACTGGAAACGATGTTTGTTTCTACGCTGCCTACGAGAACCAAGCAGCGATAGGAGACGACAGAGTAGAAACGATCTCCTCTCATAAGCTTATCGGCGTTGCCGCTACGCGGCGTCGATTTCGCTGGAGTCGCCAATAGTCAATGTCAATGAATGTCTCAGAGCCAGGAGTAAGTATAGCGACTTTCAGCGCCCACAGCCGGCTTCCGAATGACGAAGTGTAGTGCGCTACACTTCGTCAACCGGGTCCTGAATAAATTTAAACTTGTCCGGATCATTCTGATAAACACCGGGAGTTTACGAGTGTGTCACGCGTGTAACGCATCCGACACCGCTCAACGCATCCGTGAAACCAAGCGTAGCAAAATTATAACACACGCCCAGAAATGCGTGCACGACAACATTCTGTGCTCCAACGATTTGCTGTAGCAATATCGATAAATATTTGAACAACAGAAGCAGAAAAAAAAAATATGCAAGCTTTATCATGCTCGACAAGGACCGGGGAGAACATATGTTGAGCGCAAACTATCACCTCGAAGAACCACGTCGTGAAAATGAACTTCACGTGACTTGAGGTCACGTGACGTGGTCACGCGACACCAATTTCCCCTCCAAATTTATCGGGGAATTGACGTCAGGAACATAAATTGCCCGGTTAAATTTAGCGGGGAAATTGACGTCACGCGACTTGAGCTCACATGATGTCGTGTGACCTGGTCACATGACGTGGTCACGTGGAGTGTATTTCCCTGCAAAATTTAGTGAAGATATTACGTCAGTGACATAAATTTCCCCGCTAGATTTAACGGGGAAATTGACGTGACGGTGCTTCGTGGCGGTTTTCGCATGAGATTCGGCTGATAAAATGCATTCTCCACCAAAACCCAGGATTCGCTCGAGAAACGTTCTCATTTACTCCTTTCGAAGTAACTTTTATATTATATAGAACACCGACAGCCTTGCGTCGATTCATAGTATCCGTAGAAGCCTTCAGCAGTTTGCTGCTTTCTTCTGGGAGTCAGGAAAAAAAATTTAAGCAGAAAACACGTAACTTCCGCGGCCATTAGCCAAGTGCCCAACCTCGCTGCTCCCGACGATCTGTCCTTCGGGAGCGCCCATGAAGGCAGCGTACTTCGGGAGGTCGAGGGGGGAAACTGGACAGCGGGAGAAAGGAAGGGAGCAGGAAGTCGATACCGTAAATAAATAAGGAGGCTGTTTCGTCCTTGTCATCCGTCTGACATCTTGACTTGTCTCCGTGTCGGGAACACATGACAGCTCCCAGCCGCAACTCCCTGAGCTCTGTACTTCTGGATATTCGCGACTCTGTTCCCCAGGGCGTATTGGCTCAGCTTGTGTAACGAGCACGGATCGGATCGACTTGGCTTTGGCCGAGGCTTGACTTCCGGTATATTTGGCGTCTCAAAGGTGGCGAGTCAAATGCGTCGCAACGGAGTGGTACGACTTGGGCGTTGTACAGTAGACTGCATACCAAGATACGAGTTATCGCATGTTAGGCAGGGTTTTGCGTCTTGTAAATTGTAAATTGTACACATACACAAAATCGCTGTTTAGGAACAAGTTTGCGTTTGTGGACACCGGTTTGAGTACGGCGCGTGCGTAGAAATATAGATTAGAGTCAGGTAAAGTGTCCGCGGTGCCGGGATGTCACAGAGTGAAGTTGGTGTATAATGGAGAGCTTAACTGGCCTCTCCAGTTTAATATTATGGGCCGTTAAAGTTTCATATAAAAGCCTCGTGGCAGGTATTAGGACTTTCTTGTGGAAGTGTCCACAAAATTTCAGCTCGCGCTTCGAAGAATAAAGCGCGTGAAACGCCCCTGGAAAGTCCCGTATTGCAACTCACTCGATAAGCGAGCCGTGACGTAACAGGACCAGGATGCCGTCGCCTCCGCCCTCCTCGCCATCTTTATATTGCGTGCTTCTGAGAGCGGCTCGATGTTTGTTTGGTAAAGAGGGGAACCACAAAAGGCGTGACGTCACAAAGGACAATCCCTCGTGATTGTCCTTTGTGTCGCGCAAAAAACTTCTACACTGCATCATGAACCAACCAGGCGAGCAACAAGTTTTAGTTGTTTTACAGGCTGGCAAAAACACTAGTGTTTGTGCAGGTGGGGACGAGAGTGTTACGACGACTCAGTCTCATTGAGCCGACGACGCGCAAAACTTGCGTATCAGAAATGTGTGCTCATGAGTGCGAGGTGCCGTACTCTACAATGTCTGAAGTGACTCCTTCATCCGCCGAGTTCCCCCTGTATACAACGCAGGAATAAAGCCTTTTCAAAAGTCCACCGAGCAATATCGTCGGTCGCCATTTCTTGGGCAGGACGCGTGTGATTGGTTACGAGTCTTCACCGAACGCTGACGCGGCGCTCGTGCCCAATACACGCTCAGAGTACGTGCCCACATAATGGCGGATTCGGATTAATTGGCGCAGCTGCTACTAGATGGCGCGCACTTTTGAGAAGCATCTATTGGCTTTTTCGAGTGTTTCGCGGGAAAATACACAAACCGTACTTTTTTTTTTTTTTTTAGGATAAAGCATTATTGTTTTAGGTCACACTCGTCACGTACTTGTGACAACACGGATTTTATTTGGGGTACCGGAGGGATCCGTTTCGAGCCCGCTACTGTTTCCTTTTATACATAGTTCGATCCAACTAGAGGCGTGATGCGGTTACCAACGAGCATATTTTTCACTTCACGTTTACAAACTGTTTGTTTGATGTCCGCGTAGTGGGACCAGATCGCAGGCCTCGAAGCACACAGAAACCGTATCTCCAGAGACAGTGATGGAACAGCTGAAAAGAAAGTAAGAGAGAGAGAGAGAGAGAGAAGAGGGAGAGGAAGAGGGAAGCAATCGATAGACGAGATCTTTGCCGTTCGCTGGAGCGCGTCACTGCTGTCTATAGCGCTCTTTACGTCGACGGAGAATCGGTGCCAATTGGGAAATGGGAAAGTCTCGGGAGCCCACGCTTTTTTTTTTTTTCTGGAATCTTTCGATGCCAGACGAAGTTGGGCATGCCCTATTCAATGGACGTCATTCTTCTGATTTAGTTTCGCTCAACGCAGACGGACGGGCTGTTCTTGAACTTCACTTCTCCCCCGAGAATAAATTTAACGCGCGGATTCGAAACGGCATTTCTTTCGTGTGCACGTAGAACTGGATGACAAAGATAAGGAGAATCTGCGTGCGTACAATAGCGCCGTACTGCGGGCTAAAACGTTAACGAAGAATGAGCAGCAGAAAGACACGGCACTAACTATAAGGCAAGTAATAGGAAATGCCAAAAGACGATAAAAACAAACACACGAATAATAGAACTTGCAATGAGACTCAATTCATAGATTACTTACGAGTGAATGCTTGCATTGCCGTTTAGAACGCTACATGGCTCGTTCCTACACTTACAATAGCTCAAATCGTTTCTCATTTTCTTTTTCGGAGAACACATAGTATATAGGGGTGTGAAATTAGTGGCTCCAATCGAAGATGCACGTTAAAGACCCCAGGCTAGCAGTCGTACTGCAGTGGCTAAATATTCTCATCTACGGTGGGTAAAAAATTTCGCCATACTCTGGCAGATTATACTCCTGCTGTCTAAACAACTAAGGAATAATTTGTTTGTTTGCTCGGTCGAATCGAATAGAACGGTACATATAGCCACACAGAGTCATTCTTAGCTTCAACAAAAGGGAGTTTTAGTAAATCACCCTGATAGCCGATACTCCACTCCATCGTATCGTTATCGGGTATTACAGAGTTTTAGGGAACAATTTTTACCCATCCGATCCGGTACGCACTGCGCATATGCGAGTCCTATGCGCATGCGCAGTTCGTACTGGAGGGCCCCTCGTACCATAACGGATGTGCAGAAAAGGTTCCCGTCCTTTTCTTTTTAATATATTTGTAAATGATATTGTTAACATTACTTCCGAAGCAAAGTTCGTAAACTACGCCGACGACACCACTTTACTTTTCACTGCGGAAAACGTTGATCTGCTGTTCGAATCGGCAAACCTTGTGCTTTCTAAGTTGAACGTCTGGAGCTGCATCAATTCGCTACAAATAAACGTTGCAAAGACAAAAGCCGTGCTTTTTCGTCCCAAGAGCAAACTTGTAAATATCACCAAACATATCGTAATAAACTCAACCAGGATTGAGATCGTCAATGCTTTTAAACTGCTTGGTGTCACTTTTTCCGAAAATATGTCTTGGGACGATCACATCAATTATGTTACCTCAAAGTTATCACAGATAGTCGGTATCCTAAACCGCAACCGCTATGTACTGCCAACAAACGTTAAATTATTAATATATAACTCCTTGTTCTATTCCCATTTAATTTACGGCCACCTAGTCTGGGGTAAGACGACATTAACAAATCTTGATAAAATAATTTTTTTCAAACAAAAGCCGTGAGGGCAATCGCCAATGTAGAATATGATCATCCTACAGCCAATCTATTCAAGAAGTTTCACATTATTAGTATATATTCTCTCTACGACTACAGACTTTCCACTACTCTAAAAGTGGAAGAAATTAGAAATACTAGCTTTCTAGTGAGCCTTGGACGCCTTTCCCAATATGTTCATCCTTATCCCACTCGTTCTGCGAGCTGTTGGGAGGTGGTCACTCCCAGAACGAACTACGGAACACAAATGCTCAGATACACTATTGATTATTACATTTATTTCCCGAACAAATCTTCGATTGGGAGAAATTATCTGTCAAGGATATTCGGACCCTTCTGTTTGATGTCGATCGTGTGCATAAATCCTTTTCTTCTGTTTTTTATTAGTCATGTCGCGATTGTATCACGTTTTTTCTCTTCAAAAACTAGAAAGTGACAAAAAGTTACCAATCCTGTGAATCAGCCTTAACACAGTGTGTGATGACGAAGGTCTTTTCTGCTATCCTTTCTATAGCTTGTGCTCTGTAGTGTATTTTATACTGTGAGTATCACGCTGCTCTGCTGCTTGTAGGCGGTCGGGGACCTCGTCAAGCTGTTTTCTACAGCTTTTAGTCCCTGATCGCCACCATAAAAGTCTTATGGTGAAATAAACGATTATTATTATTATCTACGAAAAACTCTCTGATGTTAAGAAATCGGTTGTCCTGTTTCACGAGCGCTGCGAACGCAGCGCTCGTGGCCAATCCGTGCGCTCGATCTGTGACTGTGAGTACGTCACAATGTTAGTTCACGGGCTTTGATTATTCTTGGTGGTGCGGTCTCTGCACGGTGGAGGGGTTATGGGGATTTAAAAAAAAAAAAGAAAAGATAAACAGAACGGACACATCGCATTACGTAAATATATATATATATATATACACCTTTTCTGCGTGGGCGCCGCCATCTTCAATTCTGGAACTTCCGGTATGCGTGAAACCATCACTTTCTTCTCGTCTCGGCACTAGAACGTGTTAACATTTTTAATTGCAACCGTCAGTCGTTCTAGTTATGACCCTTCTATACTTTTTTACTTGTTCGGGGTTGTAATGTCTTATTTTTTGTTCGGAACGCATACCGGACATTGGGACAACGTGGCTGGGTGCGAGGCCAAACAAAAAAGGTGTATATATACAGGGTGTTTTTTTTAAGCTTAACATAATTTTTAAAAACAAACCATGAAAGCTAGGTTAATGCGGTCTGCGCAGGTGAGTTATAAGGCCAGGGGGACATAGTATAGGGGACTAATCGTTACGATCGGTCGGCTAATTAGTTAAAATTCGTTAATTAACTTTTTAATTAATGAAAATAGACATATAGTTCCAATTAGAAACTTGCTCAGCGTCATCGAAAACCACTAAATCAGTAATTTTCAGAAAGACTTTGAACGTGTGAAAAGCGTAGTAGTGCACGAAAGTTACTGCTCGTGGAGCAGGTACAAGGCTGGGGCTAGATAAGCGACGGAAAAATTGCGCGGGCGCCTTATCGCAACCGCTAGCTTTGTACGTGCTCCACGAGTGCTAACTTTAGTGCACTACTACGCTTCTCACGCGCTCAAAGTCTTTCTGAAAGTTACTGATTTAGTGGATTTCGATGATGCTGAGCAAGTTTCTAATTGGAACTATATGTCTATTTTCATTAATTAAAAAGTTCATTAACGATTTTTAACTAATTAGCCGACTGATCGTTACGATTAGCCTCCTATAATATGCCCCCCTGGCCGTATAACTCACCTGCACAGACCGCATTAATCTAGCTCTCATGGTTTTTAAAAAAAAAAATTATGTTAAGCTTAAAAAGAAAACACCCTGTATATATATACACATCGCATTACGTAAACATATATATATATATATATATATATATATATATATATATATGTTTACGTAATGCGATGTGTCCGTTCTGTTTCTCTTTTCTTTTCTTTTTAAATCCCCCTAACCCCTCCACCGTGCAGAGACCACACCACCAAGAATAATCAAAGCCCGTGAACCAACATTGTGACGTCATCACAGTCACAGATCGAGCGCACAGATTGGCCACGAGCGCTGCGTTCGCGTTCCGATGGGCCTCGTGCGCAATCAATCCGTACATCCGTCACCGCACGCGTTGCATTCTGGAAACCTCAGAAGCGGATCGAGCGCGTACGGATTTTGCTTCCCAGTGATTCCCACAATGCATAACGTGGCATTATACGCCGGGATGAGGCGCTTCGAGTTTTGGAATTCGTCTATCGCCGAGTTGCCTCCATCTTAGCGTGACCTTAGGCGCTACGAGCCGATGGGACCAACCTAAGTGTCAAAGGCGCGAGTCATTGGGGCTTTCCTATACACATGACAGGTTCAGCGATGATGGAACGCGCGCAGAAACACGACGAGCACCATGTTGCCGCACTTTCCACGCTGTATGACTGGTCCCATTAGCTCGTAGCGTCAACTGAACGCGTTCTTAAAGGCCTACGACCAGACACGAGATTCTGCATGGCAGAAGATCCTCCCCACCCTGGGGGAGGAGGGAACAGGCAACGAGCGGAATGGGTAGAAGACGGTAGAGGAGGAAGCGGGGGAAAAGGGGAAGGCGCGAACTGGTCGTCGGTCTCTAAGGTGAAACGAAGTATACGGGTAGAAATTGAGGAAGAGGAGGTGATAAGAAGGCGAGGGAGACGCCAGAGCGTTCAGCTCTGACAGGAATGATTAATAGGTAGATACAAAGCTGCCTTGGTCTCTTCTCACTCGCGTTCGAGCCCGTTCGAAGAGTGACTAGAGACAAAGGCAGTTAGCTAGCTTTGCGTCTTCGCACTAATCGCTGTGACCAGAGCTCGGTGTTCTGATATCCCCTCGCGTTTTCTTCTCTCCCCCTCCTCCCATTCTCTTCCTCTCTCTCTCTTTCTCTCTTCGTTTCTACTCGCATAGGTGGTGTTGGCTCGTGGCGCCCATAGATAAGCCGTGCCAGATAGGGTTTATCCGTTGGGCGCTTTCCGGTGTACTACATCCCAAAAGTGCTCGCGTGGTTCAAGGGTCATACCGAATGTCGGGCTATACGCGCGACATGCCGGAATAATCTCGGCACCGCGCGGTGGCAGCGGATTTAGGAAGGACTAACTTAAACGGTCGAGGGTGGCGTACTTTACGGCAGGTGTGGGGACGTTTGATAGCGGTGGTTTAGTGTTCGTGCGCGGCAAACTCCAGATAGGGACCTTTATGGGGTCATATTGTTTTATGGTCGCGAGAAACGATCGAAGGCAACTGCGGAACAGGCGACCACCGGTGTTGATATACCCAGAGAAACAGGGACTATACAGAGGTTCATAAAGAATTTAAAGAATATATTACAAAGGACGCGTTACTTTAACTCGAGTATATTCGTATTCTGTTCAGACATTGAGCGTTAAAAGTTGGATTTATACGTTCCTGAAACTTGGTATTCGAGCGCTGCTGACGGCGAGGCCGTAACTTTCTTAAACGTCTTACACCGGCACTCTAAACGTGAGTTATTTCATGCATTTAGTAGAAATGCGCGCAATAAAGCAGGGCTCACGTAGATTTAATATACGAGTAATAAATTCACGCTAAGAAACGGTATACCGCACTGGGTATTTACTGTAAACGACTTAGTTTCCGCAAAAGTCTATATTGCGCGAATTTCGCGATATGAAAAGAAAGAAAAAAAAAGAAAGAAAAGTATATATTGCGAAGGTGAGTATAAACAAATGCATCATCCCGTATGGCAACGAATACATAGCATACCACTCCCAATCGCGATATTTTGTGCCGACGAAATATTCCCGTAATTTACACTCGCAAACATTCGCAAACTGAGCTTGCGAAAATAAATTTATTTACAGTAATTGAAAGGTTTCGACCATGTTAGGTCTGGTTCACACATTTGCACATTAGTGTGATCGATCCCGCTGCAACCGCCTATCACCGCTTACGCCGAAATAAAACACCGGTACAGTGGCGCCATCTATAAGGCAGCCGCGGAACGAGTCCTTTCTGCGTACAAGTGTAGACCGAAGGTTTTGCAGTATTTGTAAGATCAAATCTACACACTACCTGCTCGCAACATCGTCAGAATTATTTCCGAGTCCTCGGTCAAAGAATAATGCGCAAAATACACGTAGCTCCGAAAGTGTTGCGGGAGATAAGGGCACACGTTAGATGGCGCCTGCAGTCTGCGTTCCCTCTGTGCTTTCCTTTGGCTATAGGTGGCGCAAGTCGCCGCCCGATTTAGAGGGTTCAGCAGTATGCATTCATCCATCTATCCTAACAAACGCAGGGCGTGGCGAGTTCCCTGCATCTCATTATCGCTCCTCGGCAAATCAGATTGCGGCATTACCCGATAAGAACGCCAAGGAACCAATCCCGAAGTAATCAGCGCGAACGTAATAAGCGACGCGTTTGTAAAACTCTCACCGACTGCAATTGTGCTCACTCGAGTCATCTGCGGAACTAACGACGCAACAACGCGGCCCTATCATGTTCCCAAACCGGCACAGGCTTCATAAGCGTCATTTCAAATGTCGTCTTCGCCCTCACACCTCCGCGTTTTTGCGACGACACCGTTAGCTGCTCCGCGACTACGAAACAACCCAAATAAACGAAACCCTCTCAAAAAATGAACTCAAAACGAGAAGAGCGGCAATTCCAACTCGAGCGAGTAGTGAACCAACGGAGACTCAAGAGCAAACAAAGCTGTCACCGAACCTGCCAGCCAGGCAGGCAATATTGGGCCGGAAGAGCGCCAAAAGCTATCTGGCGCGCGCGCAGCTTAGCGGCGCGTTTTTGTTTACAACGACGTCCTCTTCCAAACGTCTCCAAACTTCCGTGACACTTTCGCCTTCCCTTCCTGCTCTCTCGCCCTCTCTCTCTCTTTCTTTCTCGCTTTCTAATTTTTCCTACATGCAACCTAAGGGCCCTCGAACTGCGAAACTCGCGATGACGCTAACTCCGTTTGGCCTTACAACGAACTGCGGTGCATTACAGTTTTGCGTCAATAAAGCAGGCATCTTTTTAAAGTGTGCTGCGTGTGAGCTTTCTTTATTTTATTTTTTTACGTGCAAAGCATGCATTAATTGAGGTTATATATATATATATACGTTCAGGGTGATATCTGCCTAAGGAAAAGCTTCTTTTTTTTTTTTTCTTTTATCAGCCAAAATTTGGTTTTTGCGGACATATACGCTTGGTGCCAAATGTAATCCGAAAAAGACGGTAATCAAAGCCAATTCGATGCCGTGCGAAAGTCCCGTGACTTTGGTAGGGACGCAGCTATTGACGCGAAGGGGTTACGTGTGGGTGCTTGAAATGTTCCCAGCACTTGGATTGGCTAGAATGGTTCGTAGCATCCTGAACGGTTCATCGCAAGGCAAACCCCCCCCCCCTCCCCTTTCCCCCCAAAAAAAAACTCATTAAATAATAATTTAAAAAAAGCAACGATGACACACACCAAAAGCAAACAAAGAAAGCGGCAGGTTTCACCGAGACTGATCTGAAATTACCGACGGCCCGCGTCGCCCTAAACGTCGTAAAAATTCACCGGTCGCATGGGGAAACTGCGGGGACACACCGAACCAATGCTAAACAGAAGTAAAAGTGACAGAGTAAAGTTTTAAACAAAGAAATGACGCGACAGCTTTTCCGAAGACAGGGACAAGGAGCTGGAGGAGGGGATGCGCTGAACGGAGACGACACCGGCGACAGGTTATGCAAACCTGACAAGGTTCCAGTGTCATGCAGTTTTATTAATACGAGAAGGGATGAGCGTTAGTACAAGAGCGAAGCCACTCTGAGTAACGAACTTTGATGCATCCTCTAACTTGGTTTTGGTCTTTACAGACTGTGCCCCCCCCCCTTCTTTTTTTTTTTTTTTGTAAGTGAGTAAAACGTGTTTACTATTAAATGGTCGCAGTCAACTCTCGTGGCTAAAGGGTGACTGGCTTAAATTATTCAGAGCCTTGCGCGGCTGCAGGTAGTGCGGTTCCACGGCAAGGTACAGGTGCTTGCACGGATAATGGGTGGAATTCTCGAGAAGGGGGTTTGTTTTTCGTTTAGAAACGCGCACCCCGCTTTCGCGCGTGGATAGCCTTGAACACGTAAACAAAATATATAGAAAACGACTTGATTTTCGCGGGCTCAAATTTTCGCGAATCGGGCCAAAGCTGAAAATTTGAAATTATTCGCGGGTTCTAATTTTCGCGAATCAAGTGTAGCTTCCGTAGCGTTCACATATTGCCCGAATTGTTCGCGGGACGTATATTCGCGTTTGTAGGCGATTCGCGAAATTCGCGAAAATTAGGTCCTCGCGAAAATTTAGTCGTTTATAGTATATATATGCAAAGTGTCGACATCGGAATCCGGAGACAGGTCATAAAATATGTATAGTTTGGTTGTCCCAGAGTGTGTGCGTAAAATGAATACCAAACAAAAATTTTAAAGAGGCGTTGCTGCGTGAGATGACTTAAATGGTCAGTGTCTCCCACATATATATGGTAGTCCAATTCCTTTTTTCACTGGTTTTCTCTTCTTTCGTCTCTCTTACTATCTTTCGATTCCTCCTTTTCTCTCTCTTTTTTTTTATACATAGAAAGCGTTTGACAACCGGCACTGTGACTTCACTTGAAGACAATGGCATAAAGGGCCATTTGTTTTACATTTTTAAACAGGGTACAGAGGAAAAAACAAATGTTATTTTAACTAGCTCGTATCCATAGGCTGGCGTCAGAAATGGCGACGTCTCCTTCGCAAAGTCGGTTTTTGTTTTATGATAAGGTCATTTTGTGTTTACTGCACACTTTTCGAACTTTGAAATGGTCTAGTGTGAATGCAGGTCGATAATCAGAAAATGTGTTGTGTTATTTCCAAACAGCAGATTTGCACCCCAAGAGGTGCACGAACATGGTAAAGGGAGGGTAACAATGATTTATTTTTTATCTCGTCTTACACCGAGTATTTTCCAGTGGGTGAATCTCAGTAGCTTCTGATTCCGTTTCTTCCCTGCGTATCTTGGCGAATCAGGTTAAAGAATTGTGATGGTGTTGAATAAATTAAGAACCGTAAAACAATAAACGCAACAATCCTGAACCCGGCCTGCGGCGAAAGCTTTCCCCGTCGAACCAAACGTTTAGTCAACTGCGTTTCAACAAGAACCTTGAAATCGTGACGTGTTAAATTAAATATTCAGCAACATATAGCCACTCCTTAAAAGTGTGTGTGTGTGCGCGGGCCGGGGGAAGGAGGGGGGGGGGGGGGGTACCCGAAACGTTACACGAGTTTGTCAGGAGGAAAGGAATTCTATCGCAATATCCTTCAAAACTCAGTCCTCTATATACGTAAGCAATAACGAATGGCTGCGGTTTGTTACGATATCTATTTGTACCAAGCATCATTACCTAAGCGTTTTCGAGAATACCGCCGCAAGGTCAGTCAGACCGGCTTGACAAGGCACGCGCAATCTCCCGCTCCAGTTTTACGATGTCTGTTTATTATATTTTGTTCCATCAACTCCTAATAAAAGCCAGTTCGAACGGGACGAATGCAGAACATAAACCCCCCTTCCATTATATTATATTATATTACTGTATTCTTAAGTGTATAAGACGTTTTCCATGAGAAAATAGTCCAGAACGAGCGTCATGAATGACCGACACGCCGAGAGCGTTACACGGCGTTAAAGTTATGTATAAAAAATAAAAATAAATAAATAAAAAAGTATTTCTGTTTGTATATAAGAGGGGGGGGGGGGGGCGGGAGAAACACATTCTATGCTCCGATGTCGTTGCCATACTGATCGCAAGCTCGCGTAATTTTCTCTCAAGTCTGCATAGCCGTTCCGGACACTGACCGGCAAAACCTCGCTTGAAATCGCCCGAAATCTCCCCCTTCTACACACATCCGCGCAATCGGGGAGAACAAACAAACGCCCCACGCGGTCCGAACAGACCAAAACAAACAAAAGACGGCGCTTTAAAAAAAGATAATCATACATAAATAAACACGTTCCAAAGTTTTCTCTAGCCCGAGATGAAGCGAGAGAAAATAGCGCGAGGTGGATGTTAAATATTCACGGAGGGGGACACGCAACGCGTCGGGGGGTGCTTTGCATATCGCCTACCCGGTCGAGCGCAAAGCTCCCACATACACTGTGACGAAGGAACCAGGATGAGGCTACACACCGTTCAACTCGTATGAGCTGACAGTGCACTCGAAGCTACGCTGCTCATTGGACCAGTCGTACGGCTATGTCTCGTCACGTGATCACGCTGCCGCCCCATATACCCACTCGCAAAGGGCGGGGTCACTTGCCGAAAAGGGAGGCGGTTGATTGGCCCGACGGGCGCGTAGATTCCACCGCACTGTCAGCTTAGGAGAGAACGGAGTGCAGGGGGGCAGGTTTGCCGCGACGCAACGGCTCTATATTCTTCTCGTTTTCGCGGGGTACAACGTACGAGTTGGCTCGCGACACCGACGCGAGGTCAGCGGATTCTGAATGACCAGCAAACCTTCTAAGCGAGCGACCCGTTGTCTCTAGAAGCGAAAATATGACGGTGAGCAGGTCGAGGAAACATCGTAATCCGAACCTCGAAATGCGGGTAAAATAAAAATGACGGACTGGACGACACAAAACCTCGAACGCAGCTTAATTTACCTGTCCGTGTCTCGGGGTGTAGATTATGGTGTTGTCCCGACTCGAATATCCTCCTCTCCCTCAGTCTCTAGCCGGATAGGTTTCGTCGCGCTGACGTCGAACAACAAAATGGTGGATTGACGGCACGTGAAAACACCCTACGGAGAAATTGCGAGCATGGCGCCCCGACCGGTGCCCCGCGCGTGCGTGCGCGAGCAGCGTGCGCGTGAGCATAGCTGTGGCAAGCTTGCAATTGCACGGACTGGCCCACACGAGCAGAGATATGGCGGCGGCAGGTCGCCTTGCTTGCAATCGTCTACAGGCCGCGTCGTGTGAATCCACTAATGATCACATTAGGGCTGAAAATAAAACGGGCGCGAGCCTTTGTCCGATACGAATACTTGAAAGGATAGAACATCGAAGACGGGGTCGGGAACAGGAGTTCTTTCATTGAGAAACAACATAGAATGGCACAAAATATAAAACCGCCTTTAGAGGTTTCAACATTCTCGAAGATGGAAAGAAGAAAATTGTTAAAAAGAAAAGGAAATTGACTATAAAAATAAAAGTTTAAAAAGCGCTGGCGTCACGACGAGGTATCAGTAATCCAGTTATCTCTGGTGCTACGAATTCTACCTCGGTTATTGTCAGTGATAATGAAGGTGCAGAAATAGTGTTGCTGACAGTCCGAAAGGGAAATGTACAAAAAATTAGAAGTTTAAAAATCCCCAGCGTCGCGACGAGGTATCAGTAATCTAGTCATCTCTGGAGTTAGGAAATCGACCTCAGTCTTTGTCAGTGACAATGAAGGTAAAGAAATGTTGTTGTTGACAGTCCCCATGTCAAATGATTCAATGATTTATCTCCCAAATCTGTTGTTGTGCCCGACCAGCATTCTAGTATCAGAGAAATAAGGAGTAGAGTCATCGCACGTGCGGCTAGCTGTGAACGACGATTGGGTGAAAAGACTCATTTGAAGCCTTTGATGCTTCCAAGTTGTGTTCTCCGAGTCGACGGTTAGCGCCATCTCCCAGTTTCTCCAAAAATATGGCACAAAATATAGAAGCGCAAAACATAGAATGGCACAAAGTATAAAAGCTAAGCGCTTTTATAGTTTGTGCCATTCTATGTTGTTGTTGAATGAAAGAAATCCTGTTTCCGTCCACGTCCTCGATGTTTTATCCTTTCAAGTATTCGTATCTATTCACCAACACGCTCGTTTGCAATTATTAGGGCCTTTGTCTTCGATGCGGTATTGGCTCAACTCTCAAGTCCCCCAAATCTCTCTTTGCTTGGCATCGGCGTCTTTTTCTTTTCCCTTTTTTTCCATACCACGCAAGCTTTGGGTAAACAGCTTACCTGAAGCCCCGCTCCCGTACCGCGAAAGGATGCCCGCAATACCACGAGATCCCCCGTCAATAAAAGCGCGCGTGCCACTGCGCACGTCACCTCGCGCACCTTTGCCTCGTATTACCAGCCGCTTACGCTGTAGCAACAGATGCGAAGGGGCCGTGCGGTATCTTTCGGTATCGATCCGAGGCGCCCCGGGGAGGTGCTCGCTGGATTTGGTGGGCCTCTCGGGGTTGTCCCCCGGATCCAGGTAACCCCCCCCCCCCCTTCTCCCTCCTCCCCCTCATCCCCTCCACTCATCTCCTCCTATTGGAGCATAATCACCATCCTCTCACTCCTTCCCTTCACTAAAAACACTGATGTCTTCCGACTGCCGAGGTATCAGAACCTGATTAAGGGAAACGGATTGACGGAGCGAAAACGCGAAAACTGGTAATTGAAACGTCTCCGAAAGTGCTTTGATCTTCCTTGTCGGATTTTTTTTTTTTTTTTTTCACGTTAGGATGGCGCAAAAGCTAAGCGCTTTGGTTGTTCTTACTTGTGAACTGTTTTATTTGCAAAGGTTCTGAGTGGAAGCCTAATTCCACTTGACATATTTCTCTTTGATATGAGGGCAACGTAGAAGCGTGTTGTTTAAAATTATTGAACCATTTTTGTTTACTGAGTGGATCCCAATTTAGAAAGAAACGTTGTTTATGCTCACAAACATGAACGCCCATTGATGCCGACTTACATGTAAGGCCCACTTTGGAGGCAAATAAATAAATAAATAAATATAATAGAGGCACTACAAACTTTAATACCCGTGCCACACGGGCAACTCGAATGCCATTTACAACGAATGACATTCGTGTGATCAACGAATCGGCTCGCGATCTGTCGCGCGTGGAACGCCCCACGCTCGGAGTGTCGCGCGCTGATTGGCCGATCGTTCAAATGTCATTCGTTGTAAATGGCATTCGAGTTGCCCGTGTGGCACGGGTATAAGATCATCTTCTAGTGGCACCAGGAATAAGGCTCTACCTTTCAATAAAACAATATTCGCAAAGAATTGGTCCATCTACTTTACAATTAAGCAATTGAAGCGCAATTCAGGGAACAGTTTCACACCGCTGTCACATCTACAGTCTGATGTTACCGAGAAAAACAAAACAAAAAAACACTCCCACAGGTTTAAGAGAAGGGCCTGTCAGCAACTTGTGGTTCTAGTCTACCGGCGCCTTAAAGGGCCCCTGAAAAGAAAAAAAAGTTTTTTTTTTTTTTAAACAGTCTGGTTGGGACACGCGTGTCGAAAAATGAATTTTACGCGAAAAAAAATAATTTTTAGAGCAATATTGACGGCGAGAGATTTATTTGAAGTTTTGCGCGCAAATTCCCGGTCATTCAGCTCGGCTTCTCATTGGTAACGATGGTCATTCAAATCAGCTTCTCATTGGCCAATAGAATGAGTGACAGCTTAGATGTTGGTTATAAAATCTTCGTGATCTCTTGAAATCGCCTTTTGAATTACATTTTTTTAGGTTTAAAAAAACAATCCATCGAATGAACGTCGTAATTGTTTACAAACGTTTTACAAAATCGTAACTTCCGCCCGGATAAAACAACAAACAAAAACTTCGCCATTTTTTTTTCGGTCATGGTCGCCGTCTTGCAACGTGTCTCGCGTCCTCGGGTGGTTTTATAGTTTTATCGCGTTTATATGTGAAGACCTCCTGAAGAGGGCTTGTTGCTTGTGTTAGTTAGTCATGGCCGATTCACACGACGGACTGATTGATCACGTGACGACATGTCCGCGGTTCGTCTGTCTCCCAAGCGCATCCACACAAGGGAGACGACGAGCAGACGCCAGCGAGGACGGACCGAACCTGGTCGCCACCCCACAGTGCCGCGAAACTCCAACATCGCACCGTTGGACCGTTGTCCAAGAGAGAAATCGACGCTCGCTACCGCGATAATGAATCGTACGCCGCTGTTATGTACAGATCGAGACAAAACACCGTGATAGGCTTCGCGCGAAGCGCCACTAGCTTTACTAACCCAAAGCATGAGAGTGACACAGGCATGGTCCTGCGCGAGAAGGGTTTCGCGTGGAAGCGACGAAGTTCTGGGCTCGCAAAGGGGCGTTTGGAGATGCCTTCACGCACTCCGCGCTCGTGCACAACACTCAAGTTCACCACAGCCACAAGAGAGGTCTTGCTCGGTGAAATCCTGATTGGACGTGCAAGAATTATCGCGGCGTGCTAGACGAGTTTTGACGGAAGCTTCTTGACGCGGACCCGGAGGAGTACCGGAACCTGCGTCGCATCAGCCAGACAAAGTTTCTGCAGTTCCTTTCACACGTGGAACGAAGAAACGCCTGACAAAATAAACCAGAGAACGCACAAAACACAACGGTGCGCCACTTTTGTTTTCATCGCCCAGAAACAAAAGCAAAACAAGAAAACAATTAACCGTTGCCAGACTAAACGCTTTTCAAGTCAATCTCGCCAAAAATCCGCGAGTGAAAAAGGCGCTGGACTTTATCAGTCCGCGCGTCCGCGGACGAGGCGCGGATCGCAGGAATCGGTGACGAGCCGGTCACTTGGTACACGGTCTGCGGACGAAAATCGCGATTCGGTCCGTCGTGTGAATCGGCTGTACGACGCGGTACGACGTGCGACCGGCAGACACAGGAAATAGCAATGGCTCTCGTACGGGGCGCAGCCAAGCAGCCAAGCCGATCCACTACGAAGAGGCGGGGAGTACCTCTCCTCCACGCGCCCGAAATGCCGAGAGAGAGAACAAGTGGAAAGGAGGTGACTACCGACTAAATTGCGTCTGGCGCAGTCAATATTGCTCTAAAATTTTTTTTTTTAGCGTAAAATTCATATTTTGACACACGTGTCCCAACCAGACTGTTTTGAAAAAAACCTTTTTTTTTTTCTTTTCAGGGGCCCTCTAAGAACAGATAGGAACAGTCAAGGATCTTAGCTGGATCCAGAACAGCATCACAGAATACAACTATCTATAAGAACTCCAACAAAAAGTATGCTACAAAAAAAAAAAAAAGAAAAAAGAAGCCCATCTTAGGAGGCAGAGGGAACTAAAAAAAGCTCTGGTTGAAGAGCTGCCACAAACAAAAAATCACAGCACCGCCAGTATATTATCAGAAAACGACAGTCGCCAGAATAAAACGGCCGCAACAAATAAAAAGAGGCGCAAAGCAGGTGGTATACGTACAATAGGAGTGGTAAAGGGCGGAAAGAACAGGGTCGGTTCCTTCTCTTCCGGTGCGGGGGGAGTCGCCGATTGGCAGCGGGTCGTGAATCAGGGTTGTTCGGTGCAACGTATGTCGACGACGAAGACACTTCCCGAGAACGTATCGTTCCCGATAACGCGGGCAGCAGGCGAACCGTCGCCCGGGTCGTCTATCAGCCCCGGACCATCCTATGGAAACTAAAGAGTCTGGGTTTAAGAGAACTGGCAACTCACACCACAAGGAGCGTTTGCAATAGACTCTTTTTTTTTAATTCAGTGCCATCTGGTGACTCCAAAATCAGTTTCAATTTAAACAAACTAATGGCTGGTCACTGAAACTATTCTATCGGACACCGTCACTTTCGCACGCCAATAGCAAATGAGAATTGGTTCTTCGATCAGATCGTAATTCTTTCTCGATTTGTTTCAGTTTCGACGGTGTGAACATAAGAAATGGCTAGAGTACAAGGCGGTGACCCATAAGAGCCTTATTTACATTTCCGCCATCAGAAAAGCTCCTGAACCAAACTTGTGCCGAGAAATCGATTGGACCACACTTCGAAATAAACGCTTACGCAGCCGTTGTATCTAGTCCGTGCGTCGTGTTGTACAGACGCTTCGAATGTACAGGCCTCATATATTCTCCGCTCGGTAGTTTCTTCAATTTTTTTTTCCTTCATCACCCTCAAGAGGGCCGCCATTAGTTTGGTACACAGAGAAGACGATAGTCATCACAGCTGCCAGATTGATTCCTGACGAAAGGTCTATTGGCGGAGGAGCCGTTCGCAGACCATCGACGCATTCGGTCACCTCCTCGCAGCAGCTCGTATTGCAAACGCGGCCCGTAAACCACGTGACCCCGACCGAAAAGTTGGGAAACACTTTGAAATCTAGGCACACTAAGGGAAACCCGTCGCGTACGAGACTCCGTTTCAACCTCGCGATGGACTGCGGAGGACGCCGCCACCAGCCGTCGTAGCCCATCCTCCAGGGCCGCTTAGTGTCACGTGATCTTCGGGAGGGGGGGGCGGGCCGAGGAGTCACGTGATCATTTCGCAACGCCGGATTGGCTGGGATGGCTGGTAGCGCGTTCCATCGTATAAGGTGAAACGGAGTGAACAAGGACAGGTGGCAGGAAGAACGGGAGTTGGAAAGAAATAACGCGATAGAGAAAGAAGGAGAGACATAGAACGAGAGAGACGCACACGAAACCGAAATAGGGAATAGAACGGGAAGTCCAGGTTGTTCTATCACCCCATCCTTCTTTTTTTTTTTTTTTTTTTTACGATATGCTGGTTGCTTCCTTCTCTTCCGTTTTCTCTTATAGGCATGTGGTTGTTGTGATCGAACTTAATGTTTCTAATCAAATGCATAAACTCACGGAGGTTATACGGACACAGCTCGCGATGTATCAGAGGTGAGTGGTAGTGATATGGGGACGTCAAATATCCTGCCCCAAGAGGAAATGCTTGGAACAGAATAAGACGTCGCCGACTTACGGCTCCTGAGTGTTACGACTTGTCCACACAAAACAGTGAACGTTTGCTGCTCAATGTTAGTAGTAAACATAAGAAACTACGAGCAGATCAGGTTCACTAGCTACGCTCTGTGTATATAGTTTGCTGCCGCAACTGACAAAACTTTTTTTTTTGGTGTGTTTGTGTGTGTGTTTTACTATAAGATTATGCTGCTGGTGTTGCATGTTTACTCCTATATGCAGAAGGAATGCATGTTAATCTTTGGTATATACCCCTTTATAAAAATGAAGTACACATTCGCGCGGTCTTTTTTCTTCTTGTAGCTATTTCGACTATCTTTTTCGTTAGAAACAACGCAAGATGTCTGTGTCCTGTTATCCACTGGCCGGGTTACCGTTCACAGTCATCAAGTCAGAACGTCCAATGTGCCCCTACATCGAGCAAGGCAGAATATCCACACATGAATTCTATGATTCAACCAATGTTTTGGCTCAAAACTCCGCATTAAATTAATATGCTGACTCATAACTCTGTACTAAGCTTACACTGAGCACACGCAAAGTGAGCTTCACCGGAAGCGAAGTTATCCGAAAGCAACCTTGCGCACGCGGCAGAAAAATAATAATAAAGTAGCTGAAAACTGTAGTTACATAATCGAAAATATGTAATTAATTAGAGAAATCGATTATTTCGATTATTGATTCTTTTCATTCGTACCTTACTACTTTCTCAAGCAACGCACTTTCGTAGGACCTAATACTTTTATAAGTTGCGATGCAATATTTTTATTGATACAAACAACGAAGAACACGCAGGCGAGCTGGTGGACTTTTAACATCTTAAAAACCCGAGAGTTAGGAACAAAAAAGTGTACAACGTACACACACAAATTTAGTCCACTTTTTTGGTCTCCAGTCTCGGGTTTTCAATATACCGATTTTGATTAAGTCAAAAGGGGCATCTTGACCGACCCCGTCTAGCATACGTATACCATGCAACTGAGGAAAAGTGACGCGACAACTTTTTTTAAGTGATAGCTTTACGGGGGACACTTTGCAGAGATGTCGACATTGTCTCCTGTCGTCGCCGCGCTCGCGAGAAATAGAAAAACATTTTTTTCCTCCCTTCTTGCCGCGAGGAGAGGGAAGTCGGGTCTTCCCGCTTCCCATCCGCCTTCCGCACGAAGAGTGCGAAAAGGGCAGCTCTGGCGTCCCGCCAAGGATTGCGTGACGAAGGGTGAATTATCGTGTCGTCTGCTTGGAAGACTTGTTTTCCAACAGTACTCGCGTTATGCGAAATCCCGCTGCAGCAGCACCCAGTTTGGTACACATAATGTTGGATGGTTTTGGAAACATTTCACCCTGCTTACCCACTTCACGGGTCGCCGAGCACTGGTGGCTGTCGTCCGTGGCATTGACGACGCCAACCACGACGGCTGTGAGAATTAACCATACCTCCGTCCTCAGGTACGTGACGGCACCATTCCACCCGCATTGCGGGACCGTGCTGTACATACCGCTTTCGTTTCTTCGCACATTGTGGGAGAAAAATACGATTTTTTTTTTTTTTTTAACTGGGTTCTGTCGTGATCTTTTCCCCCAAACATGTCCTCGTTGTGGATGTCGAAGTAGTAAATTAGCCCGTATCCGAGTTCATCTCCTGCCTACCTGCCTAATCCCCGTTGTTTTGGTTTGAGGTCATCCTTTCTAATCATTCTAATGCCTACTATATTGTACACTCTCATAGAAATTCGGAGGATTAGGAGGGTCTAGTACAGAGACAAGTTAGCACTTGAAAGAGGGGAAAGTACATGGAAAGCGAGGAAAACGAATGAAAAAGTGACAAGGAAAAAAAGAAAAGATAAGAAATATTTGCAAGAACCTCATGCAGACTCTGCCTGAGGGATAAATTCAACAGCCCAGCTTTTTAAGAAAATGAGTTATTGATTAAGAAAAAAAAAACATTATTTGAATTACGAGGAACATTACAACATTACATTTGAATTACGAGAAACATTTTTCCACAGCACATCAAAACGCCCTTCTCCCCGGCGCAATTGCGGACTGGAATGGCCTTCCCGGTGACATCGGAGCCATCGAGGACTCCGCCGCATTTCGCGAAGTGATTCAGCCATATTGTAATACCCACTCCCCTCTCTTACGCCTCACGGCCTTGAGGGTATTGTAAATAAATAAATAAATAAATAAATAAATAAAATACAATAAGAAAATTAACCGATAATCTTGCTGAATTGCCCAACGCCTAGAAACATGCGACGAGTGTAGTTACAGGCGCTTTACGGGCATTCTTCTTATAATGCTCGACAAAACTTATAAGTTGACGGGTATGCAGAATAAAATATAAGTGAGTTGGATCTTCTGTAGACAGGGAGCGGCAGAGCATGCTTCCTTCATATATATTCTAAATTCCCTCCTTTACAGCAAAAAAAATAAATAAATAAATACAAAAATGCATTACTTGCGACGAGTTTTGGAACCTCTTCTGCGTTTGAGGACAGCCGCACAATACCTCTTCGAGCATCAACTAACTTTGAAACTTCCTTACCTTACAGCTCTCGAAAACGGCGTGTCTGCATGGTTAATTCACAGCCCACCTCGTTTGAGCTAAGATCAATATGCAGCCCGGCCGCTGTTCGAACTCCAAAGTGCGAGCTCCGGCCCGTTTGTTCAGTGCTTCGCTCCCTCGGGGCGTCAAAGCAAACGGCTTCAGTCTGTGCCAGGTGTAGAGAGTAAAAACCAAGATGATTTAAATCGTAAGTTGAAATCACGATTTAAGTCAGACCAGTTTTACCATGCTAAAAAGATATATATATATATATATACGGGATTATTTTTTTTATTATTTACCGTTTCACAATCATTTGATGCTTTCTGTGTGCATTTCTTGTGTATTTAAGTCAGAGAATAATCAAGCAAGGCAGATTCACACCTGGGTCGCTAAACTCGTCAAACACAAAGTTGGGCACGAAGTTCGCAGAGCGTGCTGATTGGACTCTGGCGACGTTAACGTCACGCGAGACGAGATGTCAATCATCCGAGCTCTCTCGGTGCTCAAATTCCAGCGAGAATGTTAGGCACAAAGTTGTAGCGAGCTTTATCGGAGCGCGCGCGAGCAACACCGTGGGGCCAGCCGATTGAACGGCTGCACTGATGACGTCGCGCCTGCGTGTCCCTACATCCCTACGCCGCGATAGAGTCAATGAAACGTAGATTGTACCTAGGTGGCCTGTAAATACTCTGAACTTTCTCGTCGCAAGATCGTCGTTTGTGGAAGTTATTGCTGACGACAAACTGACGTTTCACAACTTTGGGAAGGAGTTATTTGAGACCAAAATCTTCGCTTCGGAATCGAGGCGAAGATTAAACTTTGTGATATTGTGGAGCCGTGCGCGGTGTATGCGGTTTTTGCCCTCATCTTCCGCCGCTGTCAACAACGTCACCGGGGTCACCCACAGGGGATGTATAGAGACGTCGGTAATGACTGAGAGATGAGGAGGCGATGGGGAATGGCGAGAAAAAGCCGGGGAAAGGGAAAAAAAGGTATGACCAACACAAACACACACGCAAATAGGGGTCAGGAAGGGCCGTAGAAATTGTTCGGGAAAGAGAGAGACAGAAGGGGGGTGGGGTGATAGTAGTAAAGAAGGGGGATATCCCTTCCCCCGAATGTTTAGAGCGCAACTCTTATGCGCCCCTTTCGAGCTTGAGCGGCGTCGCCGTCGGTGTAACCGCGCGCGCGTTGCATTATGGGACGTTTTTTCACTAAATTTAGCGGAAAAATTGACGTCACGTGATTTTGACACCAATTAGGTTTCCCCGCTAAATGAGAAACCAACAGGATAGGAGGAGGGGGGGCGGAGAGGCATACCCTCCCCTCCGTGCCCTCCCCTCCTCCTCCTCAAGAGCTGCGCTTTAATTCGACATTACAGAAAACTGTAAACGTCTGTCATTTTTTTTTTATTATAACTCTCTGAAATGCTGTAGTCCGGGGCTGGGGCGATATCCCCCCCCCCCCCCCCCCTTTACACCCTTATGCCCTTTGCGCCCCCTTTTTCGACGCCACTTTGGGGCGGGGGGGTGAATCGCCCCCCTCATCGTTCTTCTGTTTCGACGACTCTGCTTAGAGGCGTTCCAACTGAGCGATGACGAGGAACAGCACAGCGTGCAATTTTCGAAATTATGGTTCTAGAGATTCTGGAATTAAAACGGGGCGCGTTCCATGAATTTACGAGCGGCCAGGACAGACTTTCAATCGAGAGGCTCGTGCCAGGGCTCGTTGTGTGCAGGCGCGTTCAGTGACGTCCTTTTATAGTTCATAACTTTGACGTCAGGGTCAGGATGATCAGTTGTGAACGACAAATTTGATGGTGCGTGTTCGAGTCGACGGTGAAAAGTTTGGTTGTGTACGATGAAAGCTTGGTGTCCTCGCGTTGTCGAAACATCACTGTCAATACATTACTCTTATTTCAGTTGATGAACGCAGAATTAATCCCAGTTTGGCTTATCTTTGAAAGTCTGTCATAAAAGGATTTTATCTCCCGCTGATGGGGGACAACTGCCTGTAAGCGAAATCCGTCCAAAGATGGACAATGCTACTCGGCTGCTTGTGACCTAGCCACGTCGGGCTACACTCTGATCAAATTCAAAAGGCCGAGATAAATAAAAGGGACGACAGGGACGTTTTTTTTAGTAAATTCTGCTTTATCGGCGGAAATAAGAACAATATCAGACTATCAAGTTCGACGGTGTTGATTTTAGAATGCAATTACCCAAGCCTCCGCTGTGCTTTTTAGACACCATCAAAGACGCAGCTGATAATCTTGATCGTGACATTATACGTATGAACCACGTTCGTCTTCGCGTGCTCTCTCGTGCTGCTCTTGTTCGGCGCTTAGGGAGTGGTAGGGATTTTTCGCCCTTTCAATGAAAAACGTCACGAAGATGAACGGATCTGCGGGTTTGTGAGAAAAGAAAACTTCGCTGTAATCTTTCGGCTCCTCCCCCCGCTATGTCATAACACAAAGAAAGTTGTGTCTGACGAGTTTAGCGACCCTGGCCGAACACTGGCAAAAGACAGTGGCTCTTCTGAGCAAATCGGAGCGGTGAGCTTTTTTCTCCCAGACTTCGTTCGTCAATTACGTAACATCCCATTGCAAGCAAATCAGAACGCCGAATAAAAAGTAAATAAAGCTTTTTAACTCTGCGAGACCGGTTATAACGAAGTCGGTTATAACGAAATAGCGGCTACAGCGAAGCGATCACGATTTCCCATTTCTTTTGGCACTTCGTTATAACCGAAGTCGGTTATAACCAAATAGCGGATGTAGCGAAGTGATTTACGATTCCCGTTGACTTCGTTATAACCGGTCTCTACAGATAAGAAATCAGGTTGTTTTAGTTTTAGTACGGCTGGGTTTACGTCAATAAAAAGTTGCCGATTATACAGTTCTTTAGTTTACACTAACTCTTTCTTCCGCATTGTTTTCAGTGATCGGACGAATTGATCAATCAATCTGCCATGTTTTTAAAAATACATATATTTTCTGGCTAGTGATTTAAGTAAAAAAAAGTTTAACTTAAATCAAACGAATCTGATTTAAATGAAACAAGTATCATTTAAACCAAATAAACATGATTTCAATCAAATAAGTCTGATTTAAACCAAAAAGATATAATTTAAAACAAAATCAATTTTAAGAAAAGTCATCATTTTTTTCTTCTTTTTTCACTTTGATCTGTGCGCAATGAGCGTGACAATGCCAGCTCGAACGAGCGATCATACTGTTGTTGTTGTTTTGTTTTCATTTTTTTTTGTTGTACTGCTAGGAAGCTGGCATTGAAATATACTACCACTGTAATGCAAACAACAAAGGCACTCCTTTTTTTTTCAGATTTAAAGTATTTAAAACAAGAAGGACACTGGAAATAAAGAGATTTTTTCCAGCAGAAAAACGTTATCGACCGCGGCGGACATCAGAACATGAGTACTCAGAGACACTTATTGGCTTGTTTAACAACAAAAAAAAAAAAAAATTCGCTATCTTTTTAAAACTTTTTTTTTTTACTTGGCATATTCAAATTGAAGATTCGTAGCCCGTCGTTACTATAGTCCGAATGAGTTGTTAAATTTTAAAGAAAACAAACTTCACGTGACAAATTTGGGTAATTTACCATGTGACGACTCGAATAATGTTTTTCTTCTAAATAACGTTATTCAGCGGGAATATCTTTTTTTCTTAATTTCTAGTTTTTTTTAACAATTACCATCTTAGACAAAATACTATGTACAGTCGGGGACAAAAGTCTCCAGGACACGTGAGCTGCCACTGAAACGCATTGCTCTGCCATCTGCCGGCGGGTCGCCTGGTTTCGAGATCACAGAAAAGCGCATGCGCGTCCTACTGTGCCTGCCAACATGTGCGCTTTCCCGCTCTTCTGCGGCGCGGCGCCTAAAGGGCCGCCCACACTAGCGAGAAAACGCGAAAACGACTGCGAGAAACCAGGACATCCGTGCTGCTTATATCGCGTGCCAAGATGATTCCTTGAATTGGATTCCATGCTTCATACGAAGCACAGATGTGCCGGTTTCTCGCAGTCGTTTTCGCGTTTTCTCGCTAGTGTGGCGGCCCTTAACTCGGAATCGGGCGCGTGGTACCGCCTCGGAGATAGCGCTTACTGACATGGTACCTATAAAGCAAGAAGTCACGGCAGATCAACTGAGCGATAAGCTGAACTGGTTATAAAGCAAGGTGCGCTGACACGGCGAAATGCGGCGCAATGCCCCAGGCAGTATCTCGAGTTTCGGAATGTGTAGCAAACGCTCGTCAGCCGCCAGCGCTATCTTTGAGGCGGTACCACGCGCCCGAGTCCGAGTTAGGCGCTATGCCGCAGAAGAGCGGGAAAACGCACAAGTTTGCAGGCACAGTAGGACGCGCATGCGCTTTTGTGTGATCTCGAAACCAGGCGACCCGCCGGCAGATGGCAGAGCAATGCGTTTCAGCCGCAGCTCGCACGTCCTGGGGACTTTTGTCCCCGACTGTACATGCCCTTACGAAGTTCTTGTACACCAGTGTAAGTTCCGCACATATAGGCATTTACGAAAACACGCATTCGCACGCACACACATGAGATAACAATAGATCAGATACAAACACATTCAAGCACAGATGCCGATTCCTACAAAACAAAACACGAAAAAAAATAACAAGATCAGATTTGCAAGATGCATCGCCATTCACGCTTAAATATATGCGATCACGCGATAGGCGAAACGAATGGCAATAAATTCCGGCGCATATAATCGATTAGAATCAAGAAGACAGCATAATATAAATGCACAAAAAAAAGAAACATCGAAAGTAAAAAAATTGGGAAGGCATCCATCGAATGCCAACCATTCAATATTACTAGACGTACCTAAAAAAAATGGAGCAGTTCAACAACAAAAAAAAAAAACTGACTTCTTTGTGCCCGCTATGTAAACACCTGACGAAGCCGAAACTACATAAGAGTGCGTGCTCCGCAAGTCCCGCACGAAAACGCGACATGCAAGAAGGCATACAAAGTAGGGAAACGCGCGAACCTCCCCCTCCCCAATCTATTTCTACAATTCAGAGGAAGCAAACAACAATAAAAAAAATAGAAATGCTTACAATATTAGGGAAAACACAAAAAATCGGGCTACGATTCTGAGGAAACACGTAACTAAAACATAAAACAGAAAGCAGGCAAAACAATGGGAAGCACATAAATTTCGCCCCCCCCCCCCCCAAAAAAAAACAAAAAAACAAAAAAAAAAAACAACAATACCAAGCACAAAACAATACAAGCGGGCAAAACAAACAAAAAAAAAAAAGAATTTTGAGAGCGTGCGTTCAGCAACGGGAGTAGACGCAACAGAAGGGAACGTTCATCATGACGAAACAGGAGAGCCGGCGTAACCCAAACAATAAACGAACACGCAAGAAAAACACAATCGAAAGTCAACAACGTTAAGACGGCAAAAATATATTAAAAAAAAATAAACAAGGATACGAGAATGCAGAGGGCTGGGGAGGGGAAGAGGAACCTGCTTACTTCTTCTCTTTTTTTCTCCCCGTCTCTTCGAAACACTCTCTCGAGCAAAAAACGTATTGATCCCGAACGAATCCGGACAGTTTCCAAAAATAATCCCGGGGACCGATTCCTTTTCTTATTTTCCATTTCTGCAATCGCGAAAAAAGCGAAGCCTCTTCGGGAGAGGAGGGGGGAAAGGATGATATGGCGAAAGAGTCTCCCCCCCCCCCCCCCCCCAAAGGGGCCATCTTCTTCTTCCGAAAGGGAGGGGGGGGGGGGGGGGATGCACGACCATCGTTCGAAGTGAACAGTTGCGCGCTGCGCACTTCATTCCGTGGGGTTAGAAGCACCTCCTTCAGCGCGAGCTTTCTCTCCTTGCTAACAGAAGTGTGACCGCGCAAGCACGCGCAGCCAAAGCACTGCGGAAGCCAGCGAGCTCGCACTGACGGCGGAGCTTCTAGATTTAGTTGTATATACTGAATTGGAAGCAATTGCGACTGGAAGTATAGTCCGTAGTCGCGGATCCATAGATGCGATCGCAGCGCATCGAATTATCGACATAGCATGATTGCGATTGGGTAGTAGACGGCGTCAGCTCGGGAAGGGTGAGACGGTATTAAAGAGAGGAGAAGACGAGAGCACCCGGGGACGTCGGAACGCCGAGCTCTGGTTGGGTTTCTACGCTAAATCTAGCGGAGAAACTGAATTTCTTCATAGGTGACGTGATACTAAGTCATACGATGTCATTTTCCCCGCTAAATTTAGCGGGGAAACTGAATTGGAGGAGGACGGAGAGCAGGGGATGGAGGAGGAGGAGGAGGGAAGAAGGAGGTGAGTGTACGGAGGAGGAGGAGGGGAATTCTCTCTCCTCCGTACCCTCCCCACCTCGTTCTTTTCAAGAGCTGCGCTCTAATTTCGCGCTACAGAGATTAGTAAACGTCTTTCATTTCTTTTTTTTTTTTTTAAGCTGACGGTTACTGCTTTTCAGTATAGCCACTGCTATTAAGTACACGTTTCCAGCGCCTACCACCCAGGCTAAAGATGCTGAGTCACTGTGCTGTTGATACATGCACGGCGTCTGATATTCCACAGAAGAGGGCTATACTGCTCTTGCCTCCAGGAGGCGTTCCGCAGCGTAGCAGACAATGATTGTAAAGCGCCAAAGGCAATTATGAAAGTGGTCTATATGCTTGCAACCATAGACCATTTTCAAAAGTCCGCGCCAAAACCTGTCCACCATAGCTTGATCACATGTTCGGACCTAATCACGCGCGTCGCGTTCGAGCAATGGCGGATGCCAATGTTGCTTGGTGAACTTTCGCCACAAAAAAAGCAAAAAAAAACAAAACAAAAACAGACGCTCCGTTTAAACGTTTGAGTTAGGCCTAAAGCATGAAACGTTTAACGTTCCCATTGAAGACGTCCCGGCCATTAAAGACGACACAGCCGTGCCGCACATTGCGCGGTCGGCGCAGCTGGAGTGAGAGGCGCGGCGTTGCGCGGGCGGCGCAGCTGGAGTGAGAGACCTTGCGGCAGGTCCTGTTCCAACGTGACGCGACTGGTCAGACTACTTTCATCTAACGAATTGCGCAACAAAGTTAATTTCCTGTAAGGCTGCCAATGTACAATAGGGAGTAATTCTACTACCGTATTGGGTCGTAAACCATTTCAACTATACCAAACACTGCTTGGGATCACATGTGCAACTATTGGTGATTTGTGACGGCAGTTTGAGACGATGCGAGACATCTACTGAAAAACCAATGTGCGAGCATTCTAATAAAATCAACTCTTAGAGCAAGGGAACATCTAACGTTCAAGCCATGCATAAAGGTACAAGCACCTAAAAACATTTATTCGACCTCATTAAAACAAGAATTCTTCCCTCCCATTCTCTCACTGTTGCATTTGTTTACGCGCACATAAGTGTGTACCATACATCTTAATTTCAAATGACTGTTCTGTAGCAGAGCTGTCAACGTTCGTGCTAGCAACCTCTCATATTTTATTTTGGTACTAATTATTGCCAACTATTCTCTTTTTGTTTCTGGCTCTCTTTCTCTCTCTCTCTCTCTCTCTCGTTCGTTCACTGTGATTGTTATTCGTGGGCACATAAATCTGTGCCATAATTCTTAATTTCCATCCGGTATTATGAAGATGCAGCATTATTTTCCCACCAGAGCTTTCAACACTCGTGCTCACAAACTCTCATGATTAATGCTGACAGTAGTTCGTTCCAATGTTCCGAAAGAGATAAAAAATGTATAATCCAGCCTGAGACTAAGAACACAAGAGAGAAGGTTTCAACCTCACTGGATGTGACAAACAAAGCCGAGTAACAGCATTTGCGTTACACACGCTTAGAATAAAAAAAAGTTAAAAAATAAAATAAACTCCCATTAGTTTGCAAAAAAAATAAACAAAGAAAGAAATCCCCTTTAAGACAGCAAACACGGTAAAGCAAATAAGGCCGACTAAAAGGTCGCCGACAATCTTGAGCATATTTCACGCACGAAAGGACTGTTTAAAGAGCGCGAACATGAAAAACTGAAAACCGAACACGAAATTATCATTTTTTCTAGCTCTTTGTTTTCTTCGTTTTCGAATCGCCCAAATTGGCTGTTTAACCGTTCAAATTCAATCAAAGCTTCGCCGAAGTGCTCGACATAGCGAAGGAGGAAAAACACACTGACACACAAGAAAGGTCGCAGTCGCCGAAAAAGTGAAACATTGGCACACATAAGTAATACAATTTTCATGATTGGAGAGAACAGTTTACCTTCCCGTTATTTGATTCCGTTTAAAAAGAAAACGAAGTGCTCCTAAGATTCTTAAAGAATAAAAAAACAAGGCCTTAGAGTAAGCACATAAACATCGCAGTATATATGCTTAAATTGGGCCTCACAGGAGTGCGAAAGCGAAAGCGTAAAGACTATATTTCCGTTTCCTTTTTAATGGCCCATTGAAAATTGCTTTGAATACTGGAAATAGCTGGAATTCTAAGACGCAATCATGCGTTAGACTGCAATTCGGAAGAACGCGATGAAAAGTAAAATTCTAATTTCATTCCTTCGCAATGTAACGACCTGACTTAGGTCAGGAAAAGCTTTTCTTAATATATATATTTATAATTTTTAAAGCCACGTGTTTATTTAAGGCGAAAGTAGCGAAAAGCTCTCATTAGTTTAACAGGAGTACTAGGTATTTCGTAAGTAGAAAGAGCCTACATTTGGTTAGATGGCTAGTCCAAACAATTGTCCTTCGTTACTACGGGTACACGAAAGCTCCTATTTTCTTACGTATTTTCAAAAGAGATTCTAAAAGAACAGAGGCCGCACAATAGCGAGGTAAAATTAACCCATAATATTTCCAGGCTCGTCTACTACGTATAAACTAATGCTGCAATTTTATTTGCTGATGAACGATAATGAGATGCAGGGGACTCGACTCCCTGACGTCACGGCACTGCGGTTGCGCTGCTGTCGGCACTGCGCATGCGCACACGCCTCAACTCATGGGAATCTGGTTTCTGCACACATTATAATCATCATCATCACAATCATCATATCATCATATCATATCATATCCCCTGGTGTGGGCAAACACTGACTTGTTTGTAAACAGTCTGTTGGTTTAACTTTCAAACTAAAGCGGACTCCTTAGTTGGATGACAGCCGCAGGGGTCTAAAGCAAAGCGAGCCATATAACCATAACATATTTACGTGGCTTTAACCCACTATGGCAGAATAAATATACTTTTCTACATATGAACTAAATGACCACATGGGAAATCAGTACTCAAGTTCTTTTAAATGCATACCGTATTTACTCGAGTAATAGCCGCACTGTTTATAAAGAAAACCTGAGGGTTCGCTTTTCCGCGGAGCACTCAGATTGCCAATCACCGCGATCGACAGCATGAATCGTGATGTTTACAGGATAGAGATAACGTCTTCGAGCGAAGATACCATCCGTGAAGATTGCATTTCCACGGAGAATCGTGTTCTCGATCTGGTTATTTGCTATGTTATTTATGCACAACGCAATGATTGGCTGTATATGTGTTATGTGGAAAAGTAGGCGCGAGGGCTACGTTCATAAATAGTGCGGCTATTACTCGAGTAAATACGGTACACTTAATTAAACATTCGGTCTGCCCGAAACAAAACTACAGAGCATGGTATTTTTTTATGAATTTTGTTTTTTTGTTTGATGCTATTATGTACCCAGAAACATGGTATTCTGATGAAAACAATGTTTTTAAACTACCAATGTAGAACAACTACTTTTTAAACAGATCAACTGGGTGCGGAGGGGGTGTGCTTTAATGTTAAAAAATAACATGCAAGGTGAATTGTTACCTGAATACTCATTCGTTACTAAAGACTACGAAGTGATGTCCCTAGTTGTAGATAACAATATTGTCTCGGTATTTTAAAGACCGCCAAATGGAAATATAGTTTACTTTGTTTTCCTTTCTAGAAGGTCTTTTTTTTTTTTTTACTTTGCTCCGGAAAATTAATATAATATTATTTTGGGTGGAGATTTCAACTTGAACATGCTTCTAGAAACCCCAAGCCAAAGGCAGATGGATTTGTTAATTAACATTGGTGGTTGTACCAATGTCATAAAATCACCGACAAGAATTACGGTTGACTCTTCAACACGTCTCGATCTGTTTATTACAAATTTTGACTTAATCTGCGCAAAATCGGGGATATTAAGTGCAGATAAAAGTGACCATCTGGGCGTGTTTATCTATATAAAAAAAAGAAATAGCTAAAACTACAAAGAAGCAGTTTGGTGCACCTTTTCAGAATATTACAGCGAATAGCCTTTCTGAATTCAAACTTTTTGAGATGGACTGAAGCCCGGTCTATGAGGAAGTAGACGCGAACGAAGCATATAAAGTGTTCTTGAACATATTTAAGGAAATATACAAAACGTGCTTTTATTAAATTGTCGAAAAGGAATCGTCAGCCATGGATAACCTCAGAACTTTTGTTTAAGACAAATAGGAAAATTATTTTGTAAAAGATATACGTAAACACCACGGTGGTAAACACTAAGGACCCTGAACACCTTAAAGCATTTAAATCATACCGTAACATACTTACAAGGAAATTAAGAAATGATAGAGCAATGGTACTTTAATCACTATTTTGTGTCCAGAGCAATGCGAACAGACGTCACGTGGACAAAGCTTAACAATGTCCTGAATCGTTAGCACGAAATAAAGCAAATTGAGAAAGTCCGCCTGTATAATGTAGAACTTATGGTGACAAAGCAGCTAAGAAAAAGATGTCCATCGGATGCGGGAGCGCGGGGCTAAAAGGCGATTTGCGCGTGACGAAAAAAAATAAGTCCTGGCCCGAGCGCCGTCGTGTTCGGTTCCTTTCCTTGCTTCGCCACCACACTGGCGACCCGCTAACTATGGCAACGAACACGCAAGGAGAAATCGTACGGGTGAGCCTCCCCATACCATCAACCACTATACGCTGTACGCCTGCCACAGCACCCGGAAATCTGGTTCCTGCAGATTGGAGCCCGATTCGGCGTTTCGAACGTCACGTCCCAAAACGACGCGGTTCGGCCACTTGCTAGCTGCCCTTACCAACGAAGTAGCATTGAAGTCGATCATCTTCTCTCAAATCCGCCCAACGCTGCACAGTACGTCGCGTTGAAAGCGGCAATCCTAGAACGAACGACGGCTTCGGAACGCAAGCGCCTACAGCAGCTGTTGGCAGCAGAAGAGCTCGGAGATCGGCGATTTTCACAATTGCTCCGTCACATGCAGGCCCTTCTTGGCGAGCACGTAGCGACGTTTGGTACGACATTACTAAAAGAACTTCTTCTACAACGAGTTCCGTCGACTGTTCAGATGCTACTTACCACGGTAGCAGATTTGACCCTGCAAACTCTGTCACTGCACGCCGACAAAATCATGGAGATCGCACCATCACGGGTTTCTGTGCACAACTCGAACGTATCATCAGCTCTCTGAACCACAACAACAGAGATTCGTCTCCTCTGAAGAAATGACAGCCTTTCGGGAGGAAGTCAAGAACCTGACCACACTCGTCGCAAGCTCCTTTGTTCATCATTCAGAGCCATCCTCTAACTCGTCCCGTTCTGCTCGATTACCAAGCCGATCATCACAATCGCGACGTTTTTCCCCTTTGAGCAGCCAGTCTCCAGACGTTCAACCTTGCTGGTACCATCGCAAATTTGTTTCCAGAGCAGAACGCTGCACGCAGCCCTGTGGATGGTCGGGAAACGAAACCAGGGAACACTAGCGGAGACGAGTGCTCCTCCAAAACCTTCTGACAGTCACCTGTTCAAGTTTTCCTCAAACACGGAATTTCAAATGTTCAGTTTCTCATCAACACAGGGGCCGAGGTCAGCATTCTTCCTTCGGAAACCGCTGACAAAGGCTCCCCTCCCATCTGTTATCTACGATCAGTAAACGGCTGCAGCATCCCTGTGTACAGGAGAAGATCCCTTGCTGTCGAACTAGGCATTCGGCGAATATTTCGTTGGGTATTTCTTGTTGCACCAGTCAGCCACGCCATCCTGGGTGCGGACTTCTTATCCTATTTCACACTTTTGGTTGACATGGCACACAAGAAATTCATTGATTCTACCACCGGACTCTCCGTAATGGGCAAGCCCACATTCATCTCATCTTTCGCCTTCACGATAAAATGCTGCGTACCCAAGCCGTACACAAAACTCATCAAAGAATTTTCTATTTTGACTGCCTCCCCTGACTGGACCAACCCTGCCACGTATGACGTTGTACATCGTATCATCATCCACGGTCAACCTACTCATGCAGTTCCCCGGCGATTTTCCCCTGAGAAACTTCGCATCGCCCGGCAAGAATTCGAAAATATGTTGGAAATGGGAATCGTTAGGTCATCCTCGAGCTGTTGGTCCTCGCCCCGCCACATGGTTCCCAAGACAATTCGCGACTGGAGGCCTTGTGGGGATTACCGTGCTTTAAATTTGGCCACGCTCCCCTGACCGCTACCAATTCCCCAACATTCAAGACCTTACTGTCAACCTCAAAGGATCTACTGTTTTTTTTTTTTTCGAATATAGACCTCACGAAAGCATGCCATCAAATTCCTGTAGCCACAAAAGACATCCTCAAGACCGCCATCATGACACCATTTGGCCTGTTTGAGTTCACTCGCATGCCATTTGGGTTAAGAAATGCCGCACAAACTTTTCAGAGATTTATCAACGTTGTGACACGAGGACTTACATTTGTTTTCGCGTACATCGACGATACTCTTGTCGCAAGTACATCACCAGAGGAGCATCTCTATCATCTCCGGCTCCTGTTCGAACGCCTTCGAGACTACAACCTTCATCATAAACGTGGACAAGTGCGAGTTCGGAGTTCCTTCGTTGGACGTTTTAGGACATATGGTGGACAAACAAGGCATTCGACCACTAACGACGAAAGTCAAGGCCATCTCTGAATTTCCTCGCCCTGAATCCCTCCGTCAACTGCGTCGTTTTCTAAGGTTGGTAAACTTTTACTGCCGTTTTATACCACATTGCGCGACCATCCTCCGACCTTTTGAAGCAATGTTCACGCAATCCAAGTCTCCAGCAGCTATACTCCTGTGGAATCAAGAGGCCGACAACGCTTTCTCCACTGCCAAGAATACTTTAGCCCAGGCGACACTGTTGGAGCATCCCCAACACGATTCTCTTACAAGCATAATGGTAGACGCCTCCGGAGTCGCCGTCGGCGCTGTGGTACAGCAGTGTTTTGGTGGAGCATGAAAACCGCTCAGTTTTTTCTCAAAGAAACTGATCAGTACCGAGCAACGGTGCAGCGCTTTTGGCCGAGAGCTATTAGCTATATACCTGGCTGTGAAACATTTCCAATATTTTCTAGAAGGGTGCCGATTCATCATCTTCACAGACCACAAGCCGTTGAGTCATGCGTTCCAAGCTGCCAGAACTAGTTTCTCTCCAAGAGAGGTCAGGCACCTAGCTTTCTTGACAGAATATTCCACAAACATACGACATCTCAAAGGCACGCAAAATATCCCTGCAGACACGCTTAGTAGCAATGCTTCAGTCAACGCCTCTGATTTGTCGTGGGAAACGTTCGCTAGACTGAAGCAACAGGACGAAGAGCTCAGGGACCTACGCCACGCTTGAACCTCCCTTCAGCTTACGGACGTTCCTCAATTTTCGTCAGACATCACTATTGTTTGTGACACTTCCACAAACAGGCAAAGCCCGTTCGTCCCTGCAGAGGTACGCCGACGAGTTTTCGACTCTCTTAATTCTCTAGCACACACTGGAATTCGAGCATCTCAAGAAATGGTCGCGCAACGCTACGTCTGGCCGGGCATGAACAGCGACGTCCGACAAAGGGCAAGAGCATGTGCGCTGCGCCAGAGATCAAAAACGCATCGGCACACCGTAACTCCACTTGCCAAGTTTCTGCTTCCCGACAGCCGCTTTGAAAAAGTCCCCATTGATCTCGTCAGACTTCTACCACCCTGCAAAGGCTACCGATACCTCCTCACGAAGGTTGACCGGTTCACTTGTTGGCCGGAAGCAACACCAATTCAAGACATCACAGCCGAGACCGCTGCATCAGCTTTCGTCAACACCTGGGTCGCGCGCTTCGGAACACCTATCGAGGTCGTCACAGACAGGGGACGACAGTTTGAATCGACACTTTTCAGATGCCTCTCTGAGCTACTAGGAACCACACGCATACAGACTGTCGTCCACAGCCTGTCATCCACAAGCCAATGAACTTGTTGAGAGATTTCAACGTCAACTGAAAGCTTCGATTATAACTCACCAAGATCCAACTCGTTGGTTAGAACTCCTTCCTATCATTCTCCTTGGTCTTCGTGCAGCTGTCAAAGAAGACCTAGCTTGTTGCATAGCCCAACTCGTCCATGGCACTTCACTTCGTTTGCCGGCCGAGTTGGCAACCCCCTTGCACCCTACAGCAGCACCTCCCAAGATCGAGACATACGTCGAGAGACTACAGAATATCTTAAAGAGAAATCAGGCCAATACCCACCCGGGTAAAAGCAACAACCAAACCATTCATCAAAAAAGAATTTCGTGAAACAACACATGTTTTTTTCAGGACAGATGCGGTACGACGCCCTCTTCAGCCACCCTACACCGGACCACATCTTGTCCTTGCGAGAAATCAAAAAAATTTCACCATCAAGATTAACGGACGAGAGGAAGTGGTTGCCGCGGACCGCCTCAAACCGGCCTACATTAAGGCAATCAAAACATTGTATTTAGACGCCGAAACCCAGTGCTCATCGAGGCAGGCAGCTTCCGGCTGCCCATCGACTTTTCCTTCACGACTTCAACACGAAACTGTTCGTTGGAGCGACTCCGTCTCTGGGGAAGGGAATCATGGGGTGACGGAGCAGCAAAGAAAAAGACGTCCATCGGATGCGGGAGCGCGATATTGAACATAAAAATGAAAGTTTGGTCTTTCTTGAGCCAGTTTTGAATATAGAGGTGATGCACACATGTTTGTGTTTTAAAATGGTATAAGCTGTGACGCTGATGATATGCAGATAGGTCGGATAAAATATGTAATAGATATCGCAACACCCTGTCAGTCCTGCATTTTTAATTTCCTGCTTGCAGCTCGGGGTGTTTCCAAAAAGTACGCAGAGAGCTAAGGTCACCGTTTTGTATAAAAAGGGTGACAAGAACGACATGGCAAACTACAGGCCTATTTCTATCTCAGCGGTGTTTTCGAAAGGCTTCGAAAAAATATTGCTTTCACGTATGGTGATTTCGGGACACTGCCTCATAAAAAAGCAAAAAAAATGGTGGTTATTGGTGACTAATTTAAGGAAAAACTAAGAATTCCAGTGCAAGAGCGAGCACTTGGACATAAGCAGTTTTAACTCAAAGAAAGCTTTCAAGAAATCGCTGTTTTGGTTTTTTTTAACTGATTATGTATTTTTGACACCACTAAATCTTCATCGGGGATGTTTTTCTCGGTCGGAAAGTATTCGGCAGCTAGCTATCTCCGTAGATTGCAGCGGTTGGCTTTTCCTAGATCCTTTCAGGAAAGAAGACTCTGCAGATTTCTTAGAGTGATCAGCTATCAACATACAGGGTTTCTTTGACCAACTCTGTCAAAATACGGCACGTCCGTACGGAAACAATTTACATACTACGCACACACTGACGCAAACGCATGTTGGCCCAAACGTGCCGGCGCAAATTGGGTCTCGTAACCGTACTCTAGTTCCGAAAACGTCCTCCAGATGGAGTCGTAAACAAGGAGCAAGTAAGGAGCAAGATGCCCCCATTCCTGCACATGCATCTACAACAAACATGGGTCATTTGTGGATCGAGCAGCTAGACGCGTTATTGTGGAAGCGGGCTGGTGCCGTATAAAGAAAAAGCACACAAAAACAAACAAAAAACAAAAGTAAACTGTCCGTCTTTACCGAAAATCATCTTTCTTTCGGACCCAACCGCAGTGGCGGAAGACGCGCCTCGCGTGACCTGTTTTTCTGAGTTAGCTTCCTCTTTTTTTTTTTCTTTTTTCTCTTTGTGCATTGTGTGTTTTGCACTCTCCGAGGCGAAAGGATTAATCGTACGACTCTTCTGACGCATCTTGACGCCAGTATGCTTACTTTGGCTCTCCCCAATTGCCCTCTTCCACGCTGCACACGGACAGGCAAGATTAAAGAGAGGAACCAGCTGAAACCACGGAAAGCGTTTGTAGTTTAATCCCGGACGCCATCTGCACAAATGGATCGCAAGTGCGCGTGCGTTGCGTCGTCGCGTGGCGAGAAGGGACGCGGGCGGAGACGCAGATACGCTTGTAGTTGGAACAGTTGGAAGCACACTAAAATGTAGGCACACTATATACAATACAAAATAACGCCCAAAAATTTAGATTTTTGTTTTCTTTTAACACTGCAAAAAATAAAATACGCATCGCTGAACGCTCATTCTCTGCCCCCAATGTCGGGCTCACGGACCGAATCCGATGCCAAAGTTTCGCAACTAATCGTTACCTTATTCGATAGTTAAGACATTTTCTAAAAATATAAATGAAAAAAAAATGGCGGCTTACGGAGCTCTTAATTACATGTGGCTGAATGGCGCCAGATAGCGAAATCGGGCGCGAAAAGAGGCAATAACGGGGCCAATTTTCCCATTGAAATTTCCAAAAAATCACTCGTAACTTTTGAATGACATAACGGTTCGTTTTGAAACTTTGGCATTTGGTTCGGACTGCTAGCACTACATTTTGGGCTGAGGATGAGCCTTGGGTGATGCGTCGTTCATTTTTGGCGTAAAAGGAAAACCATGTAAACTCTTTTGGGACACCCTGTACTTGCCGCGCTGGTTCATCTCTTGTTTGTTTGTATTGTTTACGCACTTTCGTAAGTTGCCTTCCACAACCACTTGGTCATCTTTCGTAAGTGAACTCGTTGTTAGGTTAAAAAAAATAAAACAAGTAGACAGGATTTAATGCTTCCGAGCTCGATGAACGCAAATAAAGCATATCCCACTCTCAAGAACAAAAACTTTGAACAACAACATAGAGAGGCACTTTATGGCAGAAGAAACAAAGTGATGTTTCGTTAATATGGCCTCGGTTATTATAAACATCATACTATACAGAGAAAGAGTGTCGGGAACAAACTGGGTATATACGTGCCTTTTTGCCTCGTTATTATGAACGACTCATATTACGGACGATTTTTTGATGGCGGAAAGGAGGTGTCTATATTAACTAGGAGACACGACTGCATTGCTTTATTAATTTAAAGAACTACGTGTTTCCCTCTCACCCGGTTCGAGTGTCTTCGCTCACAACGCTGTTTTCTTTATTAAATAATATATATATATATATATATATATATATATATATATATATATATATATATATATATATATATATATATATATATATGCATTTTTGTTTTTCTTGACATATAAACCACTCTGTTTATTGCCCTTCGCAAAGCCCCATTTATTATCATCCTCATATTTAAATTTTGCTAAAAAAACATCCTCCCGTTTCGGAGATGGAGGCCCCACTTCCCGTAAGATGTTTGGGAAGATGGATTATTTTTAAAACTGCGAGCGCGCGTTGAAACTTGAGCAACAACGCGCACTTTCGCTTCGAAATGCTCGTGTTTAAAACTCAGAAAAAAAGAAAGAAAAGAAGACCGGAGGTTTTGCATTCAATAACAATTTCCATTCTTCTGTTTTCTTCGAGAGTGAAAAGGAGGGAGGGTTAAGAAAAAAGAGAGCACGTGCGATCGAAAGAGATTGTAAATGGAGTCCGAACCGAGTTGAAGCCGCGTCATGATTTACGATCGAAAATCCAGCTCTCTCTCTTTCTGCGCACTGCATGCCGTTTTTGTTTTTTTGTTTCCCCGTAAGGTGCTTTTTAAACACCGCTTGCACGCTTGTCTGTTTGTTGATCGCAACTGGCTTCATTTTTTTGTCGCCTTGTTTGGATGTGCCAACAAACGCACCGCCCTTTCCTATTGGTCGATCAACAGAATCTGGAAGGAAACAACCTGTCACGCGGAGTATTCGATAAAAAGCAATATAAACGGCTTGTTATACTGAATTGATACACCGAAACACAAGCGGCTTTGACGTCAGGCCGCTACCGTGGCCCTACTGTCGGCGCGACGCACGTGCACACATTTCACACAACGAAGAAATACGCCTCGCACAGTGCCTCGAGACTACCCGATGTATTAGCAGCGCGTTTGCAAAAGATGGCGATGAACGACGTCATTAACTCTACGCACCAATGGGGTCGAAGTGTCGCGAGTCTAAAACGTGTAGCTCTTTTAGGGACTGTAGTGTATTCCAGTTGCACGATTTTCCTCTTTTTTAACGTCTCCCGAAAATGCACCGTCCAGATCGGCGTCTCGAAACTTGGGCGTAACTAAACTTTTATTTTTGTCACGCAACCCTGATCAGAAAGCGGGGGAGGATAGGAGCGGTCGCTAAACATCACGTGCCAGCTTTCACTAGTCGGGAACATTTTTAGAGATCGGAAGGACAAAAAATGGAAGCTGCCTATAGCCAAACCGAGCTGACGGCGGCATTGTAAACGTTTAGCTGTCAACGCCAGGCCACCAAGACGGAAAAACAGACAGGTAAAGCAAAAGAAAAAGTTAAAAAAAAATAATAAAAAAAGCCGGCCAGGGGAACGAGGGAACTTGTGTTACTGAACGTACTAGAACGCATTATTAGAATAGCACATTGAAGGCGAAGCGTAACATAAAGGGAAATAAGTCGCATAAAAATTGGAAGGCCAGACGCGTCGGGTCGATCGGACAGGAATCCAAAACATTTGTATTATCGAAAAAAGAAAACACAGAAAAAAATCGGTTTACGGTTTGCCTTTCAATTTTGACGCCGCCTGGTGAACGCGGAAATATTTCCGACCATTGATCGTTTCGCGTCTCCTACCATGTAGTGTTCTGGACAGGCGGAGGTGATAGGGGAGCAGAAAGAGCAGCAATTGGACATTGGGACAAAAACGGAGCGGAGACCCCCCAATTGGTGACAAAATACCCGCGAAGAACTACAACAGTGGGTAAACTAGCAGAGAAAGAAACAAAAAAAAAATATATATTCCCGCATAAATTGATTTTATGTGCTCTTCGTAATAAAATGCCACCTGCACCGTGAATAGGGAACGTCTGGAGCGACATATAGGGAACAGGGAACGTTTGGAATGACATATGTGCAGGCTCGTACAGCACTCGTCACACGTAACCAAATTATTTGTAATCGAGTACTTTTTGAAGTAATTTTGTAATCAGTTGATTGCCTTTATTGCGCAGGCATCACACTAGTGATACGAATACTTTTGGAAATAACGCAATTACTTATATTCGTTATCTAACCGTTACTAATTTTTTATGACCGTTAAAAATGCCGCAATCTGATTGGTTGGTTCGCAACCAATCAGATTGCGGCATTTGCCGTTAAGAACGCAGAACCAGTCACAAAACAAGTTTTTTTTTGTTTGTTTTTTAAGATGCCAGTATAACTAGGCTTCTTACGTACGGGGAGTTTCTTCGTTGGCTTTTGGGCATTCCACTTGCTATGGATGAGCGCAAAATGTTCAAAAATCCTTGTCTTGCTCCAATTTGTTTGTGATTTTTTGTTTGTTTAGAGATATGGTTGTAAGCGTATAACGAAGCCCATTTGTTTAACGACTCACATCTTTTCGACGACTACTATAAATACACGTTAACGCCGCTTCTTTATTTATTATTTTTTTTTTTAACGTACGCATGCAGGTTGTTTTTGACGCGCGTGAAACGCAGATGTATAGTTCTCACTGCGGGGCCACCACTCTCCGAGTGAACACGGCTTTCCCGTGACGTAATCACAAATGACACCGTTCTATTGGTATTTCCTTTTCCCTCTTTTTTCGTTTTTGTCTAGAGAAACAAAATTTGTGGTAGAGCCGTATATAGAGCGAGTTTGACAATTCATTTGAAAGTATACACCTCTGCAAAAAGAGCTCTCTGGCCACCGCCATTTTGCGCCCCGAGTGAGCCCAATCAGCCAGAAATTTCTGTCACCCGCCTTAGCTGTGGAAGTCCGGTCAGCGCGATCCCACACCTGCATTGTGCATTCGGAGTTCACCGGCTTTTCTTGAAAATTTTTACTTTATTTGCCTGTTCAGGATGCTTACCCTTTTTGTGTTATCTTCCACTGTGAGAACCACGGAATACCAGAGATCGTAGCCTGCTCAGCGTTCGCAGGAAACGAACGAAGAAAGCAAATGTCAAGCAGCCCGGCGACGCGGGCCGTTCGGCGTTCTTCGATGATTATTTTCCGTTGAGATAATCTTCGAAAAGCTTTCTCGGCTATGTTCCCGGTCTTCGGGAAAAATAGCTGATAGGGTCGGGTCCGGGGTATGGGGACGGAAGAGACAGGTTCGTTCATTCGCTTTTGTGCTGCGCAAAAGAGCAGCTCTCTTCAAAACATGTCCCAAAACAAGCCGGATTCTGTCTGATAGTAGTAAAGTGACTGTCGTCGACACTGTATATTGGATGTGCGGTGTTATCTGAGACCTTTCTGAAATCCTGTTCGGATAACGTGGATGAGACTCGTTGAATGTCATGTGAGCGGGGAATATTCATGCATTTCGGCTATCCTGTGTGGTCATATACTTTCGACAGTCAAACCTTGTTCGAATGACATGGTTGAGTGCATGGCGTCGTAAAAGAATCAACATAAATTGAAACAAACATTGAAGTTGCATTTGTTCTGTCGCGCACGAACTGATTAAAAATAGGTTTTATTAGTTTGTTTTTGTTTCCAGAAATAGTATAATACTTTCTTTAAAACATCGAGAAATTCAATTCGCCATAGAGCATAAATAAAAAAAAAAACGACACTTTAGCCGGCATTAGCGTCCGGAATGGCACCTACGCAGGCTGCCACATCCCCACTGACGAGAAAACCCACAGCCCAGCGCGGTCGGGCGACACTGACGTACACTCTCAAAACCAGGGACCCGCGCTGTAAATCGCTTCGTTTGAGACTGCTGCTGGAAAGGTCTATAGGAGGCGCAGAGTTAATCTGCCTTTTGCCCTGTTACCCTAGACCTAGTGTCTAAATAAAACCAATTCAATTCAATTCAAATGAGGAGGAGATACCATTGTCCGAAAGCGGGTTGAGCGTGTTCACAAATTCGAATGTGGCCAACCAGAAGCAGCGAATAATACCTTGGCGGTGGTCGCGAGAACCTATTCTGATCGGTGCGTTAGAGTTAAACGTAGTAACTCCGAGTGACCGAGCATATGGTGAACGTGACCTTTCGACCACGGTCATGCAAAATGGTGAAAGAAACGAATGTCTGGTCCAAACCAACGAGCGCCTCCTTTCCCAAACGCGGCGTGGACAAAGTGAGATTAATATCGATATTGTGCGGTCAGCATGGTTTGCCGTCCGACCAAAACAAACAGAGTTCGAACAGCACGCTCGTTTCTGCCACCATTTTTATCACCGTAATCGAAACACCACGTGCACCATATTTTCAACCCTCAAGAGTTACTCCATGTAACTCTAACGCACTGATAAGAATAGTTTCTCGCCACCACCGCTAGGGGATTATTTGCGGCTTCTGGCTGGCCAAGAGAGCGTGGCTGGCCCGCTATCTACGTCTGGTGCGCGCCCTAGCTAGCTCTGCCTGTTCCTCCTATTGCTATGGCCCGCATGTGTGAGCCGCAGTGTCCTTTAAATAAAGGAAAATAAATAAATAAATGAAACTTTCTGTATGGCTCTGGTGCGAACTCTAGTGTGCACGAAGCATCAACGCGGCCACGGCGGCAGCTGATGTTAGTTCAGTGCAAGCCATGTATACACGGTTTAAGGCAGCCATGCTCCAGAAGCAAGTCTGGCCACCATCAGTGAAAAAACGCTTCGTTGGGGTACCAGTCCGATAACCATGTGCCCACTTTTGCATGACTTGACTATCAGACGATCTCATACCCAACTATCTTCGACTTAACGCCTCGATGCTTGCACTAAAAGGAGAATTTCAACTGAACAAAAAGAAACATCGGAATGTTGCCCGGGAATATTTTAGATGACAGTCATAAAATATCAATAAATAGTAATTAAACTTTTGGACGCATATATAGTTTTTATTCCGCGGCTCTACAATTTTTATTTCCATTGAATTTCAAATATAAATTATAAGTTCCCGCTTTTCTTTACAAAAGATCGTAATGTTCGCGAGAATGTAATTGCCTGGGTATCACAGATTGATTGATTGATTGAGTTTTATTGGCGCAAAAGCGTCTAAGGCTACCCTTAGACGCTTTTGTATTATATATACAAAATGGCGCTGGATATCATAGAACGCAAATCAATCAAAATTTCAATATTTCCTCGAAAACGTTTTATTCCACGGAATGTCCCAGAAAGTTGGCCATGATGCACGTACCAACATCAAGATGGCGGCATCAACAGGCGGTGCTTGCAAACGCGCATAGAAGAAAATCTATGTACTATATCGTTTCTGAATCGACCCAAGTGAAGCGTTCGGTGGGCCTTTCGCTCAGTTTCCAGGCACTACGCCATTCGTTGACGGCCATAAACCGCAGCTTTCTATTTTTAAGTCCCATCCCCCAAGTCACCCTCCCCATCGGTCTTGCTCCACGTTGCCATCGCCATGATCCTATTTGTCCGTTGCGTCGAAGCACCCGGAAACAGACTCCAGGCGCGCACTCTACTATCCTCTCGAACTTGTCTTCAAACGGCGCGCAGTACGCAGCGGGTCAACAGGAGACGGTCGCGTGACGACATAAACCGTAATCATATATCAAAACGAAAACAAAGCGGTCAGAAGGTGCGGCTGCCGCGTTGTGTCTATAGACTGTGCGGAGAGCAAGTCGTCTGCTTCTTGCGCAGGCGTTAAGGATGACGTCAGAACGACGCCGAGCTCTGATTGGCTTACATTGAAAGGATAGTGAGTAGACCTCAATGCTAGATTCCTTAAGGTCTACCTTCTTTTCTATTTTTTTTTTTTTTCAATCAGCCAATAAGAGTTTGGCATTTCGACATCATCGCAACCCTTGCGCAAGGAGCAGACGAAACTTGCGCTCCGCGCATACTCATTTGCGCAGTCCCCTTGTTTGTTCGAGCTCGGGAACTTCGATAGATACCCACGCGCTTACAAAAAAAGTTTCGCAAGGCTGCTTGAGGCAGTCGTCCCTCCGTCACCGTCAAAGCTTTTGTTCCTTTACGTTTCTCGGCACAAGTTCGCCGTATTAAACGTTCATTTTGAGGTTTTATCACTAGTTATGTTTTTGTTCGTGACAATATTTCCATTATTTTTTTAAGCCAAACTTTCTCTTCAACCTGCGCTCGATGCAACTTTGACGATGTTGTGAGCGACCATTTCCAATTGACTGCGCGTATATTCGATCCCGCAAATAATGCAAAACCCTCGGTCTAGCTATACGCAGATCGGAAATGTTCTAGGACGATTCGATAGATGGCGCGTCAGTGTGCCAATGTGTTTTCTCGTCGTGAGCAGTCACAGTCAAACGTGAAACTGCGACGTAGCCTTTATGGTTCACTTGATACCCGACGGGGAGCGCCTGTGAGGGGCTCGCCGCCGCCTTTCCAGTACAGCTTACATGTTCAAGGTCAAACAATTGTCCAGAAAAAAAAAAAAAAAAAAAAACTAAAAAAATCTTAGAGGTCGTTTAATTCGCATCGCCTTCTCATTCGCTTCACATGCTCTTGAGTCACACAACGACCTAGTTCTTATGACACACCACTCCTTCTTTTGTCCACAGAAGGACTTTCTTCTCATTGTTTGATCTGACACGTTATTTTCTTCACATTCTAGAACACTACTTCACTGTTTGTACACACTATAAAGTTTCTTGTTCCCTTGTTCCTTCGACGTTCACGCGCAAAGGGTATCTCACTCACTCGCCACACACACACACACCACACTTTGGCACTTTCACTCATCGTAGTCGAGATCGTTGCAAATTCCTTCATATCTCTCTTCTAGACCACTTTGATCGAACTCAATCAGAGCGATGATGACGCGACGTCATACGTGACGTCACACGTAGCACTGGCGTCACGACCCTATCGACTGATCAGGATTTTCCGGTCCCACCGACGCCGACGCCGAATCCGGTATTTCTGCGAAACGAGCTCCATAACGCTGTCGCGTTAATACATACCACCGGGAAATTGATTACGCGCCACTATACTTCCATTTGTCGCCAGTGTAAGCTCGTACTTATTCTCTGAGAAAATAAAACTTTAATGAAGCCGTCAGAAAAAAAGTGATATTCGCAGCTCCAGAGGAGGTGACGCCAGCCAGCGGAAAAGACGTGAAAGAGGGAAAGGGGTGGCTATTCCGCATATCCGAGCGTGCAGCAAAAACTGGTGCGACCTGGCGGCCGAAGTGTGAAACAAAAGCAAAAGGACTAAATACCATCTGAACGAAAATATAGAAGCAAAGTGAAACGCCGCTTTATTTAGCTTTCTTTTTTATTCTGGCCTGGCACGAGGTAACCAGTGTCGCGAATTGAATCCTGCTTGAATTACGGGAATGACTAGAGCAGCTGTGACGCCTCGCGCTTTGCTGGACTTTAGAATGGAAAGCACGAAGTGCAGCAAAGAAGTATGATTTATCAAATATAAAGAAAGGAAAGTGTCAGAAAAAAGAAAAAGATGCGTAAGATTTTTTACTGCTTTTATAAGTTGCTGTCATTACGACCTCGAGGCGAAGATGAAATCTTTTAAATCGAAACGACATCTCGGCTGACGATGATGATGATGATGATGATGATGATGATGATGGTGATGATGATTATACTGTGGCTGTTCCTTTTTAACCGGGTTTCCTCGCGGTAACTATGATACCTGGAACGAGTCTCCGACGGGTGTGTTTAGCGCGTCCGGAAAAGCGGTCCCTCGATTTCCACCAGAAGACGTCATCATTGAAAAACCACAGTGTCGCCGGTCGCGATCCTGGCGGCGTTACAGCAGCGGTGCTGGATGTGGCAGACGCCTGCTCTGACGTAGGTTGCTCTCCGGCTCGACAGTCCACGGAAGCCTCGACAGCCGGGAGTTGGGACGCCGTGACGACGACAGCGACACTCGCGTTCTTTTCATGCTTTTCGCCAGAACTCCAATCAAACCGACAGGATCGCGACATCCGACAGCGTGACACTGCGGCTTGCGTGACATCGTTTGTTGCCGCTTCGGGACCATATTCGATACATAAGACAAATAAGAAACTAAACACAGGTAAGAGCGCACTCTACATGGACCATTCCAATAATCGGCTTCTGCGTCTAGTGGGCTGTGCAACCCGTTTTGAGCATGCGCAGACAGATCTTTTCTGCGGAATGTTGGACGCTGCGGATGCGTCCACCCAGCCCAGTTACTCGACATTCTTCGTTTTTGGGTAATAAGAAAACTTAAAAAAACAGCGCAAAATACATGAAGGACAGGAACGAGAAGTGAACGAACACAGCAATGTCTGGCAACTGAGGAATATTCCTGGAAGGAACAGAAAGGAAAACATAAAAGAAGCAATATAGATAAAATATAATCAAAACCCCCTTGAGGCACGCCTGCCAACATTTAAACAAATTTGCCGGAAAGGTGTAGAAACGCTGGAAAAGTTAAAACATTACCTTCTGCCGAATGGCTATGGACTACGGAGTTGAGACCCTCGAGCCGCCATACTAAAGGTACAGAACCGGAGGCCGGTTTACACTCTCGAGACTGCTTAGGACCGTGAGCCTTGAAACCTCTTAAAATATCTTGCGACGAGAGAAACCACTGGCGCCACCTATCGGGTCGCCGTGGAACACTCGAGAGTTCAATATATTTTCGAAATTGTTTTTCTCGGGTTTTATTATTTTTGTTTTTGGCTCGATAGACATTTCGTCAATGTTATAACCGACCATTTCTCGTATAGGTAGCAGGTACATTTGATCTCGCAAATAACCAAAAAAAAATCCTTCGCTCTAGTGAAATGCAGTTTCTTGCAGGGACACCTCAGAGATGGCGCAAGCCTGCCAGTGTGTTGTCCCGTCGTAAGAGGTTTTTTACTTGTACGGCACTCGTGACAAGTAATCAAATTACTCATAATCGATTACTTTATGGAGTCATTTTGTAGTAATTTGGTTAGAGTCATCAGGAAGCCATCATAAGAGTAATCTGATTACTTTCGAAAGTACTAAAATTACCCGAAACCGTTACTCCCCCCCCCCCCTCCCATTTCTAAAGGGCGCCCTTTGTCTGTACAAGTCACACACACTAAGAAATCATCGAACCAAATCTTCGACCGGGGGATCACGGTTTACCAAAATTGGTGGTTTAAGAAGATAAGTAGTTTATAATTCGGCGATTCTAACCCAATAATGGACATTTCGAAAGACCCGTCTTTAAACTGGTAGAAAAACTCCCTCGTTCTGAAAATCCGAAGTAATCGAAGAAGTAACGGTTACACTTTCGAGTAACGGCCGATTAGTTTCGTATCGAGTAATCGACTAATCTAATGAAATACTTTTTTTTAAGCGAGAGTAACTGTAATTGTAATCTATTCCTTTTTTTTTTTTTTTACGACTGCTAAGGAGTCGCAAGTATGTGCAACAGGCCTCGAGTGTTCGGCGACACTGTTTGTCACTGGAGAGTTTTAGGGAACCGTTTTTGCACATCCGATACGGTACTAGGGGCCTTCCGGTACAAACTGCGCATGCGCAACCGCAGAAGGCTCGCGCATGCGCAGTTCTTACCCGAGGGCACATCGTATACCGCATCGGATGTGCAGAAACGGTTCCCTAACACTCGCTATTCTGTGCTTTTTGTCCGGTTGCCGCATCCTCAAAGCATCGCGTACTCCAACAGCCGCACTCTGCTATCGTCACTGACAGTTTTAACGAAAAAAAAGGCGGGGCGGGGAGAGTCCCGTGCATATCATTATAGCTGCCCACTGGACCAATAAGAGTGCGGCATTGGCCGATAAGAACGCCGCGAGAACCAATCACGGAGCGCGAAGGTGATAAGCCACGCTTTTTTAGTTTCTTAAGTTTTCGGCGACTCTAATGGTCCAAAAAGTCCGGCCTCACGAAGTGATCTCTCCGTATCAAGGGCCCGGATTCAAAGTCATGACTCACGAGAGCCAAGTCGAACGGCGCCCACCACCGGATACGCAGAAAGGCGGCCGCAAACAATACACGAGCACGGAAAGAGACAAGTTGTAAATAATCAAACCAACCTGTCTACACGATGTTAAAAAAAAAAAGAAGCAAGCAAATTAGGGGTGAGGTTGGAGGTCAGACTAACGTGCAAGAAATAAACAAAAAGACCACTAGGTAAAATATAAAAACAGAAATAAACATAGTACCAACAAAGTTTCGGCAGTATTTATATATCTCTTATTTTTCTCTTCTTTTTTTTTCAATCCTCCTGGGCCAGATGGTTGCGGTGAAAAGTCAGAACCGTTTATTTTTACTCTTCCTGTAAACTCGGACTTTTCGAGGTGGCCGGCGTTTTAGCAGACTCGAAAAAATAGCAGGAAGCAGAAATACCCAATAAAAAGGAAAAACATTCAACTCACTATATGAAGTAGCCCTCCCCCTTCTCCCCCTCCCCCCCCCCCCCCCCAAAAAAAAAAAGAAAGAAAAGAAAGAAAGCTAAAAAAGGAAATAGTAAAACGAGGTTATAAAAACGGGCAGTGTTTACTCTGGAGATAACTTTCGACCAACACGATGGCTTAAACGCACGGCCAAATCGAACAGAGCAATTTATTCTCATTTTTTTCCTCGAGAAATAGGTGTTTATTTTAATACGCCACAGAAACCCGAGCAACAGCCTTCAAGAAATGAGGGTTAGTAATGCCAAGCGGAAGAATTTTGTTTTTCCAAAATAATATTTTTTTTCGACGGGGGCAAATGAGAAGAAAACGGTTTTCGTTAAAAATGGTGTAAAGTGCGGTGAAACCCAGCTGCCCTTTCCAATTTTCAAAACGGCAGGTGTTCCACCAGCAGGACGAACACCGAAAATTACTCAAATCGACACTTTTTTTTTTACAGCGCAGCTGTCAAGGGCTAGGTTCCCCAGGATCGTGTCCGTGTATGTCGACACAAACCTACCTGGACAGCTACCGCCATCTATAAGCGACGGCGGCAAGCACATAACCAGTATGGTTTCCGCCGTCGCTCGTAGATGGTGCCAACCTTTCCAGCTATACTAGAAGAATGGATACGTGGGCGCGTTGGTGGAAATTCATCGTAGGAAACAGCGCGAAAAACAGACGACGACGAAGAAGAAGCACACAGTGTATCGAGCGTTGGTATCGAGTACAGCTCCGCTGGTCTTCCTTCTTCACGAGAATAAAAAGGGGGAACGTTTTTTTTTTGTTTTTTTTTTTGTTTGTTTGTTTTTTTGTCACGCGTTTAAAGCAATTTTTGCCCAACCGTGTTATTTCGTAAGCTATCGGTTAGACTCCCGAGAAAAAAGTGGCTAGCGATCACATTTCATATCCTTGAGGTAATTCACGTGTCCGCGAAAATATTAATACGAGATAAAAAAAAAAAAGAAGAAACGTCTTGAATTTATGTAGATTTAAGCCACTCAGTTAGCTAGATCTGGTTCAAGAAAGACGTGCCATATATAAAAACTAGATCCTATTTGAGGAACCCCCAAACCGAAAGTTAAACCGCAACCTGCAATAACATTTCTTTTTTTAATAAAAGAAAAATGCTGAAATTACCATAGCCCCGCGACATCTACTCAAAAGACAAGAGGATGCACCACAAGACGCAGCAATAAAATGATGTCCCCCCGCGTGACCATTATTCATTTGAGTTCAAAGTACGACGGGGGCCGCATACCAGTGGGAACTCCAGCCTCAGTGCGCACGGAAGCCTACAACGTGTCCCATCTGAGCCATACGGTCTGCGCACAAACCAAGCGCGCTTGTCTATACCAGATATATACGCACCGCGCGAGCGCAGAAACCAGCCACGTGAAATGTGAATCGCGATTGACGCACGAATAGAAAAAGAAAAACACGGCCGAACTCTTTTAACCGGGCGGCGCCTTGCGCCCCCTGTATAAAGCAAACTTGAAGCGTACCCGCGCATATACACCTGTCATCCTGCCTGCGACGAACACCCTGTCTTCTCTATGACGTATGGCCGGTGTAAATGCGGCTTAAAGGGGCTATGCAACAATTTTTTTACTTTGCGCAAATACCGCTTAGAACGGATCCCTGACGTTAATGACCTATGAAACACGCCTTCCTTTTTCACCCCACGCAATAGAAGTCCCAGAAAAAAATTAAAGAAAAACGAGCAGCGTTCACGCCCTCAACTCGCAGCCAGAACAAGCGGCCACGTGATCTGGAGCCGATTATATGCCGCCAATGTTGATCATAGCCACGCGCTGGGGTTGGCAAAGCACAGGACACGCGCTGAGTTCCAGACATTGTTATGGCTCGGCTATTGTCGTCGTTGCAGCGATTGGACACGGGCCACTACCCGAATGTTTCTCGAGCTATCAATTATCACGAGCCCAAATCGAGTGCCCACGCAATGCTCGGGTCCAATCTATGAACCGCATTCAAATATCGTCATATGGGTGTACTGCGATCCCCTCGTTACGTCATCGAATTTTGCAAAGGAGAGATTGAATGAAAATGATCGCTTTTGTCCTTGAAATTACACCGCAACAAAGGAGTTCCTTGGCCAGTGGCATTGCATGCGAGTATCCTTGAGTCCCACTAGTGCCAGTAAGCTCGTGTAAAGTGAAAAACATTCCAATTGAATATCGTTGCACAGCTCCTTTAACAACTAACAGCGCGAGCAAAGTCTAAATTGTTCGCTCGTAAACGGCACCCTCGTCAACTGCGGCAAGTGTGAAATGGATCCATGGATCCGCGCGTGTCTAAGCAAACTATGAATCAACTTCGGGCTGCGGAAATGGGGTCATCGCACGAAATGAAACCACGCGTTCGCCTTAACGCCAAGACGCGAATTTCTTAAAGAAAGCAAAAACACGTAAGACAATTTTATGAGACAACTCTAACTCCGGTTCGTGTTGAGTGCACAACGCTGTGAAAGCTGCTGTCGCGAGCATGGGGTTCGATCTCGTAGATCATTTGTGAGCGTTCTCGAGAAAACGAAACCGTATAGTTGAAGCCACGCGCTCGTGCCAGTAGCTTTGACAGCGTCGCTGAATACTACGGTCGGCGATAACTTTTCTTGGCAATGTAGTCAAAGGTACGGGCACGCGTGCCGCCTCCCCTTCTGAGCGCTGATTAAAGCTCTCCTCCTCTCCTCCGGAAATGACAAGAAAAGTTATCCCCGAGTGTAAGTACGAAACGGAGTATAGCGACCTGCAAAAAGACGCTTTGCACGAGGACAATTCGAGTGGATCAGGTTCTTCCTCCCACTATAGGCCAATGTCGTACAAGTTTCCACATTTTACTACAGACAACCTCCAACGAAAAGCCAACATCTACACAAGATATTTTGCTACTTCGATGCCAAATGTACTGTGTGCGACATTTCCGGTAAACGCGAACGAGAAGATGTAACAGAATTTCAAAATAACATGCACAAAAAAAAAAGTCGTTTTGACCCTTGAGGCAAAACAAGCTCACATAAAATAAATAAACCTTATCCTTTACGCCAGCGCACACGAAAAAAAAAAAATAATCCAAGTGGAAAGAAGCAACATGGCATTATTAAAAAAAATGATTCCAATTAAGAAAGAACAACAATAAAACAAAGAAAAGTGATTGTCTCGTTGCCGGCCGATAAGCCAGATCAAAGAACCCTAATCCCACCAGAATCCCCGAAAGTCAGCACCATCCGAAACGGAAAAAAAAAAAAAAAAAAAATCCGAAGCAACTCTGCAGTTTCTGATTGGTCGGTCCCCGATGCGATGCCGGCAGCGTGGCCAATTAGAAGGCGGCACCCTCTTCGGGGCACAAAATGGCCCAAAAAGGGTGTGGGGAGGGTCCTTTCGAAAGGTCACAGTCAAATAACCTTTTGTTCTATGGGGCTCCAACAATGAAGCTTATGCGTATACGGAGCGAGCGAAGCAGCCCATTTTGACAAAGCCCATTTTCTTCAAACGAAGAACCGGCGCCTCCCGCTAATTGGAGTGGGGAAGGGGGCGGAATGCAAGGTATCGCGCGGAACCGCGGCGCTGCCGCATAGTGTGACGTACGGATAATGTAAGCCGCCAAGCCGGTTAATGTAAAACAAGTGCCCTCCGCTTGACACACCGATTTCCCCGCTGAATTTAGCGGGGAAATCGTGATGAGCTAGTATCAGGTAACGCAACCACGAAGCTGTAACGTCAGTTTCCTCTGGAAAAATAGATGTCGCGTCACGCGACCACGTCATGTGACCTCGAGTCACGTGACGTCAGTTTATTCGCGAAAATTAGGGGGGGGGGGGGGAGAATTGGCGCCACAGTTTCGTCGTCGCGTTAAATGACGGCGAAATCATCACGAAATTTAGATGGGGACACTGACGTCGCAGGTTTGTCGTCGTCTCAGATCACGTGGCGTCAACTTCCTCGATAAATTTAAAGGGGAAATTAATATCGCGTGACTTGAGGTCATGTGACGTGGTCACGACGAATATACATTTACATTCAAATCAAAGTCTCTTTGTTCATCCAGAATAAATATGTTGTTTACAATAAACTAACTCTGTGCTCCTCGGTCCTTGTCAGCATAATCAAGATTGTATATATTTTGTTTTGCTCTGTGCGGTCGAGTTTCGAAAACATAACTCACTGAGTAGAGGTACCTAGATAGACAATCTTGCGTCACAGTAACCGCCTACTGCATATTTTGCCGAAATATTACCGCCAGAGGTTCGCTTTTGAACATGCAGAATGGTGATAGGACATCTTGTAAATGAAACTATTTTTAGGCCGACACACAATTGAACAGGCATCAGCTCTGAACGCCCTGCAAGGTAGCCATCTATCACTGTCGATCAGGCCAGCGTTGTGCCCGTTACCGAAAATAAGAAATGAAATAGCGTTACTCGATCCTTAGCCAGTCGAAAATTAACACGTTAGTAAGATTCGTTACGGTTTCCTGGAAATGTAACGAAATACAGTTACGGTAACTTCCCCAACCCAACAAACGTTGCTTTTGCGTAACTTTACATTTCGGTATTTTATCGCGATACGTCGCCGTTATGAATTTCGATAGCAATTAAACTTTTAGATAGTCATTTCATAATACTCTCATTGTTTGTTTATCAAAATTGCAGAATGAAGCGAGGTCTCGATGGTGCGCTGTCCCTTCGAAGGCACCAGAAACGTGACTAATTTTAATCTAAAGTAATGATTAGCGTAATTTGATAGACACTATACTGTGAGATAGTAACAAAATTGCTTCGTAAGCCATTTTAGATTTGAACGAGTACGTTTTTTTAATACCTTACTGAAAACCCGAAAGCCGGGGTCACGCTGCTTATACAACACACAAAAGACAGTCTGCATACAGATTCGAACGCGAGTCACCGCGTGGTCCGGGCTTCGAATGCCGCATGGCAATGAATAGAGAAAAACTTGGCACCTGGCATTCGAACCACGGATTTTGCGGTGACTCGCGTTTGCAGACACTCTTTTGTATGATGTGTGAGCAGTGTGACCCCGGCTTAAAGCGTTATCAGTAACGTCGTAATCACGAGTAAAGGCTGGTTCACACAGACCTAGGGCACCCTACACAGACCCGTTTTCTGACGTTACGTTACGAAAAGTCACCGCGAAATCTGTGCTTCGTATTAAGCGTGGCTACCAATTCAAGGAGATAGCCTGGCACGCGACATTCGAGACACGAATGTTTCGGTGACTTAGACGTAACGTAAAAAAACGGTGCTATGTGAAAAGTTGAACCGAGCTCAACTCCTTACGTTAGGTTACGACGAGCCTTGTGTCCTTGGTTGCCACGGTAACTCACCGTCCTAGCTCGTCGTCACCGAAACATTCGTGTCTCGAATGTCGCGTGCCAGGCTATCTCCTTGAATTGGCAGCCACGCTTAATACGAAGCACAGATTTCCCGGTGACTTTTCGTAACGTGACGTAAGAAAATGGGTCTGTGTGAACGAGCCTTAACGCGTTATCAGTACGCGTTACATGTTATGAGAAACGCGTTACTGATAGCTAGAGCCCTGCGCGGGTAACAGTTTGATCATCCGCATTCCGATCCACATCCGCAAACTTTGCGTCCGCATTCGAAATTCAAAACTGAATCCCGCACCCTCAATCCGCACGTTCAGTTTACATTATACAATCAAGCATGAATAAAAATTTAAAAAAAGCATCTGGATGGTATCCTATAAGCCGTCTGCTTAATTATGTACAACGGATTCTCCTCGTGTCAGAATACGGTTAATTTTATCGTATTCTGCTTTATCGTATTCATAAAATAAGCGATCATCCTTTTAAAGACACTTCGCATTGCTGGAAAGATAATGGCAGTTATGATATCCTCTTGGGAGTCCGTGACACTAACACTCTGTCCAGAAGATGCGCTCAAAAGGACGGAAAAGTTAATATATATATATATATATATTTTTTTTTGCTTCGTAAAACCCACTTCAAGTAGACACCTATTTTATAAACATGAAAATTAACAAATGACAGACTAATAACACCGTCGATGCACTTGATGCTGGGCTGGCATGCACAAACTGCGCTACAAGAATGAGGTGCAACAACTCGTGCTGGCGCAAGATCCACCACTCCAGGGGATCGAATTCAGCCTCCTCGATCTACTTGTATGTGAAGAAGCACCTTGCGTGGCTTCCGCTTTCTTGTGGCTTGTACGTCTTGGGTTTTCTTTGCCCAAAGAACGTTTTCCGCTCTTTCCCTGCCAAACAAGGACACGCTTTCCGGGGACGACTGAAGCTCCGTGCATTCTTTGCTTTTTCTATAGGGATATCATTTTTGGCGAGATAGAACGTTCTAAAGCGATCTTCGGCGAGAATCAAATCTTTTTGACGCAAAGAAAACTTTTCTCCCCTATTGGCACCTTTTATCTTATAGGGAGTAGTTTGCTCCCGCAATACATTCGATGATGCATTTCATAGTATCACTCACTTATTCACTCTACACTGTGCGGTCGTACACGTTTATGGGCCGCCTCGGCAAAAATGTAGATCCGCGGACCCGCGGATATCCGCATCCGATCCGCATTCGCGGCTCCTGGCTTCCGCATCCGATCCGCGATCCCCCAAATCTGATTCATTTTTATCCACATCCCCAGTGTACTGCGGATATCCGCGGATGATCCGCGGGTAATCTGCGGATATGCAGGGCTCCACTGCTAACGCGTTATTTCGACCCCTGTGCTCAGCAAACTGATGGCGGGTGCAAATATCGAGCTCGCTCTCGTCGATTAAATGACGGTGCGGGCGGAAGTCTCCGCGCTCATGCATCAGTCAAGTGATTTCAACTCGAAAACACTTCTTCTCCCTGCCGCGATCATGCGCGCGTGATGATGGCTTCCCGCCATCCATCAAGGTCGGCCCTTCAATGCCTCCTGTCGCAACGCGGCACTTTCATCGTGTGATCGATGGTGCTCGGCGAGTCCGTTCTTTTCTATTGGCATCAGCTGTTTTCTTTTGAGTTGTACAGCAATGCACACTCGAGTTACTGCACAACTCGAGACTTAAGGTTTGAGTGCCGAGGAGAAACGTGTATCAGCAAGGGGCAAGGACTCGCAAAGGAGCCCAAAACGCTATATTGGAGATTTTGATGCCTGCCATTTAGACTCTCCTTGTTCATATAAATATAAGCCTATCTTTCCTACACTCGGTTTTATTGCGAGTACGACCAAAGTCGAGGCTATACGAACCAATAGATGAAGATAAAGCAGCGCCAAACATGCACTGCCACCGCGCTCATCGTGCTTGTCCGTTTGTTATCGCCTGCTAAACCAATCGCGGACAAAAAAAAAAGCGTCGAATCACGCCATGTTCAGTGTGCGTGATGCGTGTATAGTCGGTAGGATCCAGATCTGACTGCTGACCGAAGCTGAATCAAGACTGATTCATTGACTGACTGATTCATTGACGGCAAAAGCCACAAATGCGATGATCATCGCCGCGAGCCACTTTTGGCAAGCATTGTGATCGGCTCTACCAGATAGCAGCGCCGGTTGCGGTCGGACTTGGAGTGAAACGTATAGTTGAAATAGTGTTATATGTCCGCGTCAACCGGTCTGCAGGCCTGGCATTTTACGGCATCCGAGTGTTCGTAATACAGAAAGTGCTAATATAAGTACATTAAATTGTTTTATTGCCATACTAGTACTAAGCAAAAAATGACGATCTTAACCAATTAAAATTCTGAAAGCCCAGCAATATTTCAATATTTTCAAAGAAATCGAGGCTTAGCCAAAATGATAGGTTGTAACTTATCACCCAATAGACTTCGTTTTTTACCGTTTTTTTTTTTTTTTTTTTTTTTTTTTACGGTCTTCTACCAGTGTAAAGTTTCGTAGCATATCGCGTAGTTTCTATCAGTTTAGTTTCATTGATGGGCGCCGGCGAGAACCGCGCAAAAAACAAAGTATCTCAGCATGCCCGGAAGCTCCGTGCATAGAAATTTCGTTACTATAGAACAGCATTTACAGTCACTGACCGATGAAGTAGTAGTAAAGAAAGCGTTGTAAGGAAACAGGAAAAGGGGGGGGGGGGGGGGGGGAGGTGAGAGTCAATCGTGTACGCGCGCTGAGTCCATCTTTCACTGACTCGACCGATGAAGAAGCGCAAGGTGCTCACTGATTCGCGATAGGTCCTTCGTCGTTCTTATCGGCCAATGTCGCAATCTCATTGGTTGAGGAGCGCTAATGAGATGCGTGCGGAAGTGGCCACGCCCCGCGTTTCTTAGCACGTCAGCGACTTTAGTGCTACCTTCTTTGAATCGACGCCAGCCGGGATCGGCCAGCGCGTATATAGAATATATTAACCTAATGGTGGGTGTCGCGGATATCATATATATGGCAGATAAGAGAAGCAGCGGACTTGACAGATTATTGAATGACGTCATGTTTCCGAATGGGACACTAAGCAATTCCACCTAAAAGACAAGCCCCCCCCCCCCCCTTTCCAACCCACATACGCACACACATACGTGTTTAGTAGTGTATCGTCGCAGCGCCGCCTATGCGGAGCGCACGTTCGTCTGCTTCTTGAGCAGGGGTTGCGGTGACGTCACAAAGGCGCCGAGCTCTGATTGGCTCCGATTGGAAGGATATAGTGGGTAGACCTCAGGGCAGCTACCATTGAGGTCTATCCACTATCCCTCCATCAAAACCAATCAGAGCACGGTGTTTTGACGTCACCGCAACCCCTGTTCAAGAAGCAGACGTACTTGCCCTCGGCACAGCTCGCGTCAGCGTCGACGCCAACGCGTCCGGCAGCATCTTACAACGAGAGCGACGCTAGCACTCGACGACGCCAAGACGAACGCGTCTGCCGCTTTGCGGTGACCCTCATCGAGCTTCGCGTGTTCGCCGCTTGAGGCGGGTCGAGGATCCACCAATGATGACGTCATGCGCAGGCCTTTTTTGTCTTCTAGATATAGCTATTTGCTGCTTATAACGATCCGTTTCTAGAGTTTTTAGGCAAGAAACAAACAGTTTCTAGTCCACATACAACGATAATCGCTTATAACAATGGGATTTCTGGGTTTTCTGATTATCGTTATAAGTGTATTGCACCATAGAGTTATTATAATGGACGCTAGAGGTTCAACTGGCGCTAGTGTCTATGCGACATCCGTGCCGCAAATCGAAGCAGACAGCAACCAGTCTACTTTTGCGGTGCTCCTGTACATTCCTATGGTAAAACGCGCGTTCATTTTGTCTCTTCGCCGGATAATAACACGGAATGCTTTAGTCATTTGGGTCGTATCGAATAGTATGTACCTTGATTAACATTGTAAAAGTAAAATTGCTTTAGTTAGCGCATATTTCTTCATCAGTGAACCGATCTTTACCTTCGCTACATTTCAGTCCCAAACATGTGTTCCGCAGCAGGTGTGTACAAACAAGCGACGATTCAAAGCAAAATTACAATCGAAAGGAATATAGAATGTGTTCAAGGCTCGCCAGCATTCGAGTGACGCTTACATATTGATAATATGCCAGTCCTGTCACTATATGAAAATGACCCCGTCGTGCATGAACGGATAAAAACATTAAAATCAAGAATAAAGTACGTGGGCTATGAAAGGGGTCTCTTCGTATTGTTTTCTCTGCCGGGCAGCTTTTATCGGGCACTGGTTCTCAAAGATTTCGAGTGTGTGGGTGATGTTTTGAACGCGGAACAAACATCTTCGCACATCTTCACGAGCAGAAAGAATAAAGCGGTACTTATTTAAAATAGGAATATAATATGTGGCCTTCAATTTATTTTGATCGTGCATGCACGGGTAGTTACTGATCTAGTGTTACTGCATAGTTCTTGCCGTCTCCCTTAATTTCCAGATGTCCTTCGTTCGTTTGGCACGTATATCCCTCATGCTGAAAAGCGCCGACGTCGTGTTCGCGCTAACAGTGTCCGACAATGCACATAAATACACGTGCGAAGCCGTTTTAGCACCGTTTTTAATACAATGAATTTGAAAGAAAAACGCCGTAACGGACCAATTATTTCGTCGGCCTGACTGAGAAATGTTCCAAGCTACCTAGTCCGTACGAATTATTCGGGGTATTTGCTCTTATGATAGAGGGCAGGGAGAAAATGCCCTCACTTATTCCAATAGAAATGCATTATCGGAAGTCAATTTCGGACTGGTTGCTGTCTGCTTCCATTTGCGTCAGCACACTAGCGCCACTTGAACCTCTAGCGTACATTATAATAACACTATGGATTGCACCATATACTGCATGCGCTCCAGAGCTCGAGGCCGGCTGTTGCTTTCGTCCAACATCCTGCTCCATTGCTGACCTCCCTCGTGGCGCCTGCTGGTTCATAGCCAGCGCCCCATTTATAACGAAGCCATAGTTCTAGATTTTCGACGGTCGCAAACTGGAGGTCAACCAAGGAAGCAGGTTGGTCTGGGCTGAACTGGAGTCCTAGCCGAACACTGACGCAGCAATCGTGGTTAATCTATAGTCTCCCCCTTTCTGGCCACCAGTAGGTCGCGTAAAAAGTTCAAGACTGAAAACTGCCAGTTTTTCTTTTTTTTCTTTTTAGAGCAAAAGTAAACTACGCGCCAAAGTTTCGGAACCAACCGTTATCTCATTCAAGAGTTAAGTGATTTTCTTAAATTTTCAATTGAAAAATGGAGGCCCGTTTTCGGCCGTTTTCGGTAATCGCCGCCATTCAGTTCCATGTGTTCCAGAGCTCCGTCGGCCGCCAATTTTCCATTGTAATTTTCAGAAAAAAATCACTTAAAGGGGCGGTGCAACGATATTCGTTTTGAGGGTTTTTCACTTTGTATGAGCTTGCTGGCACTAGTGGGACCCAAGTACACTCGCACGCAACGCCACTGACCAAGAAACCTCTTTGTTGCGGTGTAATTTCAATGAGAAAAGCGAGCGTTTTCTTTCAATCTCTCCTTCGCAAATCTTGATGACGTACCCTGGTGGTAGCAGCATCCTCCAGGGACGATATTTGAATGTGGCTTATAGATTGGACCCGAGCATTGCGTGAGCACTCGATTTGGGCTCGTGATAATTGATAGCTCGAGAAGCATTCGGATAGTGGCCCGTGTCCAATCGCTGCAATGACGACAATAGCCGAGCCGTAACAATGTCTGGAACTCAGCGCGTGCCCTGTGCTTTGCCAACCCCACCGCGTGGCTATGATCAACATTGGCGGCATATAATCGGCTCCAGATCACGTGGCCGCTTGTTCTGGCTGCGAGTTGAGGGGTGAACGATGCTCGTTTTTCTTTAATTTTTTTCTGGGACTTCTATTGCGTGAGGTGAAAAACGAACGCGTGTTTTATAGGTCATTAACGTCAGGGATCCGTTCTAAGCGGTATTTGCGCAAAGTACAAAAATTGTTGCATCGCCCCTTTAAGGCTGAACTCCATGGCACGATTATGCTGCGAATAACCGACGAATTTTGGCCGGCGGCGTTTGCTCTGCGCGTGGAATCAACACAGTGGCTGCTACGTCGCGCGCAAAGCGAGCATGCCGTCGGGCGGCGTTCGCCAGTTATTCGTCACATAATTCGTCCCATGGAGAATGAGACGACGGTTAGTTCTGAAACTGAACGCGCGTCCGGGTCGAACCGCGAGCGTTACATTTGGGCGGAAAATGAGCGTTTGACAATCCGTAATTTATTTTTGCGGTAAAAAAGAAAACAACAACAATAAAAAAACACTCGTTTTTATGTGTGTGTGTGTGTGCGGGGGGGGGGGGGGGGGGGACCCTGTACATTTTAGGAGATCTGTAGCATCTATTTTGAGAGACGACAGAAAGAATAAAACACTTAAGACAAAGGGACGACATACACCGTCGTCCCTTTAAGTGTTTTATTCTTTCTGCCGTCTTCGTCCAAAAACACGCTCTTAAGTGTATATACATCTACTTTTCCGGAAAGCTGTCGCTGCAGTATACGAAAGAAGCTCGAAAAGTGAAAAAAACTAAAAATAGATAGTATACAAAAAAATTTGTTTTGGCACTGAGCATGGTAAAATGCAATGCCGAAATGCGTGCGAAAAAAAGAATGGCACACCGAAAGGATCAAAAATTGATACCCAAAGGGACGACAATTACTCTCTTTTGACTTTTTTTTAATTCATCATCAAATTGATCCCCAAGGAGACGAAAGTTACTCCCTGTTATGTTTTAATTCATCCTTCAAGGTGTCCCGATTAATCCTCCCAAAAGACGAAAGTTACCCCTGTTCATTTTAGAGCGCAGCTCTTAGGCGCCCGTTTCCGGCTTGAGCGGCGTCGCCGTCGCCGTCGGCGTTGCCGTCGCCGTCGGCGTAACCGCGCGGTGCATTATGGGAAATATCCCATAATGCACCGCGCGAGCCCCCCCCCCCCCCCCGGGGTCACGTGACCTCGGGGAGGAGGGGGAGGGGGGTCACGTGACCCCCCCCCCCCCCCCGGAGGAGATTGAAGAATGAGGGGAGGAGGAGGAGGAGGGGTATACCCTCCCCTGATTACCCTTCCCTCCTCCTCCTCAAGAGCTGCGCTCCAATTCGGCGTTACAGAGAGTTGTAAACGGCTTTCATTTTTTTTAATTCATCCTTCAATGTGTCAAGATTACTCTCCTAAAAGGACAAAAATTACTTCCTGTAATTGTTTTTCAAATTCATCCTTCAAAGTGCCGCGATTCATACCCCCAAAGAAACGAAAAGTACTCCTTGTTATTTTTTTTTAATTCATCTTTCAAAGTGCCACGATTCATACCCCCCAAAAGACGAAAGGTACTCCCTGTTAATTTTTTTTAATTCATATTTCAAAGTGTCACAATTAATCACCCAAAGAGACGAAAGTTACCCCTTGTTAATTTTTTTAATTCATGCTTCAAATGTGAAGCTTAATCGCCCCAAGAAATGAATGTTACCCCCTGTTAACTTTTTTTTTTTTTAATTCATCCTTCAAAGTGTTAAGATTAATCCCCCAAAGAGACGAAAGTTACCCCCTGGTAATTGTTTTCAATTCATCTTTCAAAATGTCACGATGAATTCCCCAAAGGGACGAAAGTTACTCCCTTTTAACTTTTTTGCGCGCATACACTTCTTTTTTAGGACTATACGTATCTTCAGCCTCGCCATTCGTCCGCAGATCGCAGCGACTGGCTGTCCCAAGTGCTTCGTTGCGGCAGAATGACACATGCGTGCTTTGAACGTGTATGCACACGGTTTCTTCAAAGCATGGAACGCACTTTTAACAGACTCCTCAATCCAAAATATTTGTCCGTCTTTCCGTCCTCGCGTTTCCCGCTAAATTTAGCATGGAAATTGACGTCACGTGACCCACACACAATTTCAGATCGTCATGCAAGAAAGGAACACCCGACCGAAACTGTTGGCAGACTGTCTTTTTGTATACCACGTACGAGCAGTCTGCCACCCCGGTTTAACGGTTACGGGTCAGGGAGACGAGGTTTTTAGCTTGCCCATACGATGAATACTTAAATTACGGAAACTCCACTGTTGGTCAGTCCGAGGCCTATACTTACTTTACGATTGAGATACCGATGACGAAGCGTGTCCCTGTTCCATCACGCGTTTCTGCGCTCCGCCATGCTTCGATGAACTGCGAAAGTTCTTTATCGCGACTGTCGGGAGGACAATATATACAGACGTCAACGTGTTCTCGGAAGTCACGCTCAGCCTTGCGAACCGTGAAACACTCAGTGCTAACACCGGGTCGCTTGCATTCTGTACTCACGTTCTCAGAAGAACGAACGAAGTGGTTTCAAATTTAAGCCGTAGTTGCACCGTTGACACATCATACAAAAGACATGTTGTTTGCGCCGTAGACATGACGATGAGATAGACTACTTTCAAAAATCCCTGCATGCAACACTGCGCGCGTTGAATTATGGGGCCTTTCTGGCATGATTTCGATTTCGATCGCCCCGTTGACTAAGTATGGTGCATCTCAGCACTGCATGAAAATAAAGTGAGCGTTCGCTCGCGTTGCACCCATTCATCTTCGTGAGAGCCCCCGTTGAAACACGGACCTTCAGCGGCCGTTATACGGACCTGGGCTAGACTTGACGAAGAGTAGGACTAAGGCCTGTTGCGCCCCACACCATTCTGGAGGCCCGCTTGTAACTCCAGAGTGGTCACGGATCATGTAAGAAGCCTAGGACATTGAGACGACGGAACAGGATGATCGGCCCAGTACACTTCTTACTTTGTTTTTACCTGCGCACAAACGTTGGGTACGCCGGGGGAACCCCCCAAAAACGTGCCCCAGCATATATTCTATCCGTATTGGTAAAGGCAAAACCATAAATTCGAGGAAAGGTCACCGATCTGAAAATGCGTGCACTGTATTTGGTTGCGACGGGATGTCGTGAATGTAAAAGCAATCAATCGAAATTGCCAGCCCACCTTTATCTCCGAAGTTCGACAACGCATGATATTGGTATATTTAGGAATAGGTCGCTCAAAACAGCCGTTTTGGGGGGAGCGAAAACGTTCATTAATTTACCCGCTAAATTTAGCGAGGAAATTATCGTCATGTGTACACACGCGACGTGACGTCAAGGTGCCTCTTAATTTATCTGAAAACATACCGTCACAAATGTTTTTTTTTTTTTTTTTTTTTGTAAATAGAAAATGTAGATTAGCCGTAACAATTCAATTTTCCCTTATTTTGATATTCATCTTCTGTGCACGCTAACACTTTTCAAATGTTCGTTCGTGACTTGTTTGAAGGAGAACGACAGTTTTCCGTTCCCGCGCCCCGTCGGTGCTCCAGAAGAATTCTTGAGCAGATCTTTGCCCGTCTAGGAAGCCAACAAAACGTATACTTTCGCCCCGAAACCTATCACACCACGCCTGTGAGTGTTTCGATGGACGGTGTTGCTTTCAAATAGACGATGTTAAGGTTGAATTAAGAAACTAATTTATTTACATATTTGCAATTGAATCTAAAGGGGCAATTAACGCGCACGATCGTCCGTCGGCCGTGGTCTCGATCTTGTCCGCTTATTCTCCTTCAATCCGTCCGTCTTACATCTTCCTTGTCCTCTTCTTCCTTCTCCTTTTGGTCTTTGAAAGTTCATAAATTCTAACATACGGTATTACGGCAGAGTGCGTCAGGCGCACCGAACCTTCTGCATTAAGCATTTGAGCACGTGTACATCCTCTCCCCTGTTCATTCCCTCCCCACTGTCGCCAGTTTTGGTGGGAACCGTTCTGCGCGCGACCAATCTTTACATGTTTGCGCGTATTTCGTAATTCTTTTAGAGCGCAGCTCTTATAAGTGCCCGTTTCCGGACTTGAGCGGCGTCGCCGTCGCCGTCGGCGTAACAGCCCGCGTTGCATTATGGGAATATTGCAAGCTTGCGTAACCGCGCGCAGGATCATGGAAAAGTTTTTGCGCTAAATTTAGCGTAACATATCCCCGATAAATATAGCGGGAAAATTTCCCCGCTACATTTAGCGGGAAAATTTTCCCCGCTAAAATTAGCGGGAATAGTAGCGAAACGTTTTCGCTAAATGGGAGGGAAGCAGGAGAAGAGGGGGAGGGGGCATACCCTTCCCTCCTTTCCCTCCCCTCCTCTCCCTCAAGAGCTGGGCTCTAATTCGGCATTACGGAGAATTGTAAACGTCTTTCATTTTCTTTTTTTACGGTTCTTTTTTGAGCATTGTAGTTGGGAGCAGTAAACAAAATGAAAACCAATACGAAACGCACGATGCCTGTATACATAGTTCTCACGTGACGTCATTCTAGTCGCCATTCCCAGGTACTAAGCGTCCCATTAGTGCAGTGGAAGGTATGTTTGCACGCGCCTCCGCGAGCGTCTCACATGGTGCTCTTTATTCTGTAGAAGGCTGGCCGCACGTGCAAAGGACGCCATTGCTGGGTACTGGGTGACGTCAGTGCAAGCTATGTATACGTTCTGACGGCCGGAGGCACGTTGAGCTGCCCCTCTTTTGTAGTAGTTAGGCAGACACTCCCCAAAGAACGCTCGTTACGCGAAAAAGAAAAGGTTCACTGTGTGTTCAGCTTCGCATGAATCTCGGACTTCGTTTGAGTAAGACCTTGAACCAGAGAAAGGAAAGAGGCCCGACACGATCGATGAGACGACGTTCATTGCGGAATGATAAAGCTCCGGTCAGACTGATAATATAACATACAAAAGACAGTCCGCAGAGATTATTCGAGTCGAGGAGTGTTTCTTGCTCGTACGAAGGTCTTGTCACATTGGTCATAGGAAAACTGTCCGGAGACATTTTCGAAGCGTGCATATGTATGAACCAAAGCATGCTTCGGACATTTCTGAGGCATGTCCGCAGACAATTCCGCCATCATGTCTGGAAAGAAACTCCGTGTCTTTTGTACGATGTATGACTGTTGCGCCTTGAGAGCGCTCGTCGGGGAAAGCAACAGGACGACCCAGCTCTGGTGAACAATTTACTTCAACTTCTTCCTTTTCTGCTTATCCGCCCCCATGCCCGAGCGCGAGGAAGGATCGTTTTAATCTTAATTTTCGACAATGACTGCACATTAATGAGGAGATAAGGGAATTCAATTCTCCTTTGAAGTCGTGCTAGTTTGTAATCCAAAACAAAAATTCAGTTTTTTTTTCCCTTTTTTGGTGAGGGGAGGGGGGAATAATATTTGAGTTTTCTGCACACCATATGCAAATGGTGACTGAGTCGATGCCCTATATCGACTGACCATTCACACTCCCGAAATCATATAGCTTCTCCCGCAGTGACTTTGACGATGGACGAGAGCAAAAGCTCGCAAATGGAGAAGCTCGAGGGAGGCGCACAAGAGCAGACGGGACTGTAGTTTCGAAATTCGCCACAGCCTCAACATGGCGCAGTGAGCACAACCCGTCTAAAACTCCTAGTCACCGAGACCTTAAGAAAAAGAGGGCGTTGCCTAAGAACTGAAATACGCCGTTTTGTGTCCGCGAAAGGCGTTTCGTCATGCGTGTCGGTTGCCATAACTCGTAAAAAAAACAAAAAAAAACAACTTGATTTAGCGTAGACGAAGGTATTCAACAATTTGTTTCGGGACACATCAAAAAGTGCGGCAGTGTAAAGTTATTCGATGATTAAAATAATGGCGTCGTTCTGTTCAGTTAGTACAGCTTTGATTGTTAATTCGTCAATTCTCACGCATGTGTTACAAGCTGCCAAAGTGCTGTGGGCGTGCACTTATGAGTGTTCTAGTTGTATATATGCTATCCTAATTCTCATGACGTTTTAGTGCCAACGCATTTTTAAATTTTTTTTTATTACTGAGTTATGTTGTAACATATATTTCTGTCCCTGCACTACCACAAAAATAAATAGCAACACACAGCTTTTGTGTGTGTGTGTGTGAAAACGACCGCAAGTCAATTTTACGCGTGGCTTATGAGCTCGACCACTTTTTTATGAGATGAATATTAAAAACGCTCAGACCCCCAAGCGTTCCCGACTTTGTATAAGTTCTGGACAAAGTGAATTAAACATTGCATGGTGAAACACCGGCTGGGCGTCTTTCAATATTATAGCTTAAGGAGATACTGTCGCGAGCGAGAAAAGCAAGAGCCGCGTGCGTCCAGCGCTATCAAAAACCAAGCAGCAGCACAAAGAAAAAAACACAAAAAAGACGGTGTATTTATACTAGCCATACGGGTGCATAGAGTAGTGGATTTATTTTTCGGTAATACATTTTTGAGTCGACGCGAATTATGAATTGTACAATTCCGTACGCTACTTCATTAATGACTTTTTCTCTTCACATTTTAAAGCGAATATACACTTTAAGAAGTTTATGCGCCTCTTTTGCTCATATCACTTACAAAAAACAGTGCTGTGACGCTGAGCACGATCATTTCACGGGCTTACGTCATGCAAAGTGTCACTTCGCAGACCGTTTTTTTTTGTTTTTTTTAGATATTAATATAGTTTAAGTTTGGTCATTGGCCAAGTTCCTTCTGTAGACCGCAGCGATTGGCTTTCCCGAGTGTTTAAAGGGAAAGTAGAGACACTCTGGATTTCTAGAGATTGTATACAACGGTATACATAACATACAAAGCCTAACATATAAAAACTAGAAGAACCAGAAGATGCAGTGTAAAATACGTATATTAAAAATAAATACCCTATTATTTTCCTATAGTGTTCACCTACCCCCCTTTTCCATGTTGTGTTGCATTGTATAGCGTGTAATCAAACGCTTTTAAGGCACTTTAGATGGCCCGCAAAAATCGGTTTCTCAACGTATTGCGCTGCAATTCGCTACAGAGATGCAAGCAGGTGGTGGAGGTGTACAGAGAACAAACTCAATAAATAAATGTGCCTCGTTCAAAATAAAAATAAGAAACTGTTCTGGACAATCTACCCTGTTGCATCGCAGACGATGCATGCGTAGTAAGCAGTGCAGCCGACAGATGGCGTATGTCGCGTCGAGGGAGCGCTGGCTGATACGCGGCGTACGCCATCTCTCGGCAGTGATACAGACTGGAATTGAACAAGGCGAAAATCAATGGCGAAAAAACAGAACCTAACGCTCTATAGGAAATACACTCGTGAACTGGCACCTAGTGACAGTACAGGGGGGATATAGAGCCAGCGCACTGCTATTTCAGGCTCGAACCGGTTCCCTGATGACACAGAGGCGGAGATACAAACTTTACGGCGACGACCCAATATGCGCTTACTGCGGTAAGGACAAGATTGTGGAACACGTCTTGACCCAACGCAGACGCCTCGCGTACACTGAGCGAAAGGACCAACGGTGCAGTGTGGAACGGGCCCTGGGCTACGGGCATGAGGGCGACGAAGGTGCCGAGATCCCCGAGGATACGTTGAGAAACCAATTTTAGCGGGCCGTCCGAAGTGGTTTCAAAGCGTTAGTTTAAATCCTGCATATTTGCTAATCTAGCTCTGGGTAAACATTACATTCTGCTTGGGCAAAAATCATGACTTGCCGCATCTTGTAAAAAAAAAAAAAAAAACGAAAAATATTATTGGATAAAACTCAGTTAAGACCAGCTGAATCGAGCTTTAGACAATACATGTTTGAATGGACCTTTTGTAAAAATACGCGGTGCGCATGCGCGGAGTATTTCATGCGCCTGGGTTCGAGAGTATCTAGTTCCAAACAATCCGCCATCTTGCATTTCTCACCTTTGAGCGGTTTCGTTGTGTCGACCTCGGGGCGGAAGATTACGCACGATGGGGACAAAGGTGAGCTTGGGGGAGCCGTATCTAGGTCACATCGCCTCAATGGGTGAACAGGATGTAGCTGACGTTTTGGGTGTGGAACGGGTGGGAGAGGCCTTGGGCGCGCGTTGTTTTCCAGTCACCTAGTCTCGAACCGATTCGCGTGTCTAGGTGGCAGCACATATTCGCCAAGAGGTCCATTGGAGCTGAAGCCAGCGACGACAGCAGAAGTCGCCCGACTATGCCCCCATAGAGCCAGGCAGCATTAGCAGCATCTGTCCACATAAACCGGCTATCGATTTTCGTAATAAGAGCCCGGGGAATAAATACCGTTCACTAGAGGCGGGTCACTCGTCGTCGCTGTGCTGCGGGAGAATTTAGAAGCTGCAGAGTTTTTAATTAGACGAGGTCTTGCGGGCCCACCGCGCACGCTTCCACAATGTTAGTAAACTCAGGCAATGTACACGACGGCGGAAGCCTTTAAATTGAATGCCACGATCTGACCCGCTTTCTTTCCCGCCTTATAATCGAGGTAATTTAATATTTAACTCGAAGGCACTGGAAATTTAGGTCCGAGACGCAACGACCAAAGTTCTCGTTTCGTCAGGCGTGACCGCGCGCGCGAGACTTGGAGCGCTGTTGCGAGAAAGGGGGATCGACGCCGTCGAGCTCTAAAGACGACGTTTTCCTGTTATAACAATTGCATTTGTTTGTTCGCCTGGTATCTAGGGATCAAGTGTAGGGACCCGAGGGAGAATGTGGAAAGTTGGGGAAGACACACGCTAATCTACAGGGTGTTTCGGGGCAATATTTCGGAGTAATTGAAAAAAAAAAATGTTATGCACTAAAAAGTGCGCATTGAAACTTTTCACAAAGACGTGTTTATGTGGTGCATAAAGCATACTCAAATTTCGTGAGTGTAGGTTTAAAAAAACAATTCAAGAAATTAAAAAAGTTTTAAAAATCCTTGCTATTCCTATGCGCAGGAAAGAAAACGGAACCAAACCGCCTGGTTTACGCTGCAATTCGCAGATGGCGCCACATGGAGCAAAATCTTAAAAGCTTCTTTGAGATGAACACCCGAAGGTATATCTAGCAGATCCACAAACCTACACTCGCGAAATTTTAGTACGATAAATGCACCACGTAAAAACACCTTCGTGAAAATGATCATTGCAATCCTTTGATTGGCTTATTCATACGTTTCTTCTTTCCGTTTTTTTTTTTCCGACTGAATTAGGTTTTAATTAGTCTTTTTACCCACGACATCCCTGGATTGGAATCGCCTTCCCGCACCTAGGGTGCCTCAATGTCTTTCTGTTTAGGGTGATGCCACCCTTTGTAGTCGCCGATGCCGACAGCACGCGCTCACGAGTAAAATACAAAGAAATCGACGAAAACAAAATGTCGTCATAGCAGTCAGCGCCACAAACGCGTGCAGGGACGCGCTCTTTAACGCGCTTCTAAACAAAAAAAAAAAGTGGAAGAGTAGGACAAAATGGCCAGATGTCTCCACCCTAAGCAAAGCGCACATGAAGGGACCCTAAGGGTACCTATTTCCGACATAGTCAAAAGCGTCGAATTTAAAGATACCATTAGTGAGTTTATTTTGTGTTCGGACGAACAGTTTCGTGTTACGTTTCTCTGCCTCTAAATAGTTTTGTGCGTGTATAAATGTAATATTTTGATTGTATGTCCTCCATTTCAGCCACGATCGTGTGAAATTCTCACTTGACTAAAATACAGCAACCTTACGGGCATTCTGCGCCTCTACAATTTCAAAGATATGTGCCTATTTTTGTTTAAGTTATCAAACAGGAACGTCAAGTAGGCGAACTTGTGACATTCACTAATTTAAAACTTTAGATAAGCAAGAAGCCACATAAGCACACTGCAAAACAATGAGTAACAACTATATACAAATCAAAAGGCCACGCAACATGTCAAAAATTGTTTCTATGTAGAACGGTTCAAAGTAAACGATGGTGCCTACTCATTATCCAGCCTATTACGATTAAATAATAAATTCCCACACCATTCAGATCTTGTACATAAATCTCCTGGAAATATGCACCGGGTTTCGTTCTCCTCACATCTTGCAGATCGCCGACGGTGTACTGCACAGTTCTTGCCCCTCAGTAATGTAGAAACGCGCGCACAGAACCAGTAAAAGAAAAAAACACATCGGTGGCGCAATTTCCGAAGGCAGTACTGTTTTTTTACTAGTTCGACGTAACTGTGAATCAGTTTTCGCGCTGTGTAGGAGCCACGCTGTCCACGGTTGCAGTTTTGAACATCCCGGCACGCACTCACTGATTATCTTCTAAATTCGGGACACAAAGCGGTATCCGTGCATGCCTTGACACGCGTATGCAGCTTCTCTGGGCTTTCGCAAATCTTTTCTAGGGCAACGTTCAAGGCGCCTTCCTCCAGTGTCTTCCTCCACACGTGTGAGGATCGGATGCCCCTTGGTGGGCTGACCTTCTCCCACTTTTTTTTTTTCTTGAGCTCCCGGAAACGTGTGAGCTTCACTTTGGCAATTGAGAGTAGAACGATCCCTTTGACTTTCGGTCTGAGTGCCTCAACGAAGCTTTGCGCTTTCGTTATGGAGTACGATTCTGTAGTTGTCAAGTCATACATGAAAGCCTTGTGCTTAAGCACGCCGCACACTTTATCACACGAGCTTCTCCCGTACCCTGATGTGGAGAATATCCAATTGGTGCCGACATTCTTTTTCTTGAATTCGTGCACCTGGTGCCTGTTTTTGAAGTGGCTTGGAGCACCGTCTGAAATGTAAACGAGTTGCGTGAAAATAGGCAATACTTCCTCCAGCCGCCCTTCGACAACGTTGAGCGCAAAGAGCGCATGGGACGAGTCACGGACGATGTCGTCGCTCACTACGCCGAAGCTTAACGTTCCCAGTTCGGTCGTAGCCAGGCAGGTAAAGATGGAAACCATCTTGCTCTTCCAGTGATGTCCTTGCACCGCGCGCTGGATCACGACACTCTAGTTTTCAGCAAAATCGAAGTGCAAGATGACGGCACCTCGATTTCTCGAGCCATATGGCTCTTCGCTGGGCGCGTCTGATGAACGTAGTTTTTTGTTCACTTCTAAAACTCGGTAAAAAAAAAAAAAAGCCGCGGTATCCATTGTTTTTTATCAACTGGCCACCGCATTTTTACAAGGCAAACTCCAGTACGTCTTCGAGTCCGAGTCCTAGCTTAGACAGCGATGCGTCATTCCTCTTCAAACAGACTTCATATTCTGGCAAGGAGCAGTCTTGCGACAGGGGTCTGTTTAAACAAAAGTAAACAAAGATAAAAATATATTTTCGAAATCGTAGAGGCGCACAATGTTGGGAAGGTTGCTGTAGTTTAGTCAAATGAGCACCCATCCCATACAAAAATGTCCTATGGTCGGCTATAGAAAATTCTTTGTATGGTCGGCTTTATAATCGCCCTTATGGGCCTCTTTAGCTTTGTCTATGGCCCTATCGCTGTGCAGCCATAGCGCTCTTTAGCTTGTCTAATGGTTGGCTAAAGACATCTCTATGGCTTACCCTATGGCTCTTTAGCCAGCAAACTCTAAAAATTTTTTTTTTTCTTTAAGCTCCCCTGACTTCTGAGCGCTAAATGGTAGATAAACATACATCTCTGAACACAAAGAATACAAAGAACACAAGCAGAACACTACCCCACACAACAGCGACATCGCAGCTTTCTATATATGCTATGTTCGCACTAGCCGTATATATGGCAGTCTAATTTTTGAATCCGACTTTGCCGGTGACCCATTATTTGTCGCAAAAACACGGAGAGGCGGAGCAAATATTACTCGTAGTTAATACATTATTTGAATTGTCCCCTGGAATAGCCCCCATCTCTTAATTCAAAACCCTGAAAAAAGTAAATGTCGATCATTAGGCTAATTAACTAAAATTTAATAATTATCTTTTTAATAAGTTTGATGAATCACTTTGACAATGCAGTGATGACATGCAGCACACTGGTGCTGAAGATTGCAATCAAGCTATTGCTTGATTGCAGTGTTCGGCGCGAGTGTAATTTATTTTCACTTTTAAAGGGGTAATAATTCATCTCAATTGTTGCGCAAGTATTTTGATGAATTTTTCAAACAAACAATATTACTGGTTTTCACGACTCGTTGCAACAGCAGAGAACATATCTTGGGTCATGGTTTGTCACCGGCATTACATAAATTCAGTATTGATTTAATTTTCTAACGTGGAGTGTTTTTACTAAAAAGTAAGCGCCGGTAGTGATTTTCTATAGGCGTGGAAAGAAATTTATTGGTTCTTATTCTTTAGACTCGGGGCCATAAATTTGTCTATAGACGCATAAAGACAATTTATTGGTTTCCAGTCTTTAAACTCGGGGCCAAAGAAATTTCTATGGGCGAGTAAAGAACATTTATTGGTTCGCTGTCTTTAGACACGGGGTTATATAATTTTCTGTAGGCATCTAAAGAAATTTTATTGGTTCCCAGTGTTTAGACTCAGGGCCATAAAATTTACAATAGACGGCTAAAGACAATTTATTGGTTCCCGGTCTTTAGACTTGTGGCCATAAAATTTTCTATAGGCGGGCAAAGAAAATTTATTGGTTCCCAGTCTTTAGACACAGGGCCATAGATTTTTCTATAGCTGGCTGTAGCTGTCTTTATGGATTTCTATGGCCGACCATAGAGGGCCATAGGGGGTGATAGCCTGCCATATAATTTTCCATAGACGACCATAGACCATTTTTGTATGGGATTTCACACGATTGCGGCTCAAATAGAGGACATACAGCCAAAATATTACATTTCTAGATTGTTTTTCCTTATAGTCAACTACTATATCTATAAGAATTTAAAAAAAAAAATTACAAAAATGGGGTTTTTGAGAAAATCGACTTCAAACTTTCAACATTTGTTATTTCTCATAACGTTTACGCGAAGGTGGCGGAGCGGCTAGTCAACATATCATAATGGTATTATTATATCTACAATGGGCTTGCTTTGGGCTTTCTATAGAGCAAAAAAAAAAAGAGCATTTACCTCAAGTACAGACAAAGTAAGGACCTGTAAAAATTTATCAAAAATCAACCTAAAGGACGAGTTTGACATTTGTTTTTGGAAAAAAAAAATTCCTAAAAATATTTGAATACGTCAAGGTACCTTTTAGTATGTTTTAAATTAGGGGAAAAAGTTAAGATGGTGAGGGAAAGAAAACTAACTCCAGCAGAGGGTGTCAAAAACGCAACCTGCGACGGCAGGTAAACATACTAGTTCCTGCCACTGCGGCTTCTACGCTTCGTAACTCGAGAACAAAAAATCTGGGTAACATGCTGTTTGGGCCCTACTTCATTTGAGAAACGCCCCCAAAACAGATATTTTTTTTTGTCAAAACGAAAAATTATACCCTTTTAGCTTGCCCGATTTGAGATGAAACCACCCAGGTGCATTTTAGTTTACATATAGAGACGTACACACGCTTCGAAAGCCAGAAGCAGAGCTTCGTCCTCCGCCAACCAAATCTTGTAAGAACTATACTTCGCGCATCGTACACACCATGCGCAATTTTTTTTTTTTTTTTAAGAAAAAAGCGACTATAGGCGCAAGCATTTTTTTTTATATATATAGTGTAAATTTCGTAATTCGCTGCATAATTTGGTACCTGGACCACTGAGAGCCTACCATTTCATCTCGGCAACGCCATACACGAAGTTGCCAGCTTGAAGAGAGAGAGGAGGTCGGCGGTGGACAGCGTATAGCCTTCACGAAAATAATGCTCGTATTTTGTTTCTAAGCAAGCGATAGTCACCGACGACAATTTAAGAAACGAAGGACATGGCGATTCCCGAGACATCTTAAAATATTGCCCCTCAGCCAATCAGGTTGTTGCATGGGTCGTTAAGAGCGCCCAAGAACCAATCAAGGGGCAAGAAGCGTGAACTCTCTAATTGTCTGACGTCATGCCAGTGCGGTGGCGCTGCTGTCGGCACTGCGCAAGCGCAGAAGCCTCGCCTCACGTTACGTCAAAGAAGGGCGGACATGACGTCGTATCATGCACGTGACGTCATGTCCGCCCTTGTTTCTGGTGGCAAGAAGCGTCTTGCGTTCTAACGCAGCGGAAGGTACACGCTTTCATGCGCCCTTTCGTCCATTACGTCGTACCGAGCGACGTCAGTGCAGGCTATGTGTACAATCATGTTTGGTTAGAGGAAAGTTCCAACGGCCGAGATTTCAGCCCTGGTTTCGACATCGAAACTCCTTGGTGTCGCCACAAGCCCGCCTAAATAAAAGTTTTTTTGTTTTTTTTTAAATGAACGCACAACCAGCTTTTTTTTTCTTTTTTTTTACATATAAAACGTTTCTGTTCAGTCCTGCTAGCACTCTACGCAAAACATTTTGAGGTTGAGGGTAAAACAAGATACCTTTTAACCCAGTTTTTTTTTTTTATTCTTTTATTTCTTACATTTTATAAAAAATAGAAACAAAAAAGAATAGGGGAAGCTGGAAAAAACAATAAAATAAAAGGTCCGAAATAAATTGTGTAAAGACGAGCATCGATTTTTTGCGTTCGCGAGTGTGGCTCAGCGGTTGTGCGACGATGGAACGAACTAAAGTGCACCTTACAAACGCCGGTCTGGGCGGAAACTATAGGCTAAGAGTTCTTTTTTTTTTTTTGCGGCCTTTTTCTTTGTTATTATGACGCCTAATGCCCTATCTCCATGCCGCCCATAGCCGAGCTTTGAGCGAAAACGCAGTAATGGGGTAGGAACACTTGCGCACGACGTGTTTGATGGTAGCCCTGATCGGCCCTCATTACTTCATTGTGCGAGCCGTGCAGGTGAAACAAACGCTACAATGAGGGCGTGTTCCAAAATTTCACTCGATTTCACTCTACAGGGCAAAGGTTCTGTACCTTGGCGTTCGAAAACCTACCCGCGTCTAGCGTTGCTCTCTCTGTCTTGTCACGCGACACGGCGCGCCGGAGTAACTCGGATTCATACGAGTGAGATCTGGAACAAAGCCTGAGAGAAGCCGGGGAAAGGGAGGGGATGGGAGAGCGCGGGAACGCCAGAACGTCGAGCTCCGATTGGAGGGGTTGGTGGGTAGACAGAAAGGCTGGCTGTCTTTGTCTCCACCCGCCGTTTTCCTCCAATCAGAGCGAAGAAGAAGAGCGTCGTCTGGTCCTCATCCAGTGTCTCGCGTTCAAACGCCGGTGTTCGAACGCTGGCGTTCGGCGTTGGAAGGCGTTCAAACAGTGGCCAAAGAAAAAGGCAGCTATGCGTTTACACACTAATCGATCCAATCAGAGCTTAGCAATCTGACGTCCCCGCAAACTCTCATCTCCTCCTCTTCCTTTTGCTTATCACAGTTGGCAATTTCGAAAAATATAAGCATGTGTCGATGATATCTGATAATCTCGGAGACGCACGGAATGCGTAGGGAATGAGCTCGGCACATGCTGTGTACGTGTGACGTCACGTCATAATGTCGCGTGGGTGCAATGACGTTACGGGACGCCGTGACGTCTCGTGAAACCAGAACTTAGCGTCGAGTCACGTGACACATCGGAGTCAGTTGTCGCCATAAAATCATGCGACGTCTCTGCGTCTTTATTATTTTTCCCCTCTGACAATGTACCTCCAATAACGATTAGTGCTGGTCGTGGTCACATCAAATAAAGCTTATTATATTTTGTGCGCGTACACTCTAAGAAATGCCTGCGCGTCTACTTACCCGCAAAACACTCAAGTAGCCAATCTTTGTGATCTACGAAATCAGCTCAGCGAATGATGGGGCCGAACATCCGTTTAGATCCAAAAATGAAGTCTGCGCTGTGGCATTACGCAATGCAAAGCGTCATGCTCGCATTGCGTAATGCCACAGCGCAGTCTTAATTTTGAGGTCTAAACGGCTTAGGCTAATTCCCAAGCCGGGAATAAGCCTAAGCCGTGGTATATTCTCAATATATATATACATATAGATAGAAAGAAAAGCGCAAACACAAACAACCCATTCATTTTGTTCGGGAGTTGCGTCACGGTATGGACCCCAGGAGAAGGACTCGCCTACTCTCCACACGGAGTCTCTCAACAAACTGAGTCCATCCGACGTTCTTGTCTTCGTTACAGATGTTTGTTTTCTAGATAAAAAGAAACTACAACAAAGCCTAGAAACATCGGCCCAAATCGCACATACACGCACAAATACAGAAAGACAAACACGTAAACACACACACACACACACACACACACACACACACACACACACACACACACACACACACACACACACACACACACACACACACACACACACACACACACACACACACACACACACACACACACACACACACACAAAAGCAAACCAGTAAACGAAGGAGTAAAACAATAAAGAACGGTTGGTGGACCCGAAGCACGATGAACGGCCGGCCTATACCATAGAGAAAGGCTCTCTTGACGGAAAGGGGGCGAATAGGCGTACGCAATATAAGAGCCCGGCGAAGCGTAAAGGGTAAACACAATAAGAGTTCGGCAGTGCGAACAAAAACTCCGCTTTATGTGGACACACGCCAACCCTCGTCTACCTTCGGTTTATACAAACATACGTGCACAGTTCCAAAGGATCGAATAGTAGAGTAATCAGACGGTTATGATTGTCACCGAGATTGGAAGGCCTTCGACGTTCAAAATTAAAATGTCGAATACCGGATGACATCTTTGGTATATACGTGTATATGGTAATTGAAAGTCTAATAAACGCAGAGCGAGGCGAGGTCCCGGGAATATCGTTATGGCGCAGCAAAAACACCAAACATTTGTTATACTGTTCGCGAGTATAGCTACGACCGACTTTACGTTGGTTTGCCGGTATGCTTTAGGTACAGCGATTTCAGCAAGACGGTCTGGGATAGTGGGAGTATTTCGACTGTGATATGTTCAGCGGTAAGATGACGGATAACATCTTTGTAACAGGTGTTGGTTACATCAATCTTGAGCGATAATAAAGTGCTATGCACTCGCCCCTCCTTGCGTTTATTAAGTTGACAACGGATCTAACTTCGTTTATCGTAAACGGCAAAATGCCGTATAGAGAAGAGAAGAAAAAAAATCCACTTTGGGAACGTCGAAGCTTGTCCACTTGGAAAGCGACCCTGCCGTGCCTCTTATGATGTCGTGTTCCGATCCATAAAAGCCGGCACGGAAGGGGAAGAAACCGAACCAGCGGTCCAAGGCCACGGGAGATACTTATAGACCCTTTTTCGTGTTTACAAACACAAGCGGTCTCTTGCCGCCCAAGAAACTTCCGGCCGCCGTGTGTTGTCTTCCATGTCCCTCTCGTTTTCGCAACTTCTGATCTCGTTCTCGTGCCACATCTGCCAGGGACGCTCGCAGTCTATAGAAGAGACAAAGTTGGATATTCCAGGAGGCCCTTTTGCTGCGCAACTCAACGTATGTATCAAATGATCGGTGGTCGTTAAGGTGTTTTGTAAAAAAAAAAGCCCGAGCAAAATCTATCGCTAGCCGCTCTTTTCGATCGCCAACAGGAGAATCGGCGATAAAGTGTTTCGTGAACTTTGCAAGGAGCAACCGTGTAATGGGAGATCGCCTGTACTCTCATCTGACCAGAGGTTGGCGGGAAACGCGAAATGCAACAGCGCCTCCTTGCAGATTAATATGTTTTTTTTTTGTTTTTTTTTTAATGTAAGGAGTAGGGGTGCGGGGAGATGAAAAAGAGAGTCCTTAAGAGGGGGCGCACCTAAGAGCCCCATAGAGAATACATGAGGTTTTCCGCCATCTTCGAAAAATTGTCACATAATAAGGCTGCGCGGATCTTCTTGCGAATTCCGGCTTTAAAAACATTGAGGCATTATCGAGACATTAAATGAAACAAATGTTTTATTATAAATATAATTATATTCTTAAAAAAAAAATCCTGAAAATGGTCAAAATCGCCTAATTCGGCACTCTTGCGTTCGGAGAAAATTTACAAAATTATCTAAATGCAAACAAATAAAGTATTTAATTGAGTGTCTTCTAAATTTATTACGGAATCGAATAATATCGAAATTATTGATGTGAGTCGATCTGTTCCGTAACTACAGCGGATTAAAAGAACCAAGGTGTCGGTGCTTGTTTTCGTTGTTTTTAAGGTATCTCTCTCTCCCGTGAGGTGGCGCTCCCTGTCCACGAAATCGTCCGATTGTAGTTCGGCGATCGGCACTGTGCAAGGTGTTCTTCCGCGCCCGTATCCTGTTTCATTCTGCACGCCCGAGGCGTCAGTGTGCGTGACTCGCTTCCCTGGTTCTTTGGTGGATAGGTCTCCGTGTTTTCGCACGTAACGAATTCCCCTTGGAGCTATGGGTCGAAGACAACCGCCCTATGGCAAACGAAAGCGCCCGAAAGGGTTTCCATGTAAGCGTGTCCTCGTGGAAGCCTCGGTTGATGAGGTCGGTGATTTTGAGCGCTCGTTTGGTAGCCTCCATTGTTCCGTGTCCAGGAGCAACGAGGGCAATGCTGAAGCGGAGAGCGCGGAAGACTTAGCGTCCAGGCTCCCTGGTGAGGGAGAATCGGTATGTTCCGTTGCGTCCGAAGTCAGTTCTTGGAAGTCAGTTCTGTGGAAGCTTCGCACGTTGAGGTTTTTGATGAGAGCCATAGTGTTCCATTAGCTATTGTTGAAGTTATCGTTCAACGAAGCCCTAAAAAACATGAATGTGGTTGGTATAGACATCAAGATCTAATCACAAACGCGGTTTGACTTCGTTTAATTCACGTGTATATAAAAGTGTAGCAATGAATGAGTTATTTGTGCATACATGTTTAAAAAAAGTGTTTGTTATTCGACATAGGCCGTTGGGAGAAGGTTGTGTTCAGATTTCTCTTCATGAGCGCAAATACACCTGACGCAATAAATAGTGACGATTTCGTCGTCCCACTGGTAAGCAGGTGATTTCTTGCTCGAAAAAATAATGCCATCATGGCATTATTTTAAGTTCACAAACCAAGTTCTGTGACATGCTTTTCCAATGTCTGGCCACTATTTCGGAAACGTTTCAGTCCAAACGAGTATACAGGTGTTTGTTTTTGCTAGCTTAGGAGGGGGTCACAGAGTCTATCTTTTTATCTTCTTCCAGGACAGACGTACAGAGTTATACCACAACACGCATCTTTGGAGCACACAGAACACCATACAAAAGGCAGTCTGCAGACACAGTCTTTGGCGTGTTTACCCAAAGAAGTGCACAAAATACAAGGACGAGGAAGTAAACAGACAAGAGCGGTCTTGGGCTCTTGTCTGTTTACTTCCTCGTCCTTGTATTTTGTGCGCTTCTTTAGGTGATCATGAACCAACTGGCCCAGATTGCTACCTTGAGGCGTGTTTCTTCCATGTATGACGTCACATTGGTAATACAAGGCTGCTTGCAGACAACTTCGAAGCACACACGTTTATGAAGCAAGCATGATTCCAACATGCATGAGGCGTGTCTGCGGATAATTTTGTCATCATGTCCGCGGAGAAACTCCGTGTCTCTTGTATGATGTAAGAACAGCGGGACTGCGGATTAAAGTCGAAAACAGTGCCTCTTACACGGTAATGCATTCTTTTTTTGCCCTGGTTCCCTGATAACCGTGCTTGGACTGACCTCATCCACAGGCTGAATGTTGAACGAAGGTCGTCCTCATTCTAGGATATCAACTGTCACCTATTGATGACTATAGCTTCCAAAACGAACAACGCAAATTTGGTTTGTGTTCGTTTTTCTGATTTTTTGACTATATATATATATATATACATATAATTGGCAGGTGTCAGTCTTCAGGGTACACCTCGTAATCTTCCTTTGAATCGGTACATTTTGCTTGCTTCTTTTTCTACGTTGCTAATATAATTTAATGTGTTTCATGCGTCAAAAAGGAAACGCGTTATTAAACAAAAAAAAAAACGGTCACTAGATGTTTAGTCATTAGGAACTCCAACGTAAAAGACCAACAAGTACTTCATAATCTAAACCCTGACCGACACGGAGGAAATAAAATAACGGATAAGACGTGTCTCAGGGTTTACATTAAATGTTTGCTAACCAGCTCGACAGCACACTTTCGCTTCTTCGAACAAACACTGTTAATTAGTTCGTCAAACTCAATTCCATAAATCTCGAATAATCGTCATAAACCTATACCAGTTTATAGCTGTATCGTTACTTTGTTACTTTCGCTTCCAAAGTAAGTAATAATTGATTTACTACTAGGTAAATTGCGCGAACTAACACTGCACCAAACCGGCCAATATTCCAATATTCAACTTGAATGAAAAAAAAAAACACTATCAAAAATCAAGGAAGTTTGAACTACAGACACGAACATTAAACACGGTGAACGTGTTTCCACATAAACCCGAGGTTTCAAATAAACTAATCACGCTGCCGTACGATTAATGGCGCGTGAAGAGAGCTCATTACCACGCTAATTGTTTTTCAAGAACATTAACGCGCCTAATGCCGCAACAAACAGTCGAACAAATTGCACACCCAAAAAGGGGTTGTTCACGCAGTCCCATAAAAGAACGAATGGAAAAAAAAGAAAACCGGATAAGTGGCGCATTTTGAAAGTAACGAAAAAGTCGGCTCACCAGATCGGCAAGAACAGCCTGAGCTATATGCCTTTTTCGCGTACTTTCGTCCCCAGCCACCTAATAGGCGTATCCGGTATGGGCGTCGAAAAAAATAAGAAAACGTTTCAACCTGTAAATAGTTAAAAAATAGAGGGGGAGGCCGGCCAAACGAGAATGTGTGACTGTTACGCTCATATCCTAAATGTCTTGTCTTGGCGTGGCGACGGCAAAACAATGATTTCGCCATACTGGAACTGACGAAATTCAAGATGGCGGCGCCCTTGTGAAAAAGGTCTATACTCCGTTCACCCTTCAGCTGACACTAAAAGCTGCGCCTTCAGCGCGAGCTTTCTGCCCTTGCTTACACGTGTGAACGCACGCGCAACCAAAGCACTGCGGAAGTCAGCGAGCTCGCGCTGAAGGCGGAGCTTCTATAGTGTCAACTTAAGGGTGAACGAAGTATACAAGCACAATGCAAAGTTTTAACGATTACTTTCTAATCAATTAAAACGTTAAAACAGGGTAAATTAAAGGCTCAAACAACGCGAAGCACGACGAAATATTGTCCCGGCCTCAGCAATAATCTACAAACGAGAACGAGTGAGCTGCTGAAGCTACGTATCGAAACGCTGTATAATTTTCGACAACTTAACCAACGCAGCGAAAGGGAAGTTTCAGACACCTTACTAGCATCCCACCGCAAATGTGATTGTGGCATTAAACAATAAAGATGCCCCCTCACAAATCAATAAAAAAATAAACAATTACGAAGCAAGAAGTGCGAGCGTAATAAGCAAAGCCGTACGTTTCCTAAACTGTTAGTTACTCTTTCCCGTCTCAATATGAACGGACGTTGAAGCGGCTTATATTCCCGTAAATACTACTACGTAACACACTTTAAAAGCACACGTTAGCAAACGTACTGTACCAGCCACGTCGTCCTATACCGCAGACGTTCCGAGTCCATAGAACAAAATTGATTTTACGCAGCCTAAACAATTGTAAAAAAAAGAAAAAAAAATTATCTGCGTATCTAACACGTCAAGTAATCACACGCACCATACACCGAAGACCAACTGAAAACGTCGCTCAATTCCGCTGGCGAACGAGGCCCGAAAACCACGAACGAAATCGATTTATTACGACAGCACGCCGGGACTGTCGGTGGAGAGGCGATGGACCGCGGCCGACGTTGCGAGCCATCGGAGTAGGACCAATGGCGTCAGAGAGTCACGTGACATTCCGGAGGGGGCGCATCGAGAAGCGGGGGGACGCGGGAGTCACGTGCTACTCTCAACGATGGCTGGATTGGCTAGGACGTCGCGCGAACCTCCGTCGAACCCCAAGTTCGACTGGTTCGGCGAACTCCCGAACTTCCGGCAAAGTTGGACTAAATTCAACTTGTGGACAGTGTTGCTCGGTACTTCGCATGCGCAGTAACGACAACAGCGCCACCTGCAGCGGCGTGACGTGAGAGAGTTGAGTTGGCGTATATATAATACAAAAATAATTAAAATGAATCTACTTTCAAAGCTTTAGGAAGTTTATGAATGTGAAACAACGATATACCCAACAAATATCGCACTGTTCGCCAAATTATAAAAAAAAACGTGCTTTTTTTTTTTTTTACTTTTTGCGTGTGCGAACAAAAGCCGAACTTAGTGTTAAAAGTTCGAAAAAGTTGAACCTGCTTGAACTCAAAACCTCGGCAAGCTCTCAGCATCCGTTGCGGTCCATTGGAAGCTGGAACGGAGTAGACCACAGAGCCGGCGACAGAGGAGTAGCATTAATCAAAGCACAGAGGGAACAAATATGGACGTTTGGTTTTCCTCCAATATCTCTCGCGCTCGTCTGTTCCAGTTTTCGCGGTTAATGAGCAATTGATTGGCAGGGACGGGAAAGGGGCGGGGAGCGAGGAGGGGGGGGGGGGGGACATTAAGCAGTTGTTTATCGTGGTTCGTCTCCTTCGAAAGGTTTGGGGGAGTGCCCACCAAACATAAACAAAACAACAACAAAAAAGACACGCGTCAATAACAACACAACCAAAACTATAATGAAACGAGCGAGTAAAGTAAAAGGGACGCATTACTCCAGGTTGTTACCCGTTGCGCAAATTGCCGATTAATAACCTTGGGCCCTGACGCTGCTACGTGGAAGTATGTTTTGCTACGTGTATGAGTACGCGTTGTGTTCGACCTCTCGCGAAAATCGGGACACAAAATTAGAAAACGATGCCAAAGAACTGACAAAAAGTTGTGTTTTGGAAACAGCGATTGGTTGAGGGTGTGTGCCACGAAGTAGTATTCGAAGTCGGGGTGGAAATGAAAAGAAATCATGTAAGAGAGACTAACTCCGCAGAAGCAGGAGGAACAATAAACTGTATTGATTTAAGAGCAGACGTTGTTGTCGTCGTCAGGTAGGCGGCCTCTTTAGTACAGGAAGCCATGGTCCTTCGCGATCCACCGAGCTCTGACGACCAGCTTGATCTGGTCGTAAGGGTCCGCGCTGGTCAGCTGGTCCTCCCACTATTCTGTGGTTTGTCCTTGCATGCATGGGCGGTACTGTTGTGTTGCCTTGGCATTCTCACACCATATGGTATAGGTGGTTGGGCACCTTACATTTCTTGCACTCGTACTCGTAGCAGGTCGGGTGGATCAGGTGGAAGAGTGTTGCATGCGGAAAGGTCTGTAGCTCCCTCCATGCGAGGTCTGCAGCTGCCTCCATGAGACCACCTCCTCTTTGGTCAGGCTCTAGTACGGAGGGGGGTAGACCCTCCTTCCAAGACTGTAGTGCTACCAGATTTCCGTACTTCTTCAGGGAACGCCTCCGTCTGGGCTCCACATAGCTCGATCGACCGGCAAGGAGGTCCGGAGAGTGTTTTCTGGGGCTGCGGCGTGAGCCGCCTTGTTTCCCGCCAGGTCCTCGTGCCCCGGAGCCCAGACGATTTAGATTTCTGGAAGGTTTTTATCTTTGCCAAAATCTCGTGGGCCGTTGCAGCCACTCTTTCTCTCTGGTTGTTTCTGCAGGCTGCTTGCCAGTCTTGTGATTATTGCGATGCATCCCCTGTCAGTTGTTGCTGCCAGGGCTATCGCTGCTTCCTCTGCCGAGTCCATAATCCAGGTCTCGCTGGAAGCCGCTGCTAACTCCCTCCCGCTGCCGTCCACCACGCTCAGCGCGAACACGTCCTCTCCAAGCGTACTTCGCCTCGCCGGTGTACCTCGTGGAGATTTCCATCTTCCCCTCGCACATCCTTAAAAAAACCTCTACCCTGGCCTTCCTTCTTTCGCCATGGTATTCCGGGTGCTTGTGGCGCGGATTGGGAACCATCTTGATCTTGTCCCTCAGGTTCGGTGAGATTTTTTGCTCGCTCCTTGATTCCCCTTCCACTCGATATCCCAGTCTCCTCAACATGTCTCTGCCCGCCTCGGTGAGACTGAGCCCCTCCAACTCGCTTGCTCTGCGTGCCTTCACCACTTCTTCCCAGGTGCTGTGAACTCTAAGTTTTAGGAGCATCTCCGTTGACGCATTAGGAGGAAGTCCCATCCACAGCTTGTATGTATGCCAAGAAATTGTTATTGTCGCGTTCGCTAGAGGCACGAGAAAAATTACGCTCCAGTATTCTTACAGCCATTTTCAATGATGCAAACTCAAATGTTGTTACGTCGCGTGATACATAATCGTTTGATTAAAACCAGGGTGTCGAACCGGTCATTATTTTGGTGTGCTTCGGGTTCGGGTTCAGTAGCATTGAATTTTGTTCCGGTTCGGTTCCGGTTCAAGGTAGCGCACATATTATCACTCCGGTTACCGGTTTTAAAAAGAGCGAACCGGTTCGAACCGGTTCCTAACTCGACCTTTGAATATTGACCGAGCGCTTCCTGCAGCCTTTTCTGAGCACGAGATACTTGCAATAACCCACTCCAATACTACTTTCTCTTCAGGCAGATATGAAAACTCTGCACAGTGACGTGCGCAAAGGACACCATTAGTATGGCAAGGCAATTGTATATTTCTGTTCTTAAGTAAACTATATATAAGCGATCGGCTTTCCATCTTTAAGGTGTCTTTTGCACACGCAGCTGTGCAGTATTTCAAACTCTGCCAAAAGAGGGCGTATTTTGACCTCTCCAAAAAAAGAGCTTCTGGCCGGTGCCATCTTTAGCGTTCGGGCGTATAGCGCGTGCTTTGTTTGCTTTCCGAAGCGACAAACACGCACGTGCTGGGCTGTGATTTTGTAAACAGTAAAAAGGTATCTAGCTAGATTGCTTGCCCTCCATATGTTTTGGTTTCTTTTGTTCTGCACACACGTGTTTTATTTATACATGCTACCTGTTTTCGGCACCCAGTAAGACGTCACAGCTATGCCCCAGAGTGGCTGACAGGGGAACAAGAGGAAACAAATGTGCCGTAAAACACAGAAACAGGGACGTCGAGTGCGAAGTTGGGGTAGTTTATTGAATTCCGTTAAGCTGTGGTCGTGTGTACATCTGCCAGATTGGCCGATGTGTAAATGACCGGGCACGTGAACACGCACGTATAATGAAATGAGACTTCATCTTGACAGCTCTTTGGGTTCCGGCGGAAAAACGCTGTTTTAAAGATCTCGTGACGATGCTTTGTCTAGTCACTCTGACTTTTTTTATCGTAAACAACCCTCAATGCAAATGAGCCGATCCGAGGGACACAGACCGGGTTATTTGTACATATCAGCCACCGAAGAAAGTTCCGGTAATGCCACCACAGCGAACGACGTTTCTCGAATGCTCAGTTGAAGACGATAAACGAGGACTTCAAACAAAAATGGGAAAATGGTTGAAACGGCGACATGCTGGCCTTGCTAAAGTCTGACAAACCTACAGAAGAAATTAAGAGACACATTTTCTTCTCCCCCCTCCCCCTCCCGCCCCCCAACTCCACCCCTGGCCTCCTTCCAGGACGCGGCGCGTCGGCGAATCATCGCCGAATAACGTTGCCTCCGACAGCCCTTTTTTTGTATGACGTAACATTTTGAGCTTGTTGAAGAAGGGAATGTTTTTCATTGAAATGGGGACCACAGGCGACCCTACAAACTATACTGCCGATGCAGCGCGGTACTTGTCCCCCCTTCCTCCGGGGTGTCGCTGAACTCAAGTGGAAGGTCACACGGTGGCTCTCGGTGCTCGATTGACTAAATGGCTCATCGACTGCAACTACGGTCTATCTTGAGGTCAAACATTCGCGGACGCGTAGGCCTCCGTGCCTAAAGTGGCGCAATCCGCTCCGACAATTGGACATTCCGTAGCCAAGCGGCCAAGCGGTGCTTTGAAATCGCCGCCACTGCTATTGCGCCGCCAGGGTGAATCCAAGAAACAAAGGAAAGTTGAAGCTCTCCAGACGATGATGTATTTTGTATTACGTATGCAATAAAAACAGTGTAAAAATATCTCACAGTATGTAGGATTAGTCTTGGAAACATAAAACAAAATATACGCCCTCAACTTTTCCCATTTAGACCAATTATTGACACAATGGGCCCTGAACCGTTTTCCTTGAACCGGTAACCACCACATCAGTTTATGGTTTCGTTCCGGTTCGGGTTCAATATGAAGCGTTTGATTTCGGTTTCGGTTTTGTTCCGGTTCGGTCAATAATAACGGTTTTGATCCGGTTTTCGGTTTGGGTTCGGGTTCAGTTCGACACCCTGATTAAAACTACAATGCTTTAACATCGGCGATAGTTTAACTAAAACACATGCTCGAATTCCCTACCAATACAGTGCACGACAGGTCATAGCAAAATGGTATTCGTCGGTATTAGATTACTCCCCGCAAATGTAAGATATGGGGTTCCGAAAGGATTAATTTTCGGCATACTGTTTTGCTTTCAGCGAACGAACGTGACCTTCAGAATCATATTAAGGATTCGCCTGCTTAGATTGAGACCACCGAGGACGAGATCACGCACCAGTTCTCTGCAGCTTCTGCACAGCTGTAGAGAATTCAATAAAAAAATGTACAGTCACCGATATCTTAAGAAACCCAGTGCGTAGTTTATTATGTTGACGCTCCTTGCTCGTGATACGTGCTTTGACGTCCTTATCAGCGAATGCCGCAAGCTCATCGGCGGCGAAGTTTGTGGGATTTCCCTTGCTGCTACCCGTCTCGAGGAATGACAGAGCACACCGGTTCAACAACACGTAAACATTTAATGACCGCTATCGCCTGCGGCGCGATCCCAACCGCCCCCGCGCATACGCTGCGACGGCCCTTTATCAGCGGCGGAGCGCCGCTCGCGTGGCCAGTTGCCCTTGGCCCCCTCGTGGTCAAGATGACCACTCATGATCGTCGTAGGGGCAACCTGGGCCAACCGCTTGGAATCTCCAGGTTGCCCACAAGTTACATAATAAGAGGCTTAAGAGTCGCCAAACCACGTCAGTCAATTATACCACTTAAAAAAAAAAAAAATTCTGTCTCAGCCTTTCTATCCCTCTCCTTGTGTCTACTTTCGAAAAAAAAAAAACGGTTTTGTTTACCCGAGCGTGTGAGCAGGACCCTGCATTTCTGCGTGCGAGTTTGACCTGCACCATCGAAGCTCGCGCGGAGTTAAAGAACCATAGAGGTCTAGCCTTTGGCGCCTAAACAAGAACCGAAGAACGAATCACGAAGCATAGTGGGTGAATATAATTAAGAGCGCCCGGTGTTTCTTAAGTTCTCAGGGACCCAAATACGTAAAAAAGCACCCCCCTCCCCTCCTTCCCCAATCTCGTTTCTGCGCGTCACTAAGTCTGAGTCGTGAGCGAAAAAAGGCTCCCGGAAACTTCAGTGAAACGTAGCTCGAGCTGTCGCGAAGAAATCCCTAGAAAATAGAGAGAACAGAAAGTTGGAAACGTATACACGATTGCAACCGATGCGAAATATGAAGGTTTCACGAAAAGAAAAGAAACAAAAGATAACGTAGCATCTCCAGTAACACAAAGTCCTTTTTATCAAATCAGAAATGGTAGACGCTAAGTAAAAAAATTATAATTATACCAAAAAAAAAGAATCTAGAAAGCAACGAGAGGATCAGAAACCGTCCTCTAAGACCGGAGACACTTAAGCCTGGGAAGACAAAGCAAAAACTTTTTGCGAAATAATCTTCCGCCTCGGGAGACGCATTCAAAAGGCGCTCGGCTAGCAGTGTATGTTCCATATCAGAAAGAGATAAAAGGGGGAAAAAAAAAGGAAGAAACGAAGAGTCCGTGGTCCTTTTATCGGCAAAGCTCTCGAGATAAGTTCTTAAGCTCTCCAAAACGGGGCATTGACTAAAAGAGCTGGAAATTATAATATCGAGTTGCGTATGCGTATATTTCCATTAAGAATATTCCCGCCAAGAATTAAATTAGGGGTAGATATTGCGAGGCTTTTTGAAGTGTTGAGTCTCGGTAGAGGCGGCATATTTAGAAGCCCGATTTTTAATTCTGAATGTGCTGTGCTTTGAAATCCTTAAATCGCAAAGATTTCCCATGGCTTCCCGTACATTTGAAGCCTCGCGATTCAGAGGCCGCACATCGGTGGAAGACTGCAAGAAAGACGAGCATGGTGAGCGCGGCCATTTTCAGAACTACTTTCAAAGTTCAAAGTAGCAGCACTTCGGCCATCTTGGCACTCAAAATGACTATTGACCGTCATCTCAAGCTGATCCTGAAATCACAAAAAAAAATTTTACCTCTTCCAGAAACCTTAAAGCAGGGGTCACACTGTTTATACATCATATAAAAGACCGTCGGCATATAGATTCCAACGCGAATCACTGCGAGATCCCTGCTTCGAATGCCGCATGGCAGTGAGTTCAAGAATAAAGATTGGCATGCGGCACTCGAACCACAGATATTGCGGTGACTCGGTAACTTCGCCGATTGCGGCCACCAAAATGCTAAGCACCAAAATGGCGGTGCTCACAAGAAAATGGCCCAATGGAATGCCGATGCTTGAAGCGTAGCTTATATAATCGCTCTAGTTCGACCCCATCGGTCAAAGTAAATAGAGTTGCCCAACCAACACGCGGCGCAAAGGAAAGTTCCGGCCCGGAGCGACAATCAACGTCACGCGGGAAGACAGCAAAGATTCTCGTTTGAGCGAAACGCCCGAACAGGACCGAATCAGATCTTGGCAGCAATTGGTTCGTCAGGATCGGCGCAAAAAAGCTACAAATATACCACTTCATGCTCTAATTTGGTCTGACGAAGGCGGACACGCAGCCAGCGAACAAGGGCCCGGTCACGTTTGCTTCGAAAATCCATCCTGCCGCTAGTAATCTCCTTGTATACTCCTTGATGCTCTTTGAATTTTTTTTTTAATTTTTTACATTAGAGCGACCGTGTTTTTTTGTTTTTTTTTTCTACGTAACTGTGCCCTGCCTGAAAGAAGAAAAAAAAACGAATGGCACAAACAATTTATACTCCTCCCACCCTTAGGCTGAAACTGCAGCCAACTGCAAGCACGAGAGCTCGAGGTCGCTGCTTTGAAGCGTTCTTGCGCAGAACGAGCGCTCGCGCTAGAAATGCACGTCTCAAAGCCAGGAGCGCGGGCTAGCTCGAGCTTGTACAGCGTATAGCTTTGGCTGCAGTCTCAGTTAAAGGAGCCCTGCAAAGCGTTTCTGGCCATTTTTTATTTTATTTTTTTTTTTTATTTTGCATCGCATTCGCTCGAGCTCGTGTGTGGGACTCTATTAGCCCCGTGCGCGACCGAAAGCGTCGCTGTGGTCGGCCTTCCACGATTGGCCGAACGCTGACTATGACGTCGGAAAGGGGATTTATCATCGACGGAATTAAAAGGAATGAAAGAACTTTAATTTTGACGGTGTTGGCAGTGTTCCTTTAAGAGCTCAATGATTTCAAGCTTCCACCATGCTAATAACAAACACCATCGAACTTGTTGTTTGCAAGATAATGACGTTGCAAGGGGGAACCACAGGAGGGCGCCACCAAAACATCTCGCCGCTAATACTTCGTTCACCCTTAAAGGGATTATCCGGTCAAATTTCGTATTCATGAAAACATTTAGACCTCATTGTCAATGGCTGTAGGAGCATCTTCCACGACAAATCTGAATTTTGCGTGCTTCCCTGGAGGAGTAATTGTATTTTAACCCAAGCGTGCCTAAACGGCGTTTTCCTCTTCCACCTTCAGGGAAGCGGAGTTTCTGAGGTAACATCAGGCAAAGAACGCGCCGAACTGAAGTGCCCTTCGAGTTTTGTCCTCCGCGTGAGCGGTACGACGTGGTTCATACTTGCTGCTGCGCTAGATTTTTGTTTTTGTTTTTTAGAATGAAAGGGTATTTTCGTTGTGCGGTTGTCACGCTCCACACTTCTCCGCGACATTTACAGTGGCGAGTAATATGGAATGCTGCGGTGCGTCGGGAGCACTGTGTTCCCACGGAGGAATGAGGCATAGGATATGACAATTGCAAGACTGGTGTGACGTCACGTCAGGCATGGGAGTGCAGCCGTTGATACTTGCGAAATTCGGCATAGAGTTTTGTTCAATTATCCGTCGTTGATTACACTAAATTGGGGTGTCGTTTAATGGAATAAAAATGGCCTATGTTAATCATTAGGCTCCCACCAGGTAACCATCACGAAATCTTAAGAACTTCCGGTTTTCACCGGACAATCCCTTTAAAGGTGAAAGTGAGCAAAAATTATAGTGATAATCACGCGCCTAAAAGGACCAGAAGGGGTCACATGCACCCATTAGCCAGTCCCTCTAGAATTTTATTTTGTCATTGCATAGAAGCGCCGAAGGACAGGGACAAAGCTCGGTTAGCTCGGTGTTGTCGTTACCTCCTTCACTTTGTCCCTGTCCTTCGGCGCTTCTATCTATTCATGAACCAACTATAGCCCAAAATGAACATGATGTCGCTATTATATCCGACGCTCAAGACCAATGTCGTCACTGAACACTCGTGTTTGACGCCTATTGGCACGCCCTTCGAAGCAGCATTTGGCTTTCTTCGTAACCCTTTGCAGTGCCCCTTTAAGGGTACGGAGTATATAATAGTACAGGCTAAGTAAACGTCCAAATATAGCCTTAAAACCTGCAGGAACGTCACAAAAAACGCCAACTGAAAATTGCTACGTTCCATTATCACCGACAACTTCACAAACGAAGGCCGCATCCCTCATTGGCTACGCGAAGCGATAACAAGATGTTCGGGAATTCGGCGCTCCCCGCGTTTCTTAAACCGCGCGATCACGCCGTTCATACCTCATACAAGAGACACGGAGTTTCTCCGCAGACATGATGAGAGATTTATCCGCGGGCACTTCTCGAGCGTGTTTGCAGCACGTATGTACGCGCATGTCTGGATACAGTTCTTGTGCAACGGATGCGACGTCATACGAGGAAAAAAAAAAACGCGCCTCAGACAGTGTTTGCAGACTGATTCTTTTTTTTTTTTTTCTGTGCTGTATTAGCAGTTTGACCGCGGCGAACGTTTTCGATGGCTAGGGACCTGAACACATTATGTCTAAAAACATTGTTTGGGAACGTCACTTTCCAAAAGCTGCCACCAAAAACAAAAGGAGTCTCTCAGTTTTGCCTCCACGCGTCGCAGACAAGCGTAAACACGAAGGAACACAAGCCACGCTTGCCACTCCATCTTCGCGTACCCTCGCAAGGGTTCTCTCGCTGTCTCCATGTTCCGTTCACCCCTAAGCTGACAATGCGGTGGAAGCTAGGCGTTCGCCGGAACAATCAGCCGCCTGCGCCTCTGCGTGCGGCGGTGCGCGAAAGCGTGATCACGTGATGAAACATCCACGTACGACCGCTCCGGAGAACCCGTAGCTTCCAACCGCGCACTTACCACTTCATGCACCCTACATGCACCCTCACAACCTTCCTCGCTGTCTGTACTTCATTCACCGCTAAGCTAACTGTGTGGCGGAAGCTATATGTCCTCGTCGAACCAGTCGTGGGTCAATCTTTCGCCACGTGATCGCGCTTCCGGACTATATACCCAGGCGCAGAGAAAGGGGCCTGGTGATGGAAGGGTGACAGCCGATTGGCCAGGCGAGCTTGTAGCTTCCCACCGCACTGGCAGTTTACGGGTGAACGGAGTACAGATTACGCTCCATCTGGGCGAGACAAGACAGCGTCGGCTATATACGCCCGGGCGAGACGCCGCCACCGTCGTCTCCTGATTTGCATATCAGAGATCGCTCATTAGGAACGCGTTCCGGCATCTTGATGAGGACAAGGCCCCTCCTGGGACGTCTCTCAGTCCCCAGGGGGCGCTGCCTACGCTAACGATAGGTTCTTCTTTAGTTTATATTTCTTAAACCCCCAAATGAATTAACGCACAACTGCGATGTGGTTGGAAGGCGCGTCACTAAGAAATGTTGATAATTAACCTCGTTACAAATTTATACGCCCACCGCGGCTCAGATCGTTCGTCGCACATAACGAATGGTCCTGCTCAGTGTTAACTATCCAGCGCGAAGTGGCTCGGAGCTGCACACGGCACACAGACAAAGGAGAATCAACGTGAACCAACATGTCTTCGAGAGTAAGGCTTTACACTCCATCTCATGAGTTGAGCGCAGCAGAGGCAAAAGCACAGGTGCGAGCGAAAGGAAAGCAAATGCGAAAGCCACGTGCCCGGACGCATTCCTATTTCTTTGCTGCACACAACTGCTGAGATACAGTATAGTGCTGAATGTTCCACAACCGGAGGCCAGAGTGGGCCACAAATGCTACACAACTGCTGTGTCACCGTTCGGCTGGGAGTCGTGTTCTCACTGACTTGAAAGCAAGCAGAACGCTGACACAATCTCCTATTTGTGACCCGCTATAGCCTCTGGAATGACGAGGCAGAAAATTCAGCACTACTGCCTTCCTATCTATAGTTGTTGGCTGAACTGTCCACAGAACAAAGAAGACTCCAAACTTGCAAACGGTAGATGTATAGAGTTGGGTGTTTCCAGCGTTCCGAAACCCCCGAGCTTCGTTTCGAACCTGCGTAGCGGCGCTGCGATCGATGACTTCGAATTGTTGCTAAAAGGATTGGCTATAGGTGGCGCATGCCGCAGCCCTATTGAGAGGATTCAGCCGGCCACCGGAAGTTCGATGCTTGTCCCGGAAGTAGGGCGTGCGCTGGGCTTCTTAGTGCATTCAGTCGATATTTTGAACCATGCTTTTTTGTGTGTTTGATTGGGTTTTAATACTCCCGTTCTCGATCAAATCCCGACAATGAGGCATTTGAACTTGGGACATATGCACACTTGATCAACTAGAATCTCAAAAATGTTTACATTGAATGGCTTCCCAGGATACTTCTCGGGTCTGCATGCGCTCTTACTGCTCAACACACAGGCTCTTTTGAGGGAACAAGCAAAAATTCAGCGCCCTCGACGCTTTTCGAACCAGCGCTCGGAAGGGTTACAAAGCCTGCCAAGCGCTCACATCAGGGACAAACGCGCTTACTTCCGGTGGCTTCATACCTGTCAGAGCCGTATATTAGGAGAGTTTGGACAATAGGCGGAGCAAAGGCCGCCGTCAGCGCCGAATATTCCCCCCACGCTTAGAGCGTAAACTAAATTTGTGACACAGCGTCGACCAATCAGGAGACCTCTACTCCATCTCACAAATGTCGACAGTGAAGACAAAGGCACAGGCGCGTGAGCCTAGCTCAGCGAAACGCTATTGTTTGTACGAGACCTCGTGCATAGGAGGCACTTTCCAAAGCCACGCGCTCGTGCCCATGCCTTTGTCTGCACTGCTAGAACAGCGTCCTGAGACTGGCTGAAAGAAAGCAGTGCAAAGGGTGGGGTGCGCGAGCGTCTTGAGACGCGGAGTTCCGCTCGGCACGGCTCAAATTATACTTCGTTTCACTTTACCTGCGAGCGAAGCCAAAGCTAGAAGCGCGAGACCAGCGCTTTTTGCATTTCTCCCCAGCTCGCGCGCTCGAGCAAAGCCTGAACGCACGGAGCTTCCGTGCTCGCGCTTCCAGTTTTGCCTTCGCTCGCACATAAGGTGAAACGAAGTATAGTCGTGGCACAAATTTAGAGCACGCGACCACCGCTAGGGGCTGTTTCGCGGCCTGTGGTTGGCCCGAGATGCTCGCCTATTCAAACCAATGTATGGCCAAACTCTCTCAATAAACGGCTCTGATACCTGTTTGCTCAATGCGCCATCTAGCCCCCTCTAGTGGAGATCAGTGGCCCTGTGCAATGCGCCGAGAAACTGAGAAGAGAAGAGGAGACGAGTGCGCGCGAGGACGTCGGAATGCCGAGCTCTGGTTGGAATGATTAGTAGGTAGACCTAAAGCTATGGCTGCCTTTGTCTCCACGGCACTCGTCGAAGGCGTTCAAATGCGAAAGACAAACGCCGGACGCCGGCGTTCCGCGTGTTCTAACGCGTTGACCTCGCCACGTAGCCTCTCGTGAAATCCTACGTTAAAAGAAAGCACGAGAGAGGCACAAAAAAAGGGAAAAAGAAAAGAAAGGGGTTTTCTATTATTCCCAAAGTCTGTACGAAACAAAAAGTTGCTACTTCAGCTAGACTTTACGTTAGCTTTCCAAGACCAAGAGTCTCGATAAATCCTTCAGATCCCATGCACTTGCAAAGTATAGTGAAAACACAAAAAATTTAGCGTCCTTAAAAATCAGTGAAACGCGCGGAGCCGCCACTATAAGCCGGAACGGCGAGTCGCTGTATAAGTAGAACCAACGTCGCGGCGAGGTCAACTAAACATTGAAAACCGCGAGTTTCATCGCGCAGGCAACGAAACCACATAAGACGAAAGAAAAAAAAAATCGGGAACAAACGTGCATAACAAAGATAAATCTTAAAGCGCATAACATATTCCTAAAAAAAGATAAACAACCCACAACTCACAAAGCTCTTATTCCTTCCTATATATATTTATATATATCGAGGAAGTCACCGACCCAACATCCGGGATATCACGCCTCGGGACAGTGACGCATGTGGGTTCGATAAAGAGACATCCGTCCATGGCGGTTTTTAAAGGAACGACCCTGCATTTGTAAGTCGGCGGTTGCACCAGTGCTTCACGTATGTATAGATGATCCATTTTGTAACTGGAGAGAAAGGACAAGAAGAATCGGAGTTATTTTTGGCTTAGGTTCAAACGAAAAACAGCGGAGGCAGAAAGTTGCTTTGTGCCATCATCGCCGCTTCTATTACGGGGCAATGGGGGTATATTACACGTATATAATACAATAGGAAAAAATACAATAGGACACAAAACTTAACGCACACTGCGCGAAGCTGTTAGCACAAACAAGCGATCGTCAGTGGTCTTTTTGTTTTGTTTTTTCTTTTCTAAAATTTGAGATAACATCATGAAAATTAGTGTTGTGATGGAAAGTGTTCGGCACCAAACAAAGCGTTCTATCTTTGTACTGGCCAATACCCTGCCTGAACAAATTGCGAACACGTGCCGATGTCCTGTCCGCGCTGCGTAAACAAACAACTTACAAACCTACCCTCGACAAAAAAAAAAAAAAAAAATACAATTCTGTAGTAGTGAATTAACTGTACGTTCTTATGAAACGGTAAATTTGTACTTGAACTGTACTTTGAGTATACGGGGATACGGTTCCAACGTCTCAAGCGTGCTTCTGAATTTAATTACGTCTTAGTATGATCTGTTTTTGTAGCAGAGCGCTGCGGGTATCTATGAACTTCACTCCTTGAAGTACAATATTAAAGTCCGAAAATAATCTACTCGTAACTTTCCCAAGTATGCATCATGTTTCACAAAAGTGCAAAATGTCTATACTTTTAACGGATTGCTGTTGAACACCACGCACGTACAACTCATAAATAGGGTTCCGTGTTTTCGGTATATATCGATAAATACCGATAATTAACCCCCGCGGCGTTTTTTTTTTTATTCGGTAAAAACCGAGAAACACCGAATTCAAGCTGCGGAAAAAATGGCAGCTTTGCTGAAAGAATTTTCTAGCCCGCTTTGTTTTCTTGTTGACCCGGAACACAGCCCCACTGAACTGTCCTAGGAGTCGTCCCTTTCTTTTGAAACCATGTTTATTGCCCCGTTCCTGAGCTCCGCCGACCTACCATCGTTAAAAGAGGAACTTCTAGAATATTCATTGCATAAAGTTCCATCTGCAGAAGTTTGCATCGGCAGCTTCTGAAGAGCGCACTGCAAGGGATGGCCAGTCTTGTCAAAAGTTTCTTTTGATTTTCTCACCATCCCCGTTTCAAGCGCGATCGTGGAGCGTGCATTTTCTGGACTGCGTTTCCTCAGCCGCAAGGAACGTGCTCCAATGACTGACAAGTCGCTGACAATGTACATGTCAATTTTAGAGCGCAGCTCTTAGGCGCCCGTTTCCGGCTCGAGCGGCTTCGCCGTCGCCGTCGCCGTCGCCGTCGCCGTCGCCGTCGGCGTAACCGCGCGGTGCATGATGGGTAAATTTCCCCGCTAAATTTAGCGGAAAATTTTCCCCGCTAAATTTAGCGGAAAAATTTCCCCGTTAAATCTAGCGGAAATGTTTTTCCCACTAAATTTAGCGGAAAAATTTTCACGCAAAATCTAGCGGAAAAATTTCCCCGCTAAATCTAGCGAAAAATTTTTCCCGCTAAATTTAGCGGAAAATTTTCCCCGCTAAATCTAGCGGAAAATTTTCCCCGCTAAATTTAGCGGGAAATTTTCCGCGCTAAATCTAGCGGAATATTTTCCCCGCTAAATTTAGCGGAAAATTTTCTCCGCCCTCCCCCCCCCCCCTTGAGGTCACGTGACCCCCCCCCCCCCCGTGCCTTCCCCTCCTCCTCAAGAGCTGCGCTCTAATTCGGCGTTACAGGGAGTTGTAAACGGCTTTCATTCTTTTTTTTCAATAAGTTTAAGCTTTGATATCATGCTTGTGAAAGCGTCACGCTTTCTGTTATTTCCGTATGTATGTTAATTGTGTGACGTGTTTGGTGTGTGTAGAATAAACGTGTGTAATGTGAGGTGTGCCGTGGTTTTCCTTGTAATTATGCAGTCGCTTTGCAACGCAAGCCCCGATAATCACCGATTTCCTTCCAGCATTGAAATTAAACACCGAAAAACACCGATTCCAAGAGAAAAAATAAACACCGATAAATAACCCCCGAATATGAAGAAAAATAGATACCGAAAACGCGGAACCCTACACATAAAAGACCACCCCGACAAACATGCAGTGTTGGGTAAACTGAATCTAAAATACCTTAAATCAAGTACAGACTAAATGAGAGGCTGTGTACTTCAAGTACTAGTGCTAAGTACACCGGGGATAATGAACTTGAAGTAAAGTACTGTCAATACAGCGTACTTTCAAAGTACAGTACAAGTAATTTTTAACACAATTTCATGGTGCCCTTTTGTTCCCCTATCCACTGATTTTTTTTATCTAGCACTCGTTGCCCTAGGGGTAATTGGGGTGCATCCCTTGTTTCCGGAAATGGAGGCAAATATTGGATAAAGTCAAGTGACCACAGAGTAGTTAATATTCAGAAATGGTGTCAAATTCAGAAGTCCCTCTTATTTCTGAATTTGTCGCCGCTTGCACTACCTTGTTGCACCCAAAAGAGTTAAATGTACTAGGAGACTGCATAGCGTCAGCCCTGTAGCTTCCGTAAGAAATCCCCTCGTAGAGGAGTGTCCTCTCCTTTACGAAAAAAGAGTGAGTGTGCAGGTGAGCTCGTGAGAATTAATCATAATGTGACAATTGAGACTGTGATGCAGAAAAATTAAAGAACTTTCGACTCGAGGGAAAAGACAACAAAGGAGAAAGTCTCAAAACATCCAGACGTTCTCCTCTGTTGTCGTTTTCTTCGACTTGAAAGTTTGTTTATTTTTCGTCACCACAGTCTCACGTGTTACATTATAATTCGTTATCTTCTCCTAGTTGACCCTTCTCGCTTGCGCTGACCAAACAAGAAATAGAAGTTCGAAAAGAAAAGAAAACGGGAGAGTTACCTTTAGATTACAGGGAGGGATGCGTCGTCTGCTCCCATTTCCGGTGAGAGTAAAATATCCCCCCCCCCCCCCCCGGTATTTCTCCAGAGTCGACAAAGCATGATTTTATGATACAAATTTAACAAGACTAAATTTGGGGAATGTACTTTGAAGTCGGGAGTTGTACTTTCCTCGGAAAGTACCAGAGAAAAAAATACTTTAAGTAAAGTGCAAGTACATGCTCAGAGAATGTACACTTCAAGTAAAGTACAAGTTTTCTAAACCCACTTCAAATAGTACCTCAAGCAATGTACTTTTAAGTGCTTCCCAACACTGCAAACGTGGTAAGTGCCCCTTATATCGACGAACGAGATAAACGGTCAAATAAGTAGCCGTTCATTCGTTCCGACGAACGCGCCCTCTCAGAGAATACCTCTTTTGACCTCATCATTGGCCAATCCGTACCATGCCGTTTTAGCTCGCGCCCGCATCGCCTTTACCGCGTCTCGCAGCGACTCACACCGACAGCGACGCCCAAATGCAAGCATCTGCCGCTTTTGTCGCGTACTCTCTCGTCAAGCTTAGCGTTTTTGCGGCGTGGACGGGTCGGGGGTCTATAGCGCGCGGGCCTTTTGTCTCTAGGTGGTATGCGCGTGGAAACCGAGGGGAAAGCTGTACCCGCATTGCTTCGACGCGGCGACGTTCAAACACCCCAGATGCTCCGATTCCCACATCGAGAACCAAGAGGAAGGGCGCCCGTATAGCGTCGCGCGGCGACGCAAAGCGGTCTGCCGTCGCCAAGGCTCGGCTAAAACGCGCGTTCTCGCGACGGCACTCGCCGCAACGCCGCCATAACCGTAATCTCCCTGAATTATACACCGCGCCACTTAGAGAGCACGGATCTACGAGAGGGAGTCACTCGCAACACGGAGAGCGTTTTGCCATTTCATGGCGGACGTCCCCTGCACAGATTGGGCACTCGTGCACATGCGTGCGTTGTCGAGTGGAGAGGAGGATAATGAACGGAGAGGCTTAGCGAAGCTTGGAAACGCTCGCAGACGATCCACGCTGTCGTCTCCTCTTCGCAGGCTTGTATTGCAAACGCGGCCCACAAACGTGGCTCGAAACGAGCAGTTGCAAAAACGCTGAAATGTGGGCGCTCCTCGGCGACGGCGGCGAGTCCATCGGGGTTTCCGCCAACCGCGAGGAAGCAACATCCGATGTGCTTCGGGGCTGTTAGTGCGCGCTGTTTGGCGAATGCATTAATGGTGCTACCAACAATGACTCGAGGGGGAGCTAATAACGCTATTATGGCGGCGGTGGGCTGGGAAATGAAAACGATTTGGCGGCCTGCTTCGCCGTGTTGCTGTTTGCGATGTAGCAGGGTGTTTCGCCAACAACTGAGATTAATGTAGAACAAGAAGGAAACTTGGAATGAACAAGTGATTCCTTCGGGATATCGCTATGTCGACCGCGGCGGACGTCGGGTAGAAACCTTGTAAAGTGTTCATTATTGAATTAATTGCCCAAAGTTTGTGAATGAACGCGTGGAATATTTGCCTTGGGGGGGGGGGGGGGGGGCATATTCCAATTACGTTCTGTTTTATACCTAAGAGTACGACGTCGTCAACGCTGTTGGCGTGAGCGTGTGACTTAGTCTTGCGGTTCATTTGCGCGGATGAAGCCACGCGCTCCCGCCAGTAGCTTTGAAACCCTTGTACACTAAATATAAAACAGAGTAGAGAGACGTGTTGACCATCGTCAAAATGTGCCATAGCTGTTACTAGAATGCAGACAATCCTTCTCGCACTGTCATCTATCAAATTTAAGGGCTGTTTACACTCCGACGTTGAGCGCAGTGAACGCAGCGTCGCGCAGAACGCGCGCCTTTCATTGGCCGGCAACCAGGAACTCGATATCTGCGACCAATCAGCATCTGTGCGCGCTGCGCTACGCCGCGCCCGTCGACGTTACGTTGGAGTATAGACGTACCTTTAAGCCACAAGGAAACTGAGACACCAACACCGAGTCAAAAAGAGCGACGGACGCCTTGAACTTGACTGAGACACTGGTCCTTGACCGAGCCGCCGGCATACATGGGTTGCACGTGACGTCATTGACAGAGCGCTCCGATGACCACCAGAGACGAGGGAAAGAAGGAGCTCCCATTTTATCAGGACCCTCTTTTCTGCCTCCCGGATTTGCACAGGCGTCGCTATTCTCCTCCCAGAAGATTAGAGAAGATTAACCCGTCACTCAAAATTCTTACAAAAGCAGCTTCCCTCTCCTCCTCTTATATGGTGGTCAAAAGTATGAGATGTGACGTCAGTGCAACCCATGTATAGGCAAAGGTCAAGTATCACTCGATAAATTGTAACAAGGTGGATAAAAATCATGATTTAAAAAAAATCGAGCAAATCAGATTTATTTGATTTAAATCAAATAAATCTTAGCCTAAGAAGAAATGGGGTGAAGGTTTGTTATTCCGTTCAAAAAATAACATCAACACGCCAAACTAAAGTCTTGAAGCTCGTTTGTTGGTGACTGACAGTACATCTGCGATCTTAAAAAAGTGACTGGATGTCCCACAGACCAACGCAATTTTCCCTTATTTTTTCCCCAGGTCCCCGTCCTACGGACCATGAGGTGAAGCACCGTTTCCTCACAGACACCTTCCCCCTCGCAAACGAAGCCCCAAACGCCGACACCAGCGGTCCTCTAGCCAGCCATGACACCTACAACGTAGCCCAAACTCCGCAAGACGTGCAAGGCGACCACACTTCCCACGATGTCGCAGTCAACGACCCAAACGAACGACCAGGGGGTCGGTCCATGGGGACCGAACAACGCAATCACCGAGGAGCAGACACCCTCTATCCAGACGACGACAGCAGCAGCAGCAGTGACGTCACCGGGGGACGGGGACCACGGACGGTACGATTACCCTGACAGGAACCACATCCAGGACCAACAAGAAGACATCAGCAGCGAACACAGATCAACCAACGAACCACAGCACGCGCCTCAAAGTCCACGGTGGGTAAGGGTCGAAGACCCTTTCGAAACAGCCCACGAAAAAGCGAAGCTACGGCGCTATCGCAGCGAAAGCTGCTCTCCAGAAGTCCCGAACCGCGGCGTCAATCAAGTCCCCAAAGAGGGCGAACCACCGGCCACGTTCAAGAGTCCGACGCGGTCGCTCATGGACAGCAGGGCAGGCTTTGGACCGACGATAAGACCCAGGACTCGAAGTAACCCCAAGCCCCACACCTGGAAGGATTCCGACCTGGTGTCCGAAGAGGAACCCACCGCCCGCCAGAGCCTCGTCAGCGGAAAGAGTTCTTCTCTGGAGAGTCCCTCGAAGGGACACCCTTCCCACCAGCAGGCACCGGCCAAGACGACCTCCAGAAGCCTCGAAGAAAAGACCGTGCAAAGCCAGAACACCAGACTTGCCCAGGAGGTCATCGGCAAAGACCACAAGATCCTCTCGTCCAAGGAGAGGGAGGTGATGCTGAAGGAGCTGTCCGGGCAGGCTAGTGGAAGCTTCGCGGCTCTTGAGGAGCCCGTTCCTATGGCTAGGCCCACGACGCTGAGGCAGCGGAGGCTCATGTTCTCGCATCTGACGGCGTCCGTGGACGTGGACACGAGGGAAAAGCCGTCGACGCCGCCCTACATGACGGCCGCGCTGGCCACCAGCGAGGACATGCTACTGTCCGAGGTGCTTCAGGCCTCGCATCTGGCGTCCAGCCTGGAACAGCTCACGGGTGTCGCTAGAAAGACACTCCGGAGGAGGGGTCTGATCCCGCTGCAGGCCATCGGCAACTACCGCACCAGACAACGGTGAGTGTCGTCGTGAACGTTCTTCTGTGTCACGTACTGCCAAACTTCAAGGCTATGTTCAGCAGCACTCCATGGTTGAACTAAGTCATTAGGCCGAGATTTCAGTTAATGACCATCTAGAAAAAAAAATAAATAAATAGAGAAGCATAAAACGAGCGAGGAACTGGTACCCAAGAAACGAGAGATGACGTTATATTACAGTTCACTTGTAGACAATTGAGCATCCGTACAGTGAGTAACTGGATCAAAGTACTTCGAACTTTGCACATCAACGTGCATGAATAAAACGTGAATACGAGCAGCTACTTAATATAGCTCATTTTCCCTTCAACGTAACTTTTAGGTCACCGTCATAACTTTATTTGTGATGTCGCTTTGGCATTTGTGAAATATAAGATAAAAAAAAACGAATGCATTTTTGCATGGCATAGAAATATTCAGATGTTAAAGAGGCAATGTAAAGATTTTTGTACTAAGTTTGCACAAATACCACTTAGAACGGATTCCTGACGTTAATGCCCAGTAAAACACCCGTTCGTTTTTCACCACACCCAATCGAAGTCGCAGAAAAAAACAGAAGAAAAGTGAGCGGAGTTCACCCCCTCAACTCGCAGCCAGAACAAGTGGCCAAGTGACCTGGAGCCGATTATGTGCCGCCAATGTTTATCATAGCCACGCGCTGGGGTTGGCAAGGAACAGGACACGCGCCGAGTTCCAGACATTGTTATGGTTCGGCTATTGTCGTCATTGCAGCGATTGGACGCGGGCCACTACCCGAATGCTTTTCGAGCTATCGATTATCACGAGCCGAAATCGAGTGCCCACGCAATGGTCGGGTCCAATCTACGAGCCGCATTCAAATATCGTAACTGGGAGGTACTGCGACCGCCCAGCTCATCAAGTTTTGCGAAGGAGAGATTCAATGAAAACGCTCGCTTTTGTCCTTGAAATTATACGGCAACAAAGAAGTTTCTTGGCGAGTGACGTTGCGTGCGAGGATCCTTGAGTCCCACTAATGCCGGTAAGCTCGTGTAAAGTGAAAAACCTTCCAATTGAATATCGTTGCATTCCGCCCCTTCAAGTTTCGACTAAACCGTTGAGTCGTAATCAACGTGAAGAGATCATCTGTCCCGTACAGCTTCAATTGAACGCTCAAGCAATTACTAATTATTTTCCCACTGTCATTTAAGGTACGAAGTAGAATGGACCTTGTAAATCAGAACCGCGATCAAAACATAAATGTGACAGATAAAAATACAAGACGTTAGACGAAACGGTAGTGCGATGTTTTTCTATCTTTGTATGTAGCTAGCAGAATTATTCAAACCATGCCTCCTCCGACATCACCATATAAACCAATTCCCTGGCACAGCCTGGCCACCGGGGTTCGTGTCGTGTGTTTATGCTATATGCAGCACATACGTATCTATGAAAGCCTCAGTGTTCACCAGATGTCGCAACGTTTGCAGTTGAACGAGTCTGTATACGTGTCACATACAATAAAACACAGCGCTAAGCACAGAGCAAGAAGTAGCAGAAGGACAGACACCGTGTTGTGCCCTTATATGCATTCTTGTGTTCTTCGCGCCATCATTATTCTACCGAACAGATGTCACATGTGGTCGTCCGACCGAGCTGCAATCCCGTTAACACAAAGCCGTGGAGCAAACCGTCTTGTCCGACGCCTCCATATTGCGGTGAAACTTCGCCGAACACGCCTAATAGGCAGCAGCAGCAAGAAGCAGTTGCATTATGGACAACACGAAAGAAACTAACACACACATAACCATACTGAAGAAACTGCGTGGAAAAGAGGCCGCGCAAACCCATCTGCGTTAGTGGTCGTATATAAAAAGTGTTCGCGATGTGCAGCGCATCCCGTTTAGCGATTTCTAGGTCAGATGTGACTATAATCGAAGTTCGACATTAACCGGAGGACAACCAGCAGTGCTTCAGTCGGCGTCAAGGTGTATATTTTAACGTCCATTTTGAAGCTGACAACTCTTTTTATAGCACCGTCGATTTCAGAACGTACAGATCGTCTCTTCCGTTATGATAATTTGTGTGTTAGAGATACTACGGAAATAACGTCATCGCGCAAATTGTGAAAGTTTGTCCTTGCTTGGGGCAGGGATGCCTTACCGCTTTCTCAGTTTTAGAGAGTTTTAGGCAACCGTTTCTGCACATTCGGTATTACCGTTTTCTCAGTATTAACAAGAACCTGATAAGGTGAGTCAGATGTATGTTACACGTATTACGAATTATTCGGTGTCAACACGCAAAATGTATCGAAGTCGATATTAGCGAGTTTTCGTAGACAGTTTTCTCTCCTCCTACACTTTCTGTGCTATGAACACGCCGGCAGTGCGCATGCGTGCCGGTAGGCTTTTCTCGGAGTTCCGGGTCTTGTCCCGAGTTGCAAAGAGCTCTGCGCGATGGCGAGACGGATGTACGAAAACTATGTATTGATTATGCTTAACACATAGCGTTGCGGGGAGGCATCAGAACGACACATCAAACTACGGCAAATGAGTGTTGCCGAGGTACATTACCTACAAAAGAAATCAAATGTAAGTGCAAGCCGTCTATTGACCCGGCTAGGTGTGCGATTAACAGGCTACTCCATCTAGTGTCAACTTAGGTGACACTAGATGGAGTATAGTTCTTCTATTATCACCTAATAGAAAGAAGAAAAAAAAAACGCACGTCTTCTTGGGAGCCCTTACAGAACGTGCCGTCCGAAACCGATGAGGGCGACGGTAAATCATCAGTCCATAAACACCGACGTCGGTTTTCGCCACCTCAGGTAGGTTCGCGGGAACAATGTGGGAAACTAGATCCCACCCCCTCCAAAGAAAAAATAAAAAATAAACCAGGAGAAAAAGATGGGAGTGAAGAGAAGTAGGGAGAAGCTGTCCCGCCTGGCAGAAAATCGATTATCTCCTCCTTCATCGTACGCGGTCCAGTGGCTTCCTCCTGGGCTTTTGGGGCCGTCTGCGGTTAGAGTGTCTAGACGTAAGAGACCAAGCAACTCAGTACCATGGGCCACGTTTGGCATCTAGGCAGTCTAGGGTACTAAGGGTAGTAAGACGTTACGTGTAACGCGTTACTGTAACTTCCTTATTTTTTGGCAACTTTTAACCGTAACACGTCGCTTTTGTTTTCGAAATGTGACTTGTAACTGTACTTATATTGTCACGGATGGAGGCGTCGAAACGATGAATAATGAACTGAAAATCAAGGTTTAATCGGTGAACTTGTCCCAGAAACAAAAAGAAAAGGAAGAGCACACGTTGAGAAAGCAGCAGCGAGCGTCGATGGCGGCAGCAGCAGCAGCGAGCGACGGTGCGTCGGCGTGACAGCTCGCGAGCGCGAGAGAGAGTAAGTGAATGAATCGGCAATACCGCGCTCGTACTCCTTATCTACTTCACTCGTCGTCTCGAACATTCGACCTAGAATGTTCGGGAGTTAGGCAGGGCGAGACTGACTGGGCAAGTTCGGTATGGCCTCCTTATGTTTTACACTCAGGGTAAGAATAAACACGAAACTTCTAGATGCACGTAGAAGCGTTTCTTCTCGGTCATTCACCCGGCAATATTACTTTTTTCCGAAGTAACAATTACGATGACAACGCTACTTTTGTGGTTACTTCTAACAGTTCCTCGGGGATTAACATATCATTGAACGATTACAATCTAGCTATTCCTTGCACTTTCCAAATGATATGTTTCGACAATTCGAGTTTGAGATTCGCCTTGCGCCAACCTAACTTGCGCTTCATACGATATAACTTTTTATTTTATGGGCGGAGGGGGGGGGGGGGGGGGACGGAGGCGGCGCATTGTGCTTTTTTTGTTTTGTTCGAATGTTATGCCAAAGCAACAAAGAAGTGATGTCATTACTTTTTAAAGTAACTCTAACTACAAGAAATAACTTTTTCGTTGCGGTAACTGTACCGCTAACCTCGCTATTTTTTTGGTGAAAGTAACTGTAACTGTAACGAATCACACATTTGAAGTAACTTACCCAAGACTTCATTTAAGGCACGACATTGACAGTCACGGATCTGCCTTAAAATTTGTTCAACACATTAATAGACTCGAAGAAATAACCCATATTACAAGTCACGTTTTTAGTGTTTTTTTGCTTTGTTTTTTCTCGCGAAGTTCTTGAAGTTTTAAATTTTGCCTGAAAGGCTCGACCACGGAAAACATGACGTCCGACGTTGTAATACGGTGGCAGTACAGGTCGCTTCAGTGGGGTTACGAGACATTTGATAATGTGAAATTAATGCAAAAAAAAAGCTCACGCCAACAAAACGAGAAAAAGAAAAGCGCAGATAACCGTGTTTCTTTTTTTTTTTTTTTCATAATGATTTTTCGACTTTGCAAGTAGTACGCCATCAGACGTCACTCCACTTGAGAGCACAAAACATTTGCATGTTGGTTTTCGCATAACCTTTATTTCGCGCTTTTTTAAAAACTTATTTATTTCTTTATTTATTTAGAAAGATGATAAATAGCATGTCGCGAAGAGTAAAGCCAAGTAAAGCCCGGGTAATTCGCTGAAAAAGAAAAAAGTAACTCAAGAGCGTTGATTTTTAATGGTGATCGGTGGCGCATGCGCAAGCCAAGGTTGGAGACGCACTCGCAGACGATCAACGCTTTCGCCTGCTCCTACCCAAACCAATGTACAGAGCGCGACACTGTTAGCGCGAACAAGCGATCGCCGGTTTTTCCAGTTTTTCTCTTTGGAACCAAGAGATGTCATCCAAGTTGTTATTGCTACGGAAAGAGCTCATTTAGTTCTATAATTTAAGCGATGAAATTTCGTGCTCGCTAATACTATTTAGAAGTAAAATGCGAAAATGCGCCGATGTCGTGTTCGCGCTAACAGTGTCGCGATGTGTACAACACGTACAATTTTTACATGTTTGTTAAAAAAAAAAAAAAGACTCGCGGTTCGTTGGGTTCGGTAAACCTTCAAGCTTTTAGTAAAGTTCAACGAAGTTCAACGTAAGAACAGTGTCACACAACTTATACACCAAAAAAAAACGGATTTCGAGACACATTTAGTTTATAAGGTAGGTTATTTTATATAATTAGAAGTTAAAAAAAAAAGTCGAAACCAATTCCTCAGCAGGTTCGCGACATTTCTAGTCACAAGAGTTCATAACGCAGTCGGACAGAGACAAGCGCAAATGAGCAAGCCAGCCTTCGAGTTTATGTCAAACCGTGCAACAAGCCGTAATTATGCTTCGCAGCGATCCACCCCTCCTCAAAGAGTTGTGACTCAAATATATTTGTATGTTTTCAAAAGCTCGACCACACCACGTGAACGTAAAACGAAAACAAGCAGTTCAGCATACATTCAGCCCTAACTCCTCCTCATCTCTCGACGACCACGACAAGATATCGACAGAGAGAGAGAGAGAGAGAGAGAGACCGCCAGCCGAAACCCAGCATCAAACGGTGGCTTCGTTTGCGAAAGCAGCTCTCCCGATGCGTAACCTATTTTTCTTTTCGGGCCCTCAAACTGCGGTCGGCGACGCGGGGCTCTGACTAACCAGGTTAGAGCCCGAGGGATCGAGTCAAGCATGAGCGTGTGGAACTCTACAAGCGGCTACGCAAAGTTCGCCAAGCTGATTACGGCTAAGGCGACATTACGGTGCTCTTATGCTAATGACTCTCCCCTCCCCTCCCTCCCTCCCTCCCCCTTGTCGCTATTCCGCGGAGAGGAGATGGACCCCGTACTTGTTGACGAATCAGCTTTGGAGTTGTGTCTTCCCTGTCCCCAGGTGGAGTCGAACCCCCTTCCACAGCTTATTCTCGACATTCTCTCGCTTGAGCTCACCGGGGCAGATTGTTTGCCGCCTAGTTCGTAATTAATTTTAGTCCCTAGCTATGAATTACGGCGAACGTTACGACGCAGTATTGTGGTAGGGTGCGTGGTTAACATGTACGCGTTTAATGTTCGAGAAAAGAAAGGTGTTATGCTAACCTCGGAAATGAGAACGGTAGAAAATTTAAGGCAGGCAATTTTGGCTACCACGTGCCGTGAAGGCATTCCCAACTGCATTAAGTTTTCATTTGGACTCGAAGTGCTAAAGCATGATGCAGACATAACTCAGTCACCACATTGGAGACACCTCAGTCAATCCTTCCTAGAACTTAAACCTTCCTGCTGAATAGAGATGCTTGAGCCAAACTGAAGCATGGGGCCGAATCCTAGACCCTAGACAAACCGGGAATTCAGCTGAATACAAGTGCTCTGGTCGAATTGAAGATCCTAGCCATATTGGGCATATAGCCAAATCGGAGCGTCCAGCCGACTTGGTCATTTCGGCCAAAGTAGGTCATCGGCCGGACGGGCACCTCAGCCGAATCGAGATGCTTGAGCTAAACTGAAGCGTCCGGCCGAATTGTACACCCTAGCCAAACTGGGCATTTAGCCGAATTAGAGCGTGCTGGTCGAATTGAAGATTCTAACAAAATTTGGCAATTAACCAAATTGGAGCGTCCAGTCTAATCGATCCTTTCAGCCGCATCGGGCCATCAGCCGAATAGACACCTCAGCCTGATTGATACGTATACACTTCTGAAAGATACGCCCTTTCCCATTCTGTCAGGGGCCACAGTTGAAGTGAGGTCAAGACGCCGGGTGTTTTCAATTATCCTTGGCTTTCAGTTATGAAAGTAAGAAAGCATAGGCAAAATCGCGATTTACGAAAGGTCAACGACTCACTTCAGAAAATAAACCTCAGTAAAAAAAAATAAAAAATAATAAAATAAGTTTTGAAAATAAAAAAGGGGGCGAAAAAGCCATACTATATACACACAGATACATATAAACAGGCACTGAGACATAAAAAAAAAAAAAAGTATTCCAGCGGGTTATGAAGCGATCCACATCTGCTCCTCTTTTGACGCTTACATTGGGCCAACTTGAACTCGAAGGCATAATATACACATAAAGGGGTGGCGTAAACACGCAGGCAGATAAACATTCTCGTGAAGGAGGGAGTGACTCACGAGATGATGACGCACTGTTTCTCGGAGTCGATGACCATGTTCCGGTACATGTTGTCCGCCAGTGCGTAAACATGAGGGGGGTTCTCGTAGAATGCCTGGGAAAAAAATAACAGAAAAAGAAAAATAAGGACCCGACGAATACTAGCCTTAATTAATTAATAATTATATTCTTCATTCTCTTCGTGCCCCAGAACAACCTCGCGGTTTTAATGTGGTAGCACAAGATAGAAAATTTAAGAGATACAACTCACATACTTTCACACACGATAGAGAATGAAAAGAGCTCGAACCCTTCACGGGAAAGTCATAAATAAATCGCACAAAGCTAGTTCAGTGCCTCTAAACTCGTCAAACACAAAGTTGGGGCCAAGTTGACAGAGCGCACCGATTGGCCTATTACAATGATGACTTCGCGCTTTTTTCGCCGACGTCCAGTCGGCGCGCTCCGCGAACTTTCTGCTTCCAACTTTCTGTTCGACGAGTTTAGGGCCCCAGATAAGAAAAGGTTCACGCTCCTTAGAAACTTAAAAGGGTAGTGCAACGATTTTAGCGTTGAAAGAATTGGCAGTTCGTATTTTTTATATTGTTTATCCAAGCACAAGTGACAAAAAACGCATCACCTTGCCCCGAAAAACTGCTATTCCGGTGCGTAATCGCAAAGGAGAAAACTAAATATTTGCCGATCTGCAGCCCCGAGTGGCGGTTAACGGAACTTATATGTGACGTACTCTGGGGGATACGCGGAAGTGACCAAGACCTGTCCCCCTCCGTAGCTACACTCGCCGTCACGCCCGTGGCAAACCGTCTTTTGTGTCGATCGCTGGCCGCGACCTTCGACGATGTTAATCCTTTAAAAGTCGATAATCGCGGAGGGAGCGGCTGGGGCCTCTGAACAGAGAACCCAAGGGGAAACCACGTGATCCCCCAGAGTACGTCACATAGCGGGGGAAAAAATTCCCCGCGAAATTTAGCGGAAACTTTCCCCGCTAAATTCAGCGGGAAAATTTCCCCACTAAATTCAGTGGAAAAAGTTCCCCGCTAAATTCAGTGAAAAAAATTTTTCCGCTCAATTTAGCGGGGAATATTTTCCGCTAAATTTCGCGGGGAATTTTTTCTGCTGAACTAAGCGGGAAATTGTTTCCGCTAAATCTATAGTGGGGAATTTTTCCGCTAAATTTAGCGGGAAATGTAGCGAAACTTTTCCGCTAAATGGGGGAGGAGCATGAGAGGAAGGTACGAATGAGGTGGAGGGCATACCCTCTTCTCCGTACCTTCCCTTCCTCCTCCCCAAGAGCTGCGCTCTAATTCGGCGTTACAGGGGACTGTAAACGTCTTTCATTGTTTTTTCATCGGTTTATTTTTTTTTTGACAGACAGACGAATCATATCAACATAAATACCAAAAACGTTTCATCAAAAATTTAACTATCCTCCGACATTAAGTTCGGTCCAGAGCCGTATATGCAGAGAGTTTGGTCGTTAGTTTGTAAGATTAGGGCGAAAATAATGGCTCATCATCGACCGAAATTGTCACAATCACCTTGGGCGCGATGATTGACGGGTCTTTTGACCAACTACCAGCCACAAATATTCCCCTAGATGAGGCTATGAGCTTAACCAATACCCTCCAATCACAATTTGTAGGTACGATGTGATTGATGTATTCAAGCATTTCATTTCAGCGCGCTAGGGTTGAAATTTCCGACTCGTTATTGACTGAAAAGACAACGCACGTGACGTTGACGTCATAGCGACATTCAGGATGCACTCTATTGGCGCGTTCACACTGGAAGCGGATCCACAATCGCGAAGCGGATCCGCGCGTTCTTAACCGCAGAGCGGCTAGGATCGAGCGGTTGGGGCGCGTTTTTCCCAACCGCTTCGGGACCGATTTCTTCCAACCGCTTTCACGAACCGCAAAGCGGCAACCAATCACAACGCGACGCTGACGTGACGTCGGTGACTTTCGAAACAAGATGGCACCTGTCGCTGGTGAGGCGTCCAAGGCGCTGTAGTCCTAGCGTTACAGCAGACAAATCAGTGGAGAAACGTGCTGTTCACGTCCGTCACTTGAATCCGCCGCGAAAAGAATTGACTCGTAATCTTAACGGGCTTCCCACCGGTGATTTGGTTCGGGTAAGAGTTTATTTATTATTATGGATGGGTGCCACAGCCTGAAGCTCGCTGCCTTGTTAGTCTCTGCCCGTAGAACGTCGGAACCCGCCCCTCATCGACCGAAATGTCAGTGTTTCTACCCACTAAGATAATCGCGTGAACTATTGAAAGCTTTCGACACCGTGCATGACCACCACGAAGGCCGATAGAGACGTCGTGAGCCTGATTGCGTAGCCAACGCACTACCGCAGAGTGGGCAGGGTACCTGCGCTAGCTCGACCTGTAACGTTTACTACTAACAGAAGAAATAAAGGGAACACACTCAAGGAATAAAGTGTACGTACAAGACGATGCAGGGGTAATCCATACGGCGTTTATTTGAGCATAATGTCAAACAAACAGTAGACTCGATCGACGTGCGACTGACGAGAAGAGAGTCCGCCACCAACGAAGCCACGACCGGCTAGCACCGAACACATTCCCCCACACCACGGTCCACCGCGGTCCATCAGTGCCGCTCACAATTCCGAAATTGTCGTCGCCCTAAAATGGCGGGTATAGTCGCATGTTTGCGCTGCTCCGTGTATGCTGTATCTTCGTAGCGCTTTGTAAGCTCCGACTAGACAACTCTTTAGCTCTCGACCATCGTACCAAGCTGCAGATCTCAGTGTACGTCGCTAGCCCCTTTCCCCCGAGCTTTTCCGCATGGGCGGCCGTCGGTCCGTTTACACCTGCTAGGCCTAGCTGACAACGGCGACGGAACACCGGCGCGTCTTCCAACCGCGCCGCCGACTGTCTCTGGCCGGCATCACGGGACACCGCCTCGACCTTCGCACTGTCTGTGTTCTTCTACTGGCCGGCGACATCGCAACAAACCCTGGTCCGCAGCATCCTTCCTGTGCGAGCTGCACGAAGCGAGTGCGAGACAATCAAGCGGCGATCTGCTGCGACTCATGCGATGGTTGGTTTCATCGCTGTTGCGTTTATATGTCACTAGGAGAATACCGCAAGATAGGTAAAGGAAGCGACCCATGGTTTTGCCTAGTCTGTTCGCTGCCACCGCTTGCAGACGACTTCTTCGAGGTGCTCGCTGCCCCTGACTCTTCATCTCCCACCGCGCCTGGCGTCCCTGACACATCACCACTCCCCAAGCCGAGCAATCCGTTCAACAAGACTGTCACGTTCTGGTACACTAACTGCCGAAGTGTGAAGAATAAGTTGTCAGACCTCAAGCTCGCCTCCTCAGCCCTCACCGGCAGCACTGTCATTCTCCTTACGGAAACGTGGCTGGACGCTGGTGTTTGTGACGCCGAGCTCTTCGGCCAGGCCCCCTTTAACGTCCATCGTCGTGACCGTGCATCCCACGGTGGTGGCGTGCTCATTGCCGTGCCGTCCAGCCTCCCGGCAGTCAGGAGGTATGACTTGGAGCACCCAGAGTTGGAGGCCGTCTTTCTTGAACTCCGCCACCCTAAGGGCAGCTCCCTCCTAGTCCTAGCTTATTGCCCGCCGTCCACCAGGGTTACAGCCTATGAGCTGCTCGACGAATCGCTGACCAAAGCGCTGGTGAAGCCTTATCGAGAAGTACTGCTGTTCGGTGACTTCAACAGCCATATCGACTGGTGGGGTACCGATACTCCCATCCCTTCTGATGCGGCTGACGACACTCTCCTGGGCCTGGTGTCGACATTGGGGCTTTCCCAGATCTGCCGCTCCCCCACCTATATATATCACATCCTCCAGTTTCCTCGATCTTGTGTTTGTGTCCCATCCAACTCAAAGCCTTTTCTGCGATGTTTACCCTGGCCTCTCCGGAAGTGAGCACCTGGCCATCGAACTCGCATACGGCATGGCACTTCCCCGCAAGGGCCACTTCGCTCGCGCAGTATGGCCATGGTGCATGACGACTATGGGCGACGACTGCCTGGAGAACATGGACCTTTGGTGCGACTATGTGTGCGATCCAGAAGGAGTGCGTACCCTGTGTTGTTTCTGGCCGGGGACGCTCCCGAGCCCCGTGGATCACAAAAGAACATATCCGCTCTGCTCAGAAGAAGCGGGAACTCTTCAAGCGTGCGGCCCGCCTGCAGTGCGCTGAGACACTTTCGCGAGCAAAAGCACTCCAGCGCTCCCTGAAGGCCGACTTAAATACTGCTGAGACTGCATTTGCTAACACCATTGCTTTCCGAGCACGGAAAGAACCAAAGGTGTTCTGGTCCTACGTCAGCCCGTCACAAACTACTCGACAGGAGCCGATCTTCACGTTCAATGGCAGGATAGTCTCCTCACCTAGGGAGATTGCCAACATGTTTGGTAGCCAGTTCGCTTCAGCATTCACACCTGCTTCTACCCCTTCCCTACTTTCCCACCATGACGCCGACATTAACTTGTCGTCCAACCCTGATGTCCTCTCGTCTCTCTCTCTCACTTCCTCAGACCTCGAGGAGGCCCTCCGCTGCATCAAACCTTCCTCTTTCACTGGTCCCGACGGTATCCCTCCCACCTTCCTCAAGATGATCCAACCCTACATTCTTCCATCCCTTCTGGTTATCTACCAATCTCTTTTGGACAACTCTGTCCTGCCGGATTGCTGGCGACAGGCCCTGGTCACTCCTGTCTTTAAGGGCAGGGGCAAGTCACCGAGCGACCCATCCAGTTACCGTCCAATTTCCATCACATCTATCCTGTGCCGCACCCTGGAGCGAATCATCAACAGGCATCTTCTCGACCACTTGGAGCGCCTCCAGCTCCTTCCACCATCCCAGCATGGGTTCCGACGTTCTCACTCTTGCGAGACCGCCCTAGCAACTGTGTCTCAATACGTTAGTGACAACATGGACGGCCTCCTCACCACCGAAGGTGGTCCAGCTGGACTACAGCAGCGCTTTTGACACGCTGGATCACGACTGCCTTAGTAGGAAGTTGTCGGATTGCGGGCTAGGAGGCAGCTTGTTGCATTGGATTGATGCCTTCCTCGCTGATCGCAGTTTTCGCGTAAGGCACAAGGGTTCTGTATCGCATACCCTTTCAGCCCCCTCGGGTGTCCCTCAAGGGTCCGTCCTTGACCCAACACTCTTCAATGTGTATGTTCGTGACATTCCGCAGTCCAACAGGCTCCTCACCATCCAATACGCCGACGACACTACTTCGGCGATGTGGGTACGCTCCCCCGATGATCTTGCCATCATGCAAGCTCACCTGGACAAGCTGGCTGTCTGGTCTGCCACTAACCCCCTCCGTGTCAGCCACGACAAGTGTGCCATGATGCGGTTAAGTTCGGCCAGGAAGGTCCAGACGCCACACTACACGCTTGGAGGGCTCCTTCTCTCAAATGTACACGAGCTCAACATCTTGGGTGTATCATTCACGCCCTCACTCGATTTCAGCTGCCATGTGGCTAAGGTGGTGAGCAAATCTCGCAGGGTACTGGGATTCGCGTCTAGATTTTCCCGGCGTTTTGGACGGGAGACCCTGAAGACGCTGTACACGGCTCTGGTACTCCCTTGACTAGAGTAATGTTCTTCAATATGGAGCCCTCATCAGATACACCTCACTGAGCGCCTAGAAAGTGTGTAGCGCCGCGCGACTCGAAACTTGGCCCGCCACGACCATTCCTCTGACTACGATGAACGCCTGCGGACTCTTGGCTGGCACCGCCTGAGCCACCGACGAACAGTGGCGCGTGTCCGACTCGTTGCTGTTGCCGCTGGCCCTTCGCTAACCGGGTCCTACCTAGCATCAGTTCCCCGTATATCTAGCCGGACAGGCTGTCCTATCCCTCTCCGCGCCCGCACCCGCCGACACGAAGCTTCACTATTCCCCTCCGCGGTGAACTCGTACCTGTCCTTACCAGAGCGCACGCGCCCGCCCCTGCCGGGGACTGGGGACGAACTCCGCGACTTCAGCAGGACTGTGTCGCGTGCCCTCCAAGCTCAATAACTTTACCATTTCTTCCTCCCTTTCATTTGTATATTCATCATCACCCCCCAAGCCTAATATTATTAGTGGCAAAAAAAAACAACAACATGTAGTTATTATAAAAAAAAAAATTTCAGCCTTTACAGTCTGGTGAAAAAGGAAGACCAGCGAAGCTGTACTATAGTGGGCACTCTGGCTTGCCGCAAGTCGGCAAGCCAGAGTGGAAAGGCTCGAAAGGTTGCCGCCGTTGCTCATAGATGGCGGTAGCTGTCCAGAGTTCTGTGTCATCATTTGTTAGCTGACGGACACGATCCTGGGGAAACTAGCCCTTAACAGCTCCGTAGTAAAACTAATTCCTTCGTCACACGCTTGCCGCCATTGAATCGATAACTGAGCGACACAGGCATAGTATCATTAGCGTTAAATTAAGAACAATCATTGAAATCGCAGCCCTAAAGTACAGCAAAAGACTATTCTTTCCTCTTACGATTACGTTTCCATGTTCATTTCGTAAGGCTTGACAGACAAGCCTCTATTATTTAAAGATGTATTCCGAGCTCAGAAAAAAAAAAAAACGGCACACGTAAAAAAAAAAAAAAGATTTATGCATTGGAAACTTCCCTCAACCGCCATGATATCTTTGTCGACCGTCGTCGCGACTCCTAAAAAGATCAACGCAAACATCAAAAAGAAAGAAAACGGGGGAACATCAATCTTTCAATGTCGTCTGGCAGCGTTTGCGTTTTATTCCTTCAATCTTCATTTTGGTGCTTTTGGAGATTTGACAGAGACCGACATATATAAGACACTCGTAAAAGACATGTCGGCGGCTGGAGTCCTACGTGCAACGCTTTACAGGCGTCGGTAAAATGTGAAAATGATGAGACAATCCGGTCAAAGATATTCCGATCCACGAAGCGACAAATATTAACACACACGCGCAAACAAAAAACAAAAAAAAACACATTTTTTTGGTTTAAGGGCGTTTGTTAGTTGCATAATGCGGGACAATAGATAGTTGCAGCAAAGCGTGCCAACGCGAACCCCCCCCGACATCTGCAAAGTTTGAAAATTTCGTCACGTCTGCCGATAAACTGACGCACCGCCGTGATTCACCGTGGAGAGGTTTTCGCGTCCCCTAATGTGCCCCAGATATCGATCATTTGAGCGGGAGCTTGGGTAAAAAGGACACTCTTGTTCAGTCTCCCGAGTTTCTCCCAATTTTTGTCTATTTGCTTTTATTATCCTTACCGCGCAATGTTCCGAGTGCTTTCCTTTGGTTTCATCTGGTGCCACCTGTCGGAATGTCGACCTGCCGGCACGAGCGCAGTCGCCACTGCGATCCGATCAGCCAATCAAGACGCACCAAAAGTGCATCGTCACGGCTCGTCGTCGTCTTTGTGCGCCGCGTGCGCAGAAACCAGATTCGCCAGAGGCGAAGCATCTGCGCGTGCGCAGAGCCGACAGCAGCGCCACCGCACTACCGTGACGTCAAAGAGTTGAGTCGGCCTATAGTGCACTGGCCACATATCGTACCATGGCGTACGAGGTCGTACCATTAAAGCGTAATAAAGACAATGTTACCACCATATCATACCTACAGCGGTTAAACCGGACTAGATACACGCTGTCTAACCGTCCATACAAAAAAAAAAAAAAAGTTTTACTTCGATCGGCGCTATTTCTCGTAACTTTATATCTGACAATGCGGAGAGCAAGTCGTCTGCTTCTTGCGCAGCAGTTGCGGTGACGTCAGAAAGATGCCGAGCTCTGATTGGCTCTGATTGAAAGATAGTGGGTAGACCTCAAAGCAAGCTGCTTTGAGGTCTACCCATTATCTTTCTTTCAGAACTTATCAGAGCTTCGGCCTTCTGATGTCACCACAATCCCTGCAAAAGCAGACGAAATTGCGCTCCGCATAAGAACAGAACGACAAATGGGTATGATCCCAGATGAGAAAGGCGTAAAAATGTGGGGCTATGGCAATGCGAAGCGAAAGTTTGTCTGCCTCTTGCACAGGGGCTGCGATGATGTCAGAACGCCGAGCTCTTATTGGCTGATCGAAACAAAAAGTGGGTAGACCTCGAGGCATCTAGCATTAGAGGTCTAGTCACTATCCTTTCAATTAAAGCCAATCAGAGCTCGGCGTCGTTCTGTCGTCACCGGAACTGCTGCGCAACAAGCCGATGACTTGCTCTCCGGATAGGCCTGTTTCTTTCGGTCATGGGGCGCTGTAGCGTCCGCGAGACGCGATCATTTAATGCTGACATAAAGCGGCGTCCTATAGCGTCCCATCAAGCACGATCCACACACATATACGATTGTCTGCCGGCGTCTGTCCGTGTGCGCTAACGGAGCCTTTGAAAGAACTAGAAATATTTTATATCAACGAAAGAACCGTGCAACTCGCATCTTCATCGCCTTGTCAAAACGTTGCACTTATTTTATTTCAATCTTGTGTTCCGTTTGTTTTTATGTTATAAATTTATATTAACATGGGCGAACATGATGATGGTTTTGATCGTCAGGGGTGCTGCTCAATGGTTTAGAGCTGCAGGCCTGTCAAAATGCCTCAATGACTATCTTTCACCTTGTTTGTTAAATTGTGTATTATTCCGCAAGTTCATATTACGCTGACGAGCATGGTTGGTGATGCACAACCGAAACGCGACCTAAAGATATCCGATCTTGCTCGCCAGGGGCGCTGCTCACAACTTGAGAGCTACACGCCTACCAAAACACTGCAATAAATTTCTTTACACCTGCTTGTTCCTTTTTTTTTTTTTGCTTACAAATTTATATTAACGCGTGGGCGAGCATGGGGACGTACACAACCGAAACGCGACCTAAAAATATCCGAGTTTGCTCGCCAGGGGAGTTTCACAAAACTTGGGTGCAACAGCTAGGCCTATCAAAACGGTCCAAAAGATCTATTTAAACTTTTTATTATTATTATTTAACGAATATATATTAACGTGCGCGAGCACGGTGATGCAGACAACGGAAAAAACACCTTAAAAATCCTGTTTTGTTCGCAAGGGTGCTGCGAAACACTTGAGAGCTTGGAGAGAAAGAGATAGAGAGAAAACGAGAAAGACAGCGTCCGGAACGACACCTTACAAACGTACAAACAGAGACTAACCGGGAGAACTTGTGAGGGAAGTCAGATACAGTGAGAGGGAGAACGTGTGGGGAAGCTCGGAGCTAACGGCCCCCAAGCTCTTCGCAAACCTCATTGAAAATGTGCGCTCCCATTCGCGAGACTGGGAATCCGCTTAACAGACGACGAGAGGCCGCCGCTCCGCTCGTCTGCTGACACAACGGCTGAACTCGTCGGTATGCAAATACGACAAACCGCGCAGGGCGGCATTAGCGGAGCGCGGCAGTTTCTAAGAGCCGGGATGGATGAACACCCGCTTCTCTCGGGAACAACGGCGAATGGAGGGATAAACGCGAGAAAAAAGTCATCGCCATTGTCGAAAATAGAAAAAAAAATATTACGCTGGCTTGATCACGCAGACGGAGAGCGTGCAGCAGAGAATATGTTGCGGATGAGCAGAGAACGCGCTACGTGTGACGTAACGTGACGTCATGAGGTCATACGACGGCGATGTCACACGAACTCATGACGTCACGGGGTCACGTAATGTCATGACGTTCCAGACACTCTCATTGACGTCGCGGGACGTCACGCTCTGACGTGACATCATGACATCAGGTATCACGTGATGTTACAGTCCTCCGTGGCCGTTGTTCGTGACGGTTCTTCACGACGGTGTTCTGATAGAATTGGTCCGATAAAGCACACACACGCACAAAAAAAAAAAAGAAAAACGATAGACTCGAAGGACGAGAGAAGACGAGATCTGCGCGAGAGCTCGGGGGATGATGCGAGACGGAATCGGCGCGAAATCGCCGGCTTATTATCGAGCGCTATCGAAGCATGAAGAAAGCGTTTGAAAGATTGCGCATCCCGCCGTCGGGAGGAGAAAACAAACACGCTGCGTCGTCGCGATAGCTACGTACGCTTGTATTCATCCGCGGCACACACATACCCGTCACGGATCAGGCGCCGGTGACTCGGAGGAGTAAGTTGCGACGGTACTCCCGAACCAAATTTAGCGAGACTTGTCGACTAACTATAGATCTTTCAAAAAATAAAATCGCCTTTTGCACGTTGTTATTTTTGCCTGCTGCCTTTCGAGTATGCGGTGCAGCTCTGTTGTCCAGTATGCATCAGACGCTGCGCATACGTCCACAATAGAGAAATTTCTTCACGCGAGGAATTGGTTTCCCGGTTTTCTCCGATTTTCATAAACCTGGCTTCAATGTTAGTTTTCGGGGTTCATTCGCCGAAAACAACGAAATCCCACCCACTGGGTATTGAAGGGAGAATCGTTTTGTATAAACAAAACATAAACGGCAATTTTTTTTCTTTCTGTGGCTACAACGGTATTTACGGTAAGTAAATTCTTCCTTTCACATTATCAGTCACGGATGTTTCTGATCTGAGAGATACTTCGCCGCTCACACGTGCGCATAGCATATCCCCTTCTCCAAAATTCGAGAGAAAAAAAAACATACATTTCTGAAAACGGGCTCACGTAACGGGTTTCCATCACCCATGCGCGCGTAAAAGAGCAAGTTTTGCCGAATGGGGTTTTCAAATCTTGCAAACGCAAGGGCTTCGCCGAATTCCCCGAACGACACGCATACACGAAAAAACAAAACTCGGACGGGAGAAAGATGCGCCAGGCTTATCTGCATAGGCAATCTCGCAAACTCGACGGAAGCCAACGAAGCCAGTCAAAAACGCGGAAGCACACAATAATGCGCTCCTCTTTCGGACTTTCCGCACAACGTTGCCCTCTACCTTTTCACTTGTCGAAAAAATAACTTGTTTTTTTTTTTTTCTTTTGAACGGCTACAACATTTTTACAACGGAGGTACTGATTATACGGAGTGCTTATCGCTTCGTTGTTTTGCTTTTTAACGTAACATACCCTACTCCTAGAACTTTTGCCGTCCGTCCGGGAACTTCTTACGCTAAATTTAGCGGTGAAATTTAAGTCACGTGACGTAGTGTATCAGGTGACACTACAACTTGACGCCGTAACGTTACGTTACCACGTCGCCAGACGTCAGGTCAGGTGACGTCAAAATTTCCGCTATATTTAGCGGAAATTTCCGCTATATGAGGGAGTTGTAGATCGTTTTCCTCCGCTACGGTATCCGTAAAGAAAACGCCGCAGCTGCGCATGCGCACTGCCAGCCTTGTCTGCATAGTTCAAGGTCTTGTGGCGGATTACGGAGCCCTATCCGGGTGCTTAGCGGGCTGCGGAAACGGTCTGCTACAACTCCCTATTCAGCCGCTACTGCGCTTGCGCGCCTATGTCCTTGACTGTAGAGTTCCGGGTATCGTAGCGGGTTGCAGAAAGCGTTGCGGGACGGCGAAAACGATCTACGAAAACTCCCTAATAACGTGTTATTATGTACTCTTCAAAAATACTGTTTTATGCCTTCTAAGTAGATTTAAACAATAGTTCCTTAAACACTGCAATCCACGCATTCTAGGAATTTGGACATTTGATTTAATTGGATAAAGATCGCTAATATTTTTTCTCTCGTCCTTTTTTTTTTTTGTTACACCAAACATTGTAGACACCGAGCTTTTATTCTCTCCTCCACGCCAATTGAGCCAGCCCACCTTGTTTCCTCTATTCCTATCTGCCATAAGCACAGCGAATTTACTTCTTGCCCTATATTTTCGAAATACACTGTCTTCCAAAAAATCCTCAATATTAGACTTTTCTCACTGTTTTCATTTTTCCATACTTCCTCACAAAGCCACCCTCGATTGCTCCCCACTTGCCCACTTAGACTGATTCCCTTTTTTCTACAGTACTTTTTTTTTATTTCCCTAGTCATTTTCGAAGTGCTAGCTCTCCCTTAATCTATCACCTTATCCCTGTTTCAGGCACGAGTTCCCTATTTCCTTTTTATTCTTAGCCCACCTTCCTTTGTGCCACTTCTAGCTATCCTCTTTTTCGCTCACCTATCCCTTCCTGTTTCCTAGCTTAGAATCATCCCTTCGTTTCCGCTCGTCATTTTCACTGCCTTCCACAATAATTTTTCAGATCTTTCCCTTAATAGTTCACGCTTTTCCCCTGTTTCTGGTACGACTAGCCTATATCCCATTTCCCTAGCCTGACCATTATCCGGGTCACGCCACTCCTGTATATTTCGCCTTAGTTTTCTTTTTTCTTTTTTTTTGCTAACATATATTTTTTTCCCAATTTAGAGTACTTTTACGTTTCTTTTGTCATTTTCTCTACATTCCTCGACATTTTCCAAGTGTTAGCTTTCCCTTCATCCATCACGTTTTCCCTGTTTCTTGCACGAGTTCCTTATTCCCCATTTCTCTCGCCTCACCTTCCCCTCAATCATGCCATTTCTATCTTTTTACGTTTTTAAATTTTTTGCTCACCGATCTTTCCGGTTTTACGATGCCTCGTTAGCATTCAGGTGATCGCGTGCGCCGTGCCGACAACCTAGCAACGCTCTCCCCCTTTCTACCCCCCACCCCTTAAAAAAAAAAAAAAAAATCTCCCTTCATGCGTAATTTCCCCAACTCGGGACGGGTTCATCGGGGCGGCTGAGGCGGCACGCGTGCTCACGCGCGGCCACATTACAAGAGCATCGGTTGAATAGACCGATCTCACCAGCTAGTTTGAGTACGCCACCTCTGCCAACATGCATCGTAGGAGCTGTAGTCTTTCTGCACGCGCGACAACCCTGCTGGAGGTCTGCGCGAGCAGAGCACGAGGCGGCATGAGCTGTCTCGTGAACTAGCGTCTGCCTCCTACGAACTATAGTTATGGCGGCGTCACGCATGCGTGGAACGCTTGGTGAGATCGGTCTATTCAAATGCGGTTTGCATAGCCGACACATTGGAGTTGGAACACCCGATCCATTTCTAGTTCACCGTTAAAATGTAGCTTCGTCCGTACCCTCCGTCGCTTTAATTAGGCCGTGGTCTCAAACACGTATCCTTCTCGTATGACGGTCAGATTGGGGGTGCAAAAACTGTCTGCAGCCATGTTAGAAGCACGAACGAAGCTAACGTGTTTCGAGCATGCGCAAGGCATGTCCGCAGATAATCCTGTTATCGTGTCTGCGGAGAAACTCCGTGTGTGTTGTATGATGTAGGAGCAGCGTGGTTGCGGCTTTAGTATCTTTCAGACTGCCAACTCGTCCGATTTCAAGAGCTCTTGTCTTCTGTCATAGCCTACTCTATAGACCTTTTCTGTGTACTCTCGTCCCCAGCCACCTAACAGGCGTATCCGGTATGGGCGACAAAAAAATACTAAAACGTTTCAACCTGTAACTAGTAAAAAAATAAGGGGGAGGAAAAACGATAATGTGTGACGGTTACGCTTATATCCTAAGTGTCTTCTACTGGCGTGGCGACGGCAAAACAATGTTTTCGCCCATACTGGAAGTGACGACATTTCAAGATGGCGGCGCCCTTGAAGAGAGGGTCTATACTCACAAAGCCTGGCAGTTCGACGACGGAGCCATAGAGTGAACGGTCGCAGATTCGGAGCGCGAGGATCTATTAGCACAGAGCCTTTCGCGGGAAGTCTGGTATTCAGCGCACAGCTTTTGCAGCGGCGAGGACCCGAAGACAGGGTTTTCGAACCCGACGAGAAAAGAAGCGGTAGCGCGAAGAACGCGAGGAGCACGAGCGGACATTCCATCGCTCGGGTGAAGTGTGTTTCGGCGTCTCGCCGCAGCGGGGCGCCAGTCACGTGGCTCTCCTCTCATCCGTTGTGTGCCGCCCTACCTTTTCACTTTTGGGCGGCCGCGTCTCGTGGCGATCTGCCAGGCTTTGTCAGTATAGAGGGGGCTATGCTTCTGTTTTATCTTCCTCTTTCTGTCTCTCTGGTAACCTATGAGGTCGGTGACGGGTTAACAAGTTCAGTAGATGGTCGATTTCCAGATCGATCACTTCATCGTACGAGCGGCCAGAGCACGGCTGGAGGCAACGAGGGAGTGCTGGATGCGGAGCTTCTATCAGATTTTCAGCCTGTCACCAACTAACTATAGGGAACATCAGCGGTTTTTAGGGAAAACATTCTGATGTCATCAAAGCTCTAGTTTAGCGATATCTTTTTTTTTTTTTCTTGACGAGGAAAAAGAAACACGAGGAGGTTGAAACAGCCATCATTCCGATCGCCTGCTTCGTAAAGAACTAAAAAACACAATGATATCAAAAGGTTAACAAAAATAAAGACACACACACGCCCACACAAACTCAGACAAGCCAGTTACATCTGGTCAAGATCACGCCGGGAACGTCGCCGCGGATCGACGGTCTCACACATAAGGAGATTAGAACCGCCTACGAGAGCATATACACCCGCTCCTTTTCCTTCGGGACTGCAGCATAAAGATGCCGCTGACTGTCACTAGTTGCATGCGGTACAGGCGAAGCCAACGCCGAGCGAAGGGACTCGGGAGAAAGGGCAAGCACAAGAAGGCTGGGGAGGAGAAGAGAAATTTCCTCTCGTCTCTAACGTCCCTAGTGCTTTCCCTTCCTCCCCTCGCCCTCTATTGCTCTCCTTTCTTGTTCTGCCTTCATAGAGCCAACTTGCTAGTGCTCGCCCTTTCTTCGCCTGGCGTTGCCTTCGCCTGCACTGCACACAACTAGAGTACTATAGCGCTTTTTCGATCGACGTTGTAGATCTGTTTTATTCGATTGAGCACAAGCCCCTGTTTGAGTCTGTCAGAGAGTGCATTGAACGAAACGGTGTTCTACCGTTCCAAGCCTCTTGCGGCATTTCCGTTGACCATTTTTTGGAACTTCTGGCATTTTACCTAGAGAGCATGTTTGTGCCTTTTGAGGGAGAGATGTATGTGCAGAAGAGGGGAATATGCATCGGGTCATGTGTTGCGCCGATACTGTCCAATATTTTTTTAAGTGTGTGCGGAAGAAAGATTGCCGAGAGGTTGGGCGACGCGAACCGGTGTCGCATCTTCAGATATGTGGACGACTTTCTTGTACTCGGCAGACCCGCCGACGCACCGAGCTGCGGGGTTGAAGAAGTGCTTGACATATTTAGGTCATGCGGGGATGGGTTGTCGTTCACGCATGAAGAGCCAGTGAACGGGCATTTACAGTTCTTGGACCTTAGGCTAAGTCTTGAAAGAAATCACATATGCTGGACATATGAGCCACGCTCTAAGAAGGGCATCCTTCCGTTCAGTTCGGCCCATTCGAAACTTGTAAAAAGAGGAATTGCATCTAGTTGTCTCGAGGCGTCACTAAGAAGATCATGTGCACACACCGCTCAAGCGAGCTTCACGAGACAGGTAGCGAGGTTGCAGAAAGCAGGCTACCCGCAGAGAGTTCTGGTGGATGTAGCGGACACCCTAATAAAAAAGTTTAAAGGCACACGGAGGCAGCCCCGTGAAAGAGCAGCAGTGAGGCCGGTGGTAATCCCCTATGTACACTCACTAACCCACAATCTTAAAAAGGTTGCTGATAGGTACGATGTGCCTATTGTGTTCTCCGCACCAAACAAACTATCGAGACTGTGCCGCAGAATCAACAATCCCCGTGAGTCCGCAGATCCTTGCAATACGAAGCACCGCAACAGGTACACGGAATGTGCCACGGGCGTCATATACGAAATCCCCATGTCATGCGGATCATCGTACATTGGCCAAACGGGCAGATGTTTTAATGATCGCGCCCGCGAACATGCGGCGGCTACACGGGCTACCCCGTCGGGACACCTCGCCATGCATTGCAGCCGTTGCTCATGTACACCGTCATTCAGTGACACAAGGTTTTTGGCCAGATACGCCGATCGGATATCGAGGGAGCTGCGCGAGGCCTTCGAAATAAAAGAAAAAGGCGAGGATTGCATTAGTGACACGTCTGTGTCACTATCGGCAAAAGAGCACACTTTTTTACGAAGGGGGCTACACCGGATGTAGTATGACTGTGCAGTATGACTGTGTTGTTTGCCATGAGCATATAAGAGAGTGGTTTTTTTCATAAACGCTAGTTGCGAGTGCGCCTTGTTTCGTCTCCTTTCTTGTCCTTGTGTATTTTCGGCGCCCTGAAAGTTACTATAGTTGAGCTGCAACTAACATAAGTTGCAGCTCCAGACGGTAGGGCGAGGGAAAGGAAGGCTGGGGAGGAAGAAGCAGACGGAACGCTAGAAAGGAGAGGGGGAAACCTCCTTCTCTCTTTAGCGTTCCGTCTGCTTCCTCCTCTCCCGGCCTTCCCTTCCCTCGCCCTACCTTCATGAGTCGCAAAGGACTATAATCACAGGGAGTAAACTCTGAAAATAGCCAGTGCGTCAACGTCCCCGCACAACACTTGGAGAGTCAATCACCGCAACTTACGGAGGCAGCTCAGCGAACGACGATGCCGAAACATACGTTTAGACCAAAAACGAAGTCTGAGTTGCGACATTAAGCAATTCAAAACGTCACGCTTGCATTGCTTAATGTCACAACTCAGACTGCATTCAGACTGCAACGGGAGTCACAATATATTGTGACTCCCGCTGCTTAGCGTGACTCAAACGTCCGAATTCGATCGCTATCCAGCCCTGGAATCCTACTCAAAGTACGGCCAAAAGCAACTGGGGGTCAACCCCCACCCTGACGTAACACAACTCCAGATTTCTACTGTGACGAAACCGTCACGCGCTTCTCACGCTATCACTGAAATTCACAGCGCACTGAACACAACAAAATACGCCTTTTTCCTTTTTTCCTTCTTGCCCCTTCTCTCTTTCCCCTTTCAGTCTTCATTCCGGGCCATTTGCGAACAGAGCGACTCTTGACGACAAAAGGCTGCCGGAACTTTACATACCCTTTCTCTAGCCGTCTTTTTTTTTTCCCCTCTTTTCCCTTTTTCTTTTTTTTTTTTTTCCTCGATTGCAAAACGCGCTTAAGAGCAATATCGAACGCGCCGCAGGATATTTGAAGCGTTCGATGACATTAGATATTTTCCGTTCCCAGGTTTTTTTGCATGCCTCCTCCATTCTTTTTGTTGTTCTTTTTTTACATTCTTCTGCAAACGCCGCCTCTTAAAAATTCATCAACGGCTGACGTTTCCGACACATCGGAGGGTTTTTAGGAGATCGTGTTTCCTTCCAGCGATATCGGACGCCTGCGTTGCCTCTTCGAATAATGCGTCCAAGCGTAAGGCTGGAGCCATATTGGACCCGCGGAAATGATCTGGTGGAAGTCCCTATTGAGAACTGAAAAAGTATACACCGACCTTTATTTCCGAAACTCCGATAATGCATAAAACGCAGTATTTAGGGAGCGATCGTTTAAATTTGTTTTGAATACATTAAATATTAGTCTCGGGGAGTGAAGAACCTTTATTTTTCTTGAGTTCCCCGCTAAATTTAGCGGGGAAACTGACTTGATACAAAGGTAACCTGACGTCAATTTTCCCCTTAATTTTGTGGGAAGCTAAACTGTTGTTGATTTTCTGGCACTTGACGTCCATTTTCCTGCTAATTTTAGCGAAAAATGCACGGTCGGGCAGACGAAAAAAAAAGTGTGAGATTGGGGGAGGGGGGGGGGGGGGGTTCCATTAAAAAATCATTTCACGGTTTAAATATTACCTGGCTCAGGCATTTCGTCAAATGCAATAATGGTGCGTAAGCACCTCATCACTGTTTTAACCTGCGGTACATTGAAATGCCCCCGCGCCTGCTAAATCATTCTACTAATACTCGGTACCGAACCTCCTGCGCAGCCTCCCTTCCCACGTAGCGGAGGGAGGGAGGGGAAAGAGAGGAGTGCTGACGCACCGCTTACCCAAGTATCACAGTTCTTTGGGCCAAGTGTTTTTTTTTGTTGTTTTTTTTTTTTTTTTGTCCGAGAATTTAGAGCCCCGAAAAGCCCGAATGAGCCAAGATAGAGCCACGCTTGACCTTCTTTGGCCAGACTCTCGGACTTAAATCGCCAAACAAGTGTCAAATTCGGGTTTCGCACGGCAAGTAGTTTGGCTGTCATCTGGCACTTTTGGGGCCCAAATCGCCAAACAAGTGCCAGAGTTAGGCTTCATGGTTGTTTGGTTCTCATGTGGCAACTATGGGCCCAAATTGCCAACCTACCGCAAGAATTAGGCTTCGATGCTGGTTTTTCGGTTCGTACGTGGCATCTTTGGCTCATGCCTGGCACCTTGGCAATTATGTTTGAGCCAGAGAAAGGACGTCGAAACACCAAAGGTAAAATAAGCTCGCACCAACAAACGCCTTGGAACAAAACCGTATTAGCACCAAGTTGAGCCTCTAGGATTGCCAAACTTGGGCCAAGATAGGCGCTTGGCGTACTGGTAAAAACGAGCGAGCTGAACATGAATACTTAAAATCGAAACAATAAAACACGGAGGACGTGGTTGTCCTGGGCTTGTCCTCCGTGTTTTATTCTTTCGATTTTAAGTATAGGCGCTTCTCCGGCGTGCTACCTGGGTACTCAACGAATCGCGCAACGCCATTGGTTGAGCGGGCTGTGACGTCAAGCCAACAGCTGCTTTCCGTCGCTGACACTCTTCACATGGCCTTGCTACGGCGCGACCAACACCAACACGAGCCAGCAAGGCAGGGGTTTCCCCAGGATTCTAATCAGGGGGGGGGGGGGGGGGGGGGGTGTCCTAATGGCTTGGGGGGGGGGGGGGGGAGGCGATGCGAGGCGAGGCTAGATAAAATATAAAACTGTTTCTTTTTTAGTCCACTAGCTAAATTACAGACGTCTATTAACCAAATGCTCATACCCGTAATGTATGTTTCCCTTTCTCTATATATACACCTGAGAGGTGGTGTTTTCTACTTAATCTGAAAAAAAGAATTTTATTTTTTCCTTTTTTGTTTTTTTTAAATTCAAGGGGGGGGGGGGGTGTCCAGGAAAACTGGGGGGGTCTGGGGAAATCCCTGCAGCAAGTTCCGCGCAGGTTTCGTATATAAAGCTAACACTTTGAAATGGCCAACCTCGGTATGACCGAGGCGGAGAGGTATGCACGTATACACGGGCCCTTATTGAAAACTCTTCTGCTGAGAAAATTACTCGATTTTGGGCGAACGGTTCGTTCAAAGCAGGGGGTTAAGGTTACGTGACTTTGATAGCCTTTATGCGTCGATGTGCAACGCAAGTGTGGGCGTGAAAACAGAGTTAACTGCAGGGCAAAGTGTGGTTTTTAATTGTTAAATTAAACATCTACCACATTATTCCAAGTCTGTGCGCGTGAAAATGTTGCGTTTGTTGTGCGCGTGCGCGCGAAGGTCGCTGCGCCAGCGTGTGTTTATACGTCTCGAGAAACGTCCGTATGTTCTTGCGCGCGTGTGTGTATGGGTGTGCGTGTGGGCATTCGCATGCGCGTGTAAGAGCGTGAATGAATGTGGGTGCACAAAAGCGTCAGACTGCTTGTTTGAGAGAAATGTGTGTTTGTGTGAGCGTGTTTGAGTGCGAGCATGTGTGAGTGTCTGTCTACGCGGTTCAGTGCGTGTATGAGACTGTACGTACGTCTGCAAGTGTAAGCGCGTGAAGATAAGTGTTTGTGTGTGTATGTTTGTTAATATGTGTTTGAGTGCGTTGGAGCGTGTGTATCTGTACCTGTGAGTGTGCGTGTGTATGAGTCAGTGTGTACAGTGAGGGTGTGTGTCAGCACGTATGTGTGAATGTGTGTGTATGTTAGTGTGCGCGTGTGTGTGATTATGTGTACGAATGTTTGTATGTGAGTGTGTGCGTGAGAGGATGTCTATTGCAGCGTGTATGTGAGAGTAAAAGTGTATGTGAGAAAGTCTGTTCGTGTGCGTGTTCTTCGCTAAAGAGAAAGAGGTTGTCGTTCGCACCTGTGTCGCCCCGACGTCAACTACTTGCATCCGAGCATGTTCCAATGTAAGCGCGTACGTACGTGCGTGTTAGTGTACGCTGCACACCCCGGCGCAGCCCTGCAGTGTACGCAACCGCGCGGAGCTCTACACCGCCTTCCCCTCCTAATCGAATAGGGTTTTTCTGCCCGAGTAGCGTCCGAGGACCCAACAGAAACCCTGGCCCGCTGAATAATGGAGGAAGCCCTTCTCCTCTTCCCCCTCTCCCCTTCTTAACATTTCTGCCGCCACCTCCAAGTGTGTGTGCCCTGATTGCACCCCCCCAAAACTTTCAGCGACGGAAACAAGGCACACCCCAAAAAAACACACACAGACACAAACATAAGTACATAGAAATTCCTTATTCCGAACATTCGGTTTGCGTAGCAGATATACGCCAGGGAACTCCTTCTGTACTTTCTTCCATTTTTGAAGGTAAAAGAAGAAAGAGAAGAAGAAGGAAACGGAAGGGTGGCGTGCCAACTCTTCGATGCGGACATTTTTGGGGGTGCCGCTTTGTGCGTGATGTCCGGACCTTTCTATGTTGGATGGCGTGTACCTTTCCGCTCCGTTTTCTCCCCCCAGCTTTTATCTTTTTTTATTTTACTTGTGGGTGCGTCGTAGTTTCGTATCTGTGACGTCCGCATAACAAGACGTGAAAAGGGAGGCGGTGAATGCCAGCGGGAGATCGGAGTGTCTGAGGGCCACAGGCCATAGGGACAACCTCCTCCCCACAAAGCCCTCAACTCTTTCCCCTTTAGCAGAGCGAACGATAGAGAGGAGGAAACCACCGGTCAGGGCGAGCGGAGAGCTCCGTAATAAGGGCTTGTCCCGTTTCTTTAGACCCGCAATTTCTCCTTTATAGAGAAAACGAGAAATCCTGAAATCGTACGCGTGCTTTCGGTACAGAAGGCCTAGTTAAAGCTATAGCTTCTCTAATCGTGCCAACACTTAATTTCTAAAGGTGTTGGTGTTGTGTCTCGGTGCTAGAAGTTCGAGCGATCCTGACGTCGCGTACGGAATAATAATAAAACGACAACGTCGGACATTCGCGCTGTATCGTTGATGAATTTCTTTCATTTGCTTTGCAGTTCGGGTAGGATGGAGTTCAGGTAGGGAGGACGGGAAGACTCGGTGAAGCAGAACCGGCTATCTATACGCTGTATAGTCAAAGCTCAAGAAATACAGTGGGGCGTGATTTATAGTGTTCACGCAACTTCGTGATTGGTTCTTGCGCGTTTCTATCGGCTAATGTCGCAACCTGATCGGGTGAGGAGCGATAATGATATGCTCGGGAGTCGACACGTTAATAAGCCGCCACTGACTCTACCACGCGACCAAAGTAGTTGTGAGAAATTAGACAATGTGGGGTTGGTCTGCATTCGCGATCTCTTGATGCTGGTTCGCAGTGTCGGTAAGAACTTTGGCCAGTGGAGTACGACTGCCAACACTGGGTTTTTCGCGTTCACCGCGCGACAGTAATGATACACGGCGACGCGTAAGTTGGCACCGCCTTAACGTGAGCGCATTCCCGTGAGCATTTTGATTGTACACGCACTAGTCATTGCAAAAAGACTACTGCGTATAGCTCGCTCTTTTAAATTTAGACACAAAAAATAGTTGAGCAATCGCAATTGAGATTTTGTTTTCCGCGAAACCATAATTCTTTCCAAAGACTTTGATTAGCTTCAATTTGCTTCGTTTTTTGTATTGTTTTTTTTTTTTTTACGTTTTCGACTTGCCTTCTGTTAGTGTTGGCGAAACAAACTGGTCAATAACGTTTCTTGATCTAAATTATCTTCCTTATTGTCGAGCTTATTAATGATTCTTATATCTTTCTTTTTTTTTGCGTATGAGAAGAATGTAATTTATATCAAACGGTCCCGTATACCCATCCACTCTCATTGCGACAATGCTCCTTGGGCACTACAAAATACACTCAATAAATAAATTTAAAAAACAGCAACTTACCGCTCCTTGGTACTGCTCCACCTGCTTGCCGGTGAAGTACGGCAGTTGCTTGAACGGATTCACCGACACCAGCACGGGGCCAATGTAGGTCTGCGAGAACACGTGGTCAAGGACAACGTACAGGCAGCGGCCAGGTGGAATCGTCGTCGGACGCAAACACGAAGCACGGCGCACATTCTGGGGCCCTAATCTTGACACTTGGCGAGAAAGACGGCAAGAAATTCGGCGGCTCTGATTGGCCGGCGCCAAGGTCAAGTGAGGCGTCGGCCAATCACGGTCGCCAGATTTCTCGCCGACTTTTTCGCCAAGTGTCCAGATTAGGGCCCCTGAGCTTAGCCTACACACAACTTCATTCCGAACGTTTCTACGAAGCGGCTTTTCTTTTCCCTGTGTTACGACGATAGCCTAAAACCGCAGCCACACGGCTCACATACATCGCACAAGAGACACGGAGTTTCTCCGCCGACACGACGGCAGGAATATCCGCGGACACGCCTCAGAAATGTCCAAGCCTGTTTTTCTTCGTAGATATATATGCTTTGGAGATGTTTGCAAACAGTTTATTTGTATGGCCAGTGTGACAGGACATTCATGTAAGGAAGAAACACGCATCACGCAGTGTCTGCGGAATGTCTCTATTTAGAGATCGACGTAACGCCAGTTATGTAGTCTAGCATCATGAACCTTTATTTAAAAAAAAGGAAAAAAAAACATATCACAAAAGGACGACGATTAGGAGAAGTGGGGACAGGATGGGAGCTGTCCCCATGGTTTGTTTATGGGCAGGGAATAAAACTTTATGATGATGTTCACGACGACGATGTAACGCTAGTATCACAGAAAGACAAGCATATAGGTGGTAATTGTGCCGATTAGAACGATCATAATACTGGTAACAATACCGTCTGTGATGATGCTACAGCACGAAGATGATGGTGATTATCGAAAGTGAGCGGAGGTGAAAAGACTGTAGTCTCAAATTCTTTCTCAATAAGGTACAACTTTTGTAACCCGATGATGCCTGAGTTTGACCAAAAGTCATTTTTAAAGCCGTGAATGCGTTTTTGGTTTTAGAATTTCATCATCCTTAACTTCAATAGCAGTAAGCGTCAGAGAGTGTAAACCGAAAGTAGGAAATTCGAAAGTCAGACTCTTTTGGGAACACAAATACAAAAGACGAAAGAAAAAAAAAGAAAGCAGGCATTTCAGTTTTTAAAAGCGCGTATTTCCCCCATTTTCTCATATTAATTATTCTCAAGTACAAATATAAAAAGAATTAGTCTCTTATGTGTCAAAAAGAGAATTATATAAATCTACTAGGCTAGACAAATATGGAAAATGCGTAAAATTACAAAGAGCGAAAGTATCCAGGAGACCTGGTTAGGAAACGTAATAATCTAAACCCTGCGACAAAGAGAAACAAGGGTTTAGAGATTATGGCCCAAAACTCTTCCATTTTCTGTTTGTATGAGCGCCCTTGTGTCCACCACACCCACAGTGTGCGGATGTGGTGGGGGGGGGGGGGGGGGGGGGGGTGTCGTCGTGCTTGAATGTTTGAATGCGCGCGAGTTTGTGAGTGTGAGTTTGTGCTTGTGAGTGCATGAGTGCGTGCGTGTACGTGTGCCTTTTTTTAGTATGTGTGTGTGTGTGTGCCTGCGTCCGTGCGTCTGTGTACGTATGTGTGTGTGCTTGTGTTCTTTTGTTTATGTTGTATGTGCGCGTGTGTGTTTCGATTCGCTTTCGTGAGAGGGGGTGATTTAAGATTACATACAACGCAGATAAAAGTCGTGCCTTGAGATAAGGAGCTCTTCGACACTCATTGCGACCATCAAATTTGCTCCACATTTAAAAAGAACTCAAGATCCTCCATGAGTGCCTTTATTTTTTAGTGTGCCTCCAAGGAAACTCTAGTTTAAAATCCGTTATGCGCATAAAGTGCTTCGCGCCGGAATCGAAAGTCTTCCATTCCAATACAAAACAAAACAAAATCGAAAGCAACCAGATTTGACAACAAAATAAAGTACACTCGCGGATGTATTCGCGCAAAGAAAAAAAAACATTTACCCATATTTTTAGAAGATTGGCACGGTCTGAGATGCGTACAATAATACGAAAACACAAAACAAAAACATGGCATGCTGGGGAGTGAAAGCATCGCAGAAAACATAACATGCGTGCATGGTACGACGAAAAAAAAAAACAAGAATAAAAACCGTTGCTTTTAGTAAGAAGGACCGACATGAGGAGGTTAAGGAGCAAAACAAAATATGGAGTATGCAAATTATTTTGGAGCGAACTGGTCTTATATAGCAACGGGAAAAAAGGAACCAAAAATAAATCTAGGAATTATAATACCAGCCTAAATTCACGACGGGAATACGAGAGGCTTCATTTATGGTAAGTTTTCGTGAAATAAAGTTATATAAAATAATTTAAAGGTCATACATATAAAGATATATAAAACAACGCGTAAATCATAATATTAGAAGCTTAATCTCGACGCGGGGGTTTCTCTGAGCTCACAAATCTGAGCTGAGAACTCTATCTTAGTTTTGCTTCAAAAAAGCTAAATTTGTTTCGAAAGCATGGTTTATTTCTTCGTTCCTACTTTAGTGTCGTTTATCAAAGGGCTGAGAACGTATTTTAAATATTCTTGCTCAAACATTAAACGTCCGCTCCAAAAGAGCAACATATTTTTAAATCAGATTTTTCTCTCTACTTATTAGTTATAATTCACGCAGCTTCAGCTATAAAAATACGTCCGCATTTAAGAAATGACACGTATTAAGGGGAAAAAATAAACAGAATAATTCTACCACAAAATCGATGATTCAGCATAATTCCGAATAAAAAAGAGAAGCATAATTCCGAATAAAAAAGAAAACGCTAATTCTTCGCGCCAAACCTCTCAGACGCTAGCTACATCACTAAGAAAAAAACGACACTTCGCCTACGCCTATGATGAACTACAGCCAAAGCTACGGGGTAGTCGACCCAGTCACGAGCCAGTGATAAGTCAGGTGACACGGAGAGCGCTGATACTGATGCCGGAACGTGGTTTTCAACTGGCAGCTGATTGGTAGCGAGGGAAATGCTTACGCACTGAAAAAACGTCCGAGGTGCAGAGAGCTTTCGGACCCTCGCGTTTAATTAGCGATTATACGACGTTCGTCGCTAAGTTCATTTGCTGAAAGTATTAAAAGAGTGCTTAGCACTTAAGTATGGTTATCAGCACGCTTATGAACGCACAACGTGAGTCATTATCTTTACAAATTCACTTCGTGATTACTTTTTCGGCGCTCTTATTGGCGAATGACGCACTCTCGGCGGCGGCGGAGTGATACTCCGTTGGCCATGACTCGGCACGCCCCGCGTTCTCCGTCGATATTTTGATAGTCGTGCATTTGGCTGGAAATTGGAAGACCGCATCAAAACCCTTTCTCAACTGATAGACAAATTATTTTATAAAAATTAAAATTTGTCCGTGAAGTTATTGAATTTTCAAGTTACGCCGATCGCGAGGGTTCCAGGAGGCGACTGTCTTCCGGCAACAATAAAAAAAATTCCTACCTTTCCCTACCCGTGTACGTCACCGACGCGCGGCCGGACAAGCGACCCGGGCGCGTATATACATTTCGCCGAAAGCACAGAGCAGCGAGGAGGAAAAAGAGAAAGAGAGAGGAGGAAAGGGGGAGAGAGGCCGCCGTGATTGGCCCTTGTAGTCACGTGGTACGCGCCCGGCTGTTCTGGCCGTCACCCCCCGCAAGCCTCGCCCGCGAGCAGACGCCGGGGTCCATATCACATGAGCGAATGACATTTTAGCGAACAGCGACATTTGAGCGAATTGACGTCTTAGCGAATAACGGGGGTGCGCGTTAACCCATCCGCCGCGCTGCGCTTACGCCGCTTCGCGGCGACAGTCTGTGTCGGCTCATTACAAAAATGTGAACCCATTTGGCCCACCTGAAAACGCCGCTTCGCGGCGTCCGACTATTCGCTAAAGTGTCATTCGGTGAAACGTGGGCGTTCGCTAAAATGTCATTCGATCAAGTGAGTGCCTCCCGTGCTCTGCCTAGGTTCGCTGGTTGTACATTGGGAGTCACGGGCGTGTTGTCTACTGTGAGAGCGTCGATCTCACTTCAAAATTTTCAGTTTCCTGGATTACACACTCGCAGCGTACCTTTCACTTCGGCGGGGCCGGCGTGGCAGCCACAGCAGCCCAAAGGCGCCGGCGGCGTCTGCTCGCGGGCGAGGCTTGCGGGGGGTGACGGCCAGAACAGCCGGGCGCGTACCACGTGACTACAAGGGCCAATCACGGCGGCCTCTCTCCCCTTTTCCTTCTCTCTTTCTTTTTTTCCTCCTCGCGGCTCTGTGCTCTCGGCGAAATGTATATACGCGACCCGCGTAAACGCGCAGCGGAGTTCCAGGCACCCGGCGATCGAGATAATTTTTTTCAGAACTTCAAGGTTGAAAGTTCCTTTGCAATGGGTATACTTCGTTTCACCTTATGTTGTACCGCAGCGAAGGCTAGAAGCGCGAGCTCATAGCGTTCGCAGCTGCTCTTAATTCACGAGAGCTTGTGCCGCCGAGATGTGTCCCAGGGCTAGGAGCTCGTGCTTGTAGCCTTTCCTGCGGAACACCATAAGGTGAAACAGAGTATAGCAATATGTGCTCCGTGGTAGATTGAAGAAACAACGCCAAGAATTTTTTTTATATTTTTTACCCTTGTTTTTATGGGAGAAAACAATGCGCTCCCCGGGAGCAATGGAGGCTAGCCACGTCAAGACGCTTTTGCGCGAGCTGTGTGCCGAGAGAACTAGTGTCACATGAAACGTTCTCACTTATGCTCGGAGTATTCTAGAGCTGCGTGCAGCGGGTTGAGTATCCTTCTGCAGCTGCAACAGCTTCAAGAGTGGTAATCGCACATGCAAGCCGGCTCTGACCACAACGACATTTGTCCAAAAAAGGAGTGCTAATAATATCGAGAAAAATGGGGCACGTTCTAGCATTATACTCGACATTTGGCGCGATCACATTTGTTGTTCAAAATTGCTTCAGTGATTCTTTTTTCATAAATATTATTTTTGTTTTGGACGTCGAATCTAGCTCGGGCTACTCACGGAGTTCCACTCACGCGGCCGATCTCTTGACGAGAAGTGAAATGCCTAAAGAAAATTTACGTCAGAGTTTAGACACGACTTTCGACGCTAGGCTATTTGTGTGTGGTAATACGGAGCTTTAGGGAGCAGGTGTTGAGCTCCATTAATATACGATGGAGCCGTCGCCTGGTTTGTGAAATGGTTGGCGTGCAATATTCTCTCGCAGAAGAGGTGGTGAAAACGTCTTTATCTTATTCTATTGCGGAGAAGTGTTATTTAGTGCTGAAAAGTGTTTTTTTTTTTTTTACTATGAAAATATTAACGTCATTGAGGGGAGGCATGTAAATGTTTCAGCTAATGAAGGCCGTGCAAAACGAAAACTTAATTAAAAAAAAAAAGATCTTAAATAGAATTACCCATTTCCAATCTGCACTCGTGATGAGTGTTGCAGCGCATTGCATTATATTCCGACAGTAGTGAAAAACCAAAATGTAGGTTCCATGTTTTGGGGGAACTTTTATTAACTTATTTGGAATTAAAAATTTTATGATGCGTTTCTGTACTTTGCACACTATTGTATCTTCAAGCAAATATTCTTCATTTGAAGATGAATAGTGTATTTATGTATTTAATACGCCTTTCATTGCACCTTGATGCTTGGCTTGGTGGTTGACGAGTCTTAATTTTGATTTTAGCACGGTCTTCATGAACGGTAACCTGCCATGTATCCTACACTAGTGTGCCTTAATTTGCGCTTTGGTTCGGGTGATGACAACCACCATTTTGTTCCGAACGCTTATCTTTATTATTATTTTTTGTTTGTTGTGAAGCGAGTGAAAAATCATGGAAAGCCCTTCGCTTTCCACACTTTGAAAGGCGAGCAAAGTATGCGCCACAGGCAGGAACGCTGAAAATGGCACCGACCAGAAGCGCTTTTCTGGAACGGTCTATAGATATTTTGCTAAATTAGTTAAGCACCAAGGAGCATATGCATGCTACGAGAGTAGTTACACGTGCTGGCGTCTTTAACAGTAACTTTACTAAAGAAAAGCGTGTTCCTTCGGGGAAGAGGAGCGTGTGAGGCACTTGTACCCACATTTCGAGCATTCTCCGCGGTGCTCGGGTAATTTGTCGAGAAATGTATTGCGTGACCCTCGGACCTTCCTTCGCCAGCGTAACTGACAGCTTATGATAGAAGAAGAGTGAATTTGATAGCGATTTCACGAAACTTGCGAGCCGCGGCTTGAGTGTAGCGAGCTGCAAAAACGGTTTTCTCAAAATAAGAATTGCTTCCCTTTTCTTACTTTCTCATAATTTAGCCCGTAGGCCAAGGTCATACTCTATGCAGCTGGAGATTATTATCAACGTTAGATAGCACGAATGCCTATGTTTTCTCGCTGTCAGATGCGAGAAAGGCGGGCGCGAGCGTACCAGATTGTCGGCCGCGCGTCTCTCTGCCCGCCGGTGACGTCACATTTGGGTGGCGGGGAATACTGGGAAAAAGCTAGGGAGAACGATGTTGTGGTTTCGGCAGCGAACGAGATATTACTTTTTTTAATTAACTAGAGTGAATCTGGGGGAACGAGTTAGCATTTCGCAATCAGGAAGCCATCCGCATTCGGTTGATGCCGTTGAATTAGGTATATATTTAGGTCAAAAAAGCTGTGGAGGTCCGCTTTAAAGGGGCACTCAAAGGCGTTTTGTAGAAGCTTGTTTTTTTTTTCAAGGCATATTGTTTGTTTGGCTTTAGTCAATAAAAATGTCCAGTTCTAGATGGAACGACGTCCTAATAAACCCAGAGCAATAGAAATACACGGGCACTATTTTCTCTTGGGGGGGAGGGGGGGGGGGTATTTAGGGTCCATACTACCTGCTTAAAATTTGACCAATGAAATTAGTTCATTGCGTGAAGATTCCGAACGTTACAAGTATTGATCTAAAACCGTCAAACCATTGGTTGTAGGACAAGTAGTACAGCGATTGTTGTTTGAAAATGCCGTTGTTGTTTGTTGTTTGAAAACGTCTGCTCCAAGCAGCAGAAAGAGGGGCGAGTGACGACCTTTGATTAGATTTTTAGTAGGAAAATCGGCCATCCATGATTGTAATTTCGATTTTTTTAAGGATGCTTGGAGCCCGTAGATTAAGTTTTCATCGTAAATACTAATTACTAATACTCTATTTGTACTCGGTAGGGATCTCAGAATAGACGATCTCAAAATCCACTTGACCAAGCGTGGAGGTAGGAAGCTTCTGGAGGTGACATGACGCCACCGAAGGTGAAGCCGGAGGAGACTTTTGGTTTTGAGAGACGCGCTCCCAACGATGACCAAAACCAAAAGTCGCTATTGGACGGACTTGAGCACCCCTGGGGGCCGTTCCCATCAACCGCGACCTCTGCTTCCGACTCCACTTTGGCTTTTCTCGTTTGACCGGCTTGAGCCGGCATGTCGCCTCCTCTTATTCCTACCTCCATGTCCTTTAAACTGCCAGCGACTATGCCGGCAAAAACTAAGGGAGAGGGAGAGACGAGAACGCGTCGTAGTGGGAAGACGCGATGCTATAGCTAACTTTGACACCACTGAACTCGTCGATGCTCCGTGTCACTAGGTGTGCTCCGTGTCACTAGTTGTGTACAGTGCAGCCGAAGGCAACGCCAGGCGAAGAGAGAAAGGGCGAGCACTAGAGAGGCGGGACGGCAGAGGAGGGCAATGGACGGCGAGGGAAGGAGGAGGTAGCACTACGGACGTTAAAGTGGAGAGGAGGTTTCTCTCCTCCTCCTCGGCCTTCCTAGTGCTTGCCCCTTCTCGCCTCGCCTGGCGTTGCCTTCGCCCGTACTGCGAACAACTAGTGACACGAAGTGAGGGAACCGTACGATGGGCCCTCCGGCATGACATGCGCATTTGCTACCGCAGAAGACTCCTACATTGTAGCGTATCGGATGTGCAAAAACGGTTCCCCGGTATTCGCTACTATTAGCCCCGACAGCGAACATAAGTGTCGCTGCGGTCGCCGCGCCCTGATTGAGTGAAGTGTAGGGTGACGTCAGGGGAAGGACTCCGCTTTGCGATCTCGCATCCGGCTCTCTTTCCTGCCCCCGTTTCCTGGTTTGCGATCATGCTGACCTACTGTTTAGTGCTGCAATGCAAATCCCGAAAAGCAGCCGGTATCAGGTTTCACCGCCGGAAAATATCGAGGTTAAAGAGAGTATGGACAACGAAACTAAGGATGGTAAAGACGCCGTCAACGTTTGCCGTTGTGTGCCGCAAGCACTTTGAGGAGCGGGACTTCGTTTACCCAGTGCACGAGGCGCCGGGTTAGGCCGATACCGACGTGCTTCCGTACTTTTACTAACCGTGTTTGTGACTTTTACCTTGATAATTAGGTTACAAATCTCAAAAGCTATCGGCGGAGGCAATTCCACTGATGAACCTCCCTGTCAATCCACACGGCACAAGGGCGATCGGATGCGAGAGGTCAGTGAAGCGGCGGCGTAAAGGGCTGTTTATAGTCCGACGTTGAGCGCAGTGAACGAAGCGTAGCGTATACAACGCGCGCCTTTCATTGGCCCGCGACCAGGAACTCGATATCTGCGACCAATCAGTATCAGTGTGCGCTGCGCTACGCCGCGCCCGTCGACGTTACGTTGAAGTACAACGTACACTGTAAAAAATAACCGTTAAATTTACGGCGGTATACGCTAATAAAAACTGCGAGTACGCCGTGAAAAGGAATTACCTCAAATGCACCGTAAACGAGCAAAAAAGAGCGAGAGGGAAACGCAAAACTCCTTGGAGCAAGAAAACAGAAAGAAAAGACGCGCATCGCTAATTGGTCACCACGCTTGGCCTTCGGAAGCAGCGACGGGTGCTGCGGGAACCCAGAGAGGCTCCTCTCACCCCTTCACCTCCTTTCTTTGTTCTTCCTTTCAACATGCGACGCCGCGCCAGCCAAGAAAAAAAGAAGAAAAAAAACAGCTAAGAGCCAACAATAGAGCAACAATGCGACGGGCGAGATTCGCGGAGGAAAGCGCCCTTGGTTGGGACAACGCGGGAAGAAGTGGAAGAAGCGGACGTTCGGTTCATTTTCCCGCCCGTTTCCGCGCCATTTTGTCCTCGTTCGTTCTTGGCATTCCCGGCTTTCTGTGCACCTGAAAATTTGGAGCGGAAGGCAACTGGATACTCGAGACAGGTATTTCATTATCAATCTGTTGCCTGCTTGGCAAGGATAGTGTGTTGGTGGCATCTATACAACACCCTAATAAGATGTTTACTTGCAGAATTTGTAGTTTCTGTTCAAGCACGCTGCTGGTTGCGCAATTCGAGGAGCACGTTTTCAGTTCTCGAAATATTTCGTGTGTGGACGAAGGATGCTGTCGCCAGTTTGTTACGTGTGATGCTCTCAGGTGTCATATTCTGAGAAGACATAGGCATTCGAACGCCTAAGGGTAAGTTCGGTTTGCTTCGAGGATTTTGGAAAGCTTTCAGTGCACTTTGTCAGCATGTTTAGAGGAGTGCCGCACAAGGGAGGCTTTGCTAAAACATCTAAAAGGCCACATCACTGACGGTATTTTGGGTTCGTGTACGTGCTCCAACTGTCAGAAGGTATTCGGTGTGAAATCATAGTTCACGTCACATTTGAACTGGGCGCATTTACGAGGGACGGGTTTATTGGGTACGGCGCATCGCCTGCAGCCCCGCTTCAGGTTGAGGACCCTTCGACTCGGTCGACTAGTGCGGATTCTAATTAAGACGGTGCTGTTAACGTGATGCATTCCCCTGATGATAACTACGACGTGTGAATGTCTCTCTGCGGAAGAAAAAAAGAAAAAAACGTAAAATACAATCTTGTTTTTTTTTTATTATTATTTGAAGTTGAACGGAAAGCTTCTTATGCCGGTATCAACCGTTTAAAAAAAACATTTATGAATTTCAACGTCGGCATCTCTTGTAAAACAACGCATGTTCGGGAAACTTGCTGAAAGCCTTCAAAACGTGCTTGGTTCAGTCGAGGCTACCCCAGTTATGCGTGACATTGAGTACAACGTTATGTACCTGAATGCTACCGTCTTTCTTCCAGAACAGATGAGGTCTGCATATTTGAGGAAGCACTTATGTGGAAACAGTGAGTATGTACATGGGACGTAGTCGTGGCCAAAAGGACCGGTTTGCGCCGCATGTCCCCGTTAAAGAGACACTAAAATACTCCCTAGAAAACAAATCTGGGCCAGGTATCTACCGAGCCTCAAAACGAATCCCACTTACCCGGTCTTTTGGAGGAATTCTGTGATGGGCCTGCCACTAAGGCCAATCAGTAACTGACATGAATCAAGATGCACCACCCATCTCCCCAAGCATTGTAGTTCATGGTGAGCATTCACTGATTACTTTCCGAACCCTAAGTCATCAATATTGCCTATAATTTTATAATGATTTTGAACTACAGTTATAGTTCTGCAATTTACTACATCTTATATCTACCTTCCCGCCTTTTGTTTTATCATTACTTTCTTTTCTAGGGGAAAGCATCTGCTCAGCCAGCATGCACTCAATCTTCATTGATGGAATAACTGTGATGGACGGAATTCACATGTTCGACCACGCACTGGCTGTATTATTCAGCGCGTACTATGTTTTCAAGATTGCGTACACAGAAGAGATTGAACCACATTGGAGTTTATTCAAAGGTATTGAGCTCATTTGTGCTTCTTGGCATCATTTGGTGTGTTTTTGTTCGTTTGTATATTTCATCTCATCTAACATACATTTCAGCAATTGTTCCAGACGTGAGCTCCTTGTTTTAGAATGTCCATTGCTTGCATCAAAACTTGTGCTGCGAAAGTTATTGTCAATGCTAGAGCCATGCTAGGGTGAGATAGTATAGAATAAGAAGCAAGTCTGATCATTTTATTTCGTGTTCCCTGTCCTTCGCTTACTGACATATATTTGATAGTGTACGAATACACGCTACCAAACGATATTTTTAATGTGTGGTACTTTTCGTTTAAAATTCAAATATAATTAGCTCTTCATAGCATTGACTCCTTTATAACTTAGGTACCTGCCTCACGACGCCACCGGCGACTATAGTCTTCGTTCAAAAAGACTTAAAATGTGTATTCAAAATAACAAGGCTTTTCTTTCCACTTTCAATTTTTACGAAACAAAAAGATAAATCAGTTCCAAGGGCTGCTGTTGCAGCTTTAGATCCAGTAGGGATATATTTTCTGAACTTTAACATTTTCAATATCCCGAAGATGTGGAGGTCTTGCTAAAAGTGGTTCAATTAAATATTTGTTACATAATATTAGCAGTGTGTCCATTCAAAGATGTGGAAATTGCTTAACATAAAGACAACTAATTTTAGAGCAATTTATTAGTGTAGAGCGAGAAAAAAATATTAATGATCTATTTTACTGTTCAAAATTATAATGATATAATGTATAATGTGTTGCGTTGAGAGTTGAGAACTGGCAGATATTCCCTTTCGTTCTTTATTTGCATTTTAAAACTCATCAAAATATGTAATTAGGTGAATGGCTGATCGGTCCTTAACCTGGTGTGAGATTGGTAAAAAAAGTGTATGTGAATTTAGAAGTTCATATGGGGGAGTATTATTAACCTACAATACTGGGTGCTAGGCTACTTGGGCTTAAACCCAAATAAATCATGAGAAAACATACGTAATCGTGAAGGTTCTTCAGTGAATCGATGACATGTCGGAATATAAATGGAAATGCAAATAAATATAACATCTTTTACTTTCCTTTGACAGCACGGGTCAGAAATATTAATGCATCGAGTGCTGCTAGAGCAGCCGACCTCGCCGCAGACAAAATTGTCTGTGCATGACTGCTTATTCACTCTAGATATGCGCAATTAAAGACAGTTGAATAGTGCAACACAACAACCCCAAAATACTTCGCCGAGCTTTTTTTTTACGCTGTATGGTTTACGCGGTTCAAATGACTATAATGGTGTGGTCCAGTAAGATAGTTTCCAACGTATTACGGTCGCATAAAAATGGACCGTAAAATTTACGGTCAAATACCAGGCAGCTAATGCTGCCAAAATTATACAGTAAAAATAACGGTGCACTGTAAATCTGGTTTACGATAAATTTAAACGGTGACCGTAGAAATCTACGGTCGCCGTTTAAATTGCACCGTAAAAAGAACGGTGCGCTGTAAATCTGGTTTACCGTAAGTTTAAACGGCGACCGTAGATTTCTACGGTCGCCGTTTAAATTTATCGTAAACCAGATTTACAGTGCACCGTTATTTTTACTGTACAAGTTTGGCAGCATCAGCTGCCTGGTATTTGACCGTAAATTTTACGGTCCATTTTTTACAGTGTACCTTAAGTGTTTCAGACGCTGGAATTCTGTTCCTTGCATTTTCATGAGCAACGTGAATATTACACCCCGCTTTGCAGGCATTTCAAATGGCGTTTATATCAAAGGCCTTCGGGTGGTCGGCAAATTAGCTTCCAATTAATCCCGACTCTGCGCGTGCCACTCTGTATGCGCTGGTTCCCGGATGTTTTAAAGATCATGGGTCTGAAAGCCTTTGAAGTGCTCGTGGAACAGGGTTGCTGTACATAAATATAGCTTCTTCGTGAATTATTGATAGAGTTCGTACTCGTATGCAGGCATGTTTTAGTTTTTAGAAGATGCGCAATTAGTGGAGATTAGTTTGTATGGAGAGAAACGGCCGAATCGCCCCCAGTTGCGTGTATGAGATGTATTGAACTGCCAGAAATATGCACAGCAATAGTGCCGTTATTAGGAACATTTATACGTTTTCCTGACATTGTTTCTTTATTCGAGCCTGCGCATTCAGAAAATACACCGTTTAGTTTGAATTGTCATTTCCAATTAAAAGAGACAGTGCTGCAGGTTTCCAAAAGCTTCCTCAGTCTATGAACTCCCTACAGTTGGACTCTCTGACAACAGAGGAAACCAGAAGGAACAGCAAGTATATTCGAACGGCTGTCCAGTGAAGATGCCTAGTAGCAGAAAATGTGGAAGCTGTGAAGGTTGACAGTTTGCGCGAGAAAAGCTTCTGGTATTTTAGCTTCAGGACAATTCGATTTAGCTAAAATCTAGATTTTAGAGCCTATAAAACGTATATTGTCGAGAAGGGAATAATACCGGGCTAGACACCTTCACATACGTTCGTTGTACAAGACTTGAGCGATATTATAAACAAGTCTACAGATACCACCAATGGGTCCATTAAAATACTATCCGAATCCAGCAAAGACCAAATGCGTGCAATATGAACAGATATAAACAAAACAACTGGTATATGCCTGTGTTTCTTCTTTATTTGTCCCTGTACTTGGTCTGTCTCACTTATGATTCTCACTCCGTGGCATAGGCTATATTTAACATGTTGCCCGAGCAGCACGCAGCTTTTCTGCTTCGGCGTTTTTGTTTAAAAACAGAGATACAAAAAAAAAATAGCCTTAATAACCTGCCAATTCATTCAGACCATCAACAGCATTGATTGTGTGAAATGCAAATCTATAGTGATTCTCCTCCAATTGTGACCATATTTCTTCCCTTTCATTTACCAGCTGCGAATCGTGCGTCGCCTGCCCTGTCAACCATGCCTGAAATGTTGGTTGAAGTTTCGCCTGCAGCTACAGATCATACCTCAAAAAAGTCACATACCAAAATTTACACTTCCTACGAAAATCACGCACAAAAAATTAAATAAAACGAGCGCGCCGACAGCTAACGCCGTCACAGTCTCCAGAGCGCGAGCGGGGCAAGTCGGGGACAAATTCTGTCCTCGCCGTAACGTCACCCCGGTTCACCGTAAGGGGGCGCCATGCAAACTTCTCGGGGACAAGTTAAGAGTAAAGTGGAAGCTCCTCCCACCCCTCTCCCCTTTGGATGAGCAAACATTGGAGAGGAGGCGACTTGCTCTCCAGCGTTAGCTCTGCCAAAGGGGAGAGAGGTGGGAGGAGCTTCCACTTTTCTCTGCTGCACTGGCCTTCATCTCCACTGCACTCGTGGAACGCGTTAGAACGCGAAAGCCAAAACGCCGGCGTTCTGCGTCCTATCGCTTTCAACGAGTGCAGAGGAGAAAAAGGGCAGCTATAGGTCTAGGTCTACCCTCTAATCGTTCCAACCACAGCTCAGCGTTCTGGCATCCCCGCGCGCGCTCGTCGTCTCCCATCCCTCCGCAGTCCAGTAGCTCGGCATTATTCGCCCGGGTGACAAGCGCTATTCGGTCGCTGAAGGCCGATGAAACGCAAGGTGTGACGAGTTTCGGACATCTCATTATCACTCTGCAACCAATGAGAACGCGGTATTAGCGTCGAAGATACAATCACGAAGCGAGAAGTCCAAACATTATAAGTCACCCCCCTGCGTTTCTTGAGACTTCAGTGACTCTATAGATACCGACCCCAGACTACATGGTGCATGGAACGCGTGTCCGAGTGTGTTTAGCGCCCGCCCAAACATCAAAAGTGGTGCCGAAGTGAAAACAAATGACGTCACGCTGTCGGACGTCGCGATCCTGGTGGTTGGTGGTCGTTGAAATGCTGGCTAACGAGGACGAGCGAACGCGAGTGTCGCTGTCGTCGCTGCCTCTCAAACACCTGGCTTCCGAAGGTATAGACCCTTTTCATGTTTACAAACATGAACTGCCTCCTGCGTCCCAAGCAACTTCCGGTCGCTCCGTCTTTGAAAGTATGTCGAGCTTGCCTATGTCGCCAGTGCTAGAAAGCATAAACGCTACACGCACATCAAAGTTGGAGATTTAACGAGGGCCCTCGGCTGGTCAATTTAACGTCTTGGAGGAGGCAAGTTGGTTTACAAGAGTATTCGAAAATATTTATCATATCTGGGGGTTCTGCGTTCTTTTGGCGTTCACCTGGAGAATTGGTGGTTAAACGTTTCATCAACATTTCAAACAGCGGTGTTAGGGTGGGCTTTGTTCATACTTTTTATGAACCGGAAGTTCTCTGGGACGTCAAAGACTAGAACAACTCCTGGTGGAGAGAGCGACCGGTAGCGGAAACGGGCGTCCGCCACATACACCTGGGACACCGCGAGGATCGCGACACCGGCGACACCGTGACACATCTATGACGTCACGAGGCGGTAATCGAGGGACCGTTTTGTTTGGACGCGGTGGACGCACCAGTCGGAGACGCCTTACCGGACCCGGACAAACGTCACAACTGAACTTCGGTCGGAATCAGGCCCAGCTTCTCAAACCGCCTCGGGAATTGGAAGAACAACTCTTCATCATTTAGTTGCCCCCGCACCCCCTTATTATTAATGTGCTGGTGTCTCGAATTGCCTATAGAGATCTCTGTAGTAAACGTCGCAGTCCATTTTTTTTTTTTTTTTTTTAATTTAATGTCGCCTTTTTATAAACCCGGTAAAACAACAAAAACGTTAGCTCCGTAGTTTTCGCCACCTGGAGTAAAAAAAAAAAAACCCAAAAACCTCTGTCGTTTCTCCTTCCTTTCATAATTTCTCAACCACGAGAATTAATGGGAGCCCTTCGAGCATCCGACACATCTCCTGGCCATGATGCATGGGCATGGGGAACGCAATCTTTTCAGAATGAACGGTTTCTCAAAACTCTTCGAGAAAGGAAACATAAAGTAATGAAAACGCAAGAACAAAAAACAATGTACGTTCTAATTTTGTCCGCTTTTTTTTTTTTTATATGAATGGCACTCGACATCTAGCCGCGCACAAGTGGTGCTGAGTTTAAGTAATACGCCCAATTGGCCACTCACGGCTTCGCGTTTGCGCGCAAACGTACCTTTGGAAACAAAAGAAACTAGACGAACGAGAATTGTTGAACGGACGATGGATGTCACTGGTCTGACCCTTTCGAATCGGGTGGCAGCTTGCGCCATCTAGCTGTTGAAAATTATCGTCTATAGAAGAAGATGAAGTGGAGGAGATCGACGACGAAAAAGAAGGGACGATGACAGCTACGGCGCTCCTTCAGCAAACGGAACCATCATGTAAATATTGTATATAAATCCTTTCTTGTTCAAACTAACTCGACGCAGTTGTTCCCCTAATGTAACGCAAAACTAGCCACTGTTTTTTTTTTTTTTTTTTCAACGGGTAGTTTTACCCGCCAAGTAAGCCCTCACTTGAGAACAAGTAGAACACGTGTAATGAGTAGTTTTTGCGTGTCCTAAACAGACACGTGTTACCTCTCCAGTAAACGGGATAGTGATTACCGATTTTGATTGTACATTAATTCGGAACGCGTAAGAAGAAAATTCAACGTGTTTGTCGAACGGGGCGAATCTATCATCGTCTAATGATAACATCCTGCGCAGGTCTTGACCTCAAGGTGGTATTGGCTTAAGTCTATGAAGCCTACATTATGGACTCGTGTTAATACCCTTTGACTCCTGTACGCAGGGTCGCTAAACTCGTCAAACACAAAGTTGGGAGCCGAAGTTCGCGGAGAGTGCTGATTGAACCCTCGCGACGATGGCGTTACGCGGGACGAGAGGTTTGGGTCAATCATCCGAACTCTCCCGGTCGCTCAAATTCCAGCGAGATTGTGAAACACAAAGTCGTAGCGAACTTCGTCGGAGCGCGTGCGAGCAACATCGTGGCGCCGGCCGATTGACAGGCTGCGCCGATGACGTTGCGCCCGCGTGTCCCTACATCCCTACGCCGCGTTAGAGTCAATGCTGTCTAGATTGTCCCTAGGCGGGCTGTGAATACTCGAACGTTCTCGTCGCAAGATTGTTGTTTGAGGAAGTTATTGATGTCGACAAAGCGACGCTTCACAACTTCGGGGCAAAGTTATTTGAGACCCAAATCTTCGCTTCGGAATCGAGGCGAAGATTGAACTTCGTGATATTTCGGAGCCGTGCGCGGTGTACGCGGCTGTAAAGCTCTACAGAACTTAAAAGCGCAAAGAAAAAAAAAACACGGAGGAAGAAGCGACACATACAACATGGGGCAACAAGGGGGCAACAAAAACGACTCTATTACTAAAACAATTAAAAAACGCATTATAAAGCCAAAAACGTAAGAACCTCTCCACCACCGCAAGAACCGTTATAATGGCCAAAAACGACGAAGACCAATAACATCGATGAAACAGCAAGTATTACATTTAAACATGCCAGAAAAGAACCCATTTAAAAAAAAAAAAAGAAAGATTGTTTGGGTAACGACCCATCCAAATCAAAACGTCCCCTAAACAGGAGATCTAAACGAGTATACGGATTCAGGCAGCTTTCTGTTCACTGACACTGCGATGGGAGCCGCGCGATGGCAAAACCAATCAACCAAAGCCTTCCTCTCATCACCCGACTCCGCTCTCTGCACGCGGACATGCGTCGGAACATGATCCCACGGCCGAAGACTGGTTGAGCGAGCGCCTATAGCTTCTTCCACCACACTGTCGGCGTAGCGTTGAAGGGAGGATATGCGACGAACCCCCGTTTGAGCCCCAATTTATCTACACGCCCCGCCCTGTGCTCCGACTCGGAGGAGACAAACAAGGTCCGCATCTTGTCTGCATCTTGTTTGCTCGTTTGTGAGTCCTTACCGGCGGTTTCTTCGAGGCACGGCTTTTCCGAGACGTTTAACAACCGCCTACCGGCTCCGGCTTCCGATTTGTAGCATCTGCACTTTTTTGCTGTTGTAATGATCCGCTCCAAGCTTCCTTTTGTATAGTTCTAACTTTTCAGGCTTGTTTATGTATAGTACGAGGAATTATGTTTTTTTTTTTCACTCTCTTTTCTAATCTGTGAACAAAAAAAAAAACGTTAAAAAGCGAGTTTTTTTTTATTATTTTAGAGCATATCAATATTACAATATGCAAGAGCTTTTTTTATTATTATTCCGTAACCCTGCTCACAAGGCCGAAAAAGGCTTATGCGGGGAATGATATCTGTATGTAGAAACTGAGACAAAAAAAAATATATTTATTCGATAATTTATTGATTTATTCATACTTCCTCGAGATGTCTACTCTGCTGCCTTATTATTTAAAAAAAATCACAAATATTTGAGCGTGTCTAGGCGAGAAGTTAAGAATAATACACACTGTCAGACAGAATTCTGCTTGTACTTCGTGAGTACCTTCTGACTTATAAATTATAAGGGCCATGTGCTTGCTGCAGGTACAGTTTCTTTCACACAAAAGCAACCCATTTTCAAGTTTGTTCATTTTTACAGCTTTTTTACGGCTATGCATAAGTCGCATTTCAAGAATGCAATTATTTTTAGCCTTGTTTCGACGCGTCTCCCCAAACGCTGCTATGCTGCAACTACAAAATCAGATTACTATCATAATTATTCTCTCGATATATTTTCTTCGCAAGTTATTCATTCGTTGGAAGATATCGCCCTTCATGAAAGAAAGAATTCACAGCAATGAAAACTAGCGCTGGGAAATTGATCGGTTAACCTTCCGATTAAAAGAATAATGTTTTAATTAGCGATAAACGTTTTTTAGCGGTTAATCGTTTAAGTTATGAGTTCGAAATTTCGCGGAGAAAGGGAAAACACGTTATTTTCTTCTTGGCGCTCATTTACGTATTTTAGAGGGCCGGATTGTTGTACTCCACGGTAAAACAAAAACATGCCCTACGATTGCAACTCATGTCTAAAAAGTACTGTACAAATATTTTATTGTTAAAATAGTTTACCCGTGTGTCTTTATAATAGGCGTTAGAGCGTCAAATTTCAAGTGAAGCTCCATGCCACCATAAAGGGCATAGCAAGAAATATTTAAAAGAAAATCGTGCAATTTTGACATATTTTTCAAGTTATGCCTGAAGTTCAACGCAACCGACTAATAGATTAATTAATCGATTAGGAAGTAGCGACTTATCGGGTTAGAATTTTAGTCGACGTCCTGCAATAAGAAAATGCCGCTGCGAATATCACCCCCCTAACACATTCTAACTTGCGTGTTATGTGGTGTTGCTATTATCACAAATCTACGGATATACATTGTTGACAAGTTATTTAGTCGGCGGAACACACTGCCCCACATAAAATAAAGGATGCGCAGCAATGAAAACTCAACTGCGAAGACCCGCTACACATTCAAAGTTGTGTGTCACGTGGTGTTGTCATCAGTGCAGCAATACACGGGGCACTATACCCAGTTCATTGCTAAGCTGCCAGAGTCGTGGGAGCTACACACCCGTTAGAATAGCCGAGAGTCGGTCTTACGCCACGCGTGATCACATGCACTCTCTGGGCAAGCTCGCGCAAGGTGAGTATAGAGTCAGGTGACCACAGGCGCGGCGATTGATTGGTCCCGCGGTCACGCGGCTTCCGACGCCCCGCACGGCTTATCCATAAACGGAGCATTAACCAATGAGCGGCTCTCGCGTCACGCCGCTGTGGGGGCGCTGCTGTCGCCACGCGTCTGCGCACAAGCTTCACCTCACATATTGTGTCTGCGGACGCGAAGTGCCCGCACCTGCTGTGGGCAATCGTGCCTGCTTTTGTACGCAAACAACGCGTATACCACCGAGTTGCACAATCGGAAATCGCGACTGGGTGGAAATAACCTTTAAACGAGGCTTATAAATTCATAACCGAAGAAAACAGAAAGGATACGAATATCTGGTCCTCGAGGTACCGCTTGCGCAGGTTGTCAACGATGGATTCTTCGCTGACCTTGGGGAGCAGCACCATGTCGTCCACACCACTGGTGCGGTACTGGTGGCTCTGCCAGTGGTACACCTGCGAACGGAGAAACACGGGGTTTTGTCGCGGGGCTCGTGAAATTCCAAAGGCGCGCACATGCAAGTCTGAAAGCTCGACCGCGTAAGGATTCCAGCTGCGGCTAAGGAAGGTATACTGCGAACCGCTTCACTTTACACTCTAAGCAAACTGGAGAGTCCACTTTCCCTCAGCGCCTCTGAGAGATCCAATCACTGCAATGTACTGAGGCCGCCCGGCCAATGACGAGGCTGTAAATACAGTCTCAACTGTGATATTATTGAGCATAGTGAACCGTCATGCCCAGTTTCAAAGCGCAGACTCTTTTTTCTAGGTCTGAAATACGAAAATATTGCCTTCACCAAACTTCAACAAACTCACTTCATTTCGCTTCACAAAGCCGATTCCTGCCCTGATTTGCCCGGAGTACAAATCTTTCTGACGAAATTATTAAAAGACTATGTTAATTTACCAATATTTGGTATAATCTTTTTTTAACCAGCGATTTCTTTACTAACTTCTAAAATGACGGCGGGGGTTAAAGTAATCATAATTCTCGTGCACGTTTCAATCTAAACAAGAATTATAGTCCAAACTTTGTAATTCGGTACTGGAGGGTAAATGAGCTAATTTTCGCAGAAAGACCACTGTCCGACAAGACTGCCTCGCTTATTATCGCTGCATTACATCCGTCAGTCATACCACAAAACCTGCCTCAGTTGAAACCAAACATTCACGAACTGTTTATACATATCATTAAGTAGACCGATTGCTAAACTACCCAAGCTCCAAGGAGAATGCTGTAAATGTAGGCACGCGCTCAGCTTTCCCGCATTAAAGATTCGAAGTAAATCACCATAACAAGGCTTTGACGAACGCACGTGCAAGGCGCCATTTGTTGTAGGCTTTTGTTTGAAAACAGTTATTGCTGCAGACACCAGCACGTTGGGCGCTTACACACTAAGAAATGCCTGCGCGTCTACTTACCCGCATAACACTCGAAGAGCCGATCTCTGTGATCTACGCAATCAACTCAGCGAAGGATGAGGCGGAAAATCTGTTTAGACCTAGAAATGAAGTCTGCGCTGTGGCATTACGTAATGCAAGCATGACGCTTTGCATTGCGTGATGCCACAGCGCAGACTTCATTTTTAGGTCTAAACGGATGTTCCGCCTCATCATTCGCTGAGCTGATTTCGTAGATCACAGAGATTGGCTCTTTGAGTTTTTTTGCGGGTAAGCAGACGCGGAGGGATTTCTTAGAGTGTAGACCTACATTCCCAGAATTCTCCTTTATCCTTGGGCAGCTTAGCAATGGGTCGATTCATATAATGTATTCGCAACAGTTGTTAAAATATTACTTATTTAAACAACCTTAAAGCATGTAGCCAGCGTAGGGTGTTGCAATAAAATCGGTAAGAACAGCTCCAAACCCCCAAAAATGTTGGTCCGGTCCGTAGTTCTTGCCTATACAGGGTGTTTCAGTTAACTTGCGCCATGACTTTAAAAAAAGCTGCAGCACAAACAAGTTCGTCCAACATTCCACCGTGTTGAATCAACGCAGCATTCACAGTCCTACAGCGCAAGTCAATATATATTTTTGGCGACGGACCAAACTAGCTAATTAACGTAGATGAATTAGGCAACTTTTTAAATGCTAGTTCGTGCGCAAACCCTTTAATACAGAAGTTGTCGAGTGTGCTGAGAAACATCCCCATCCTCTCGTTTCCACCAGGTAGACTTTCTCGAAAAACTCGAGAAAATTAGACAGAAAGGTTACCTCAGTGAAAACGACGCGACAAAATGTCTCTCAACATGCTCTACAACTTTTTTTATTGGAGGGTTTTTGCTCATAAATAAATATTTAAAAAGCTAACTAATTATACTCCGTTAATTGCCTAAATTGGCCCAGCCCAGCTTAGCGGGCACCAGCTTTTTTGAAGTTATGAGACAAGTTAGCTTATACTGTATCCGCTCTTTTGATAATCGATCACCATGTCAATATTGCATCCTTTTCTCGGATCAAGTCGCTTTATAAAGATGTCGCCATTTCGGATCTCGACATCTGCGGCCTCTGGATTCTGTCACCTGGTGATTCGCGTCTTACTAATTTTAATTTCGGTAGTTTGACTTATCTTTGTATTTGTGTGTCTTGAGTGTGATCATGTAGATTATTGTTTCTTACTTATAACGCTTTCGTGAAGGTACTCCTATATGAAAACCATTGGAGTTTTCATATAGGAGTGCCGCTTCCATTGAAAGAGACCCTAACATGGGAAGCGTTTAACTGAGCAAACTGCACGATGCCGCGAATTTCACCCGCGTTGAGGACACAGATGACGCTCTGCGCGTGAGCGCCTGATGCCCAGAAAAGCCCGCACAAGGACAGCAGTACAGCGAGGACGGGGGATACTGCCATTGCTGCCGTTCAGTTCAGACTACCGTAATTGAGATTTTGTTTCAATTGTCGGCACCGTGAAGTTCATTGTATTTTTTTCTGTAATGTATTGCATCCTGGTGTATCTCTTCGAAACAAAAAAAAAAAAATAAAAACAACAAGATTACTTCATCAGGCGTCTAATGAATCGGCTCTTCAGACAAAAATAATCAATGCAGGTTCTTGCGAGCCAAAGGCTTCTCTTTTAAACCGCGGTGGATTGCGCAAAAGGTGGCATTTTTAATTGAGTATGCGCTGTCGTCCTACTATCGGAACCTCCATTAACAACCGGACTTCTCCGCGGGCCCTGATCAATTTAGAGTGCGGCTTATATTTGTTTCTCAATATCCTAGTAAATTTTGGCTTTGTGACTATCTTCCTATTTCTAATTTTAATAATCTATCTCTCTCTCTCTCTCTCTCTCTCTCTCTCTCCCTAATTTCCTGCTCTTATGTCTTATGTTCGTATACAACAACGCTTGACTTTTTCAGAAACAGGTTTTTCTTTTGCGACTAAGGTGTTCTGTTTTGTGAGAAGGGTCGGAAAGCTGGAGTACTGCCGGTGTTTTTCAGAGACAATGGTTACTTTTGTGGTTCGAAACTGCTTACTCGGCATAACGATTTTCCCTTTTCAAAAGCGCACGCCATCTGGTGGCCGCTGCGCCAATAATACGAGTCGACCATTGTTTGAGCACCCACTCTCAGCATGTATTGCACCCGTGCATAATGAATGGATGGATCGATGGATGCTAATGGATGTATCTGTTATAACGGGCGATAGCTTGCGCCACCTAGCTCAGAGACCAAAAGTATGATTCATCCCCTCACCCTTCTAAGCCAATTTTCTCCCCCGCTGCATTTTTCTAACTATCACCAGGCGGTGTGAGATATCGCCAGGAGGACCTTTGGGGGATCGAGCGAAAAAACTAAAAACATCCCCCCCCCCCCCTTCTCCCGGCGAAGGAGTCTCCAATTTTCCTCTAGTCAAACCTAGTCGTCGGCGTCACCCCAACACCTGGCCCACTGGGAGACAGGGTTGTGACTTTTGGGCAGGAGCCACGCAGGAGGGAGTTCCAATTTTCCTCTGTCCCGCCTGTCCTCCTTTTTCCTCCGTCCCGCTAGTTAGTTTTACTTCATTTAATTTTCACACGGATGATTTCCTCCACTCTTTTAACCCCCTTTTTGTGACTGCCATTGTTGCTTGATGGGGTTTTGAAAAGGATCCATGAGAAGTTAATTAAAAGCTTTTAGTTAATTAGCGCAGCGATCGTGACGCCTATCCTGCAATATAATGTCCGCCGATTCAAGAAACAGATGACAAAGACAACTATCAACGTAGGACAAAACTCAGAGTTAAAAAAAATTGTTTTCATAAAAAACAAAGAAATATTACCATATTCTGTGTGACATTTTTTTATATATATATATATATATATTTAGTCATCTCGCAAAAGCGCGAGTAGATCCTCTAAAAGCAGAACAGGTGTCGCCATCTAGCAGCCCATCTGGATTCTACACATGGCCTGCACGTGACAGCATTTCAAGGTTTCGGTGGTTGTTTCTACGTATTGCTTGCTTTAAAGCGCCGCTTTTACCGTGCAAAATTAACACAGTAGCAAGAAGCCGTGCGGCGGACTAAATCATCAGCATGAATGCTCTGTTTTGCCGTGTTTGGCTTTAGCCATCCCGCATTAGCTTTTACCAATTCCCAGAAGGTTCAGTTGTCTATAAATGCCAGCTGTGCATGTCAAATCGCTCGTTGACAACTGTATGTGACAAATCTACGGCTTGAATCGAATGGAGCACAATGACAGAATTGTGTCCATGTGCAAAGTTTCAACGGCCGCCTGCAGCTAGCCTTCGGGTGTAGCTAATTATTGTTTTATGTCTAGTTTTAACAGTTATACACGTGGACTAGGCTGCATGTTGATTTTGTTCGGAATATATCGTATTGAAATCACGGTGTGCGTTTCACGTACTGAGTGAAATATGAAATGTTAGTCTATGGGGGGCGTGCGCCACCTATAGGGGCACGCCGCTCCGCCTTGGAAGCTATTGGAAGGTGGTTAGCAGCGCCACCATGTTACAGCGTCTAGGCTACACCACAGAGTGAAGCGCTACCCAGATGGCGCTACACGCTCCGGTCTGTTCTAATTAGGGATGTCGCGAACCTGCCCAGTTTCGAGTTCGACCAAGGTCGACTTTTTCGAACGTTCAACGTGATGTTCGGCAAAGGTTCGACTTAAGTTCGACTTTTGTGCGCATGCGCGTAAATTAAAAAAAAAAAAAAAAAATTATTTGATTTTACTTAGCGGAGAAAAAGTGTAATATTTGTTTGGTGTATTGGCATCACTGGTTCACATTACTAATTAACGAAAGCATTAAAAGCGCATATTTTCGCTTTTATATGGTGTAAACTTCGGTAACCATTTTATGAAATAAAAGATAAACCACTTTCTAAATCATTTGTTTCCCAAAATTTGAAATATTCGTGTAGAAGCCGGTCAACACTGTCCATAAGTCGAACTTCTTCGAACTGTAGTGAAAGGTCGAAGGTTCGGCGAACCAGTCGAACCTTGAGGTTCGACGTCAAAATCGAGGTTCGACAAAAGTTCGCGACACCCCCAATTCTAATGCTCCCACAGAGTCCTCGCCGCTTAATTCTGCGCCTTCCTGCGGCCGTGTTTCTCGATCTGGCTCCCGCGTGAGTGAAGGTTTGGGGCCTTGACGTTCAAAACCCACCCAAGTCCAGCGTTGCTCTGAGTGTGTTTTCCGTCCTTCGACCCGCGGGGGTTGCTCGGAACTCAGGGTTCATTTCGTGTGTCCTACAGTCGTGAGCGGCAACAACGGCAACACACCACCACGTGTGTTTTCTTCTCTCTTTCTTTTTTTTTTTAGCTGCGCTGGAAGATGCTTTTACGAAGAGTTTGTGTGCTCGCCGGTTCCTAAAATCAAAACGGGACGACGTTATTCAGTGCCAGTAATTGCTAAAATCTACATGATAAGTACTTTTCGTGCCATGTATTATGGGATTGCTCTTCGCTCGCTGGAAGAAGGAGTAGACGTATGACTGCTGCGCTTTTCGCCAGCGCATGGGGTGTGGACCTGCGTTCTCAAATTCCAAATCCTGTGTAAACAAAATTAGGGCCGATTGATTTTTTAAACGTTTTGTATAGCGCTGTGCTCGGGTAAGCTGACATTAATTAGAAACTGAGGTTGGCCGCTACACTGGCTGTCTTTGCCGCTCCGGCCATGGTGTATGCGAAATGCTTCGTCTATGACCTGCACCGTGGCGCTACTGTCTTGTCGCACGTAGGGAAACTGCATATGCGCCGCCTTGCGGAGCAGTGTACCGCAATGGTGCTTCCAGGGCGGCCATGTTGGATCCAAGGCCGCACTGCGGGAAGCGACCGTCGCTTCTGCAAGAGCACTGTGCAAGAGCCCCGGATGCACGAGCTACGCGATCGTCCTCCGTGTCGTCTTCTTCCGAGACATTGAAAACATGTCTTAAAACACCACTGGCGTAATAAAAGAACGCGATTATACTATATCCAGTGGCTACACATAATATTGAATGTTCAAGGAACGTTCCAGTTCGTTCTATTTTAGTGTAGGATGTATATTTCGCAAACGCAAAGCGAGAAACATGATCCGCCCGAAACTCGGCGCCTGCAAGGTTGCTTTCCCGCACGAAGGTCGGATCCAGCTTGGTGCACGTGACCGCTTCACCGCCAATACGGACTTGGCGGCGAAAGGAAAAGGAAGGCGATACTCTGGCTCTGCAAGCAGAGCCTATACAGTTACTCTAGTCGCACGATCCCTACTATGCGGAGAGCAAGTCGTCTGCTTCTTGCGCAAGAGTTGTGGTGACGTCAGAACGACGCCGAGCTCTGATTGGCTTTGATTGAAAGGATAGTGGGCACACCTCAGTGCTAGATGCCTTGAGGTCTACCCACTATTTTTTTTTTTTTTTCAATCAGCCAATCAGAGTTTGGCGTTCTGACATCATCGCAACAACTATGCAAGAACAGACGAAGTTTCTCTCCGCATAAAGGCAATTATGCCCAGAGATGTTCACGAAGCGCCGATGTCATAAACTCGTACTCCACGTAGCTTAGGGGCGCAAACACTGAGGTGGAGGTCACGCGAAATCGTCTGACATGGGTCAATAGACCAATCTCACCAGCCAGTTTCCTTACGCCGCCATTGTAGGTACACATCGCGGGAACTGTACTCTTTGGTGCACGCGAGACAACCCCACTGGGGGTCCGGGCGAGCATGACACGAGACGGCACGAGCTCTCTCGGGCACTGTCCTCCTGTGAACTACAGCTATGGCGGCGTGGCGCATGCGTGGGACGCTCATGGAGGTCGGTCTATTAAAACTATTGGAAGATATCAAGCAACTAAGCAAAACGGACGTTAAAAGCAGCGTGTTTCTAACAGGAAAGACGGACTATGCTTCGAGGCAGGCACGTATCCAGGGGGGAGGCCCATGGGGCCCGGCGCCCCCCCCCCCCCCCCCGAAATCTTCCATTTTGCTGGGACCTCCTCTCCCCCTCCCCCTCATACAGCATTTTGTCATGGGCGGCCCCCCCCCCCCCCCCCCCGAAACAAAATCCTGGCTACGTGCCTGCTTCGATGGCACATCCAATCATGACCCGAGGCGTAAATATAGTATGTTTGTTTTCGTTGCATGCTCGGTAGAAAGATAACACACTCATGTCTCGTTTTATTGCGTTGCATGCCTTCGTTCTCCTAAAGACGGTTTGCAGCAGCTGTGCATGGGCGCCGTCCTAACCGACCTTCAGTTTTTGTTTCCTCTTATTCCGTTTACTTCACTTCATCATTGTTATAGCAGGCCAGGTTATTGCCATCTTAGATTCTATGGTGTCATTCTCCCCAACATTGGCCTTTGTGGGTGCTCGTCAACACCCACTTCAATGGCTCGGTATCTCGGCAAGACAAGAGAAGATCAGCAATGGCGGCTGTAATCTGGCGCTTGTGCGAAGCGTCTACGGAGAGATGATTATACAGCGCCGTTTGCCCGGCAATCATATATAAGACTTTGCGTAATACTTTTTCACCCATTGTTTTATCTTCAAGACCGAAGGGGTCGCTGTTATCGAACTTCCTAAATATAGACCAACTGCTTGTTGTGACATTTCAGTGCGATGTAATCTGCTTCAATCGACGGAGATAAGGGTGATGCCAACTTTGAGCACTTTTCTGTTAAGCATGACCGATTATTCATATAAGCTTCCACCGTGCTCTTTACAGAGAGCGTCGAACTTCCCATTCGCATCTGTTGCATCACCAATCCTCGACGAAAATCTTGGTGCTGACGTCGCGGGAAGGAACAATAGGAGGACGCACAGATACATTTTGTCACTAGCGATCAGGCCTTGCCCACGCAGAGTTTGTATCCTTCTTTTCCCTCGTTAGCGTCTGGGCAAAAACCGTCGCTCCCAAACAACGTGACTCAGTCGAAAGGTGTAGCTAGAGCAGTCCCGTTACTAAAGCAAAGCTAATCGATTACAAGTTACTTCATTACTTGCAATGAGTACCATGTAGAAGGCTGATGTTAGAACCGCTAGATAAACTGACGCTTAGAGTATCGACAATCAGTTTTCCGATTTTCTTGTGGGCGCTGCCATCTTGGTGCGTCACAATTCGAAACTGCGACTTGCTCAGCTTTAGACAAGGCGTCAGGAAGCTCGGGTGACATTGTTCAGCTCTGACGCGGACTGTTTTTAGCATTTCTGGAGGATGGAATGTCGTTTCCTGCGACTAAAGATAGAAAGCTTCGGATGACTGGTAACAGTGAGTTTAAGCAAAAAGATGGCGGAGATGTCGTTATTTTGAAGCTAAGCTTATTTTAGGGGCTCTATACTCGTTTTTACCTCAAGAATCGTAGTAAAACAAAAGTTTGGTTTCTTTTTGAGGAAGGATTTCTACTTTCCTCCCTTTATGTTGAGAGTTAAAATATACGTAGGTGGATTTTAGATTAGATACACCTATAGTTTCCGTGTTTTCGGAGTTCATTTTCGTTGAATTCGGAGGGTGTTTTGCGGAGTTTATTTTTTGTCCAATATTCGGAGTTTATCGGAGTTTATTTGTGTTAGATTCCCAATTTTCCGAAGTAGGGAGTTTAGTTTTGCCATGTTTCCAAATTTTCAAGATTGAAAATAAAAATTTATATGAAACCCCTGCCCTTGATTTATAAGAACGCACGTGTACCAAGTGATATTGACGCCCTTGCCATTAATAATACTAAGCGACCCACGACAAGACTTGAAAAATACATTAAAATCGCTGAACTCCTCGGTGTAGTCGTTGGAAAGCTTGTTTTCTTTGCATCTTGTTCTGTCGCTTCTCCCTGCGGCCTGCGTGGGATGGAGTGGTGAAATAGAAGCCTCCGATGTGCCTCCTATGAAATCTAAGAGTTCATAGCTTTCACATTCATCCAAATTACGACTCTACCTTCCTCAAAGAAGTTCAATCTGAAAACCGAAACAGTGGTTTGTGTTGTGACCCACAGTTGCAATGCGCAGTTTTCCCGAACGAACCCCAACGAGATAAACGGTGAGCCTTCTTTGGTCAGTAGACCCCTTTCAAAATAATGCCCTCTGTCGGCAGCTGCGAAATCCCTGCACAATGGCGGACTGAAAACTCAACGTCCACGGCACACTGGAAGAAACACACAAACTAAAAAAGGTGATGATTGCAGTGACGTTGCACTTCCGACACTGTTCGATTGGCTCGTCGGCTCGTATGGCCCCGCTCCGTCGTTCGCTGTCTTATGGAATGACTTGCACGTTGCTCGATGTAGTTGTTCCGCCATTAAGGCTGTTTCACATGCTGCGATTCTCGTCCGAAATCGGTGCGATTTCCAGTAAATGTGCGACTAAAATCGCAGTCGCACTGTCGCAGCGGCTCTACGACTGGTTTCCACCAAGTTGGTATTTTGTCACAGAGTCGGTGCGATCACTTCATCGTCAACCAGCCGTTCAATAGCCAGCTCTCATCCGCAATAGTTGCGCATTCAAAAATAAATTTAAGCACCTTAAAACTTTTGGTTTAATGCTTAATTACTCAAACTTTCTAGTTATATATTGTATTCGTAAAACATGTGTGTTTATTAAGACGTTTTTGTAGTATTTCAGGCAAAGTCAAACGCGTCGCGTCCGTGTCCGAACAGCCGGCCGCGCCGACAGAAATCGCGCGGTTGTTGGAGCTAGTTGGAGCATGTGAAACCAAACATTGCGATCGCACTCGCTGCGTCGGCTGTCGCACCATTTTTTTCGCAACAGTCGCTGCATGTGAAACAGGCTTTATACAGTGGTTCCGAACTTGTAAAAATTGGCACGTGAAATTTGAAATACTCAAAGATTTTGATGGAATCTGGGGAGGCCTCTCCTGACGATCGCTGAACCTGCGCTCAGACCAAATGTATGTGTAGAAAACTATCTTTTTATTTAGAGGGAGGGTGGGGGGAGGTGTTCTTTTCGACCATCGTGACTTCCAAATTGGAAGTTTTTTGGATAAATCCGAATTTAGGCATAGTTTACAGGCAAGTGTATTTCAGATTTTATCAGATTTCTCCGCAAGCACGGTACCGATATGCGTTATCTTCTCAAGACGAACACGTTCCAAACGCCAGAAGACAGCGCTTCTTCCTCCGACAAGCAAATCTTGTAAGAACTATACTTCAAGCGGCGTATGAACAATAAGAAGAACTTCCATTTTTCTTGGGGTAAAAACGAATATAAGTGTTGCTACTCTGCCACCCAGTTCAACCCGATTCAGCTCTGTGTGAACCAGCATAAATAAGCTGTAATTTTTTTTTTTCCCGGTTAGATTATTAAAATAACCTAATATGGCGAAGAATTGCGGACAGTCCACACTACGGTAGCACACAAGACAGAGAGTACACACGCATGATGACAAGAAAGCAGAGCTTCTACAATTTGTGGGGTTTATTGCGGTGTTTTTTTCTTTTGTCTTTGTCTCCAGCAGCGTGCATGCGTCACACATCGGTCGTACTGCTACTACAACGTACAAAAAACCGTCTACAGACAGTGTGTCTCCCGTCACGTTGGTCACACAAAAAATGTTTGCAGACATATCCGAAACATGGAAATGTTTGAAGCAATCATGGGCAGGTTTGTTATACATGTCTACAGCGACACAGTCTCTTTTGCATGATGTATGAGAAGCATTCACCACTGCAGCTATAGACATTCCGACAGACGAGCGTATACTATTTCCGGTTGCAACACGAGTTACTGCGCACGCGCAGCAACGGATTTTTTTTTAAACGGTGCAGTTGCGGCGTGTGTTTAGTTAATACTAAAGCCAGTGACTTTAGTTAATTAATATCAGCTAGAAGGCTGCAGGCATGCACGCGACCCGTCCCGAGCGGCAAACACGTTCGAGCTCGACGAGAGTATACGCCGCAAAGCTGTAAACACGTGCGTCTGGACGTCACCGTCTGCTATGCGGATAGCAAGTCGTCTGTTTCTTGCGCAAGAGTTGCGGTGACGTGAGAAAGGCGTCGAGCTCTGATTGGCTCTGATTGAGGGATAGTGGGTAGACCTCAAAACAAGGTGCCTCGAGGTCTACCCACTATCCTTCCTATCAGAGCCAATCAGAGCTTAACGTCTTTCTGACGTCACCGCAACTCTTGCGCAAAAAACAGACGACTTGTCATCCGCATAGCGTCGCGCTCCTTGTGTGACATATGCAAGCCGCGTTGGCGGCGACGCCGACGCGAGCTGGCTGCGGCGCTGCCTGGGCCCGCCATAGTGACGACGTTGGGGGGGGGGGGGGGGGGGGAGAGAGAAAAAGGCCCACTCTTAGAAATAGGGGGTGTATAGGGCTGCACCCCTTGTCCCATATGTAATCTCCACAAAGAAACAATTCGACATTCAGTCCACAGACGTCGAACCGACAATACCAAATTTCACGAGCGGCTTGATAGTCGACCGATAGGACTTATTAAAATAGCTAATGTACGCATTAAAGGCTACAGTAAGACAATCAAGGATTTTTTTAACCCTGCTGCAAAACCTCAGTTGTTTGTTTTTTCTAGTCTTTGATACGCACATTATACGTTATATGCAACAGCTATCAAGCCGCTCGTAAAAGTTGGTATCGCCAGCTCGACGTCAGTGGACTGAACGTCGAAATGTAGTTTTGGGGTGTTCCATATGGGACAAGGGGCGTACCCCTATACACCCCCTATATCTAAGAGCGCAGGTGTTGTCTTCGAAGGGATATTAGTCCAGTGCCCACACTTACGTCGGTTGTAGTATAAGCGGCCTACTCCCTATCAAATTGTCTGATTTGTCCCATATACTCGTAGCGTCGGGTTGCGTCTGGAGTTAAGGTTAAAACAAAGTTTAGGTTTGTGGAAATCGCCCATTTAGGACACTGATGCAAGACGAAAACTTCGGCGGCCACAAAATGCTATTTCGAAAGACCACGACAAATAGTGCCCATGTCGTGTTCGCACAAACAGATGTCACGTAGTGTCCATAATGCAACGCAATGAACTTACACTAAGCGACTAAGACGGAGCGAACATATACCGTAGATAAGACCAGAAAAAAAAAAAGGTTTTGAAGCCACCCGGTCATGGCACTCAAAGCCTTTGGGAGACACGACGAGCCTTCATTATTCGCGTAGCCTAGATTCTCTTCGAAACAGATCCGCGATTTTTCGTTCCGCATTCATAACGCTACCAAGTTTACGGTCGCCGAGCCTGAGAGACGGAGGAAGACAAAGGAGAGACGAGCGGACCCAGAAAAGCAAAATGGTTTTGAAAGAGAAATGGGTCGGATAGACGTACACACGGATAGACGTACACAGACGGTAAAGGACTCTCAAAGAGCTGGAACAAGACGCGGGTTGATGGATAGAGTTACGACCTCACAAACAAAGACGGTTGTAAAATGTAGGATGAATGAAGAGATGTTCAGGGAAGGAAAAAAGGAAGAAAAAACAATAAAATAGAGCGAGAAAGAGAAAGGGGACAGAGAGAGAGAGGGAGAGGGGGTGAGGCACTTGAAACGGAAACCTTGATGTGACTTATACCCGTCAGACGGGAAAGTAAATGTCATTTTGTTCGAATGTCATTCACCGTTCGGCGAATCAGCTCGTGATCCTGGTTCTTCACGTGATCCTGGTTCTTCATCGCTCACGCTCATTGGCCGAGCTGTAATGTCATTTTGCTTAAATGTCATTTAACGTGCCCGTCTGACAGGGGTATTACAAAAGCTCTCGGATACAACCTAAGAAATTAATCTGGAGCTTGTACTTCATCGCAATTGCGAGAGGCGCTACGATCAACGGAAAGAGCTTGCCGAGTGACAAAACTAAATGCCTGATTAAACATTTAAAAAAAAAAGTTTAGCGATACTCTGAGTTGCCAGGCGCCTCAGTTCACGGCGCTCTTCATCGGCTTGCTAGAACAGCGTCTCAGCTGAGACTGGGTGAAAGATGGCACTGCAAAGGGCCCAGTCTCAGATGAGACGCTGTTTCTAGCAAGCCGGCCCTGGCCATCTTCCAGAGACTTCCATACTCTGGAGCTCTTCTCCCCCCGTGCGCGAAGGTGGTCGAGCTCCTCCTCGCCTACCCCTCTGGTCACAGGACCTCCCCGTTAACCAATCAGCGTCGAGCACCCCACTCCTCCTCTCCCGCACGTCAACCAATCAGTGCCGAGCCTCGCGGCCACGTTTTTGTCCAGGCTTCATTTTTGGGCTTCACAAAATGCCAAACATCTAGCCAAAAAACGTTTCACGTAAAAAAAAAAGAAGAAAACAAGTCCGCGCGCAGCACACGCTACAATTCGTCAGAGCCAATCAGAGAGCGCAAAAGGTGCACCGTCACGTCACTCGTCGTCTGTGTGCGCTTCGCTGTCACTGGCGCCTACACGGATTGTGTACGTGGGCTGCGCTCGGACTTGGAGTGAAACGCAGTATATAGAGTGTAGAGGTACGACCTCCCAATCGAAGACAACTGTACATAACGAAATAAAAAGACGTTCAAGAAGGCTGGGAAATAAAGAAAACAATGGAAGAGATGAGAGAGAGAGGGACTGGAAGAAATCGAAACCATGACTGTGACTCGTCAGAGCGAGCCAACCGGACCAGGAAGAATAGACGGCGGCGTCACACATGATGGGGAATAGACGACTGTACAAGAGACGGACGCAGTGTGCTGTGAAGCCTCACGACGCCAGACGCTCGGTCGACGCCGACATCCCGGAGTATTGCTCCCGAGACGCTGCGCGGGAGAACGGTCTCGATGGATAGATCCGGCGTCCTACATTCGCGGGACGAGCGCCGCCACGAAAAACCAAAGACGCCTCCTCGTTGCTCGTGGCCGAAGGTACCCGTATGACGGGCGGGTTGCCGTCGTTTTTGTCTTGAGAAGTTAGACTAGAAAGGTCTTTGTTCCACAATCTTTATTCTCTCTCTCTCTCTCTCTATTTTTTTTTTTTGTTTGGTTTCAATCGAATAAGTGTTGCCAACTGATAGTTCGGTGTTACGTGGTTTTTGGGCCTCGTTTGCTATACTAGCTGCAAGGAGGGGCCGAAAGCGTTGGTCGTCTGAAAGCGTCCCTGCTGCCTTTCTGCCCGCTTTCCTCCTCTGCACAGAACAACGCAACGTACTAGCGCCCAATTAGACCGGGAGGTGTCCGCCATTAAATTGCAAACGCTCTCCATGGTTTCCAGTTGCTCCTTCTCTTAAATCTAGGCCCTTTAGACGACTCCGGGGAGGGAGGGGGGGGGGGGGGAGGAGGGGGGGGGACCCCACTCGGCGTAGAGGATACTTACCACCTTATCCCAAGTGTGCTACGAAAAATACCGAGGCCTGGCGGCCGACATGTGAAGCAAAGGAAAGGGAACTTAAAGCGGAAGGTTGGAGTTGCGAATGAACTAACCGCAGCATCTATCGACAAAAGTGTTTGCTCAGTAAAAACAAAATGATGAAATCTTTCAGCAAAACACATTGTCCTGACATTTAAAGTCTTTATGATTATAGACACCGCATTAATATAAAAAAACACCTTATTTTCACATATTAACTACATTAAAAAATCGTCCGGCCTATTAAAAAAAGAAAAAAAAGTGAAAGCTGTTTACAACTTCCTGTAACGCCGAATTAGAGCGCAGCTCTTGAGGAGGAGGAGGGAAGGGTACTCGGGGGGTGGGTCAACTGACCTCGGGAGGGGGGGCGTCACGTGACCTGGGGGGAGGGGTCACGTGACCTCGGGTAGGGGGGGGGGGGGGTTCACGTGACCTTGGGGGTTACGTGACCTGGGGGTCACGTGACGATGACGATGACGTCACGCGTCCCATAATGCACCGCACGGTTACGCCAACGCCGACGGCGACGCCGCTCAAGCCGGAAACGGGCGCCTAAGAGCTGCGTTCTAAAAGAAACTGAATACTGGAAGGTTACTGCACGCGTATCAAATTATAAACGGAACATATTTCGATATTTAGTTCCAAGGATTCTGAAAACCTGTATGTACTAAAACATTAACCTCGACACAATTTCTACTTGGTTAAGCTCGTTGTTTTTACGTGGTTTAAGGTTTAATGCGACGTTTAATGCATTACAGAGAGTTTTGTACTCTGTGTAATGCACAAATCGTATCTGCATCTGCCGATGGCGCGGTAGCTTCTAAAGCTCTATTCAATCTTAATGTTTAACCTTTTCCCTGCTGGATAGTGAGAGCGCGTGGCGATTGTGTCCGCACAAGATAATTAAGATAATTACCACCCCCCTCCTTTCCATGTACAACTTTAAATACCCAATCTATCTTTCTTGAGATCAGTTATCTTTCTATTTTTACGTAATTGAGATTCTGTGTTTCTTACATCTAAGTGAAAAAAAAAATGTTTAGAACTGGCTATCGCCTCTTTTCAGCGTCAGAAATAAACTTTACTATGTAGTCAATATACATTAAAAAAAAAGAATTACCAAAATTTATTTTTTTATTTTTTATTTTGTGATGTTTGCAAAATTAACAACTTTAGAGGGTTTATTCTATCCCCTTTAAATTCTTTAGAACCACGATAATATATATTTATTTTGTACACAGCCTGATTCCTTGCAAATTTGGGTGAAACGTTTTCTACCCTGTTCAAATAAGCATGAAACAAAAAATTAAATGGTAACATATCTTTTTTTTCTGCGCGGAAACAATTGATATATTCCTAACGAGCGAGTTGGTAAGATGTACTAGATAACAGAAAGTATAAAACATAGAGAGGACGAAACACAGACGAGTACATTCTTTCAACTCACAACAAAGTTTATTCCATGGAGTGCGAACGTATGCTCCCCTGCGCAGACTTAGGGGAAGGGGGAAAGGGGAGAGGTAGAGGGGGGAAGTAAGAGGAAGGAGGGGCGGGTGGGAGAGGCGGCTGGGTGCGTCGACCCGTTGGGGTCGGGCCGCTCACCGAGGTCGTCTAATCACCCCGGACAGCTCTTGGCTCAGATAATCTATCTCTCTATCAGAGAGGGCTAGCGAGGGGGAAGAGACATTAGGGAATTGTAGTAGACCGTTTTTCTCCTCCGCTACGGAATCCCAGAAGAAAACGGCGCAGCTGCACATGCGCGCCGCCAGCCTTATCTGCATAGTTCAAGGTCTTGCGGCGGATTACGGAGCGCTATCCGGGTGCTTAGCGGGCTGCGGAAACGGTCTACTACAATTCCCCATTGACTCCGGAGTTTTTTATCGCAAAAGATTCGATAACTTCCCTGCCGAACCTCTGAGGATGGCGCCCGAGCACGCGCATTTTTTTGAACCTTGGCTCACATACTCCGCATGTGCGGCGATGTGCTGCAATCGGATGCACCGAATCCTCGCTGGGGTCGGCGACCTCTCGGAAGTGCTCCCTCAGGCGGTCATTTAGGCACCGCCCCGTTTGCCCGATATATTCTCCCCCGCAAGAGAAAGGAATGGAATAGATTCCCTCTGTCCAGCAAGAGACGAACTGCTTTTCATGTTTCTTGGGACAGGGATTTGGAGGGGAAGGATTATTGACCTGACGGCACATCTGCTTCAGTTTGAATTTGCACTTGAAGACGACTCCTACGTCGAAACGTGAGGCGAGCGCCTTGAGGCGATGTGAAGTGCTGTGCGTGTACGGAATGACGGCGAATTGTTTTCGGCGGGGTCGGGGTGAAGAGGGAGGTGTGTTGGAGGAGGTAATAAGCCTCTTTAGAGTATTCGTCAGAAGGTCTTCTGGATAACCGGCTTTCCGCAATCTATCTATTTGGAGGATAACGCTCTTTGTGGCTATATGAGGGCAGGATCTAGATCGCGCAGTCTTCTGGAGGGACTTAACCAGGCCTAGCTTGACTGTTTTTGAGTGGGCGCTGGTGAAGGGGAGATCTGGTTTTTCTGATCTTTGTTTGAATTCCCAGCACAACCCCCGGATCGGAGACTAAGTTGTAGTTCTAAAAATTGAAGGGTACCCCCTACCGGGTCCTCTCTTTTGAACGTGAGGCCGGCGGGGCTTGATGTGAAGGCTTTGAGAATGGTCTCAGGTTTGGTCTGTTCCTGGTGCAGCACAAGATAATCATCTACGTACCTGAATACCTGGCACCCGGGTGCCGTGGCCTCCAGTTTTGCCTTTATAGCCCGATCCACATACATTAGGAAGATTTCACTAAGAATGGGCGCCAGGCAAGACCCGATGCACACGCCTGCCTTCTGGATGTAAATATTTCCTTCGTACTCAACGAGCGTCGAGCGGAGGTATAGGTCTAGCAGAGAAAGGAACCCTTTAACGGAGAATAGGGATTTTCGAGCATCCAACAAGAAGCACCCCACCCCCGGGTCGGAACCTCCTGTGAACCTCTCGCACACACCGCTTTCTCCGGACGCCGTGCGGCTTCTCTTCTATGGACCTAAGTTTGCCCCAGACCTGCCCGGTTCAAGAGTCGACCAGCTGGCGTCTGTCTACCAGGTTGCAGCCTCCATCCCAGAACAGGATCGTCAAGACTTCGTGGGCTCAGCGGTTCGCTCAGCGTGTGCCCACCCTCCCCCGCCCTCCTCGGGTGGGTCTAGCTGGTGCCTTCGGTCGTGGAGGAGCTGCGCGGCGCCCGACTGAAACTATTGGAATCTGACAAAACTGGCGTTTTTGTCATCATGGAAGAAAACCTCTTCGGCGTTAAAGTGGGAGCTTCCCTAGATAAGAACTTTATCTTGCTCAAAAAAAGACCTTCGGGGTGCCTTTGGAGATGGTCTTAAATGTGTTCGAGCGGAGATGTCCGATGCCGATAGTTGCAGTACGACCGCTGAGTAAAGCCGTAATATAGTCGTAGATTCGTTGTCCGCAATCGATAGAGGTTAGTCCTTGAAGGATGGCTTGGTGGGAGATGTTGTCAAAAGCACCCTTGATGTCCAGGGCAAGGATGCAACGCTTGTGTGTGCTGGTGAGCCGATCGATGATTTCTTCTTTTAGCTGCAAGAGGACATCTTGGATGGAGAGATGGGGTCGGAAGCCGTACATGGTGGTCGGAAAACTGCCGTTGTCTTCGATATATGGAGAGAGGCGGTTTTGCACCATATGTTCCAGGAGCTTTCCCACACATGACGTCAGGGAGATGGGTCGGAGGTTACCTGGAGCAAGCGGTTTTCCGGGTTTTGGTATTAGGGCGATGTCAGCATGCTTCCACTGGGGGGGCAGCGTGCCGGCAGTCCAATGTTCGTTAATATAATTTAGGAGGGTCTCCAACGCAGTGACGTCGAGGTTCCGGATCAACTTATTGTGAATCTTGTCTTTGCCTGGCGTGATGTTCCTGGTTAAGTTGTGAACCGCTGCTTCCATCTCCACGAGCGTGAAAGGGGCGTCCATTTCGGGATTGGGAGTACCCATGTACGGTTGGGCGGGAGGCTGGGTCTTGTCGCTCGTATCATGCCACGGTTTCTTGAGCTCCTCGAGGAGCTCTTCTTCTGTGCTTTGGTAATTATGAATAAGCCGTCTGAGCTGATGGGCTGTGGCCGATCTGGACTTTTTGTTGCCCATAAGGGACCGAAGCAGGTGCCACGTGCGCCGGGTGCCGAGGGTACCTTGGAGCTTCGTGCAGAACTGCGACCAGTTTTGTTGGCTGAGGTGTATGGCATATGTTGCCGCTTCAAGTGTTATCTGGGCTATACGAAGGCGAAGTTTTCGATTGGTTCTCCGTTTTTTCCAGCATTTTGTTAGCCCTCGCCGGGCCTCCCATAGGTGTAAGAGGTGTGCGTCAATTGCGGGGCAGTCTTGGGTTAACGGTAATTTCTTGGTATGTTTTTTAGCTGCCTCCAACATTTGTGCTGTCCATTCTTCAATCGCGTGGATGGGGCTCGTGGGTGTTGTTTCCCGGAATTTTTTCCAATCGGTGAGACGGGCAGTGCCTATTCTTTGTGCTGCGGCCTTATGATGGTGGAGCTGTAGCTGTATGATATAATGGTCACTTCCCAATGTTTCTGTGAGGCATTCCCAGGTTGGATCTTTGAGTCCATATGTAAGCGTAAGGTCCGGAGTAGTGTCTCGTGAGACACTATTACCCATCCGCGTGGGGGAATTTGGGGTATTACACAAGTGAAGATTGTTTTGTCTTATGGCTTCATGGAGTTGCCGTCCTTTTCTGTTGTCCCTATGGTAACCCCAGATTGTGTGATGCGCGTTGAAATCACCAATGATCACCAGTCCGTGCCCTTTTGTTCTTTGTCTAACGGTCTTGAAGAGGCGGTCAATTTCGTTGAGGGGTGACGATGGGGGGCTATATATGTTGAGGATGAAAAGGCTGGCTTGTGTCTTCTTTTTTGGGATGAGTTCTACGAAAACATAATCCAAGGTTGTGGGGAGGGTGTGCGCCTGCGCTGTCTGAGTTGTCTGAACCAAAATGGCCGTTCGTGAGTCAGGATCGGTAATTAACGTGGTGTACCCCCTGAGCATTATCTGATCTGTGCCAGTTTCCTGAAGAGCGATGACGGCCGGCGAATGTATGTTTGCAAACAGTGATAGTGAATTTTGCTTGCCGCGGTATGAGCGACAATTCCATTGCCAAATCATCAGTGGTGTTGGGGGAGACCTTTTAGGGTTCACCGCTACGGGACTGTTCCCATTCATCGTCGGAGGGCGTAATTGTAGGTGGGTCACTGGGGGTCACTGGGGGTCTCTGCTAGACCTATACCTCCGCTCGACGCTCGTTGAGTACGAAGGAAAAATTTACATTCAAAAGGCAGGCGTGCGCATCGGGTCTTGCCTGGCGCCCATTCTTAGTGAAATCTTCCTAATGTATGTGGATCGGGCTATAAAGGCAAAACTGGAGGCCACGGCACCCGGGTGCCAGGTATTCAGGTACGTAGATGATTATCTTGTGCTGCACCAGGAACAGACCAAACCTGAGACCATTCTCAAAGCCTTCACATCAAGCCCCGCCGGCCTCACGTTCAAAAGAGAGGACCCGGTAGGGGGTACCCTTCAATTTTTAGAACTACAACTTAGTCTCCGATCCGGGGCGTTGTGCTGGGAATTCAAACAAAGATCAGAAAAACCAGTTCTCCCCTTCACCAGCGCCCACTCAAAAACAGTCAAGCTAGGCCTGGTTAAGTCCCTCCTGAAGACTGCGCGATCTAGATCCTGCCCTCATCTAGCCACAAACCGCGTTATCCTCCAAATAGATAGATTGCGGAAAGCCGGCTATCCAGAAGACCTTCTGACGAATACTCTAAAAAGGCTTATTACCTCCTCGAACACAACTCCCTCTACACCCCGACCCCGCCAAAAACAATTCGCCGTCATTCCGTACACGCACAACACTTCACATCGCCTCCAGGCGCTCGCCTCACGTTTCGACGTAGGAGTCGTCTTCAAGTGCAAATTCAAACTGAAGCAGATGTACCGTCAGGTCAATAATCCTTCCCCTCCAAATCCCTGTCCCAAGAAACATGAAAAGCAGTTCGTCTCTTGCTGGACAGAGGGAATCTATTCCATTCCTTTCTCTTGCGGGGGAGAATATATCGGGCAAACGGGGCGGTGCCTAAATGACCGCCAGAGGGCGCACTTCCGAGAGGTCGCCGATCCCAGCGAGGATGCGGTGCATCCGATTGCAGCACATCGCCGCACATGCGGAGGATGTGAGCCAAGGTTCAAAAAAACGCGCGTGCTCGGGCGCCATCCTCAGAGGTTCGGCAGGGAAGTTATCGAATCTTTTGCGATAAAAAAACTTCGGAGTCAATGTCTCTTCCCCTCGCTAGACCTCTCTGATAGAGAGATAGATTATCTAAGCCAAGAGTTGTCCGGGGTGATTAGACGACCTCGGTGAGCGGCCCGACCCCAACGGGTTGACGCACCCAGCCGCCTCTCCCACCCGCCCCTCCTTCCTCTTACTTCCCCCCTCTACCTCTCCCCTTTCCCCCTTTCCCTAAGTCTGCGCAGGGGAGCAGACGTTCGCACTCCATGGAATAAACTTTGTTGTGAGTTGAAAGAATGTACTCGTCTGTGTTTCGTCCTCTCTATGTTTTATACTTTCTGTTATCTAAAACAATTCATATTTATTGGAGGAAGCATGTACACTTCTCGATGCACCGGCCTGAAGTAATTCAGAAAATGGTTCACTTTATTGTCATACTGTCATACGAGCTTCATCTGAACATCCATTAGTCAACTCCCACTTCAATTTCTCTGGCTGAAATGCCAGAGAATATGATTTTTCATGAAATAATAATAATAATAATAATAATAATAATAATAATAATAATAATAATAATAATAATAATAATAATAATAATCTTTATTCATATTTTGTATACATCAAAATCACTGCATATCGCATCTGGATCCTTAGCCAGCAAGGCTAGTTCTGGATCCATACAAATGTACCAATATAAGGCATGCGGGTCGGTCCTGGCACTCGTGCTTATGCCTCACAAATAAAATGCATGTTTTACAACATTTCCAAATAATGCTTTTTACAGTCAGTGCAAATGTTTTACTTTCTTTTATGTTTGTGCTTAATGAGTTCCAAATTTTTGTACCTACATACTGTATTAGGCGTTAACCATAAGTATTGCTATAGGGAGGAGTATTGAAGTTATTGATAAGAACATTCCTCGTGACTCTACCTGATTGTACAAATATACGTGATGGGAGTGGCATATTATTTAATACAATAATATGCACCAGAATTACAGTTCTATAGTCTCTGAACACATGAAATGGCATTATTTGTTGTTTTTGAAATAAGGGAGCTGAATGGGCGTTGTAACCTTGCATATTCTAGTATTCTCAATGCCCGCTTTTGTAGCGCTACTATCGGTTGTAGATAGCTTTGGTATGTAAAACCCCACGATACTACACAATATTGTAAGTGACTATGAAAAATACTGTAATAAATCAATCTTAAAGTTTTAGAATTAAAGTAAATCATATTCCAAGGCTCAAACCAAACAAAAAAAGTTCACAAAACTATATTTGCCCTTTTCCGACCGTACTTCCATTTAGAGGAATATAAATTATTATTTCAACACCCAAGCAGCAGTGTGAAAAGAATTTTTTTTTTCTCTCTACCTTCGCTATTTTACTTGAAAATAAGTTTATTATTTTAGTTAATGTTTGTAAACAAAATCACAGTGTGAGGGATCTATTGGAAATTCTAACTAGTCAATCCTTTTCTGTAAAAATCTATTAAAACATTATATTTAAAAAAAAGTAATTGCAATTGTGCTTTGTGTATGTTTACACAGCTAGACAGCATCAAGTAATTGAGTCCCACTGGGGCGTCGGACGCCTCTGTTGTAGATGAGAAATGTAGGCAGTGCAGTGCTACTGCTAGCCAGGGGTCTTTACCGTGCATCGCGCAGTAGTGATACGTCACAGCACGCCGGTACAATGTTCATACGCTGACTGTCGCCGTGGCTACTTCGCTTCGCACGCAGCGGATCCAGATTCGATTTCCGCGGACGCGATCTCTTTCGAGGATTTCCCAACATCGATGACGGTCACCACTACGCCAACTACAACTCCAACAACGACAACTACAACTACAACATCAACAACGAACGTAATTTCCAGCGGTAGGAAAAGTCCATAACCGCTATCGCCGTAAACGAAGTAGCGGTTCCGAGCGGTGTAGCCGAATCACTTAACGAGTCATCGCAATCAGCACCCATTAAATGAAGACAACCTTGACCGGTTTCGGACGCCCGACCTCCCAAGTTACCCAGGCGCGGCAATCTTGCAAGGTATACCCGGGCGTACGGAAGGCCAAAGAGGGCCCGAAGGTAAACGTATATGTGTTCGATCGCGGACAACGTGAGTGCGAACAGACCGACTGCTTCCGCGTCATACATGTAAACCTGAAAACATGCAGGAATAGGGGGTCGAGCGCGTTGGAGCACCGCAGCTTGGAGCACCTGGAGCAAACGCTCGCGCAGGCTGTAGGACTCGAAACCCTGAATCAATCCCCATCCTGCCCGTTTCGATCTGGATGGGCATCGTACCGGCGTGCGGTCGTGTAAACACTACTACATGATGCACGTTAAAGACCCCAGGCTAGCGGTTGTACTGCACTGGCTAAATTGCTCGTTTACAAGTCAGACACAAGACGTCCTTTGGAATGACTCTAACTCCCTACTGTCGAAACATGCTCACAGCACGATTATTGCGTGCAGTTTTGTACAGGCCGAAGTCGGAGCGAGCAGTTTAAAGGGCCAGGTTAAAAACTTTGCCACAAATCGAGTACACCTCCCGCGTACTTCATAGCGCCTGACTAGGTTTTCCGCTATCTATCTCTAAGGAAACTTTGTGGGGGTCTTTCGGTGTTTCTTTATTTATACAATTCAAAAATTAATGCATTTGTCGATTTTGTTTTGTACTGATGCTAAAAACGACTACAATCAGTGAAAAAATGGCCGATGTACGAGTACAGAAAGAAACTCATAATAACCTATGGGTTTAAATTTGATTTAAAATTTCTACACACACACCCTAATAACGCTTCACGCTTACCATATTGCGACACTACTAGCAAACGATGAAAAGCGAGTCTGAACTCGGGTCGAAGTCCGAATATTATTATGTCAAACACTCTAAACAATTTTATTTTTATCTGTCTTTTTTTTTTTTAATTTGTGTGATCGCAGAAATTGAAGTTTTCTCAAGCATGTTTCCGCCACCAGAAAGCTAACTGCTCTTTCTTGGCACAAGGTTAAGAAGTGCCTGTCTATGTCGTTCGTGTTTTTTTTACTTCTCCTCGTCTCTTTCGCACACTTTTTAACTTTTAATCATTAGGGATCAGATGGTCCAAACCAAATTTTGAATGCTCGTTCTTCTTTCGCAAGATTCGACCAATAACGCCCGGCAGGGTAGTTTTGAACACTCTAGTCCCGTTCTGACCTGAACAGGACAAAGACGTTGTGACCATTCGTGGTGGCCGACATACTAAAGTTACTGATCTAGCTTTCATATCACCATAACCCATGGTGATATGCAATATCACCATGGGGTTCCTTATTCTTCTAATTACTTTTGCCAGTCTCCTGTGCATTCCAGCCTTTTTCCCGGGCCATCAGTTTGAGGATGGAATGTTCGCCACCAGTTCCAGCAGGCCCTTTTCTCCGAAAATGCGGCGATTCCTTTAATTGTGAGAGAAGTGCGAAGATTGGGAAATGCAGAAAATCTACCAAGATGAAGCTTACCCAAGGCAACTCGTTTAAAGAAATAAGTAAAACAGTGGGATCTGAACAAAAGACAAATTGTCCCAGTGACCTTGATCTCTTAAGTACTGAAATGCAGTATTTAAGGTGCGATCGTTTAAAATTATTTAGAGCATATTAAACCGTCGTTTCGGGGAGTGAATAACCTTTCTTTTTTTTTTTTATCCGATTCCCACATATATTTAGAAGGAAATTAGATTGGTGCGTAGCCTTCGTTACGTCAGGCCATGTGACATCGAACTTCCTGCTAAATAGAGTGGGGGAAACTGAATTGCTGTACAGGTCACGTAATATAAATTTTCCCGCTAAATTTGGAGGAGAAAGTGAATTAGTGTATAGGTTATCGGACATCAACAGTGATGTGACTGGTGGGAGTCATTTCGGAACACCTTTTGGAGCAGCCGAAAGTCCATCTTGGAGCAGCAAAAATAACTTTTGTGTCATGAAGAAGCCCTGTCCAAACAGGACGCTTCAAGCACGCGTGAAGCGACATTTTCGCCTCCTATGAAGTGCGACGATCCGATTCTGTCAGTGTTTTTTGCCGGGGGAAATTCCTCCCTCCGTTGCGTCTGCTTGTGTCCTACACGCAGGCCTGAGCATGCTCATCACGTGGTTCCGGACAGTCACTCACGCGCTCTGCTGGCTGTCACTCAAGGCCTTCGCTGCTGTTTAAGTCCCGGAAAAGGGAAGGATACGAGGGCGTGGCAGAACAGATGGACAGGCAACAGGCACACCATTGGCAGGTGGCGTGTGACGTCAAGACTGACATAAACCGAGGTCACAAAAAAGCACAGGAGGCAAGGAGCAAACCCGTGATGTATGCCTGGTGAATGTTCAAACAGAAAGCGGACTGCCGTACTTCAACTTTCACTTCATAGGGCGGAGAAGTGTCGCCTCACGCGTTCTGAAGTATGCTGTTTACACACTCCTTAAGCACACACTACATTTTCCTTTATATCGATGCAAATATTATGTTAAGATTCGTGTGTTGACCTGTCGAACCGGAAGACAATGTCTACTGTGCCTTCCCACTTTTGTGAAACGTTCTGTTTGTGTCAGTTGCACGGTAGGTTTGATTCCCTCGAACACAGAACAAGCTGATTAGTTGCGCGTAGAAGCAACACACACGGCAACAATATCCTGATTGATGAATTCCAGTGTGAAGTGCTGTACATAGTTATTTTCGGTACAGAATTAAAGATACAGCAAACAGTATATTCCACTGAAATACTGTTGCATTGTAGGGACTGTAGGGACTTCAATGATGTGAGGGTCTTGGGAGGGCACAGGGAGACGTTCACGAGAGAAATGATCGAGGCTTTTTTACATTTCATGTTCGGGGGCCAGCTGTGTGAGCGAGCCATCTGTTCAGTTGTCCCAGAAACAGCCGACGTTCCTGGCATCTTCAATGAGTGTCCGGATTTGGTTGACGTAAAGTGGAGTCACGTTTTGCCTGATAACGAGCAGCCGGGATAAGGAGTGTATGCGTCTGTGTAAGGGTACTATCTGATGAAGATATCATTGGTATATTTTTCCTTTTTTATTGTCATTTCAAGTAATAAATATAGGTCCGAGTTCAGCTCCGTCCTGTCGTATTTGTTCCTTTCTTCATCCCCGTTCTGTGAAGCCGATTTTCATCAACCCTGATCTATTATATTTTAAGTATTTTAAGTATTTCAAGTGATATTAAATGTTGGCCGAAATTCCTCAAATGTTGGCAAAATGTCGCAGAATGTAGCAGGGTAAGCACTTTGGCGCAGTTTGCCGAGAACGGCGCAGCATTCATATCATTGTCATCAATTTCGCTGCTAAATTTAGCGGGGAAACTGAAGTGGTGGATTGGTCACATGACGTCAGGTCACGTGACATCAGCTGATGTCACTTTGGCGCAGTTTGCCGAGAACGGCGCAGCATTCATATCACTGTCATCAATTTCGCTGCTAAATTTAGCGGGGAAACTGAAGTGGTGGATTGGTCACATGACGTCAGGTCACGTGACATCAGCTGATGTCACGTGACCTAAACATCCATTGAGTTTCCCCGTTAAATTTAGCGGGAAACGCAAGGACAAACTTTTGGGATTGGGGAGTCGGGCTAAAAAGCATTTCATGCTTTAAAAATTAAAAATAAAAGGTGACAGTAGATTTTTTTTTTTTCTTCGTCGCATGAGTTATAATTGATGACGATGGTCATCGGCGTCTTCCGTTGGTGATGCCGAATCCAGAATCCGTTATATGGTTGACGTTTTCCGAGGTGTTTATTAGGCCGAATAATTACTGACTCTGCACATTCGTTTCTCGTACAAAAAGTCAGGGACCCGGCATCATTGGTGCGAGCCTCGAAGTCCGTGAGCGCGCTCAGCTCATGCCCGAATCGAGCTTCCCTCGCCCGACACGGGCCTTTGTTAGGAAAGCTCCTTCTCTCCCTCTGGCCAGGACCAACCAATAGTTTCAAAACCAAACGAGATCAGATGGTACACACCTGTTCAATAATCGAACGACAATGAAAACAACACCCCGTCAGTTCTCCAACCGCCAGAACCAAATTCCTTGTAGAATCGGCCCGTGCATTGTTTGCCGCCTGGCTGGCGTCTGAGCGCCGACTGCCCGGATCGAATAGCGCGCGCTCCGAGCATTCCAGACGACGGCGTCGCGATTGAAAACAATTATTAAAATAACACGCACCGCGATGTGGGTAATTCAAAAACAAATGTTTTTGAATTACCCACATCACGAGCGGAGCAATGCAGGAGGCTTTTAAACCAGCGGTCCGAGGCTTTGTAGCAACAACCACATTTTCGGAAAAAAATCCTGCATATTCTGCAACTTCTCCACCAGGGAACGGTAATCAATGTGCACTTGAAGGATTTTGAAAACAGAATCTTAAAGTGATATTGCCAGCCAGTAATTCAGTGTCACCTAAGGGGCTGGAGAGAGGACGGCCTTATTTTAGCAGTTTTATGATTAAATGTCAAACGTGATGAATCTTCTGGCGAGTTAAAAATATGTATACCAATATAGTAATTTGTAAACTTAGTTTTACACCCAGCGCTTCAGGAGCATACTTACACCATTTCTTTACTGCACTATAACGAATAACGCACTTAAATACCTAAAATTTACAAATAACAAAAATTTTACTTAAATTTCATCGTTTCTGCGTACGTGCGCTTTTATATATGTTTGTCTTTAAGTCGTTACAAACTAAAGTTTATAGTTGTTAGAGCCACTACAAAAAAAAAAGGTTTTAATTCCAGTTTTGATTGTATAACTGCATTTTACAAGGCACGTACAGCAGCCAAGTGCGTTAGCACACTGCAGCTTGGCAGCGCGTGTAACAAAATCTGAAGTACAATATTCACATGATTCCCGCTGCGTTCCGCAGATTAAAACGCGCTAGTTATTCTTCATATTCCAAACGGACAAGTTGTGCTTCTGCACATGGGAGAAATGCGAAGTCAGAATTCAAGCCCATCGGACTTTCCCGCAGCATCTCTATAAGCAGAGAACAGGGCTAAAGTCGATTCTGAAAGGTTTTGTTGGCTCCGCCTTTTCATGTACTACACCTAAACAAATAGGCACGTGGTTTATTGTAATCCAGCGCACGACCAAGCCTAGAACAAAACTAATATTTAAAAAAAATGTCTTCGCTTCCGTGATAGCATATATTGGGTATTGCTCATGAGCAATACTGAATATTGAATCACGGGCTTTTTTCCGCTCGTACTGATAAGGGGCTGCAGCCCCTTATCAGTACGAGCGGGGAAAAGCCCGTGATTCAATATTTACGTACCATAGAATGACAATAGTCGGGGTAAACGCTCTGTGGCGTTTCCGAGGAGAGGAAGAGGTATGCGGATGTCTTTCGGCGTTTATATATTTTGCAACATCGGTAGAAATTTATTTGAAGCTAACGCTATCGTGGGCTATTTTACCTGTGGACGGCAATCCATAAATGTCACGAAATCAGATCAAACATACAGAAAGAGAGCATGCATTTTCAAGACTCGTACATCATATGTATCTTGTTAAATATATTGGTGGAAATTGTAAATTCTTAATACAACATAGTAAGGATAATTACAAGAACAAAACAATTACAAGAAAGCGGCTTTTTAACAGACCGGACCTCCTTATATATATATTGGAAAGTTATGTCTATTCCACATTACAAAAAAAAAACAAAAAAAAAACTTTCGCTCTAAAAAAGTAAACATTTTTGATTCAGGCAAAGACACATCAATATCGCTTGAATTATTATTCGTTTAATCTTAATAAACATAATTTGCTAAGAAATAATTAAAAATGCATTGACTGCCGTGCACGCAGCCGGTTTCAATTATGCACTCCACGTAGGTTGCGTTGAAGAACATCACATGTTTTACACGCTCGAGCACTACGGATAAAACCATTTTTGGGACGGAACAACTTCCTGGCAACGTATGCCAATAAATTTGCATTCAAAACTTACCGACTTTACAAGCTAACTTGAGCATTATTCAAGCTGCTACTCGAGTTAAGCAATTTTTTTATATGTGCGTGTCTGTCGTGAATATCTCAGACAAGTTCCTGACCATTCCTTTATATATATAAGAACAACGAATGGTACTGTTAATCAATTAAATAATTTTTCCTTGTTGACAGTGGGTATAATATTAACACTCTCTATAAAATATTACAAGGTGTTATTTTAGTATACAGTATAACCATTCGTTGTTCTTAGGATATTAAGTAGTAGTTGAACATATCTGTGATCCCCCCCCCCCCCCAAAAAAAAAAAGAATAAAATATATATTACGCATTTTGGACTCATTCTTCGCCCAAATAGAGAGCTAGTGGTTCGAACTAGATACCAAAGTTTCAGAACTAATCGTTATCTTATTCAAAAGTTATAGGTGCTTTTCTACAATACGTAGTTTATTTTTGCAGTCAAAATTATAATTTGTGTTTTTTTTTTTTTTTTTTTTTTGGGGGGGGGGGGGGGGGCACGCTGTAAATAAATCATTTACTGGATTTGATCGAAAGTGACTTCCGTTGTATACAGGACGATGTAAAGAAAATTATAAAAAGTGTGAGTGAATGGAAACATGGCCGGATTCTGATGTCTTCCCAAAGAAAATGAGCTGGTTAATAAACTGGTTCAAATATAAACTTTGAACGAAATAAATTCGAAGGCATCTCAATTTCCTATTACTCAACCCAATAACCTGTCCATTTCATGCACGGATTAATGACCTCAATTTTAGCGTATAATTAAGTTAATGCATAATTAAAGGAAAGAGTTTTCGTTCCATATTGCTTGCTTTCTTCAGGGGAGATCGACGTGCTCAAAGATGCTTCGCCACTCACTAATAACTCGCGAGCGCATTATACCTGAAACATTACACGCATCGCGGCACAGAAAGACTATATTCTTTCACGGTAGACTGAAAGGTGCGCTGTTATTGTTGAAATACCAGTTACAGCCGAGCCTCCTACGGCGCATTTCGAAACTTCCCATCGATGATTTCACTACCGACCCACACAGGCAGACAGACAAGTATGAAGCAAATATATCGAAGAAACGTTATGTGTGGCGATGACTAGACGCCAGTGGAGAGCGTGAAAAGTCAATCTAGACACACCCTACTGTGAACGTTGTGCTAGTGACACTAACGCGAACGGCAATAATGCAAAGGGTGCTGATGGCGCAGCTAGGTCTTATCTCAGAACTGTAATACTGACTCATGTACCCTAGCGGCACAATCTCGACAACTATCTATTCACGCAGACGAGTCACCAGCTTACAAACCGAAGGGCAAGGTTTGTATCCACATTCCGAACCCGGTGTATGTGGCGTCATAAAACACGTTGACACGACTTCAACAAATCTCGATGTTTAAACTGTATAAACTGAGATCGGCAAAGTATGTGAGGAAACAAAGTGAACCGAAACGTCACAACACGTTACTCACCATGTTTGCAGGTAAACAAGGCGCGCGCGCGTCCGATGAAAGTTTCACAACACTTCACTTACAACACTCCCGAAGTATACACTTTCACTTCACACAGGAAACATTTCATGCGCTGCTTTGCCGCACGACGATACTGCGATGCAGACGACACCCACAAGACGAAACCGGCTGTTGTCTTCGTTCCCGGATGCCTACATCCCACACACTTTTAACACCGGTAGCTTTAAGAAAGAACACTGCGGCGAAGTGATCGTTGAATGAAACAACGTAGCACCCGACAGTCACAAGAAGCACAACAATCACCACCGTTATCACAATTCAAGCTAGCTTAAAGAAGCTGGCTACGAGACGATCTAAATCCGAATCCGGAGCCCCCGGAGACGACGACACTCGTAGCAGACGACTCGGCGCTCCGCAGACGACGAAAATCGTAGCAGACGACGGGCCGCTCGGTGGTTCACCGCTGACACGCTTTGAAGAACGCCTGTCACACCTCCACAGATACCGCACACGCACGCTAACACAATGCAGCTTGTCGCAGCGCAGCGACGCAGCAGACACGACGCTCAAGCGAAACGCACAGCTGTAGCCTCCCGCTGACGCAGCGGACGACACGCCCGAAGCTGCCTGCCTACCGTACCGGTGAAATGACAGGCCGGCGACTTTTCTTTGGAACGGGGCAGGGCGGGGGGGTGATATCATATCTGAGAGTGGAGCCGGCGAACCGGCTTTCCACGCTCCGTGACGTCATTTCCGGGTGAGGGACCCGCGAGGCAAGAGACACACGCACCGCACATATACACGGAGAACCCGCGAAGGCCTTGAAACGTGCAGTCGCGCACTCCGAAAACGGTCGTGGAAAGAAGCATGCGTTTGACGCGATGTTTTCTTTTATCATTGTTGTTTGCCGCAGGTGTTTGTTTCGAAGGAGCGCGTGGCGTTTCGGTGCGCTGCACCTTTTGTTTACCCGTACCTGATGTTTATATACTCCGTTACAACCTACGATGGACCGCAGCGGACGTTTCGAGTCATCCCCAGCCAATACAATGCCGCTTTTGTGTCACGTGACCTTTGGGAGGCACGCAGCGACGCGTAGTCACGTGATGCATTCCCAGCGCTGGATTGGCTGGATAGCATGTAGCATCTCGTGTGGTCCATCGAGATGAAATGGACTATAGTTGGATACGGTTCTGCTTTCGCTCTTACTTTAACCAGGCGCTTCTACTTTCGTTGAAAGCGTCGGGGGAAAAAGAAACGGGCACTATGTGGAGCGCGGAAGGTGACCTTGATCGCTGAAGCCAAGCAGCGAACAGCGCAACTAGGAAGCGACTCGCTGTGCCGCGCCGCGAGAGCTGCCTCTTTAAAATATGGCCTAAATACATTCGTCTTGGAAGAAAGTTCCTGTATATTGAATGAATCTCGGCAATTGCTCGAGCAAGTGGACACAAAAGCTGCTCGCTTCGCCTAGCCCAGTAGCTACGCTGCACGGTTTAGTCCGCTTGGTAATACTCCCGCCTCAATGTTTCTTAACTAGCCACCCCAGATTTAGAGGTCTTCGAAATGCATCGTGGCTTGTTTCACGCTTCGAATGAATCGCATAATTATTCATTTATTCCTTCGTCTATTTGGGATTGAAGTGAAAATATATTATGATTCAAAAGAAGACAACGCAACGAAAAAGTATTTATCCACAAATGCGCTCAGGAAAACTAAACAAACACTTCAAAAGAGTAAATACAACGCTTTTAGCAGTACAAATATCTTTATACATGGGGGAAATTCAGTCGGGTTCGCGATCAGCCTTGCAAGGCTGACGAGTGCAAGGGCACGAGTTCAATGCTCTCTGTAATTATTCCAAAGTAAAAAAAAAAAAAAATGATTGCGACAGTAGCACAGATTGACCCTAATGCGCCATTGTATAAACTGTTTGTCGCTTCCTAAAACCTGCACTGTCACGCAGTCGGCGCTTCAAAGAATGTGGCTACTTGTAGGAAGCTCTTAACTAGGGACTTTAACCGAACCCCATACTTGCCCATCATGTTAATGTTTTCTTTTATATATATTGTCTCGTAATATCTGCATTGTCATGTGTATATTTGTAACCTATACTGTAAACCCTATCCGGTATGGCCCTCAAGGAAGGGCTAATAGTATTTCAAATAAATAAAAAAACTGTACTTTTCCTTGTGGCGAAGGGTAGATTGTGGTCATAAGCCTCAAAAAAGTCCAATTATCGGCAACTGATTCTGATTATCCACCATACTGTGTACCACCAGTAGTGCGCGAATGATTGGAAAAGTTAACTGTATCATTGTGAGACATCTTTCAATTATAATGCATCCGAATACCTACTTAAATAGGGAAAATACTGCTTGTCCAGGTAAACTGGCAAAAGGTCAAGTGAACGGGTAATTATGGCACTTATCAGAAAATACGTAAGGGGGGGGGGGGGGGCGGATAGTAAATCTTGCCATTTAGAGGGGCATTGAAATCGTTCCTGAAAAAGGTTCTTTTTGGTCTTATATTGTTTAAAATGTGTTATTTCCCACATATACCAAGTCCTATATTACAAAACAGCCTTTTCATCTCGGAGCAATAGAAAAACATGTGGACTCTTTTTTCTCGCGGACTACATTGTGTGGACCAATAAAAGCCGTACAATACGCGCAGATTCCGAATGATTTCATTATATCTCGTTTCGAGGAGAGTTTGATAGGTACACATTCCGATGAGACTCCTCTTTTTTTTCTCATCGGGCGAAGCCATCGCTTGCAACTCGCCGACAAGCGCCGTTCGTCGACCCCTTCACTCGGAAAAAAAGTTCTTCCTAAAAAGGGAGTGTCGCGGGCTTTGAACAGGCTTTTAACGAGGAAATAATCTACGCACGATTGTGATTTCGGGTTTGTTGGGATGCTTAGAGCGTCTAGATTGAGTTGTCACCGCAAAAGGACTGTCTCAAGAATTTACTTCAGTGCCCCTTTAAGGGCTGGTTAAAATTAATTACATAATACAAAATTTATGAGTTTTATTTTTGCGAGCGGAGCAAGTATACAAATGAGCTGGTTAGGGCACATCACAATCTAAACCCCGAGTCAAGGAAAAGACTATAACCAGGGCGAAGAATAAATATCAGGATAATTTAAATCGCGATTTAAATTGTGATTTAAGTCGAGAATTAAATCACATCGATTATACTATGATGGTTTAAATCGAACATTTATCGCAAAAATAATTCATGAAAGCAATTTTTTCTTCAATGTTTGTCTATCATTTGATGCTTTCTATGCGCATTTGTTTTTTGTTTAAATTAAAAAAATCACCGAGAAAGAAAGATTTATAGCAGGCTGAAAAAGAAAAAAAAAACAACGCTGCTCACAGCAAATCAGAGCGTTGAACTTACTTTCTACATTTTACTTCCTTCATCAGTTACCTAATGTCATATCGCAGGCAAATCAGTCCGCAGAAGGAAAAGCTGATAAAGCTCTTTCTCTTGTCTCCTTCTCTCTGCGCGAATTACATCAATAAAAAGTTGGTAAGTAAACCGTACATCAAAAGTTTAAATTTACTATAATTCTCTCTGTGGCATTGTTTTTAGTGAACGGACGAATTGATCAAGCAATCTGCCATGTCTGGAATTTAACAAAAATGTGTATTTTTTTTACAGTGATCTATATAAAATCAATTTAATATAAACCAAATATATCTGATTTAAATCAGATAAATCTTATTTACATGATAAAAAAATAATGTTTTTTTTTTCTACTCTGGAAATACCATACAAAATTACAAAACAACACAACAGGAATCCTATGTCGTGTTGTCGTTTATCTTATTAATGCGAAACCATTATATGCCCCATTACGCGAAAATCCAGCGGCGGCGGCGGCGTGACCGAAGGATGGTGCTAGAAATGGCCGACAAAGAATGAAAACTCGTCAAAAATGCTCGGATTGACGTCAGATTTCTCAGGGAGGTTCCTGTAAGCAAAGTAAATTAATGGCGATAATAATTCCCGAAGAGCGGGAACAGGGGGCTCAAAGGACAAACACAAATCTCCTAACACAGCTAGGTGATTGGTGTCATACCGAAAAAGTCTGCCTGGTCCTGGTATCGAACCACGGACCTCTCCATTTCCAGTGGAGCGCTTTACCAACTGAGCAAACGAGTTTCACCAGCCGCCACCGGTCTAACACCAACAATTAAGGGTGAACGACCTGGATTTTAAGGTCATGACGAATGATAATGCAATTAATGCAAACGTGCAAGCGATCTGGATAAGCATGACGATAATTTGTTTTTTTTCCCTTCTCCAGGGATCTAAACTCTCACCTCTGTCCCGTATGCAAATTTAATTTAGTGGAATCGCATCCTCTAGCTTGTACATTTTCATAGATCTCCCAGCTTTTCGCCGGAACTTGGCAAGTCTAGTTGAAAGTTGAAACATTACATTTTGTGTGAAGTGTGCAACCTATTTGTAGTCATGCAATTTGTAACATTTGAAGTTGTGCGTGTGTTGGTTTTCTTCTTTTTATCCTGTGTGCGCCAATGTGAAGACCCGCCTGGTTGTTTTTGGGCACATTAAACAAACATTATTATTATTATTATTATTATCGTCTTTCTTGTCCAGCTCGTTCGCACCTTCGCTTAATTTGCATTATCACCATAAATTAATGTCTTTCAAAAGAAAATTTGGTGCATTTCGGTCTGGGTGGGAATCGAACCCGCGCCTCCGGGGTATGGGCCCAACACGCTTACCCGACGTCACGGCGGCTCCACGGTTCTGGCGACTAAAGGTGTGCCTAGTGCGTGAGTCATGCTTTCGCACTCCCACACCTAAGCAGTCTTCAGTGCCTCTGCCGAATATTTTTAACGCGATAGCGTTAACGAGCTCGTGTCGCAGAAAAGTCGGCGTCGCGGTGGCGTGCGCTAAAATCCAGGATTGGTCGATAGGGTGAGGACGTCCAAGCACATGACCTCGGGCGGGAATTTCAAACAACCCACAACGCTCACGTGAAACGTGATGTCACGCGTGCCATGAAAGTGATTAAAAAAAACATGACATGTAATGCGAATTAAAGGACGCCGCATGTCTCACATGATTAATTTTTATAAAGTAATTCCTTTGCCTCAAAGAAAAAAATTTAAGAATTTTAGACCGGATTTGCACCCACAACACTTCGGGTGCGAGCCAGACACGCTGCTGCCTAGGCCACGCAAGGCACGCTTGCACGACGTGGGAACGAGCGGGAGTTTAAATGTTTATATGTTTCGCCATCGCGTTCCACTCTTAAAGGCGAAGCTTAAGTGCCCTCCTGTTCTTGTCTTGGGATTTAGATTATCATATTTTATTTTTGTAGCTGTAATGTAGCCTAATAGATGATTGTTACCCGTCCAGTCCCGCGAACGTGCATTTTGTGGATTCGCAAGAGCCCGGTCGTACACACCAAATCAACTCCCTGACGTCACGCGGCTGCGGTGGCGCTGCTTTCAGTACTGCGCATGCGCAGACGCTTTATCTTACACCAATCTGATTTCTGCGCACACGCATGGCGCACACCTGGTGTGGGCGAGCACGGGGTTGTTTGTAAGCAGTGTGTTGGTTCATATACCAACCTTTTTGAGTCTGGACTTAAATGACTTCTCACAAAGCTCCTTTTACAATTTTTTGTCTCCTTTGTTTCACCCCTTTTCAACCATGGGCGTGTTACGGGTTCGTTTTATAAAAATGTATATTACTTAATTTCAATAAACATGAGAAAGTGAGGAGGGATTCGTCGCTTTAATGAATTAAAAAAGAGCGTTTTCAGATATAGCTTCAACAATTTTTTCACGCAATCAGGTTAATGGTTGAGAATAATGGAAAGCCCAAAAAGTATAATTAATTGTTTTTAATTGAAACCTAGACTCGGTACTCAGACCACACAATGAAATATTTACAGCCAGATACGAAAAAATTAAAAAAGAACAAAGTTTTGAAACAGTGTAGTATTTTCTTTTTTCATGGAAACGCCGGAAAATATTTGCATTTCGCAAATACTCTTTAAAACCCACTAACCGTAAGCCCGGTCCAATTATTCTCAAACACAGGCTTTGTTCATTCAAGCTGTCCACCATACTTTCTTTTTGTCGGTACGTACACAACATTGTAGTTAGATAGGATGGGAACCAGCCGCAAGTTGTAGATCGGCTATTCATGAATAATGTTCGAGGATCTGACCATCCTCCAATGCATCACCATCCATCAATGCAATGCCCAGTCCCAGAAACCACAAAGTTTTCAAATTTGTGTCGAGGGCTATGTTAAGGCTTTCACATGTATAACGTACCACTAACGTAAATCTCTGAAATAACTACATTGGTTTTCTTTTTCGTAACTTTCAGTTACTTCTAGCGAACTAGCTTTTAACTGCAAATCTTCACAAAAGCCCATGGCTTTATTGTTAAATCAGAATTTTCATAATTGAACTGAATATAAAATAAAATAAAACGAATAAAATTAAAGAACAATTTCATCGATACCTTTCTTTGAAACAGAAAAAAAAATGTTTCCGAAAAGGTTTTTTTTTTTTTTTTACCCTTTCTTATGTGTTTTCTGTTTAACTCGAGGGATTAACTGCCCGATAAAGGTTAGCTGTGTCGTCTCTGTGTTAGCATATTCTCGGGTACTTCTTTCACCACATTTAACCACCCTTATATTGATATCATCGTTTTACAAATGCATTGGGACCGCGCCCACTTATTACCATCTAGAAGACAAGGCCTTCCCGTGTCGTCATCGTTAGAAGGTCTGAGACGCGCCCTCAGGCGGTCAACACGCTGCAGCTCCACGAGAGACACCGCAAAACGGCATACGCGTTCGTCTTGGCTTCGCCACCTGCTTGCTAGCGTCGTGCTGGTTGTGAGACGCAACACTACTCCTTGTCTTTTTATATGGTGTTATTGGTTCACTAGCGGCCAGTGGCGTAGCCAGGAATGTTTTTTCCGGGGGGGGGGGGGGGGGGGGGGGGGGGGGAGGGGATGCTGAGGTGGCTGGGATTTCCATGACTTGGGGTTCGGAGAGGGGGAGGGCGTGTCAAAATGCATGTGTATGTTATGGGGTCGGCTGGATGTCGGGGAGGGGGGGGGGGGGTGACTGAAGCTTCATAAGCCTCCCCCCCCCCCCCTCACCGGCTACGCCACTGCTAGCGGCTACAGAGTGAATGAAGTTCGCAACTGTCGTCTGCTTGTTGCGCAAGAGTTGCGGTGACGTCAGAACAACGCCGAGCTCTGATTGGCTTTGATTGAAAGGATAGTGAGTAGACCTCAATGCTAGATGCCTTGAGGTATGAGAAGCTTTAAAAGTTCTTGACCCGAGTCGCTGCCCTTTGTAACCGGGCCAATCACCCTTGAACGCGTCCAGTAATTTGAGCGATAATGAACCGGTGATGCATTTTCCAGCTCTCGGGACCCTATGTTTTCCACGTAATATTGTCTTACCTCGCGGCGAGGGGACATTGTGAAAGAGAGAGATGTGTTTAATAGCCCCTTTGAGGTGTCTATCAAACCCCTTCAGCCGCTTACTCTGGTATGTGCGTTTCTGTCTTATATTCGAGAGTGGCGATGAAGCGATTATTACTACCATGAACGTTCACAAACCGGCCAACATTAATGTAGCATAATCGTCGTCAATATTGCTGCAGAGATGTGGGACTTTTCTTTTCAATTAGGCTCACCCGCTCCTGCTGTGGACCGCCACAAACCCCTTGATTCACTGCTGGGCGCCGACTGAATAGAGATCACCGCCATTATAGAACTCTTTGTTTATGAGCAGTAGTTAGTTAGCAGAGAGTATTCCCCCATAAACTGGCACCCAACGTAGAGCAAAGTTGGCCACTCCACAGTCACAGAGATGGGTGCTCAATTTACGGAAGAAAGAAAAACCTGACGCGAGATTGTACAAAGTAAATTAGTTCACGGAGCCCACAAGTCGAATAGAGTAACAACTAAAAAAATAGACTATTTTCAAAAAGTCCGTCAAGCAACATTGGCGGTCGCCACTCCGTGTACACGAAGCGCGTGACTGGATCCGAGTCCTCGCCGATCGCTGACGTCACACTCGTTCTCGATAGGAGCTGAGCCGAGTTCACGCCGATCGCTCACGAAATCCTCCCGACTAATAGAGGCTCAGATCACGTGAAAAAACAATGGCGGACTCGAATTATTGTCGCAGCGGCTACAAGATGGCGCGTTTACTTTTAAAAACCGCATATTACTTTATTAACGTGAAACGTTAATAAAGATGCTCCGGATTTCGTGAAGCTGTATTTCGCGAAGACGTGGCCCGTGTCGTCCCGTAATGCAACGCGCACAGTGTTGCATCATGGGACGTCACAGATCTACACACCGATTCAGTTTCCCCGCTAGCGGGAAAGTTAAATTGGTGTGTAGGTCACGTCACACCGGGTCACGTGACGTCAATTTTTCCGCTAAATTTAGCGGGAACCCTAACGTCCCGTGACCTACTCACCAATTCAGCTTCCCCGCTAAATTTAGCGGGGGAATCGACGTCACGTGCCCTGATGTCACGCGACGCTAAAACGTTTTACGGATATGCAGCACAATTGCAGCAGGCTGTTCCAACCGCAACGATTCGAGCAGAAAGGCAACATGAAGATCGCAACATTTAGGGCGACCTTTTCGCAAATAAACCGACGAATTTATGAATACCAGCAAACCATTCGTTACGGCATATGCTGTTCTGTGCGGTTCCACCGTGTAAATCTTTAACCAACGAGGACCTACCTCTCTCTTTCGAGTCCTCCTTTCTCGGTCTCGATGACCCTCTCCTTGGCCCGCTCCATTTTAACTAATCTCCGGTCGTTAGCTCGATTGCCTCGTTAATATATCACTTCGCCCGAGGCGCGAGGCTAGCCGTTAGGCGAGCCTGCCGGGCCCGCGTGGGAGCGTTACCACATCTGCTCCGTAATTATGGCCCGGAGGAGACCGGGATACCAGCGTCAGACATCGGTGCACGCTAAACACGGCGCTCCTTCTCGTCGCCACAACGTGTTCTGAAACTCGGTTTCACCTTGCGGTGGAGCGCAGGGGACATTACGAGCCATCGCAGCCAATCAAATGCCGCGTTGCTGTCACGTGACGCTGGAAAAAAAAAGAGGGGGAGGGATAGGGAGGGGGGGGGGGGGGCACAGTAACGCGCGGAGCGCTTTGTTACCTGATGGGTTCCCAGCGCTGGATTGGACGAGATGGTTCGTACCCTCAGCTGCGGTCCGGCGTGTACGACGAGACGCGTTCTAAGAGAAGGTTAGTTTGGTGAAATAATGGCACTGTGAAAACGACCACCACACGGGCGTAGAAAATAGGACCTGTCGTAATATTTAAACTCGCTGTACGCGAACTAAAAAAAAAATTATAATGTTCGTTGTTGAAACACGTATAGAAGGTGTAGACACGAAGTAATTAAAATGGTTATTATACGCCGGTTCTTAAATGAACTACAACACGCACACCCAAATTTTTTTTTTTTTTTTTTAAGTGAAAAAATGAATTACTCATTGCCGAACGCTCATTTTCCGCCCAAATGTAGCGCTAGTGGTCCGAACCAGATGCCAAAATTTCAGAACTAATTAACGTTATCACTTCCGAAAGGTATATATTTTAACTGATTTTCTCAAAAATTACAATGAGAAAATGTGTCCCGTTCTGGCCCATTTGTGTAACGGGCGGCATTAAAGGTGCACTAAAGACGTTTCTGAGATGGTCAGTTCTGGGTGATAACTTATCCCTTCTTGTTGTGTCCTGTTCTCCCTTTTGTCCTCGTCCTCGCTGCGCACAAGACTGGTTAAGATGTCAAACCAACTCGCCCAAACAACCACTCTTCATGGCTCCAAGCATCCTAGAAATCCACAAATTATGCTTGTGCGACGTCGATTTCCCTACTAAAAATATGATAAAAGTTCGTGCCACGCCCCTTCCTTGGAGGAAAAATGCGGAGCCTAGAATCCAGCAGAGCCGCCTGCGGCGCCTTTGCCGCCGATGCCTCCGCTTGCGATTGCCCGACGCGCATCCGTCGTCACGCCGCCGGCGTGACTGTTTTTCAACTTTATTGGTATACCAGATGTACCTGTTCATGTACCCGTTGAAAAAGGTAAGCTAAGACAAGGTAAGACGACTGCGCGTCAAGAATGGCGTGGCAGGCCGAAGAACGGAATCGCAGCCAGTGCGCGTCCACAGGTCTCCAAAGCCGGCGGCAGGAGCTTCCGTAGGCGTCCAAAGCGCGCACCCGCACCCCGGCCGCTTATTTCGAAAGGCTAGGCAATAGGACGCATAGCAACGGCGGCCCGACAGGATTGGCTGGTTATAGAATTAGAGAGCAACAGCGTGACGTAACACTTAGCATTGGAGATGCAGTGGGGGACAGCGGGGCTAGGGCGTACAATTGGGCCGCCGGCGGGGCGCCGCGAAGCGGCGTGTACAGGGTGAGCCAAGGTGGGTTAATATTTTGCATGGAGCCATCCGCACACTGTCGCTGCGAGGCGGCGTGAACGTGTGTGTGTGTGTGTGTGTGTGTGTGAGGGGGGGGGGGTGTTAACACGCGCCCCAGTGATACATCCGCTGTCCCCCACTGCGCGACCCTGAAGCGTCCTATCGCCTAGCCCCTCGAAATATGCACACCGCCGCCATCTGTCGGCGCTTGCAGAATATGTTTCTTAGCCAGTTTCAACAGCCAGTGGGGCCTTGGCGACGTTGCGAACTTTGAACACGTCTGCTCCAAGCCAGTCCAAAATCAGCGTATGTACCAGGGCATGAATGCTCATGTATATTAAAAAAGTTTCTCTATAAATAAAACTTGCGATCGTATACGCGTACAGGTTTCTAAATAACGGTCACTAGCTTCATTCTCGTGACACACGCTCTTGAACTAGCTGCTTGCTCATGAAGTGATGATGGTGATCATGCCGTGGTCAAGGCCATTGTGCGATTATTTAAAGCGGGAGAAAGACACTTACAATTTATGCTACACGCTGTGCAGCTTATTTTCTCCGCCTTCCTTTCCAAACCATGAGTTCGATGGATTGAAACTTTGATTGGTGATTTCTAATAAATTATACTTTACGCATAAAAAAGCTAGTATTTTTATCGGTAATTTTTATATACTGATACGATGATGGATGCTAGGATCTCAGCACTGTGAATGGAAGCAGTCAATCAATTGAATTAAAATTTAATATTTAAGAAGAAGCTAGCTTACCCTTCGCGGATAACGTCCAAGGCTGAGTCGCTCGAAGCTTACTTCGTAACGTTTTGAGTCCCTCGAAGATCTTCAGATAACAAGACCGCTGTCTCATTGTGGAAAGACGGTTTGAGCCTCGCGTAGGCACGCACCGTTCGATCAACCGTTATCTGGGGGGCTATATTCGACAAATGTTTCGTTTCTCCTAAAAAGAAACGGAAATGATGGAAGTGACGATATCGCGTCTGATTTGTTAGAGGCTGAAATGACGAAAGTTTATTTTTCGTCATTTGAGCCTCTAGTCAATCAGACGCGATATCGTCACTTCCGTCACTTCCATTTCTTTTTAGGATAAACGACACATTTGTCGAACATAGCCCCCCAGGAGTACCGCCTCGAGCAAGAGTCTCGTTTGACAGGTTGACGTGCGATGGAGAGGAAATGCCATTAATAAAAGACAGAGTTTCTTAAAATTAACATCTCGGACGAATGACTTAAGCTTATTTGACATTACAACGGACAATTTTCTTAGAAAAGACGGGCGCTCTCCGGATGTATACGAGCTTTCTGACCAGAAAATTCTAGCGAATCTTCGTCAGCTGCAAAATATAAGTTGTTGTCGTCGTGTACCCGCTCAAAAAAAACAAAAAAAAAACAACGAAAACTAAAAATAATTTTAATTTTCGCGGCGCACCGATGGGCATGAACGGGCTGTTGGCGCCGCGCGTGCGGAGAGAAAAATTGACATGGTAACCGGAAACTAACTTGTTGTAGTTTCTGAAGAAACACGAGACAGCACGAATACTTCTAGCGGCTAACTTAAAACAGAATGACACAATCATGCGTTGTAAGAAACCCGACGTCGGTTGGGCTCGAAGATGGCGAACGCGGTCGCTGTCATGGCGTTCGCGTGACGTAGTTGACGAGCTGTCATGCAGGCCACGCCCGTTGGCCAAACTGTTCCCCTATCTATGGCTCCGCGCGCAACGCAGTAATCTTTTGGGAAAAAAGAATACAAAAGAAGCTTTATTTTGTCCGAGCGTCGGCACCACTGCGGCAATTTATTTCAACCGACGCCCGGGGTCGCAGATTAGTTCGCTTTATGAACGCGGCTTCTAATAGGACAATGTCTCCCTATTATGGACACCTCAGTTTCCCCCCCCCCCCCATAAAGCGTCAATCATGTGAGTTGTTCATAATTACGAGACATAAATGCACGTATAAAGTCATGTCTCGTTAATGCGGACCCCTACATATAGGCGTCATTTTCGGGGACGAACTGGGCAAATACGTGCGCGTTTTTGGGTCGTCACATTATGGGGGCGTTTCGGGAGCAACGGATAGGTTTCCATATTGACGACAGATTAGTGTATTTCCCCGGTTTATCCCACAAAAAACAGGGCTCCTATTACATGGCTGTATAACTTTCGTCTAACGAACCCATAAAAAAGATATACAACCATCTATTCTTGGTTCGCCTCTCAAAAGCAACCCCAACCCCTTTTTAAAAAAAAAAAAGAAAAAAAAAGAAAACGTGAGTAGAAGTTTGGGTAGGAGCGTTAATTTTCTTAGGCCCCAGAGTCATTTGTTAAAGTCTTTCCCGTATGTGTGTGGACTTTAATTGGCATATATTTAACGAACAAATAAAATTAAAAAAACGGACGGAATAACCTGTCTCAAGTAAATGAGGCTATTCCAGTAAAGAAAAGTTAAACGCGAAGGTCTCAGTATTCATAGCTCCGAGGCACTTTTACTTTAGTTCTAAAGTTCGCAACTTCGTTAACGCCCTGAGCTAACAAGGCACAGTGAATTTCAGATTATTTTTTTATTTCTATTTTGTACTTTTTTTCGCTCCTCTGGCTTCACATTAGGAGGAAACAGAACAAAAAGAAACGAGCATACAAACGATTACAGAATTCGGTGAGTAAAGGAAGTCACAAATCGATCTGATGTTGACAGTGCGTGACGGAGGCGAGTACTCAATCATGCCCTGTCTCTACAAGGGAAGAATGCTGCAATAGGTTTTCGTTCAAAAAACAAAAACGCGCAATTAAATTTCATTTTTACACCAAATGTATAATGAGGCTTTCGTATATCTATATAGTCTTCACGGGGGTTTCCGCAATACATAGAATGCAGTTATTGAAGACGGAGGAGTTTTCTACGATTACTGATATATTTCCACTGGAATTTCTTTCCAGACTCCGTCATAGTTACTGCCAGTAATTTTTGGCCCAATTATGACTTTTCGTAGCTTTTATGGATATAAATTACCATACACGGGTTCCAGAAAACAGACCGCATTCAAGAACAGAACGAAGGCGGGAGCTGTGAAACGTTCTCCCGAGTGATTGGGGTGCGAAGTTAAAGGTGCGATGAAACGATTTCTCTACTTTCGCTAAATACTATTTAGAATAACTCCCTAACGTTGCTAACTGAATGAACGCGCTTTAGTTTTTCTTTTTGGGCACTGGCAGTCACCAAAAACAATTCGATACATATGAGCATCGTTTATCCCTTCCACTCGGAGCCAGAACAAGTGGCCACGTGGCCTGGTGACTACCCTATGCCGCCAGCGTTAGTCATATCAACGCGCTGGGGTTGGCAAAGTGGGAGACGCGTCCTGAGCTCCAGGCATTGCTAGATATAAAGTAAGGCTATTTTCATCACCGCAGTGGTTCGGCACGAGCCACTACTCGAGTGTCCACCGAGGCATTGATTGTTACGAGCCAAAGTCGAGTGCTCACGCAGTTCTCGTGTCCAATCCATGAGCCGCGCTCGACTGTCGTCAGGCGGGTGGTTTCGATCTCACAATGACGTCATCGAGCTTTGCGAAGGAAAGACTGAAAGAAATAGTTCCCTTTTATCCTCGCAATTTCACCGCGACAAAGGAGGTTCGTGAATCACTGGCGGCCTTTGCGAGTATACTCGGGACAGACTAGGGCCAGTATATATATATACTCCTCTGCAAAGCCATGGACATTCCCACTCCATATCGTTTCGTGACTTCTGCAATGTGAAACCTATACTATAGGATGCACGAAACGAGAGACCCGCGCGTAAAATTAGTTTCATTGTGTGTTATTGACCTATAGATCAGAAACATAAAACTCTGACTCTGGTGTGACTGAGATTCGTAAACCGATAATGTACACGATGTATGGACGATGAAAAAAGCGCCGTTTTCTCGCTGCAGAACCAAACTACATTTCGCCGTTGTCCGCCCAGATGTATACGGGCTAGCGGTCCCGACAAGACGCTAAAGTTCCAAAACCCTTATCTAACACAAAAAAAGTATTCGCGTGATTTTTTTAAATTCATTTTTAATGAGAAAATGAGGTGTGTTCCCGGTAGTGATCTCCATATATTGGCGGGCTCCGTTGGTCGTCCCATCCTCATTGCAAGTTCCTGAAAATCGCTTTTAACTTTTGAATTAGATGACGATAAGATCTCAAACTTCGGCATCTGGTCCCGAAACGCTAGAACTATACATTTAGACGGAGGCTGAGCGTACGTCAATGTGTAGCTCATTTTTTCGGTGAGAAAAATACTCTCCTCTTTCCTTCCCCAACATCTTGCATTACATTGACGATTGGGCTAGTTGGTTCATCGCATAGCAACGACGCGGACAGAGCAAGAGAAAACTTACAAACAACTAGCACTGACTTACAAATGAATGCAGCCTGTATGACTGTGGTGCATTCATTTAGTACCAGATTCTATGCTGGAGGGAACGAGTGGTTTTATATATCGTTTTTATCAGTTAGTCTTAAGAACATCACCTTTCACGCACCGTCACTACGTTTTGAAGGGACTGTCACAAACACAAGATAAAATGAATTCCAGGAAAAACCCACGATGAACGAAAGTAATCCAGGTAGGGTGTCCCAATAGAAGTTGAAAGAAACGGCAAAGTTGACATGAAATGGTTTTCGAAAATTGTTTTTGTGCTTTTCTGGCTGAAAGTTTTGAGAAAAGCTACCTCAAAACGGTCTCCCTGAAAGAACGGGCGTTTCATTTGTTTTATAACCCACTGTTGGTTATTTAAACTCACAACGTGACCTTTTTTTTTTTTAGATTTAGGTTGCGGATGATTCTGTGTGTATCTGTACGAGATTATGTTTGTACAAGTTGGTTTAAAGGGTCTTGGGCGCAAGCTACACCGTAAGGGTGAAATTGAAAGTCGTATCAATATGTTCTTCCGATGAGAAAAAAAAACGCGATCCCAAAAATTTAATCAAGATCGAGAAGTTACGTCTTTGGGCCAGATTGCCTTTTTTATAGGAAGTTGTTAGGCAAGAAAAAAAATATCCTACAACAAACAAAGCTAACGATAGAGGGCGCAGGAAATTATATAAACCAAAAACTGGAACTCTGAATTTTTTCTACTCTTCAACTAAAAAACAAATCACTAGTGTATTCTTTTTTTTCTTTATTTTTTCATCTCGCAGAAGTTTGTTTTATATTTCCCAAATTACGAGGTTTCTAAACTGGTGCGGAAGAATAAAAGAGAAATGCAACAAAAACAGTCTAACCCATAAAAAAATGCAGCAACAATGATTGTTTCATTTTGAAGATGATGGCGGAGCTAGAAAGGGGGGGGCGGGGGGGAGGGGGGGGGGAGGGGGGGGGGGAGAAAGGAGACGGCGAACATCAAACGCGGCGCTCCAATGACGTCATACACGTTCGGCTGCTCCTAAGGGAGACCCCTGCAGCTGGCGCCATCTCTCGAATGCGGATTAAATTTGCTCTCGTCCTTTTTGTATACATATTTGATGGCGACCGAAATGATTGATCGGGCACTTCAGAGAGTGCGCCAGCGACCGTGCGCGCGTCAAGTCGGAAATATCCCGGCGCTCTACGCGTGCGTATTTTTGGGTGCGATGTTGCGCTACAGTCGCGAAGGTGTGAGTTAGTTTAGACATTGTTCGGAGCTGCAAAAGAATGCTTTTTGCAGGTGGGTACCGTTGAAATAGACAGAACTGAGTTGCGACAAATACATGAATTTACTCAGCGTGCGTACTCGAAAGTTTAGACACACGACAGACGTGCCATTTCTATTCGGTTCGCAGTACCATTCACTTGTAGAATAGTTACAGCCAATCTGTTTAGAGGACAACTCTTCCGGCATGCACAAACAAACAAGCAAACAAACAAACACTTTGCAGAATCCATTACTTTCAGTAAACATTCAAGGGCTCCTTTCATCGCTGTTAAGATTGTCGGTTTACTTTTCTCTATCACGTGTTCTCTTTGAGGAGCTTCGAGCTTTTCAGTCTTCGTTGTACAGAACTGTTTTCTCTTTACGCACAGTAGAAGTAGTGTGCTTCGATTTTTAAATTCACACGAATCTCAGATAAGTGAAGGCAGTCTAAGAAAGTCCCTGTTTGAATGTTATTTAATTTGCAGAAATGTATACATGACGTGGAAAAGAAAAGGCCCGACAATTTCTTTTTGAGAGAAGACTCAGGCATACCGTTTCTTATATAACATTTGCCCTTAATTTATTATTTCCCACGAACATTGTGCAACACCTTGGACTCTTATTATATGACTTTTCCTTTTCTTTTGGACAGGACGAATCTACTCCTCTCGGGCTTCGCCACGAACCTTTGACGAATTCGAGGTTTGTCGTCGAACTTTGTCGAATCGTTTGGCGAAATTCGACAAAGCTCGACTATTGATCAGCATTGCCCGACCTCTACTTCGAATTCTGAAAAACAAAAAAATACAACTATGCAGTGGAGATTATTTTATATTTTTCTTAATTATTACCTATGTTTACGCTACATAAAAGCAAGCATATAAATATATAAATGTATATATTTTTCTTATGATTAAAGAAGTTTGTTAATTTGTTCCGGTAGGCGGCGTTAGCTCGTTCTCAGTTTCTGCGCATGCGCATAACAGTTTCAACGTTTCTCAAACACTAAGCTAATAATTAAAACAAAAGAAAGGAAAGTTGAGAGACTTGAACTTTGACAAGTTGTTGACATCCATAAATAAAACAGTTCCCGAAATGTGGCGGTTATGCTTCGAATAGAGTCACATACCTTGGGCTTTAGAAAGTTTTCTTTGTCCCGTAAGCATCTGCTATCTGGTTCCCCGCGTACCTGCGGAACGAAAGACTCGCTAAAAATAATGAGGTGCCAGCGGAACCGATGACGCCATTACGTAGGGTCGACGACGACACGGAAACGTGATCGTCGGAATTTCATTACAGTAGCAGGGATTTGTTGTCAACCTTTTTTAGCCCAAGGACAGCTTAAGAAACTTTGGGCGTGGCTTCTTTTGTTCACGCTGATTCGTGCTTTCTTTTTCCCTGTTATTATCGGCGAGGGCTGCAAAATGGCGCCATTCAGCTCCATGTGTATTACAGAACTCGGTCGGCCGCCATTTTTCCTTGAAAATTTCAAAAAATCACTGAAAACATTTTAATAAGAGAACGGTTAGTTCTGAAAATTTAGCATCTGGTTAGGTTAGGTTATAGGTTAGGTATATTTGGGCAGAGAGTGAGCTTTCGGCAAAACGTAGTTTATTTTTGCGGGAAAAAAAAAAAGACATTAAGTTTTTTTTGGGGACACCCTGTACATTAATACAACCCTAGCGAACCCTGGGGCCTATGTTAGCTTTGATTATAATTTGTAAAACCAGCTAATAAACAAAAGTATTTTTTATTATAATTAATGTTACACGCAACGTATTGTGAATATGGGTTACACTCATTGTGCATAATTCATCGACTCTCGGGTTCTCTTCGTGGGCATAAAATGTTTCTGCTGTTCCTGGTAAAAAACCGTGTCGATGTTGCATATGACCCGCCGAATACGGGTACAAATTATGACAAACAGTAAGGTGAGGAGAATGCCCTGTTAGCTTCACGCTTTTAACGCACATGTATATGTTTTCATTATGCCTGTGTACAATTTGTCTATCCTTTCGTTTTGTTGCTTGCCCAGTATGGTTTCCGTTGAGATTCCGTCGTGAAATGGTCAGTGACGTGAACACGCACCCTCAAATACTCAAAAGAAACTTGAAATTGAGCACTGACCGGTGACAGGCGCAAGAGCCGGCAGGTTTCTAAATGAAATCAAGTTGGTACTAGAAAGTATAAGAGCAATACATTTATGCGAGGTTGAGACATATTTTATCATTATATTTCCAGTTACATTATGATACTTCATTACGCACCAGATGCTCGTTATTCGATGTTGTTCGTGCTACTTCCTTCACATATTGGTTCTGATAAAATTTCCCGTTTATAAGACACATCCAATTATGTCCTTATCACTAATGCGATTGACACGAGTCATTTTGTAGCACCTTTCGGAGCAGCCAGAAGTCCATTTTGGAGCAGCAAAAAGTACCTTTGGAGCACAAGCACACACTTCACTTTTATCCATACCACTGTGATTATTATATGTTACGATTCGTGTGTTCTCCACTGCAACTAAAAAAAAAAAAAGGTGCATGCTTTGCCTTCACATTTGTATGCAACGGCAGATTTGATTTCCTCAAACAGAGAAGTAACTACTCTTTAGTAGCACATATGAGCACTAGATGCTGATCGATGAAGGACAGCACGGACTGCTATGTATGGTCATTTTAGGTTCGAAATAAAATGTAAACCAAATAGTATATTCTACTAAAATAATGTTATAATAACCTTGAGCACACAAATTTATGTTTCATTCAAGTTCTAAAGGTCTAAAAAATTTCTAAAGGTCTAAAGAAGAATTGTAGCAGGATGCAGCGCGGTAAGTGCTTTTGGCGCCGTTTGGCGAAAATGGCGCAGCAATCGCACCACTGCATTACGGTCGAAATACGTATCTGTACGTCCATCCGGAAGCGCACAACTGTGAACAACCGTGCAAAGAGTTCATTGCACTAGCCCTAAAGTTTCTCGTCCTCCCTCTCGGCTTATTTAGTAAGCTACACCGTCGACAGGTCAATTAAGCACTAGAGTCACTGACAGTTGAGGGAACACATGGCACGCCTCATCATACGTTCAAGTCTTTTTTGCTGTGTGATTGGCTATTGGGCGTTCTTCTAAGATAATGACGCAATCTCATTGGCTGCGAAGTGATAACAAGATGGTCGGGATTGTCGCTACCCTGCGTATCTTAAACGGCCAGTTAATATATATATAGATACTGTAAACGACTTAATTTTCGCGAATCGGGCCAAAGCTGAAAATTTGAAATTATTCGCGGGTTCTAATTTTCGTGAATCGAGTGTAGCTTCCGTAGCGTTCACATATTGCCCGAATTGTTCGCGGGACATATTTTTCACGAATTCTAGTCGATTCGCGAAATTCGCGAAAATTAGGTCCTCGCGAAAATTTAGTCGTTTACAGTAAATATATATACAGGGTGTTTCAGAGAACTCAGGCCAAATCGCTCCTGCGAAAACTACTCATCGCAACGAAAAAAGGATTGTGTCGTTTTGGTCCTGGGCCAGGGGCCCATTTAGGAAAATTAATAAAGTCCGGGATAATTAAGTTGTTAATTATTTTTGCGTAATTAACTTTTTTAATATTGTGTTTAAGGGCATGATTTCAATTAGAAAGATGCTCAGCTTCATCAAAAAACACTAAATCAACAAATTGCAGAACGATAGCAGGCACGCGAAGCATTTTACGGCTTTCTGAAAAACCGCACAAATTCGCCGGGTTTTCAAGTTTCGGTTTGCTATCAGAGCGCATCTCGGCCCGGGCGGCACCGCGCCCCGTGGAGAGATAGTGCAACCAGCCTCTGCTGCGTCGCGCGATGACGGCGCAGCAGAGGCTGGTTGTATATATTTCTTTTATTTCAGTTTGCTTAGACATTACATCATGTCCCCGGCGCCAATACGAAAGACTGGATGGTCTAGCTAGGCCTCGGAGCCGCTAAGTAAATTAAATAATACAATGTGTTATAGCACGCAATCGACAGGCCAGCAGAATAACGTAGGAATGCTTCGACAACAAAGACAAAAAAGAAAATCAAAACATGTGAGAATTAAACTTAGCAGTAGCGTCAAGCAGTGCTAGAAGCAGTAATACAAAAACGTCCTATTTCAGCTGTTGTCTGTCGCTATCATCAAAGTTTGTTTTAATATCGTCTCGTGTTTTCTTTAGCGAGTTACCATGATGTAACGAGTGTATGGAGATAACTGTATGTGTTAAGAAAGCTGGGCACTTGATATGCGTGTGTTTGTGTGCCCATGTTTTTCCTAATTTTTGGAATTACATACTTTTTATTACGAGCGCTATAATGGAGGTCGATGTATAGGTAGAGTCTTGAAGTCTACAGTCCTGGAAAATGTAGCGTGCAAATCTAAAAATTTATAGTATTTGTTTTCAAATTTTAGTATAATATTTTGTTTGTTCGAAAAGTGGTGGTCCATTCAGTGACGCGCTATTATAGTTCTCGTACAAAACGGTTGTTCAAGTTGTGTATCTTGTCTCAATTAAGCTAGGGCCTCCGAAACCATAAGATGTATCCTATTCAATGTAAGCTTAAACTTTTTACATGGGCATACATGGCTATAGTTTGATAAATATCTTCATGAACATTTAGTTCGAGGCTTTACGTGTGACAAACAGTGGATATTGCACGACGTAGAAAGATTATCCCTTGCCTCTCTTCCTCTTTACGCGAGGCGAGGGCGAGAAAAAAATAGTAGAGGGTACATACACCATTCCAATACTCGTCTTCTGCACGCCGCCATCATTGTCTGCTGGGCTGTGAAACGCGTTCTGAGCATGCGCAGTGGCTCTCTTCTACAGAACATCCGACGTCTTGCTTGCGTGCACAGTCCGGTGACTAGGTAGTTTTTGCTTGGGCGCTAATTGCCGGAAAAGTGCATATATCAAGTCAAACAAAAAAGAATAAAAGCAGCTTACTTCTTCACATGTAACAAGGGGGCCAGAAAAAAAAAAAGCAAAAAAGCTGCAGGTCTAGTGTTTATTCTCTGGAACGCAGAGAATTTAGGGCCCAGTCCGAGGAAGACAGGGTAGAGCCAAACATGTTTTTCCTTGGCCACAATCTGGGTATCTTGACCCTTAGCTCGTCAATAAAAAAAGTGTCAAAGTTAGACTTTCGTCCTGTTAGTTTGGCTGTCACCTGGCATCTTTTGGACTACATTGCCAAACAAGTTCCAGATTTTGGCTTACATTTCTTGTTCGGTTTTCATGTGGCAACTTTGGGGCTAAATTGCCATACAACTGCCGTTTTTTTGGCTTCGCTGATGGTTCTTCGGTTCCTATGCAGAGAGCGAGTCGTCTGCTGCTTGCGCAAGAGTTGCGGTGACATCAAAACGACGCCGAGCTCTGATTGGCTTTGATCGAAAGGATAGTGGGTAGAGCTCAATGCTAGATGCCCTGAGGTCTACCCACTATTTTTTTTCTTCCGATGAGCCAATAAGAGCTCGGTGTTCTGACATCATCGCAACCCCTGTACAAGAAGCAGACGAAATAATGCTCCGTAAACGCTGCATCTTTGGCTCAAGCCTGGCACTTTGGCAATTGGCGAGCCAAAAAAAAAAGCCATTGAAAGGCAAAAGAAACAAACAAATACTGTGGCACTTACTATCGTTTTGAGAAAACCCGTATTAGGCCCAAGCTAGGACCCTGAGATTGCCAAGCTTGTGCCAAGTTGGGAGTTCTTCTGACTTGCTACCTGGGCGAGGACAGTCAAGTTCATTTATCTAACATAGAAAATAATCTGCGCTTCAATGCACACTGACCCTCGTACCAAGTAACTTCTTTTGTTTAATACAAAAGTGCCATCTCTTAATAATTTCCCATTTAAGTTCCATAAACGCCTTTCGTCGCCTTTTTTGCGCGAATTTTAAAGCTACACTAACCTTCTTGAAGCCGACATACCTTGCCGCTCTTCGTTCATTCTAATAATGTGACAGCTTCGAAAGTATAAATAATGAGAGTAAACAGCTTGACATGCAAGTACGCTGTGCGATACTGTCGGTACGAACACGACATCGGCGCTTTTTCGCATTTTACGTCAAATGGGTATTATTGGGTGGCATCAAATATTACCGCTTAGGTTAGTGCCTCAAATGAACAGTTTTTACTGCTGTAATAGTTTACCAGGTTCCAAAGTTATTTGGGCCGAAATTTGGGTTTTTGTTTCCGGGAATTTAGGCCTTTATAAAGCCCGAACGAGCCACGGAGCCAGACGACATTTTTCCGGCCACAGCCTGGGGATCTTGGCACTAATTCGGCGAATAAGTGCCAAAGTTAGGCTTCTCTGCTGGTAGTTGAAATGTCATCTGGCATCTTTGGGACAAAATCGCCGAACAAGTCTTCACTGCTGGTAGTTTTGTTTATACGCGTGGCATCTTTAGCTCTACCCTGGCGCTTTGGCAATTATGCGTCAAGCCAGAAACAAGTAACAGAAACGCCAAAAAAAGGTACTCCGACAATAATTAACGCCCTGGAACAAAACCGTATTAGGCCAAAGTTAGATCCCTAGGATTGCCAAACTTCTACCAAGTTAAGCGTTTCTCTGGCGTGCTATCTAGTTCGAATGATAGCCCTTGGACTGCAAGAGAAAAGCCGAGAAACCCGTCGATCGCTTGTACGCGCTTGTATACAGACGCGCGTAATATAGTTTATTGATTTCAGAGGCATTTGTCGTACCAAACACAAATCTAAAAAATACCCAGTCAGGAAAGAAAACACGAAAAGGCAATTTTCTGGTGGACAGGAACAAAGCAGTGACTAGAAAAATATTATTTCGTTTGCCATCGTTGTCAGGGTCAATATACGACGCGAACGATCGAGCTTTCGCAGGATGAAAAAATCCAACTATATATTACAGCAGCCACGACAGAATGGCAAGTAAAGAAGAATCGATGCTGTATGGTTTCAATCATCCGAGGAGTTGCGTAATCGGTTCAGTCCACTGACGTTCCGACGACTAAAAGTGATAAAAAGTAACCTAAAGCGAATCGCGAACAATGAAGGTAATAAGATACGTCCTACGTTTCTTTCCCTGTCGGTGACTATAGACCTTTCCATCTCTTATCACCCGGGCGAAAAATGCTGAGTCACTGAGCTGTGGACGCATGCGCAGCGTCTCATATGCCGCACAACAGAGCAAGAGCGCATGCTCAGAAGGCGTTCCATAGACCAACAGACAAAGAAGGCAGCGCGAAGAAGGCGAGTTGTGCAAAGGTCTATAGACCAACTCGACTTTCTGACGTCACACCACTGAGGTGGCGCTGCTGTCAGTACTGTGCACGCGCAGGCTGTTCACTCCTCCCGAATTTGTTTTCTGCGCAAGCGCATTGCACACAGCCAATCGGGACAAAGCGGGCTTGTTTGTAAACAGTGGGCTGGTCTATAGAGTAGTGACAAACGACACTCCTAAAAAAAAAAATATGGAGCGTAAGCTTCTCCGCAAAGTGCCTGGTAGAGCCCAATCCCTGCAGTCTACGGATGGAGCGCGTCAAATGACAGAACTAATCATGTTTAGATCTAAAAAAAAAAAATCTGCGCCGTAACACTAAGCATAGTGAAAAGTCATGTATACAGTGCTGCCTGCTTTTTCAGGTGTGAACATTGTCAGGGATATCAATTGCCGCCCCCCCCCCCCCTCCCTCCTTCCCTCCTCTGCAGAATGCAGCGATTGGCTCCCTCAAGTGCTTTGCGGGAAAGTGGACACTCCAGATTTATTAGAGTCGCGCACAAAGAAAGCCCTAATGTGCATTCCACTGATTCGGGTCTTCTGAAAAGCATTTAGGCCCTCGGCGTTTAATGGCATATTTTATGTACACTACAGTGAGACCCGTTTAGAACGAACACACGTACAGCGAATTATTGTCGATATCGAACTCACGGAAAATTTAAATGAAAAATGACCGCATCTCCACGTGGTGAATGATGTTGATTGGGGCGAAGCTCTGGTGGTGCTGATGATACTGATTTTATTGTTCATTGGTAGTGCTGATGGTGCTGATTTTTTTTTATTGCTCATAGGTAGTGCTGAGTTCTGGGTTGCGTTTCGACTTCATTATTACTGCTTTATGATCGGTGAAATGCAGAGCCAGTGGTTTTTCTAGCGGATCAGCTTGGATCCGCTAGAAGCCGTGGGAACGCATCTCCACCGCTTAAGTCAACGGTCCATGTCAGAAAGAAAATGTGTGGTATGGAACGTGGTTATATACGCATTTGATTATTTGACCGCAGTGCCCTCTCGTCTGTAAACGTTGAGCCAATGCATGCAAAGTTTAACGTGATTATATACGCATTTGACCGCAGCGCCTTCTCCTGTATAGACGTTGAGCGGCTACATGCAACGTTTCATCCATGACATCCCAAGCTCTTGAGTTACTACCACATCTCAGAGCCCCCTACTCGTCCCGCAGTCGTGGCCGAGTGGTTAAAGGCCCGTTCACACTCTTGCGACCTGTTTAAACTAGGTTCCTTAAAACTTCTTACGACCAGAAAAAAACAGAGGACACACTGGCGCCATCTATTGGGTAGCAGTGTAAACTTGGCGGTCCGGCATATTTTCTATTTCTCTCGCGCATTATCCTTTCTTTCTTGGCTCGAAAAACTTTTGTCCACGTTATAAACGAACCTTTCTCATAGGTATCACGCACATTTGACCTCGGAAATCCCGCAACACCTTCGCTCTTGTGAAATACAGTTCCAGGGTCACCGCATAGATGGCGCCAGCGTGTCAGTGTGTTCTCTCGTCCTAAGAAATTTTAAGAAGTTTTAACAGATCTCGTCTCTCTCGGTCGTACTCGGTTGTAAGAGTGTGAACGGGGGACTAGAAATCCATTGGGGTCTCCCCGCACAGGTTCGAATCCTGTTGACTGCGCAAATATGTTTTTCTTTTTTTAAGAAGACAGATGGGATGGCAATCGATGTGAGCACGGACGGACGGACGGACCCTAAGGACCCTCCTTAGGGTCCTTAGGGTCCCTAAAATGCATGTAAAAAGTACCTTTTATAACAAACAACATATTGGCTATATCGAACTTTTTCCCCCAGGAAGGCTTCCAAAAACGCACAAACAATCCTCTTCTAGCCTGTCCCATCCCCAAAAAAAGAAGCAGGAAAGAAAGAAAATTCCAAAAGCTCAAGTTGCGAACAAATTTGGGCGAAGAGAAGCGATTCAAAAGGGGAGGAAGCTAAAAAATACACTCTGCACGCACGCACAAAAAAAAAAAAAAAGCTTTTCATCCCAAAGCGTTTGCTTACGAAAAAAAAAAACGATTAAAAAATAAGCTAGAAAAAAAATTACAGCGCGTTGTTACAAGGCGGAGTTGAAGAGATGAGAAAGTAAGAGAAGCTCTCGCTTTACACGAACGCATCGTGGAAGTTAAATGTAAATGGTTTTTGGTATATCGAACTACTTGCTCTATCGAACTGATCGTAGCGTTTCCTGCTGTTCTTTATCAACGGGTTTGACTGCACAATTAATGAACGAGCTGCTGTCTTTTGCTAAGAGAAGAACTGGGGGGCTATGTTCGACAAATGTTTCGTTTCTCCTAAAAAGAAACGGAAGTGACGGAAGTGACGATATCGCGTCTGATTGGTTAGAGGTTCAAATGACGAAAGTTACCTATTTTCGTCAATTGAGCTTCTAACCAATCAAACGCGATATCGTCGCTTTCGTCACTTCCGTTTCTTTTTAGGAGAAACGAAACATTTGTCGAACATAGCCCCCCAGGTCAACTCGTTTTCAATGGGCCCATTTCAAAAGTGCGCGCCATTGCCTCTCCGCCATTGTTTGGGCAAGTTACTTGGAGCATCGATTGGACACGAGAGCTGCGTCAGTGTTCGGCGAGGACTCGGATCCAATCACAGGCCTGATGTCCAAGAAATGACGGCCGCCAATGTTGACGATGGACTTTTGGAAAGGGTTCATTTGAGGGCGCATTCGAGCGCTACAGGATTATAATATCATGTCCTCTGCCATATTGAACTGTTTCTAACACCCCTCAAAACTGTCTGCCCTTCTACAAAAAAAAATAATAATAAAATCTAGTTACAGCCGATTTTTGTATTTTTATTTTGAGTATATGGTTTAGGTCGACAGAACGGTTATATAGGGTGACCGAAATAACCAGGCTCGATCTAAAATGGGCCGTAAAAATCGAGGCCTGCACGTAGCAATCTAAACTTTTCGTCAAAAGTGTATTTCAAAGGTCGGTTTTTTTCTTGTACAATTACAAAGCGCAGCTCCCTTTCTGTAAGAAATATGGCCCAAAAACTTGCCAGAATCAACGGCGCCGCAGGCGACTGGGTTGAGCGGCTGGGTGCGTCTGGCGCTCGTATTGATAGATTGCACTACCTCCATATCGAGAGTTCTAGCGACGGCCGAGATCTACTAAAAGGAACGCAATCGTTTTGTAGTTTACCTTCGTAGTGTACATTTGTAGTGTAGCCTGCTTATTTCAGTCACCCTATATAACACTCAAACACTACTATACCTGTTAATCGTTTTATCGGGGAGATTACTCAACAGGAATGTCGGCAGCCGATGTACATGTCCAGCGATCACATGTCTAGGGATTTTGTTTCCGTCAAAAGGCAACTAATGGCGTGATATTATTAAGCTACTGTCAGTTGAAAATAAAATAAATACATTTTTAAGTGATTTCTCAACAGACATGTCAGAACATATATAAATCATGAAGGCGTAAAAAGGTCTTATATGATGTTATATATGACCTCATTTGTTTAGAGGATTCATTCATATGATTTGTTTTGTTTGTTTTGAATTACACCCTTATGTAATGTATACTAATCTTTAGGGTGTACAATCAATATAAAAATAAAAAAGTAAATATTTGTTCACTTACAAGGGGCGCCGCACTTTAACTTACCAATGTAATACCGAGCCCAAACTGCCCTACATACATCTTTCATGTAACGCTCCGGTGCTAACACAGAGGCGCCACTTTTTCTGACTCACTTTGAAGCGTGTTCACAACGAAAGTGTTAACGTATAGAGTCGAAGGACAGGCAAGGGTCAGGCGTGTCCAGAAACGAACATCGGCGTATCAAGCGAATATATCGAACCGCTAGTGGGCTTTCTATTTGATTGCGACTTTATACCGCTACTAGCAATCACCAGGACGTTGCGAAAGGTACTAGCAAAGCGTCCTAACTTTTGTGAGCACTTTTGTATGTGTGCGCTTGCACTCATGGCTACTGAAATTGTGACTGAAGCACGGGGTCACCATATCGTATCAGGCATCGGAAGCGTGTGACCTCTCTCTGTCTACGACCCCACGCAGCGTTGTACCTGTCATCGAAAATAGGTCCGATAAGAAGTATATTCTTTCAGAAGAAAAGAGAGAGAGAGAGGAAAAAACAGTATATCATCCACCATTTGGTTTTTAAACTTTATTCCAACTGAAGTTTTTATCGACTTCAACTTTTACCTTTTCGACTAATTTACTGTGTGTGTAAGCACATAAACTATATACACCTATATGCCACCCCCCCCCCCCCCCCCCCAAAAAAAAAAAAATAAAGAAAAGAATATTACATGGTTTATTTTACCGATAAAATAAGCTACGCATCGTCGAACGCTGATTCTCAACCGAACCAGATGCCAAAGTATCAGCACTGACCATTATTTTCTTCAAAAGTTACGAATGGTTTTCTCTAATTTTCAATTGGAAAATGTATGCCGACTGAGCTCTCGAGTGCTGAAACATTGGCATCTGGTTCGGGACCTCTAACGCTGCATTTGGGCGGAGAATGAGCGTTTGACGATGCGTAGTTTGTTTATGCGGTGCAAAAAAAGCTAGTAAATTTTTTGGCGGTGCACCCTCCGTTTCACGATAACTTGGCGAACTGTGAAGGCTGCGGCCCCCGCGACTTAATGAGAGCATCGGAGCAAGGCACGTGACAACATTCCATGGTCGAGGCATCGAGGCCAACGGTCGAGGTCAGAAAGGCCTCGTTACTGCCACAGGAACAGCGCCGTCTGCGACAAGAAGTAGTCCTAGGCTCCTCTTTCTTTCAGTAGTGTTGAGTTCAGACTCCTCTGACCACAACACTACACGACACGGAAGAAAGACAAAGACATGTTATTTTTCAACAATACTCAATACGGATCAACTCTTTTCCAATGACAATGTGACTTTTGATCGATATGTTTGAACGTTCGCAGTCGTGTAATCGACCAATTCCGCTGAAAACATTGCCCTGGCATTAGCACCCGCTACAGATTCCCGGGTAAATTGAGCGTATAGTTGTCTCATGAACTGTTCCCGAAGAGCTCGCAACTCTAGCGGACGATAATATTGCGGCGGTGGACATTATGAATCCGAGGTTAGTTTCACAGCAGACGACTCTTGGCAAGCAGAAGACAGCCGATTCCCCCAAGCCTCGCATTTGACGCGGTGACACCAACGCTCCCGCGACATGATGTCACGTGCCTCTCTCCGACACTCTTATTGTGTCGCGGGGGCCGTAGCCCCCACAGTTCGCCGAGTTATCGTGAAACGAAGCATAGAGACAGAAATATAGGGTGTCCCAAGCGGACCCTTCGCTGGTAAACGAGTCGCAAAACTTGGCGTCTGCACATAAGAAAAAGGTTCTAAACTTTCACCAAATGTGCACTGAGCAGGTCGGTTTTATTCTGCGAAATTTCAAATTGTAGTTCTCTCTCTATAAAAAAATTAGAGCAAAAGACTTGCCAAAGTAAAGGTCGGACGCGTTCGCAGACGGCCGAGTTAGAGACGCTATTTCCATGTGGCGCCATCTTTCGACAGAAGCAGCGGGCAGACGACGCACACTGCTGTCTGCTCGCTGCGCCTATCAAGAGATGGCGCCACAAGGAAATAGCGTCGACTGTGAGGGCGTCGATAACTCGTTCGCCTGCGAACGCGTCTAACCTTGACTTTGACAAGATTTTTTTCTCTCTTTTCTTCTCTAATAGTTTACAACAAGAGAACGGCGCCTTGAAATTTCGCACGATAAAACTGGCCAGCTTAGTGAACATTCGATTACATTTTCAGCTTTATATGTGCACGCGCTTACTTTTCCGGGCTGTTTTACAGCGAAAGGTCCGTTTAGGATACGTACCCCAGAAGGCTTTGGTAGGGTCAGGTGGGGTAAAATGAGATGCGGGTCAAAATGCGACAGTTTGTGTTTAGCGCAATCCATCTCCTCGATTGCGCTCAAAACTCACATAGATGTGCCGCGACCTGTACACTTTGCATGTGTAAAACGTGACGGCTGCTGGCAAGAGTTTCCGGAGAAAATACAGGGTGATACAAGGAGACGCCAGGCTCTTTAAATCGACCGGAAAATTCGGTTTCTTAATCTATCGCGCTACGACTTTGTGCAGCGTTGCCCACAGATGGTGCATTTTTTGTAAAATTTGCAAAGAGCGAACTTACCTGAGGAAAAAGTAAAGAAAGAAAAAGGCTTAGCTCCTATGGAAACGCAGCGACGCCACCGGTCTTCAAACAACACGGTGCCGTTTCGCACGGGAGACAAGAGATGGGGCAAGCGGTCGCGACGCCAACTGCCGCCAACGAACGAGCATACGACGCCGAGAGCCGGCGTCTTTTTTTTTTAGCAGACGATCTTTTCGAATCAAAAGCGGCGCGAGCTTTTTTCATATCAGTTGTTGTTTTTGTTTCTGCGACTGTCGCCCCCTGCGGAACGCGCGCCGCTTTTGAGTCGAAAAGATCGTCTGTTAAAGAAAAGACGCCGGCTCTCGGCGCAGTAAGCTCGTTCGTTGGCGGCGTTCGTTGCGCCATCTCTTGTCTCCCGTGCGAAACGGCGCCGGGTTGTTTGAAGACCGGTGGCACTGATCTCAATGACAATTGCTGGATCGCGTTTGCCGGCTCCGCGAATGCGGTCACTGGCGGCCATCTTTTTGGTAGAGTTATATCACCTCTAGCCAAGATACAGCTGCTGAAGCCACTTGGCAGCCACCATCATCCATCCATGGCAGACGGCGTTTTGGCAGTTGTGGTGGCAGGCTGCCATCAAAATAGCGTGGGTGATATTCCGTGATTGATTGAAATTATTTGACGAAACATGTTTCTAAAACCCGGCGTGAACGGTAGCCCGGTCTTTGAGGACCCGGTGAAAGTTTCACGAAATCGCGCAGCACCGGGGAAAAGCAGCACAGCACGCATCGAAAGTCGCATCGAAAAAAGCATCGAAACAGACGCCGGTACGTAGTCTGCTTTCGATGCGAGCTGCGCTGCTTTCCCCCGGTGCTGCGCTTTCGTAGAACTTTCGCCGGGTCCTCAAAGACGAGGCTACCGTTCACGCCGGGTTTCAAGAATCTGCTTCGTCGAACAACTTCAATCAAGCACGAAATATCACCCACGGTACAGTGTACTAGATCTACGGCTATTTTATGGCAGCCTGCCGCCATTGCGCTGTCCGCCATATTACTATGATGGCTAGAGATGATATAACTCTACCCAAAAGATGGCCGACCGTGGCCGCATTCCTGTCCATAGGCGGTGCTGGTCAAACGCGATCCAGCAATTGTCATTGAGATCAGTGACCGGTGGCATCGCTGCGTTTCCATAGGAGCTAAGCCTTTTTCTTTCTTTACTTTTTTCACAGGTAAGTTCGCTCTTCGCAAATTTTACAAAAAAAATGCACCATCTGTGGGCAACGCTGCACAAAGTCGTAGCGCGATAGGTTAAGAAACTGAATTTTCCGGTCGATTTAAAGAGCCTGGCGTCTCCTTGTATCACCCTGTAGATGCGGAGTTGACGTTGAGGTGTTTGCTCCCCGCCAAAAAGGCGCAAAATTCAGCGCGAGGTTTCGCTTCAAGACGTGCACTACTGTTGGCACCAACTATTTTGCCAAGATAAGCTTTAATTTTATTGGTGTGCTTTATTAGCTCTATGTGAACCAAACTGGAGCAATCTGTGGTGGCGTTTTTTAATAAAGTAATCATTTAAGTACAAGATGCGCGCGGGTCAAAATGCGACAATCTGACAATTTATGACGCGCATGTCAATAGCGCACGAGTCTCCTGAGTGCTTCTGAGCCATTTAATTTTGCTGCAGGTTTCTCGAATAATCCGAAGGTATAAAAAAGAAAAAAAACTGGTTTCATAGCGCGAAAGTGACGTGAACAAAGCTCTCGAAATTGTCAAGCAACAGTGTCACTCCCTTCGCAGTGCTGCCACATTTTTGGCGTACCAAAGACGCTCTTCAAAGGCGAGCCAAACGGCTCGGCGAATGTGAAGAGCCGCGGCCCTACAAAAAAACGGCTGGAGTACACAAGGCGCGTTCTTTCCAACGTTTCAAGTTTCAAGGACATTTATCCTGAACCTAACGGACAGAAAAAAATGAACATGCAGGTCGGAGAGAAGCACTGTGCTAACGTCATCTCCCCACAAGGCAAAGTTGATGTCGGCGAAAGCAACCAAAAACCGGCGTTCCACTGCCCCTCGCCCCCCCCCCCCTTTCACACACACACCTTTCTCAAAGACAACTACAACAACAATGTGAAACCGAATAGAAATATTATTAGTGATCCCCCGAACATGCGCGCAGTGTCCGAGTGCTCTGCAGACCGTGCGATGACAGCACAAGAGATTGGCAGTGCCTGGTAGGCAAAGAACTTTGGAGCCAAGCAGCCCCGCATTCAGTGTGGATCGAGTCCATGGAATGGAAGGAGTGGGCCCATGAAGAGTGCATTGAGGCTCACTCACTGCGTTTTAAGTGTTTTTTTTTTTTATTATTGCAGAAACTAAACGCACATCAGGTTGTTTTTTGTTTTTTTTTTAAGGGTGTCTCATAGTTCTCCACTACGTTGTCTCATTTTTCCCCACAGGGCGTGGCACAATGAGGCATTGTGTGACTTTGAGATATTGTAGTTTTATGCAATGTTTCGCTTGCTCCAGTTAAGTAATATTTACTTAGCATAGAGTCAAGACATCTAAGAATATCACCATGCTATGTGCTTTTAAATATTTAAGCAAAAATTAAAATTACAATTCAAATAAAATCGTTTTGTCTTATTTTGCCCCACCTTACCCTATATGTATGGGTGGCTAGAGCTGCTTTCCAGGAACGCAGATGGCGCTGCGTACAGAGGACGGGTATCTTTAGTCACTGGCAGCTAGACAAAGGCGGGGCGGGGCAAATCCCGAAGAACATATTATCCCTGCGCAGCCAGTTAGATTGTGGCATTAGTTGATAATAACGTAAAAGAGCCAATCAAGAACAATTACGAAGCTTGAGGGTAATAATAAGCCACGCCCTAGCAATTTTAAGGCGTCAGTGTCCAAACAAGTGAACAGGGAAAGCGTTAACATGTAACTGGCTTTTGAATGCGCAAGAAATAAACAAACACGTGATCAGTAGTGTGAAAAGCACGGATGGAAAAGAAAGAAGAAACGAGTTTAAGAAGTGTACGAAATAAACGATTATAAGTGATAGTAAAAAAGAAAAAAAAAGCTATATATATATATAAAAAAGGAATTTTAAAAATCGAACACGATTGATGAAAAATGTATTGTTTTGCAACTTTAGCCCTAATTTTAGCCTTCTTTTCCTCTTTTTATTTACAATCATTTTGACCATACATTTCTGAAACTCATCCCTTCTTTCTTTTTACTGTTTATTTTCAGAATATTTTCAACGCAACTGCTCAGAGAGCGAGAGAGAGCTCACATTGCGAGTGTCTTCTTCTTTGGGGGGTATTAAACGTCTGTTGTTATTGGCAAGGGGATCGAACTAAAGAAGGCGCTTGTCCAGCTTATTTTCCACAGAGTAATGGTGTTTATTCAACACGAGGCCAGTGAACAAACTTCTTTACGTAGAGTGACCTTCTTTTTCTCTTTTTCACTGCAGTGTTCGAAGCAACGAGTGTAGTGAACCTGCGCCAAAAACTATTTAGTAACAACTGTATCGCATCCAAGTGGTGTATAAATCATGAGCATGTAATTTACTTCCGGGTACTTTGGAATTTTTCTAAGCGTCAAAAAGAAAGTTTTACACTTAATATTCATTTCAAGCCTTCATGCACATTAATATTTTTTGTATGCTGCGTAATTATTGATAGAGTTCCTTGCCAGTAGTACGCAAACAACGAAATTAAACATATATTGCAACCGAAAGTTGTGTAAATTTTTTGCTGTGTGCGCGTCTTCGGACCAAGCAACTTTTAATGGATATACTTCAGCCAAACGCATTTGCTCCAATTTCCAGCCGCATCGAATCTGAATAACACGCTTCGCAGTAACAAGTTCTCGTTTAAGCGACACAACTCCAACAAGTCGAGAGATCGAATGATAAAACAACAAGAAAGAAGGTCCCGAGTTCCCCATCCCGCGCATCCCCTAAACGTTAGAGTCCCCACCGCGAAATCTACTTTCATCACGAGCGGCTGGTCTTTGAATCTAACTCGATACCCCCGCCCAGAAATCAATACGCAAGCCGTTCCTCCTTGTCCCCACTCGGACAGCGGTTCTACCTTTCCCCGTCCTATTTAGAGGAAGACAGAAAGGAGGATTGTCTCCCCCAAAAATCCAAAATTGGCGCCCACCGTGGGGTAGCCCTCCCTCCTTCCCCTTCCTCTGCGAAAACGAGAGAACGAGTATAGGTAGAGAGCGCGTTCAAGAGAAGTAAAACATGCGGTACGGGAGTGAGAGAGCGATCGACGGCGGCCCGTTACTAAGGGCAACGGCCGGTAGGGGTCGCGCTGAAAGGAGCGAAGCTGGCGCTCCGGGGAACGCTCGTGCACCTACCGAGAAACTTTCGCCTTCAGAACGCTCGTGCGAGCGAGTCGCCGTGGGACACGATGGACTTTGGCTAAGCGTTTTTCGGCGTCTTTGCGCCTATCTTCCTACACTTTCCCCCGAAGTCGACCACAACCTTCTCCTACTTCCAGAAACCAAGGGGCCAGAAATCCGTGAAGTTTGAGTTGCGGAGACCTTCAGAGCGACTGGTGCGAAGGAACGACCGGTGACATCGAGTGTGTTCAAGGTACTTGCCTTTGTCAACTTCGGACATTCAAAGTGGCACCTTTAAACTTTTTGTTGGCACAACGTGAGACGTCAACAATCCTCGAAAAGGTTAAGAACAATCTGGAGTCTTTAAGAGTCTTCAAGTAATCTAAAACCTTTGCACTGCGAACTCGGCGCAGCAATGTAGCAGTGTGAACAACTTCGGAGTCTTCTTTAGATTGTAAGTCTTCGGGGTGTGTGTAGCGTTCATCATTCGAACATCGTGGATCGTCGCTTCAATTGTAAGGCTTGTACCTATCTAAAGAGGAACTCGAGAAATCAAAAGACTTCAATGTGTTTTGCCTATCTTGATCATCAAGCCGACAGCTGCAGTGTTGCGCAGAGTCCAGAAGGTGCGTCTTAAGATATTCATTACCTTCTTCAAGATCTTTCACGCCTCAAAGTTCACCACCTCAGAGTTCCATCCTGAAGGGGACAAGACACTCGGGCATCAAGTTGAGTTCTTCTCATAAGGTACCACGCAAGGCAATGTCGACAACATCTGTGGACACATCGACGCCCGAACGAAACGCTAAACAACGACAATACCTGCGCTGCGAAACCAGACACATCTAGACAGTTGCCTAATTACGCGAAGGCAGTCGATCCATAGACCAATAAGAAGCATCAAACCCCACAGTCCGCCAGAGCCATCCAGCATCACCATTTCACTGTACCCCAAACGTGGGCCCATTTCCAGGTACCACAAACCTCGGTGGCAGATTAGATAAGCTTTCTCTTAAGCTTTCAGCGTATAGAAGCCAAGCTAAAGAATCATAGTAAGATATAGCGTCCCGCGAAGATATTCGAACCGTAGACCAGTGGAAGCTTTCTTAAACCTGCGCTTGCCTATATACACTTCTCGTAGATATATTGAAGAGTTCGCTGGAAGAACTTAGAAAGTGTTAAACATGCAGACCACCATGCTCCGGACCAGTATTCCTGTGTATATATAATGCCAAGGCAAATCAGCAATGGTAAACATTTCAAGGGCTCCTCCCCCAGGCTGCCCGAGGCATATGTTAGACATAATGACATAACTTGATCAAGACAAGTTGACAGGCGTCTTGCTTTTCCAAGGACCTACTATAGACAACAATCCACCGTAAGACATCACATACAAGCGCTTAAAAATAACAGAAGCGACCCGAAGGATCGGTGGAGCACTCACTGTCTTGTCGAAACGACGATCGTTTTCAGAGGGATTCAATACCGCCAGCAACAGCCTTCATGTAAGACGTCATGTAACGAAGGCCAGTTTCCTGTTTGTGTCCGTCTGAAGTCAACGTTCCTTTCACTCACGCTTTGTCCCGGCATTGTTGACATATCGAGACGCTTTGGTCTTAGCCAGAAGCTCATTCGCGCTTGCACTCTAATCCGCGTACAGGCCTAGACTTTCCCTTTTTTTCAAAATTCGCTTAGGGTCTTCAGCTGTCTTCCAGACCCTTTTTGAGATCGTTCGGTTTGTGAACTAAGACTTCGATGACTTAAGGTTCCTGCTTAGATGCCACATCATTAATATCAAAGAAAGAAAAGGACACCGGCTCCGTAACTTTATATAAACCTTCATAAACTAATACAAGTTCTTGATTAGTACATTATGCTCGGGAAGCGCGGCTGAGTAATAGTTATATCCAAGCAAAATTGCTTTTTCATCTCAATCCATGATCACGTGAGCTTTCCGATTAATTCCAAAGCACCATAAAGAAAAATTTCAGTACACTCTAACTCTCCTCTGAAGAACCCGTAACTTTAAGATCCAGGAAGCTAGTTTCATATTGGTGATCTTGAACAAGATAAAAATCAACAAATTAGAAAGGATGGTCTTTTAACTCTAAGGCTCATAACGAGTCTCTTCTCAGCATGTACATTACCCATACAAAAAAAAATACAGTTTAAACGCCGTTAAGCATAAGGGGGCTATTTGAAAGCTCATCGATCCACAAGTGTCACATCTGAGAACATTCCAAATTTTTACGTAGAAATAAAACAAAAAAAAAAAAACTTAACGGTCAGCTTCAACTCGAATTTATAAAGTTAATTAAAGATATTCGAAGCACAATCAATATCATCTTTAGCGAATCTGAACACAATCAGGACATTAAAACAGCTTCAGAACCAGTCCTCGCCAAAAGTAAAACTCCAACGATTCGCGAACACTCCAAAATCTTCAGAACACCCGCCTTCACGGAAATCAAAACAAAAGCCGAAGACTATAGTTCTCCCCACCAATAACTCTTCACCCCGCAAGTCACACCTCTTGGCCCATCATCCCAATAAACCCACAAGAACAGAAACAAGATTGCAGAAGACAAACGTCTTCAGGGAAGCCCAACCGTCAAAGGTCGACTAAGAGTGACACGCAAGAACCCGAGCACCCCGGGGGTCTTGGACGGGGAGTAGTAGTAGTAGTCAGGCCCGGTCTTCGAGGCGAGCCAGAACCCGGAACTTCCTTGGAGTCTGTCGTACGAGGGTGCCACGTCGAAAGTGCGGTGGGTGGCCTCTGATGAAGGGGGCCTGGTCATCGCCCGTCATGTCCTTCCTCCGACGCGGCCAGCAGCGTCGTCGACATTCCGCCTACGCCACGGGGGCACAGCGCTACGAGCTGGTCAGCCGCCATCCGCCTCCACTGCCACAGCGACAAGACAGCTACAGGACAGTGTATGTAGACCCCAAGATACTACCCTCTTTACGATCGCTAAAGTCGCCCAAGGCGCAAGTAACGCGGGGCGTAGCATTAGAGCGTTTTAGGAAACCGTTCTTGCACATCCGATACGGTACGGTGGGTACTCCTGTACCAACTGCGGATGTGCTACAGCAGAAGACTCACATTTGCGCAGTTTGTACTGGAGGGCCCATCGTATTGTATCGGATGTGTAAAAAAGGTTCTCTCGACAGCCAATGAGATTTCAGTCTATAATAACGCCGAGGAAAAAATCAAGAAGCAATAAACGTGAACAAATAAGACACGTTCTGTGTCTCTTCAGCTGTCAGCTACTATGCGGAGCGCAAGTTCATTTTCTTCAATCAATCAATCAATCAATCAATTTTTCTTCTTAAAATATAGTTCAAATATAAACCCCACATAAGCCAATATTGGCTTGTGCGTGGGACGGGACACTGGACAGACACTTCTGCATTTTGTTATAGAATTATGGAACTTGCCCTAGTGCGCGCCATTTCAAAAGAAATGGAGTTTCGAACTCCAGAAAAAAACAAATATAGTTACCGTCTATTAAACCAATTCATTAAACAGCAGTAAGGTATGAGATATGTTGGGTTTTGGCATCGCTTGCGTCACGTCGTTAACTGCCACTACTATATCGAAGAGAACCAATTCTCTAGGAGTGTTTTTTACTCTGTTCAAGTATCCATGTTTTTGACAGCTTTTTTTTTTATTTGGGGGGAATTTTATTTCGAGTAACTCTTCGGGTAATTCGTGAAAAATCTTGGGTACATAATAATTTCTTGTGGCCTATCAATACTTGGTATAAATAAATGGTTCAGTAAAGTTTCTATTCTGTCTTAACGTTCTTCCTTTGGCATTTCCAACTTTATGTCTGTTGTTGAAAAAAATACTTCATCATAAACGCAATTTACTAGGTCTTTATGCATACAGTTTTTCAGATCAGTTTCTTCGCTTAGGTAACCCATACTTTTGGCTATCCTTTTTTCGATCGATTCTATTTTTAGTTGTAGATATTGGGCACAGTGTCCGTAGACTGTTATTCCATATTGAAGTGTGGACTTGCCCAGTGAATTGTATATCATTCTTAGTATGGATCGAGGGACCAGATCTTTTATGTGATACACCTGTGACACTAATATCCTTAATTTTTAAAAGTTGTTCTACATAAATATCTCATTTAATAAACTTGTCTATGTACATCCCTAGGCATTTTACATTATCAGCAGGGGTTGCGGAGACGTCAGAACGCCGGGCTTTTATTGGCTCCACTTGGAAGGATAGTGGGTAGACCTCAAGGCAGCTAGCATTGAGGTCTACCCTCTATCCTCCCAATCAGAGCCAATCAAAGTTCGGAGTTCGGACATCACTGCAACCCCAGCGCAAGAAGCAGAAAGACTGGCGCTCCTCATAGCTTGCATGTCTTCATCAATTACTGTCCAATTTACACTAGGACCTGTTTCGTGGCTTAATTTACTCATCTTCTGTTAGTACTAAGATTAATTGTGAAGAGAAATCAAACTTACGTGCAACCCATTGCCTGTAACTCGCTAGTTGTCTTGGTAACGGTCCCATCCTCAGAGCAGGAGCGCGCTGTCCTTGAGAGGAAGGGAACGTACTCGGGTTAAATTAACTTTTTGTTCATTTAGTCCGAGTGACGAGTATACTTTCTTTTATTTTTTTTTTCTATATAAACCAGCACTATTGCAGCTTCACCTTCACCTCAAGTCTCGCTTAGGCTCTGAAGCCCCAGATGGCTGCCGGAAAAGAAATCCGCAACCCTAGTATAGCTACGGCCATTCCCTAAAGGTATGAGCCAGACTTCGAGCCGAACTTGGCGAGCCTTTTCGTTTTTCCTGATAAACCAATTTTTTTCTCTCGAATCAGATTGTTTCATCTCGAAAATCGCCGAAAGAAACAACAGCAGCAGCAACGAAGTATCATCAGTATGGCTTTCATCCTTTTTTCTGTCCCTTTTCTTCGCAGTGTTCACTTCATAGAAAAAGTATTCCACACTTGACCTGCGATAAGTGCTGCCGGGAACCGATCGACTGTAAGCAGCTAGAGCCACTAGAGACTCGAGAGCGACGCTCCGAGGATCGGCAATCTTCCCCCATCGTCTGATTCTGCCAAGACGATAATTCGTCCTTTCGCGTCACGTGACATTTATCTACGTGCCAGAACTTCGTGGTTGGGGGGGGGGGGGGGGGGGCGCCATCTTGGTGTTTAGGGTCTCACGGGCGCCGTTCCCAACAGTTCCAGTTCTGAAATGCGATCTTTTTGAGCAGTAGGCACGGCTGGAGATCATCGTGGGTTCCGTTTGCTCTGTATTAGCAAGCAGTACGACGAAAGCTATTGTTCGCACGTTTCTCCAGACATGTCCGCAAAATCTGGTGGCAATTTGCAACGTTATTCATTCTAAGCACGAATATGGCTAAAGTGTGGCTACTCTACAGGGTAGCTCATTTATCAACACTGACAGGTTAAGACTCGTAGGGCGTGGTAATATCTCAACATCTTATTTTTGCTTGGTAGCCAAAGAGTTAGCGGTATTAGGCGATAAGAACGCCAGGAAACGAACCACGAAGCTATAGACATGTGAACACGATAAGCCACGCCTCCTGTTTCTTCAACTGTCAGCAAATATATTGTGGTTCCTGGGACGACCATCTTATTTCACGTTGCTCACGCTGACGTCAATGTAAAGAGGAAGGTAACATGCCACGTTTAAGATATACATTAACGCATCATTGACGCGCATCAGTAACATGTAACGTAGTTAGATTTTTTTTTAAAGGAAGTAACCGTATTTGATTACGTTTTTGAGTGACGGGTATACAAGTATCTTGAATGGCAGAGTGTCAAACCGAAAGTTTTATCGGTTCGGTTCGTGTTCGGGTTCATGGCCTTCGGTTCAGTTCCGGTTTAGTTCCGGGAAGGAAAATAACGATTCGAACCTGCTCGAACCGGTTCAATCCGGTTCAAACCGGTTTGAACCGCTAAATTAAGAATATGTTTTTCGCGCTGTTTTGGCAATACTCCGTGAAACGAAAGTACAGCTTTTTATCCTTCGTAGAATCCACTTTTTTTCACGTACCAAAAATAAAAAAAATGGATCTATTTTTATTTTTGACGAATCAATAAAATAAAAGCTAGATTAACATACAAAATTTCGTGTTTATAAACTAAACATCTAGTTGTTTACCTCAGTCGCATATGTTTTACCTGAACCGAAAGGTTATCACGAAGTTTGGTAGGTCGATTAAAATACCCGTGATTGGTGCAACTTTGCGTGGCAGTATTAAAAGCTTAATCCTAATCGTTTTCTCAAATTTAAAAATTAATTACAGTGCATTAAAATGTGAAATGGGCACCTCCTCGCAATATATATTGTAAAATATAATTTACGAAATACGTTTCTCAATATATATGACGACAACTGAACTAAAAGCAATCATAGTTTCAAAATGTCACGAAAGTTTTAAGACAAGCCCTTGCACTCTACTGTTTATAGAAACACTGATCGGAAATCAGAACGCTTGTTTTCATGACCAAGATTGTTTACGTTCAGCACGGCGACGTAGGTGAATAATCGTGCAGAAAAGAGTGATCTAAATTGTTCACTCTCATTTATAACCTACCTTCGTACTCAGATCGAATGTGGCCTAATATAGAGCGTACTCAAACGAACATTTTCTGCATAGCTTGGCTTTTGATGTTTGTTCTTGATAAGATGCCGGTAAATTCAATTTTCCAATAAGCGTCACACTTGCTAATTGATTATTGTTTTGTTAAATGAAACAAAGTACTACTTCCATTGGAGATGGAGAGGTCCCTGGTTCGATACGAGGACCAGACGGAATTTTTCAGTAGCGCAGCAGTCACCTAGCTGTGTTTGGAGATTTGTGTTTGTCCTTTGTCCCCCTCGTTCCCCTTCTCCAGGGAATATTTTCGTCATTTTTGTATACTCTAGTTGACGTTGCAGCCACTTTATTGGTCACTCTCTGAGGGTCTGCGTGCGCAATCCTCATAGTTCCGCCACGCGTCCCTGTGTACTTTGCTTTTGTCCAGCCCACAGACACAAAATTAGTGTTCATCACATAAAAGAGGCAATAACAGACTTCTATATGTTTGAGAAGTTAAATGAGTGTCAGGAACACATAGTTATTTAAATCAGCTTCAAAATCGGACATTTGTTTAAGGCTCTCCCAAATCACTTTAGACGTGGCTATCGAGAATAAAAACGCCAGAAAATATTTGCAGAGCACATCTTAGATACTTTGGAGGTGCATTTATGTATTACGTATATCTCTAAGGTGATCGACCCTTTATTTATGTTGGCAAATCTTCAGTCAGTAATTAAATATATATTTTATTATCATAAATAAGTGTGACTGTAGGAAGTTCAGATAACCGCTTGAGACCGAGGGAGAACGATACTCTAAAATACGTCAGCTGTGGAGTCTTCGAAAACGTGCTTTTTTGTTCGTTGTTTGGCAGTGTAAAACACCGGGTCGCGGGGCATTCTCCAAAGCACTGTGTGCTCACATACTAGATATAAAGGCAAACGCACGGAATGTGCAGAGAGATAATAAATGGTATTCTTCTAAATAATTCCATACACAACGCCTTACTGCAAACAGAAATACGTAGAGATGGATGCAATGATATTCCAAATTAAACATAAATAGCGCGAAGGACAAGCAATATATTTCTAGTATAAATCACTTTTGGACATTGACTTGTACGAGCTCGAACCTTCACAAAATACTGTCTCGGGAGGCTAATGTCATATTCGGTCTTACGTGCACTTGTTTCGGTCCCTCACTTTACAACTCTATGATTTATCCGTCATGCCCGCTCTAACATCTTATTAGGCTGCCGCAGACCATCGCGAGATTGTTATATGCACTGCACAACTTCACAATTCTGACGTACACTTTTTGCTAGTGTTGCGAACGTCGCGTCTCACCAGAAAACTGAACTGTCTAACATGGTTTGCACGTGACGTCATCGCACTGTGTGCTGGTGGTCACTGCGATTTGTTCTTGCTCAGAAAATCAAATCCGGTGGTGCAAAATGCATGCTACACTAGGTTCGCGCTCTGGGCAAGTTATGTATTCTAGAGACACAAATTATTCTTGCTTGGTGTAGCATGGTGAAGAACGGCGCAAGCGTCTGGCACGACGATAGCGCGCTTTCTGGCAAGACTGTTTTTCCAAAGTAGTTTCTGGGACCACGCTTTCTGATTTCTGTTGAAGATGCGGAGCAGGGGAATCTTTAGAACCCAGTATGTTTTTTTTAAAACAACACCGCCCCCTATTTTTTCTTGTTTCGATGTTTCTCTAGCGAATACCTTCATTCCTAAAAGGCTCCCTTCTTCGTTTGGGGGTGTTAATTTGATAATTATATTTGTGTCAATTATGATCTGCATCTCTTTTATTTTGCACCCAAAAACTGTGATGTTAGAACAAAATACGGGGGTGGTCAAAGCTTGGGGAAGAACTTGATAACGACACTCCTGCGAGAATTAAAGCGGCTGTCAACGTCCGGCTGTCCCTCTGAGGCCACTAGGATAATTCTTTTCAGGTATTCCTCCCGTACACATTTGTAGTTCTATTAATCGTCGGATTCATAAGACACATTTAGTTCTTTCAGTGTTTCTGTTCTCGGGGACAACTTTCTGAGACAGTTCAGCAACAACGAAAACATGTTTGGGTGCCTCAGTGATGTATGTGTACTTGTAAAATTGGTAGTGGAACAATTTTTTAACTTTCAGTAAATACCGCTAAGAGCTAATCCCTGACGTTGATAACTTGCAAAAACATACATTGGTCTTCCTCTCCGCTCAATGGCAGACGAAGAAAAAAAGAAAAAAAGAAAAAGCTTTCTCCTCCTCAACTCGCTATTAGAACAAGTGACCTCGTGATTTGATGATAATTATATACCATTAGAGTTCATCATAGTTATGTGCTTGGGTTGGCAAAGATTAACGCATGGGTTGAGCTTCAGAGATTAGCTGAGTTCGATTTACCTGCAGGTAAATCGAACGCAGCTAAAGTTAGGTTTCGGCTATTCTTATCTTTGATTGAACACGAGCCATTACCCGAATATTTGGCGATGCTGATTGTAATGAACCCGAGTACTCGACTCGCGCTCATGACAATCGAGTACATCATGGAGTCACGTGACCAGCGGTGAAAAGTCGTGACGTCATGTGACGTCACGGTGTCAACAATGCTAATAAGTCTAGTGACGTTCTCAATAGACCTATCTCACCAAGCGCTCGGCGCATGGGTGAAGTCACCATAACTTTAGTTTAGAGGTTGCATGTGGCAGCACGCGAGAGAGCTCGTGCCACCTCGTGCTCCGCACGCGCAGAGCTCCTGCGAGGTTGTAGCTCCTGCAGAAAGACTAGAGTTCCCTCGATGCATTGCGGCAGCGGTGGCGTAGCTAAACTGGCTTACGAGATCGGTCTATTAAGTCGACTTAACTACAGTGTTCTAGAGAATGTAGTGGCAAGAGCGGCGCCCGCTTAAGATGGGGCGCGTGAAGACGGTCGACGTAGATACCGCGAGTGGCGCTGGAGTTCTGTGCCCTAGGAAGATTAATGGCACATGTGCGATCAGCGAAGAAGACGACGAGGGTGAGGCGGTACGCTTCTGCAAAATGTAGCACCGTAGCACATTTTTGTGGTGTAGTGGTGGAGAGTTTTCACCGTTCCTTTGCCGTCTCAGTCATGAATGTATTGAAAAAGACGGTCGCACACTGCTTCGCGCCGGGATGCAAGTCGGGCTACCCGGACAACAAGGGCAGCCAGCGATCGTAAGCCGTCGCTGTTTCATGCGCCAACGGAGGAGTCGCGCAGACTACAGTAGGAAAAAAATCTTCAACGAGAAGATGAACGCTTCGCCGAGACATCAGCGGTGTGCGAGAGACATTTTAAACCGCACCTTTTCCTTCGGGACTATGTGAGCATCATCATTGCACCTTCCACAACGCTGGTCCTTGATGACAAAAAACAATACACCAGTTTATTTTTCCGCTCACCATTGAAAGTGTGCGAGATTTATTGAGATTTATTAGTCTATTTTTTCTTGCCGTATCAGCATCGCGTGGTTTCTTTTGCAGCTATTAATCCTGCAGCCCAAGTGATAGCGTTGCTGAACGATCTGTCAGTACTGAGGGGGGGGGGGGGGGGGGGGAGGGGGGGAAGTCGATATTAATCAAATAATCTCCCTCAAAACACGCGAATATTTCAAGTAGAGGATAGCACACACTCTAGAGGCATTAGTCCAAAGGCAGAACTACAATTTTTTACATTAGCAATTGTTTCGCGCCGCGAAAAACTCCAGTCGAACCACAGTAGTAAGCGCCGAACAGCGCTGACGATGGGGCTGACGGGGATGCGCACGTAGGGCACAGAACAGCAGCGCCGCGGTGTCGTCTACGCGCAAAATCTTCACAAAGCGGCCGCCGCTCTTGCCACTACAACTTAGAACACTGTAACTTAACGAAGGGGGTCACGTGACTATGTCACGGGGCCACGTGACGTGCTTGACAGCAAGTCTTGAGCACCACGATGTCGCGTGACCACGTTGCACATGATTTATCATGGTGCCAATACGAAAGCACCACGAAAACCACAATTTCTTATTAATTGAAATTCGATATATGACAATTTGATGACTGCATATAAATGAGCTTCCTACTTGTATTTCTCAAACATGTATTTCGTAAAAAAAACAAGTTCTGAACGGTTATTGTTTAGAACGGTAACCGGTTCAGAACGGTAATGGTTAATTCTGAACCGGTTACCGTTACACTTTTTTCCGGTTCAGTTCCAAGATGGCGGCGAAGATTTCGGTTTGGTTCAGTTCTTGTTCGGCTAAAAATAACGGTTTCAGTTCCGGTTTTTGGTTCAGTTTCGGTTTTCGGTTCGGTTCGGTTCCAGTTCGACACTCTAGTTAAATGGCAACACTTCTAATCTTTCACAGTTACTATAATAGAGGAATGTTTCGTACGTCACCGCCATATTTAAAGTTAGCCCCAAGATGTCGCTGAACTCGCGGGCTATACTCTACGCGCCACAGATGAAAATACTCACTGAGGCGTTTAGGACGCTTAATGCATTCTGCCTGCTTGCATCTGTTATCGATCCCGCATAAATCAACGATTCGTTTATCGACTTGTTTGCAGAAACTCCGAGGCAAAAACGCAATATCTTTAACATTTTTTTTTTTTGAGGGGGGGGGGGGGGGGGGAAGCGCAGTAACGACGCATTTTGCAAAACTGGAGGCGATTTTATATTTATTAATCGATCATGCGCCAGTTTAGCTCGCGTAAAAAAAATACGTCTGGGATTCGTTAAGACTGTTTCTAACGAAAACGCGTAAAAAAAAATCTGAAGTGCAAAATTGAATTCGATCAAAAAGAAAAAAAAAAGACTCTGTAAGCGTATTGTGCGTAGGCGCTAACGATTCTTTTTTTCTGTTCATTTTTTTTATATAACTTTTTACGAAGTAGAATATTGATATGCATAGCAACGGATATCAGCGAACGAGACGCCATGGGAAAAGAGGCGGCACGGCTTCCGGTCAGTTCTATTTGTGTTTTATTAGACAAAAAAAAAAAACAGAACGAAAAAAACGAAACGGCCGCTCAGTACTGGTGCATCATATTGGCTGCACTTTACCTTCGCACACTCATATCGTGCGTATAAAATTTGAATGAACTTTTTTTTTATGTCACGTCAAAAGCAGGAAAAAAGAGTGTGCAGACAGCCCTCCTTTTCCTTTTTGGTGTCTGAGATTAAATCTATTTACGTACTTGCACTTTTTTTTCTTTTCAAAACTTAACAGCGATTTGTCCGAGCGTGTAATAGTGGTCTCATCAATGAATCCACTATAGGTATTGGCAACTTGAGAAGCGAAGGGCGTGGCTCATCATCCGCGAGCACTGTGAAGCGTCACGCTCACAGCCATGCACATGCTCAAGTCATATCGCAAGCGCACTCACTTAGGTGGAAACAAATTTTAAAAGCCTCGTCATTCTTCGAATTCCTCGAAGCAATCGCGGTTCTCCCGAGTGATTCGCGAGAAAGAAGGCACTCCAAATTTCTTGAATTGTATAGATAGACCTTTGCATCGCTTATTGCCGGGGCGAAAAATGCTAAGTCACCGAGCTGTGTACGCATGCGCAGCGTCTGATATGCCGCACAGCAGAGCAACGGCGCATGCTTATAAGCCGTTCCACAGCCCAGCACACAAAGATGGCAGCGCGCAGAAGGCGATTTCTGCAAAGGTCAATAATAGCGTACTCTCGTTCCGGACTCATCCGAAAATAATTTTAAAACGTATTTCAAGTTTTTAGTAACAGTGAATTACAGTGCATACAGCAATTTTTTTCTTCTTTTTTTTTTAATACACTGTGTGTATTGTGAGTATATACAGTCAAAACAAAGGCAGAACAATAAAGCGGACAAAAAGTGAACCTAAAGCCGCGCTTACGCTGGATACATCGTACAGAAGACGCAGAGTTTCTCCGCAGATACGATGAGCGAATTATCTGCGGGCTCGCCGCAGGCATGTTCGAATTAAGCGGTTCAAAAATATCGAAACCTTTCGAATTCGAACCTAGAGTGGTTCGCGACATCCCTAATATATATATATATATATATATATATATATATATATATATATATATATATATATTATATATATATATATATATACAGGCAAGCTGATGGGTTTTCATTATCGTGGAAACCCGAGACGGTTTTGCGGTGAGGACTGTCACTAAGTTTGTAGTCGGGCACTGAGTTGAGCGCTAGAAGGGCATCACTCTGCTGCTTGGCATTTACCTCCACAAGGAGGTTTCCAGACGCTATTTATTTTTTCGCATTAGATTTCTGTCTGACAATGCCTTCAAGTGCCTAAGCAACTAGAAAAGGCGACAGTTTACTAAGGGGCTTGATCGCTTTCAGAGCGATGAGCCCGAAACTTAGAAAATATCTAAAAAAAAAAACGACATTTCATTATTGGCAGGTATTTCGGCGCGGACTCTTTTCGGAGTCCGATCAAGGAAAGGTTTAAGTTTGGGAGCCATAATAAATGGGAGAAAGATTAGGTTCCCGGGTGCACCGCCCGCCATGGAGACCACCACGGGGGTAAGTACTGCGCAATACCAAAAAAGGGCCTTGCTGACAACGGTGCGCGACCAGTGCGACCCTTGACACGGTACCCAAGTGTGGTTGCGGGAACAGGACCTATTTTACCCCGAGGTTGGGCCATGCCGCCTAGGAAGGTGACACAGGAAAGAAGATAGCGTTATTGAGAGGACAGAGAGGTGGAGGCAGAAAGTGGAAGAGGGATGAAGAGGGTAGGAGAGACGACGGACTGAATCATCCTGGCCGAGCCTCACCAGGACACCCGTCAATGGGGGCCGAAGTTGTGTATTGACTCGACCGAAGGTCTTTTTCGGGCTCGCCTCAACCCCCAAGAAGCCCTTTTCATCGGAGACAGGGATGCCACGCACGCACAGCACGGACCCCAGGCCATGTAGGCACAACCTACATGGCTTGGGGTCCGTGGTGACGCCGCTCACCAAACACCTAGTAACGCAGGTGCCCTCTGCGAAAAACCCTAAACGTAAAAAAAATGAACGGCACACAAACTTTGTTGCCCGGCCTTTGTAACCCGGTGTAGCGAGCTTGGTTTATGTAACTGTATTGTAATTACAGGATCGAGGACGCCAGAGCTTTTCTATGCACCTGGGTAAGTCGTTTCGGATACCTTTCACGGTGACGACCGATCGAGGACGCCAATTCCGGTTTCGGATTTTCATAATCATTATTAATTTATTTTCATAAAAGGACAGAATTAGTATACTTACTTTAATATAACTTTTTGCCGGAGAAAGCGCTACGTTTCAGTCTGCGTGGTGTCACGAATAGTCAAATCACGAACTCTAGTCGAACCTCGAGAATCTACTGATTCGGCGAACTTTGAAAATTTCGACAAATTTCGACAACATTCGACTTCTTAAACAGTGTTGATAAACTTCTACAAAGCATTAAAACTAAAGGAAATTCCGTGCTTCCGAACATACAATTGCTTTCAGTGCTAGAAAGCACCGAAACAAGCCTCACTTGTTCTTAATTTACGCGCATACTCATAAGATTCGAAATTCCGTCGACCTTTTTGAGAGTTAGAAAAGTTCGAAACGGGGCAAATTCGAACCTCCAGCAGGTTCGTGACATTCCCAGTTATGCTACCCCGTGACTGCATACGCAAATCGCTCGACTATACTCTCACTCAAGTCCCGCTGGATTTATCCTCAAGGAAAGGAAGGATAAAGTTAATCTACCGCGTGATCCCATCTTGCTACGGTGGCCGGAAATCAATATGGTCGCAATGTTTCTTTTGCTTTTTGTCTGTTACCTCGTAACATCGTGAGAAACGCCCAGCAACGCCAGGGCGGGAACCCCTTTTATCTTTCGTCGAAAGGATTAGGGTTGATGACATCGTAAGGAGGTCGGGATTGCCTCCGAGGATACGGATACGGGCTTAATCGTTGCAATATACGATGAGGGTTTCGCCGCCTCTTGCGAAGCACCTGACTCAATAAAGGCTGAACTCGCACTACACTCCGTTTCACCTTATATGTTATACCGCAGCGAAGGCTAGAAGCGCGAGCTCATAGCGTTGGCAGCTGCCCTTGGTGCACGAGAGCTTGTGCCGCCGAGATGTGCCCTAGAGCAAGGAGCTCGCACTTGTAGCCTTTCCTGCGGCAAAGAAAACGTACCAATTTGGGTGTGAATCAGACCGACAGACTTCCCCGAATTGATGTAAAATAAGCAAAAATTCGTGTTGCATTTCAAACAAAGTAAAGTTGGCATTCTTTTATTTAAAAAAAAATGAGTTCGTAAAACGTTTTGGAACAGAGAATTGCCGACTGAGCTTATTGAAGTCGATCTCAATTTTTTTAACTTTTTTTCTAAACAAGTTTAGAACAAATTCTTTATGTAAAACTTTCAGCCTTTCCACTCTGGTGAAGAAGGACGACCAGCGAAGCTGTACTATGGTGGGAATGAAGTAATGGCCGGCTGCAAGTCGGCGAACCAGAGTGGAAAGCCTGGAAAGGTTGCCACTATCTATGAGCGACGGCGGCAACCAGACAACCGGCAAGCCGATTGTCTAGTTGTCGCCGTCGCTCATAGATGGCGGTAGCTGTCCAGAGTTTGGTGTCATCATTTGTCTGCTCACGCACACGAAACTGGAGAAACTAGCCCTTAACAGCTCCGCTGTAAAAAAGCGTCCTCCTTACCCGCCGCTGCACTAAGGACACAATTATACTAAATGAGAGCTTAAGAGAGCTTAAAGCCTGGTTCAGACAGTTGCGTTTGACTGCGTTTGACTGCGTTGCGGCTGCGAGAAACCAGGACATCCCTGCTGCTTATATCGCGTGACAAGATGATTGCTTGAATTGGATTCCACGCTTCATACGAAGCGCAGATGTGCCGGTGACTCGCTTTCGGTTCTCGACGCAACGCAGTCAAACGCACTCAAACGCAAGTGTCTGAACCGGCCTTAAGGGGCGCAAGGTATGGCGAGTTCCGGGCAACCTATAATTATTTATTTTATTTTAAAGCATAAAATGCTTTTTAACGCTACCCCCATCCCAAAATTGTGTCTGTCCGTCCGTCCGTCCATGCACTTCCCGCTAAATGTTGCGGGAAAATTGATATCACGAGAGCTATACACGAATTCAGTATCTGAGCTACATTTAGGGGGTAAATTGATGTCACGTGACCTGATGTCACGTGACGACGCTAAATCCTTATGACAACGCAAAATCCTTGTCTTCCCTGAGATCACCCTCAAAATCGTCGTCAAGAAGTCGTAGTTACCGTCGTCATGACTCATGACGCTAAATCCTTGTCGTCCTTGAGATCACTCCAAAATTCGTCCTTGAGGTCGTCCTAGACGTCGTTCTTAAAGTCACCCTCGACGCCGTCTAGGACGGCGTCGAGGGTGAAGGACGTCAAGGAGGACGTAGAGGGTGAGGTCAAGACGTCGAGGGTGGGGATGGACGTCGAGGGTGAAGGACGTCGTCAAGACGACGTCAAGGACGACATCTAGAACAACCTCTAAGACGACCTCTAGGGTAAGGCGACCTCAAGGACGATATCTAGGACGACCAATATATGAAGACCTTAAAGGGATGCTGAACCGAAAAACAAAATTTAAATTCTTTGTCGTTTTGATATTTACAGCACACGAATGGCTCTTAAATGACGGTACTTGAAACAATAAAGTAGTCTAAATTATATGATTTATGTAAATAAATATTCTAAGGTGCACCTGGTGAGTTTTTTGAAAGCTCGTTTCGTGACGACAACAAACTTGTAGTACGCAGAACACGGCTATGGTGAGCCATCAAAGTTGGCTCGGTTGGCTCCGACCTACCTCGTTGGCTCCGGCGTGCGCTCACGCCGTGTGGTGGCGCGACGAAACGGAAATGCGACGTGCGAACCCCGTCCCGAAACGATGAGATATATTTTTAAAAGAAATGCAATTTTATCTGATAAATTTGTCGAACAGTGTTCATCATGTCGTTTTTGACACGACACCTATGCGGCGCCGAACGGCCACTTTCGGCCTCTTCCTTGGCGGTTCTTCCTTCTCCTCGTCCGACGGCACGCCGCTGCCGCTGCTGTCAGACGTCGTCATGGCCAAATTATCAGGACAGGAAAGAAATCGCCGAACTCCGAAAAACCCACAGACCAAAGTCGCCGCCGTCGCTACGACGCAGGTGCAGAAGTGGACTGGGGTTGGCAGGGTGCAGGGTGGCTGGCAGGTAGTGCGCAGCTAACTTGGCTGGATTAGTTGGCAAACTTCCAACGCGACGGGCATCCGTCTACTATTATTCAAAGCGCAACTTTCTTCCACGCTGTGGCGCGTCGGCAGCTCGACTTGTTCACGTCAGTTCCGTTGCGGTTGGTTGACGTCAGTTCCGTTGCGAGTAATCCCAGAGGGCCTCGCGCGCATCGGAGGCTTCTGGCGCTTCTGGCTCAATCAGCGGTCGTCATTCCAAGAAATATAATAATCCGATCTCCATCCCTTTACATGAATAGCATTTTTAGGTATAATGCGGTCCCGGGAAGCTTGTCCGGGGCTTATTTCGGCAACTTCAGATATCGGTTCAGCATCCCTTTAAGGTCGACGTCGTAGAGGACGACTTCAAAGACGATGTCTAGGGCAACCTTTAAGACGATCCCTAGGGTGTTCTCAAGGACGACCTCTGGGACGACCTCGGGGACGACCTCAAGGACGACGCCTAGGACGGCGCCCTAGGGAGCGACGTCGAAGACAACGACGTCTAGGACAACCTCTAGGTCGACCTGAAGGACGACCTTTAGGACGACCTCTAGGACGACGTCGAGAACGATGTCAGGGTTGTGAGGTCCTTCGAAGAGGGTGTGAATGTAAAGGAGTGCGTACTGCCGCTCCGCATACGCGCGGCGCAATGGGGTGCAAGCCCAGTGAGCTGAACTGGTCTAAAAAATTGGGTTGTGTGTATGTTTATACAGCCTAGAACTTGGTCTCCCTCAGCGGGCGACGAGTGTCCCAGCCTGTAGATGAGAAATTTAGCCAGTGCAGTACAACCCGTAGCCTGGGGTCTTTAACGTGCATCACGCAGTAGTGATACACGACCGCACGCCGGTACGATGCTCATCCAGATCGAAACGGGCAGGGGTGGGGATTGAATCCTGGATCCCTGGGTTCTGCAGCACGAGCTTTCGCTCCATGTGCTCCAAGCTGGTGTGCGCTAGACCACTTGGCCACCGATCCCCTTGAAATGGTCTACTCTGCATACCTACTGCGCTTTAGGCCGGAATATACACAGCTGAAAATCTTTAGCAGCTTAATAATGATTAAACTCTAGGACGACCTCAAGGGTGATCTCATGGACGACCTCTAGACCGACCTCAAGGACGACGTCCTAGGGGACGACGTCGAAGACGACGACGTCTAGGACCACCTCTAGGACGACCTCTAAGACGACGTCGAGAACGACATCACGGTGCCCTGAGGAGGTTTCTGAGATCGCCTAAATATGGCGATAACGCACTCTGCCGGCGCTATACATCCTAGAAATCCCTAAATCATGACGATACGCGGCCAATTTCTTTATTAAAAAAGCAATCAAATATCGTACCACACTGATTTCATCTACGGCGCCGGAAGGAGCACGTTCCGAAACCAGGACCATTGTCACTCAATAGCAACCAAAGGATCCTGGCGCCTCCGACCGGTGGAACCGCGTATTGATGTTTCGAATGCGCGCGGCTCGTTGCCCATACAGCCCGGATTACGATTTAACTCGGCGAGCGCGCGCTCGAGCGCTCGAGAGCTGACGACCGGACACATCACTCCCGCGGAAGACAAAAACGAACAAAAACAAACAAACATAGTTTGTTGGGTTTTTGAGACGATTATTGCAGTATTTTGTTCCCTCTCCGCAAAAAATTTACATTTTTCGACTACTCTTACTTGCTTCTATCACCTACAAAAAGCATACACACTTTGTAATAACAGCGTTTGCAATCTCAACGAAACGTCCCGTTTTCATTGGTCACATGCCGTCCTGGGGTGCTATGTTGCGCTTTTTGGACTCCCAGGAGACTTGGAAGAGGGAAGTGACGTCAACAACGCAGCAAATGCAGATTGGATGTTGATTTTGTTTTCTTCTGTCAACTTCCAATCTGCGTTTCTCTAGTCGTTGACGTCACTTCCCTCTTCCAAGTCTCCTGGGAGTCCAAAAAGCGCAACATAGCCCCCCTGGCTGCCGGCGCAATGCTCCTCCCATCGCCGGTGATAATTTTGATCTTTGACTGCTTCTTTAATAGAGAAACCGGCCGCCCATCGTTATGACTTATGCATTTCTAGGATGCTTAGAGCCCGCAGAGTGAATTATCGCCATATTTATCCATCTCAGAAACCTCCTGAAGGCACCGTTAAAAGTACGCGGTGCCTAGAACGCGCCTCCGACTGGTGTGTGATGACGTCACAAAAGCCGGAGTGTCACGCTGTCGGATGTCGCGATCCTGGCGGACTGGTCGTGGAAGTTCCGGCGAGAAGCAGGAGCGACCGCGAGTGTCGCTGTCGTAGCGGCGTCCCAGCTCCTGGCTGCTGATCGAAGCTGCCCTGGACTGTCAAGCTGGAGAACGACCTGCAGCAGAACAGGCGTCTGCCATTTACACCGTCGCTGCTGTGACGCCGCCAGGATCGCGGCCGGCGACAGCGTGGCGCTTCCATGAAGTCATCGGACGAAAATTGAGGGAACACTTTTCTTGGACACGCGTCGGCACCGTAGAGGTACCGACCCAGTTGATTCTCGGACACGGGTATTGGCATTCCAACCCGTTGACTGTTCTTTTTTTTTTTTTTTCGCTTTGCGTGATCTGATTACTTAGAGGTTTTGACGAGTCGGGAGTTTTGACCGATGTAACTCTGGGTTCGTTGTGTTATTTCCTCTCGTGCCAGAAAGCAGAACAGCGACTGCTGCGTATCTTGGCCGTTGTTTACGCTTCTGCCTTGACAATACCATGGCCCTCTTGTGTGTGTAGGTGTAGGCCTTTCTTGTGATCAGATCGTCAGATGCTCTACGCACGCGATGTCACGCGATTATACAAGTACACTCGTTTTTTTTTTTTTGTATTCGTTTTTGTTCGCTTTTATGCATTGTAACGGACGGAACACAAAAACAGTGTTCCGTACGTAAAAAAAAAACGATGTCTGAAATAACGTAGGGCATAGCCAGACTCGAGCCTCTTATCATCGCTACGCACCATTAAGATTGCGGCTTCATACAATAAGAAGGATGAAGAACCCACCACGAAGTAACGAGTGTGAACGATATATACCACGCTTTTGTATACCCCAATCCCAAAAGCTTGTCCGTCCGTGCGTCCGTGCATTTACCGCTAAATCTAGAGGGGAAATTAACGTCACGTGACCAGACGCTGCGTGACCTATACATCGATTCAGGCTCCACGCTTGGAAATTGACGTCACTTGACCTAAACACACGTTCAGTTTGCCCACTAAATTTAGCGGGAAAATTGATGTCACTTGACCTGACATCACGAGGCCTATACACTACTTCAGTTTCCCTGCTATATTTAGCGGAAAATTTGACGTCACGTGATTGATGCACCAAGTTAGTTTCCCCGCTAAATTTAGTAAAGAAATTTATAAAAAAAAATGGCCTTTTATTCAGTCCCCGACACGACTGTTTAATGCCATCTAAACAAGATTGAGGTCGCTGTCGATTTTTACTTCAAATATTACATAGTGATAAGGCGAATGCGTGCAGGGCGTCTACCTACGTTCCCAGCATCCACCTCGGTGCTTGGAAAATTTTGCGACAGATCAAGTCAAAATGGCCAAGTCTGATTTTCTTTTTCAAGCGACATTCTGTTCTGGGTTCCGATGATGACCACGATTTCGGAGTTGGCGACGAGATTGAGCGCAGGGGTATTGATTCAGTATTTATATATAGCTGTCCACGAGTCATCAAGTTCTCGTTTTGCACTTTGGTACCGTTTGCACGATTGTTTACTAGATCTCCAGAAAGGTCAAGGCAGTACGATGTACAGGTCTTACGTTAACTTTGGCTCGTAACTTTGACTTTCTTTCCCGAAGAGAAATAGGAACTTAGAAATAGGCTCAGTAACTAAGATAGGCCACTCAAAGTATCGTTTTTTAGGGGCGAAGCTCCTTAGGGGCTAGCCATGTCAGTCCGCCGTCCGTTGTCCGCCGTAGGCCGGCGTCGGGTGCTCGTGCTTCTGCTCGTGAGATCACGTGCTCACGAGCACGTGAGCACATGCTCACGTGCTCGTGTATGGCAAAAAAAAAAATTGGAAAAAAAAAAGATGAAAAAAATTATGAAAAAAGAAAAAGAAGAAAAAAAAGAGTAGGGGGTTTTGAGATACCATCCCATCTGTCTGCTTAAAAAAAGAAAAAGAAGAAAACCACACATTCTCCTACTGACATGAATGAAAAGGCTCGGCATGCTGCGGCTCGGCGTCTACGCAGACAAGCACCACCAGAGCTTCGCCCCAAGCAACATCATTCACCACGTGGAGATGCGGTCAATTTTTGTCTGGTGAAAACCAGACAGACATAAACAATTCAAAATTTATCAAACACAACACTGGACTTCTAAGCAATATTTACGTTACGTTACGTTACGAAGCCTTACGTAACATAAGGAAAGAGGGGAAAAACAATAAAAAGGTAAAAATACAAAATTAGTACGAAACTTTCAATTAAAGACACCGTCGACTTTAAGATTGCAACAATCTTAAAGTCGACGGTGTCTTTAATTGAAACTATGGCTGTGGGAAGGCGATTCCGATCAATTGAAGTTTGGGGTAAAGGAAGGTTCACGCAGAACCGTTTCCTCGCGTTTTCTTACGTCACGCCTAAGTCACCAAAACATCTTACAGAGGTCCCGGTGACTTCAACGTAATATTTCGTAACGTAACTTAGCGTAAGAAAATGTTTGTTACCTTCTTAGGGGCACTATGTGTACAATGTGTTCACAAAAAAAAAATATTTGTGTCTTTTTTACCGCAAAATTAAAGGTAGAACTAAGCCACGCATCACAAACACTCAGTCTTCGAGCAAATGTAGCACCAGCGGCACGGACCAGAGGCAAAAGTTTCATAACTAACTGTTTTGCCACTGAAAAGTTATTCGTGATTTCTTGAAACTTTCCATGGGAACATATGGAGCTCGTTTCCGGTAGTTGAGACGCCATCCAGCTCCACACATTCGTGTGCTTCGTCGGCCGCCATTTTCCCCATCGAAAATGTTCGAAAATCGCTCAAACCTTTCGAACTGCATACAACACCGCGCTCTGAAACTTTGGCGAGTGGTTCGGACCGTCGGCGCTATATTTTGGGTGGAGACAGAGCCTTGGACGATGCGTAGCGTATTTTTGCGGTGAAAATAAACGCTGTACATTGTTTTCGGGGACAACCTGTATACTGGCAGACTTGTTTATGGGAATTCGATTATCGGGGACGACGAGCTAAAACCTTTTCTGCAGTTTGTTCGAAGGCATAACATATGTCTGCTCGAACCTCTGAACAGGTCGGGAACGGCAGGGCGTATCTCTTTTTAATGCCCGGCCACCAGAACGTGCTCGTTGCCTTCCACCGTGCTTGGGATGCGCGTGCACACTCGAAGCTCACGAGACGCCGAAGCACCATCGAAGGTCGGAAGCTCGTCCTGACCTTGTAACGTTACTGTAATATATTTGGCGCTTTGAGGTTATTTACGGTCTTTTGAGAGTTATCGTGCGAATTGATTTGTTCATCCATTTCTTGACTGGCTTTTCTTCTTGGCGGATTTTGTCAACTTTATTATTTGCTTTGTTTGTACTTATTCCTACTACGTTCGCGACGATATATTTCTAACCGAGCATTGCATCGTTATTTTTTGTGAGGCCCGATACTTTCATCCGCGTCTCCTGAGATCGGCAAGAGCCGATATTTACACATCAGGGTTACCACACCGCGAGATTACAACAGTGTACTTATCAGCGCACTTTTGAGAACGGTCAAATGCAATTTTATATTGAAAATAAACAAATACAGCGAGATGACAGTCGTAAACGTCTCCCCAGAGACAGCGGCGTCACGCGGTTATGTATGCTTTTATTTCGTAGATTTCGAAAATACCGGGGCGGCAGCAAACAATCCGAACAGACATCCCGGCGGTACGGCATGTATATATATATATTTTTTTACAACTCTAATTTCGTAAGCACCGCTGGAATTGCAACGGTTTTCGATCTTCGCGAGCAGAATGGTCAATATCAATAGTATGTATACCGTTCAAACGTGCTCGTTGCCCTGTTCGCTCGTTAAAATCCCGTCGCTCGAAAGCGCGTCTATTTTTTCGTTTCGTCCTGTACAACTTTAAGATCCACATAAATGCAATCCTGAACCGTGTAAGGCTGGAAGATTGAAGTACGTACAATCCATAAACCGCTCTCCACGGAATGGCTCCACGGTAGTTAAAGCAGTAAAAAATGCCGCCTCTTTCTCGGGTACATCGCCTTTTTTTTCTCTCTCTCTGTGTAGTTGCTTGCCACGTAACCTAGACGCAATTCCTTTTGGTAGAATGTCGTAAACACGGCGCGCTGATATGGTTACCCGGAATTCGCGAGCAAAATAAATAAACCTATAAATGAAAGACAAGGCGGGCATAAAAAGTAAACGGGAGCAACGCGGACTCCCGCGAAAAGCTGCGATTCTCGCTTTCGCGTTTTCAGCCCCTCGAGAAAACGGAAATTAAATTTCTCGATGAGTAAACAGCGTCACGTCTGTGCCCACGAAAAAAAAAATAAAGAAATCAGAAAAAGGGGAAAAAACTTGCGTCCGTCAATGGCGTATAGCGTCCGGTTTCGCGAAGCCTCTTGTTTTCAGCATAAAATTTCTACAAGAAAAACAAAGTAAAATAGACCCTAAAAAAAAAACAAAAAAAAAACTTATCGTTGCTCGAATAGAAAAAAAAAACATGCCCTACACCAATTCCCTACTGTCTGAACAAAACGTGCTTTGCATGCTCAACTAAAAATAAAACAAAGCGGGCTGGAAACAGAATGCAATTTATGTTATCTCATTAATTTAAAAAAATACCAGAAAAAAAAGTCAAAGGAAAGACATTTCGCTTTCCCGTCCGCTTCATTGTTTCCTGTTTTCATTTTTGTCACCGTTTTGTTTGCGTTTATTTCCCAAAAGGAAAGTCGCTTGATCATTTTTTGATGAATTAATGTTATTGTTGCAACTTATCGTTTCTTCTTTTTTTTATATCCTGTCTTACAGCCTCTTCCCCCCTTCCCCCCCCCCCCTAATCTAGTGCCTACTGGGTGGTGTAAGTATAGCAAACAAAAAAGTACAGCGTGACCAGAAGTAGTCACGTGAGGTGGGAGAACCAATCAATAGGCCGCAGTCAATAGGGTGCTAAAGACAGCGGGCACGAACCGCACACACTCAAACGCCGTGCGCACAGACACGTATTTGCCAAAGTGGCTTCGTTAGGGAGCACTATTACGGTAGTGCTGTTCCGTGCCAAAAGAAGGCGGGCTGCGTTTTAAACTTTTTTTTTTCGGGGAGTGTTCGTTCGTTCGATTCCAGACGAACCTATAGTCTAAAACGTTCAATCGTTACAGTCGCTGAAAAAATAGGAACTTTTAGCAAACCGTTAAGCCGGGGTCCCACTGCTTATGCCCTAGTCCCACTAGAGCGACAAACAGAAACAAACGACAACGACAAGCCTCAAACCAGAGTCTTTCGGGATTTGACAGGCATTGTAGAATAAAGGAGGCTATGCTCAAACACGAGCATCATGCACGCGAGGGTATTTTTGGCAGAATTGCAATCGCTCGTGCTTATTTCACAAGCACCGAACGACTAAACGCCTGCCAAAGGTACTATCGCGAGCATGCTGCATGGGTTCGAGGCTTGTCGCTGTCGTTTGTTTCTGGTTGTCACTCTATACTTCGTCTCACCCTAGCATGGACTAACCGCGAAGGCTGAGCTAGCGCGAGCGGCCAGCCTTGACTGCCTTGACTAGAGCACTTGCTGCACGAGCGCTCGTGCTGCCGCCGTGGCTTCATTCAAAGCGACTAGCTCGCGCTTTTAGCACGCGCGGCTAACAATAGTCCATACTAAGGTGAGACGAAGTATAGTGGGACTCGGGCATTATACATCATGCCAAAAACAGCCTGCATACAGATTCGAACGCGAATCACCGCGAGATCCGTGCTTTGAATGGCGCATGGCAAATGAGTTCAAGGATAAAGATTGACGCGCGGTATTCGAACCACGGATATTATGGTGATTCCTGTTCGCAGACTGTCTTTCGTATGAATGTATGAGCAGTGTGACCCCGGCTTTACCATGTTCCGCGCAGTGTTGGACAAAATACTCGATAAAAGTATTTTAGTTAAGTTACTAAATACCAGCTTCAGAAAGTATTTAAAATACTACTCCAGTTACTTTCACTGTAAAGTATCTTGAGTAGTGTACAAACACTTAGAAATGTAATTCAATTACGTTTGAAGATACTTCCGCATTGCGTAATTTGTATCGACGTCAGTGACAACGACAAATATAGAGCTGCGCAAATCTTGGTTACCAGAATGGTTTATTAGCACGCAACAACACAAAACGGAAGAAGAAAAAAAAATATCGTAGGGCTATTTTATGCAGTCCGACCAGGCACGTAGCCAGGGGGGGGGGGGGCCGTGGGGCCCGCCCCCCGCCCCCCCCCCCCCCCGAAGTCTTCCATTTTGCTTGGACCTCCTCTCCCCCCTCCCCCTCATACAGCATTTTGTCATGGGCGGGCCCCCCCCCCCTCCCCCCCCGGAACCAAAATCCTGGCTACGTGCCTGAGTCGGACTATAAGGAGCAGGATATTGTCACGAATGAGAAATGATCAGGCGGCGAATAACTGAAGAAACTAAACGTTTAATGGGTCTAACTTGTGCCCATAACAAAATCGAGAAAGGCTAGCGTCGCAGGCGTCGATGTAGGCGAAACAGCAGGATCGAGCACTGGAGCGAGACTGACTCCGGGTCGCCATTCGGAGCACCTTTTGTACCCGCGTGGGTTTCTGCAACATTCGGCGTAGAAAGTTAGACGCGTAGAACATTCATAACTCGATCAGACGACAAGGTTCTCGAACTTACGAGAATTTCAAGTTGAAATAATAAATAAAAGAGGAGTCCGCTCCCTGTTATCGAACCCGGAGCCTCCGCGCGAAAGCAAAGCGCGGTAACCATGCATTCGGCAACGCGCTCGCTGAGCAGCGCGCGTGGCAATATCACTGATAGTTGTTACAAAAAATTTCTGGGACAACAAGAAAAAGGTCGCTTTAGCTATTCGGGAGGAGATCAAACCGTAGCGCCCCAAGCGGTTAACTTTAGAACTACATGGATGGGGACAACAAATACAATGACTCAGCGCTCGGCTGACTTAACCGAACGCGGCGTCAGCGTTCGGCTGGAGTTCGTGTTCTCCGGTGAGGGGGAGGAGGGGCTCTTTTGTTCCCACTCAGGCCTGCATAAACAATGCAGCATGCACGGTGCCCAGCTCAGCACAAAAGCCCAAGTTGGTCAAGCTCGCATCCTCTGACGACTGCTTTCGGGAGAGATCCGGCACTTAAAGGACCTGTGCAACGGTTTTAAGGTTGAAACAATTAACATCCTCTACTTTTGACCTTGTTTATCTTGTCACAAAGGGCAGAAAACACACCTCCTTCATTCGTAATGTTGTGATTCCTCCGCGTAATCAAGAGGCAAAATTAGAATATTCCCCGACCTGCAGCCGCGAGCGGCGGCCATGGGAACCACGCGGCCTGACGTCAATGGGGGTCTTGTAGAAAGATAGCAAGTTGTGCGAATACCTGCTCGATAAAAGTTAACTTTTCTATAAATCTTGTCGTCCCAACATAAATACAAATGCGTAAAAAGCCTGGTATCATTGACAAAACTTTCATTAGTCGGAGTTTTAGTGGCGCCATATATCCTAGGTTTACATAACCGTCAGCTATCCCGAAGCCGAACCGCACCGCGAACAGCCGCCAAACGCCGGAGGGGGGCGGGGGCAGATAAGGGATGGCCGGACCCGGATGAGACTTTCCTCCTTTAACCATATTGTTCGCGCTGCATCAGCACGTGGTCACGCGGTCACGCGGTCACGAGCGGATGAGTTCTCGCTGCTCACTGATGGCTCTAGAGAAAGAGCTTCACCGGAGGCCCGCGCGACCCCCATTGAGGTCACAGCGCACGTGACTCGGGAGATGGTGAAGGAGTTGAAAGATGCCGAAAACCTCAATCTTTGCCCATTTTTAAAATGAAAACTGTGACATGCAGGCAAATGCGTTTTTTTTTTTGTTCTTTACTTCAGAAAGGTCAAGACACCAACTCCCAAATTATTTAAGCAAAACATTGAAATTGTTGCACAGCTCCTCTAACGTCACTTCACTAATTGTTGGTATTTTTACATTACACTGTGCCCCGCGCCCTATTATAAAGATGACATGAACATGCCCACCAGGCGTCTGGGCATGTGCACAGGCCTTGTGTTGGGTAAACACCAAGGTGCGGGTGTGACAAACGGGTAAAAGCGCCTCGCCAATAGTGACATCGCAGAATATCACGTCCTGCGGCGCACCTTAGACGCATCGTTTAACTACAATCCATATTCCCTATATGGGGAGTTCACTATAAACGAACTTGGGTTACGAATATGAGTGAATCGATACCAAAGAGAACCCACATAATAGCCACGGCAGTGGTCGCACCTTCTTCAAATAGGTTGCGTTCAGTAAAGGCACTCAATGTTGGGGGACACTTTGTTGGCAATTTGAGAGGTCTCATCCAGCTCGTAGTTCGTTTCCTGCACTGTTCCTTGCTTATCAATGTTCGCTTACAGACAGTGTTCGCGAGAGCAATAGGTGACGGACTGACGACAAACAAATAAGAGAAACAAGAATACCTCGACGTTTTGCCCTAGCGGAGTCAAAAATACAAAAACAAAACAATTTGTGTGTGTGTGTGTGTGTGTGTCCACCTTTCATTTTCTTCTATTTGTAATTTTCTTGACACTGAAGTCTGCATTGTTGTCGTAGGTCGTTTCCCGGTCTGCGTTGCGCGCCAGGCTGGCATCTTTACTTCCGTAAAACCACACCTTTTGTTTGAGGAATTTTTCGGGGGGAAACTCTATGGAAACAAAAGGCGTTTTTGGGAAGGCGAGGGGAAAACCTTAATTGTACGAACTTTGGGCTGAAATATGAGCCACAATCGGCAAAAAAACGATGTTTGTTTCACGAGCTCACTCAAAGTCACCATAGCCAATCGGAGCTAACAACAGGATTTGGTGGCTCGAAAGAGTACATGTTCACGTTTGCTCGTGCCACGCCCACGCCACTTCATACCAAAAACTCGGAAATTGGCGAATGTCAAAAATGTATTTGAGATAACGAGTAAGATACTCGGAATTGTAATTAAAGTAGGGTATCAAATGCTCTCGATCAAAAGTATTTGCAAGATACCAAGATACTTCAAAAAGTATTTGAGATAGGCACAAGTCTGGCTTCCGCGTACCGCGCTACGGCGGAATTCACACTGGCAGTTCGAATCGCAGCCGCGAAGCGGATCCGCTCGTCTCCATCACGTACTGCGCGCTTCGTGGATGCGGTTGAGTCGTCAGTGTGAATGCAACGCACCGGAGCCTTCGAAGCATGCTTTTTAAGCGCGCAACCCGCGGTCACGGTAAATCACCCGGGCGCACGCTTAAAAACACGCGTCAAAGGATCCGGTATTGCGGTACGCGGAACACGGTAACGGTTTGCTAAAACTCACTAATGAAACGGTTCGAGCAAATGGTGAGTCTCGAGCGCGCACGCTTCAGCCAGAGCGTGGTGGAAGGCAACGAGTGTGCGCCGGAAGCCGGCCATCGGAAAGAAACGCCCCGCCGTCCTCCCCTTGTTCATAGCAAGCATCGACTATGCAGTCTTGGTATGCTGCCGCAAGGGCGAGGCGGGCGCGCGACATCCGGCTGCGAGTGTTATTGCGCGGTTGCTAATTTAAAGGGACGCTGCAACGATTTTTATACTTTGCACAAATACAGCTTAGAACGAACTCCTGACGTTTATGACCTGAAAACACCCGTTCGTTTTTCATTCCCTGCAACAGAAGTCGCAGAAAAAAAAATCAAAGAAAAACGTGCGGCGTTTGTTGCCTCAACTCGCAGCCAGAACAGACGGCCACGCGCTGGGGTTGGCAGAGCACAGGGCGCGGGCTGAGTTCACGCATTGTTAAGTAAGGTTCTGCTAGGTTCCCGCCATCCCAGCGATTGCCCCAAGACACTACCCGAATACATGTCGAGACATTGATTGTCGCAAGCCAAGATCGATTGCCTACGTACGGAGTGCTTCGTGTTCACTGTACAAGCCGCATTTAAACACGGGGATCGCAAAACGTGATGACGCAGTCGTGGGTTGTCCTTGTAGTTGCGTCATCGAGGTTTACGAAGGAGAGACTGAAAGAAAAAGGTCCTCTTTTATCCTTAGAATTCCTCCTCGACGGAGACGCGCCTCTTGGTCACTGGCGTTGTTCGAGTATTCTTGGGTCGCACTACAAGTGCCAGCAAGTTGGTGTAAAGTGAGAAACATTCGTGGCCAATATCGTTGCGCGGCCCCGTTAAGGTTTCGCAATCGAAGTGCGCTTTTGCCCCGATGACCCCTTTTCAAAAATCAGCGACATCTAGTGACAGCCGCAGAAGCTGCCAAATTTAAAACTCTGATTGCGGGGACGGCTGATCGAAGTAACTGGTGGGAACCTATGCGAAGCTTCGAACGCCGAGGGCTGATTGGCTTTGATAGAAGGATAGGGGGTAGACCTCAAGGCAGCTTGCTTTGAGGTCTACACACTATCCAAGATGGCTGCGCCCACGAGAATACACTCTGCGAGCCGCTTACTTTTGGGGGCTTTAGTAGGTCTATCGGCGAATTTCTTGGACATCAAAGACTCGGCGCATGCACTAAAATGATAATTGGAACTGAACAACAACAAAAAACGTCGCAATGTTCCCCGGGATTATATTAAATGACAGCCACAGAACATCAATAAGCAATAATTAAACTTTAGTACGCGTGTAGTTTTTATATCAGAACTCTACACATTCTTTTTTTCATTGAATACTATGGATCACGCTCAAAAAAGTATCAATGTCTGCTTTTGTTAAGTAATGCTTCCCAGGATTGTGATTGGCTAGATAACATAGAGAGCAAATACATTAGAATTTTGATATTTCCTTGAAAACTTTATCTTCCACAGAATGTCCCGAAAGTTGGCTATGTTCTCGCAATGCACTCCATTCTTTAAGTACTTGCCTTTCTCTTTTCCTTCCTCTCTATCACATCTTGAGCACGCTGTTTCCTCGCGTTTCTTGTTTGTTTATTTACTTCGTAGTTCGGGGAAAAGAAATAGGAATATACCTTGAAAGGTGTGGGCCTACCCCTACGAACGAGAATCGCAGAGCGCCTCTTCCGGACGCCCCGCCTCCAGTTCGCGCATGTTGCCTTCCGCCGTGCTTCAGCAGCGCGCGCATGCTCGAAGCTGACGACATGCCGAAGCATTGTCGAAGGTAGGAAGCTTGCGCAGGAGGCGGGACAACTGAGGTACCTCCCTTGAAATTAATACTGGCAGTGACTAGATCCCGCTTCGCGATGTCTCAGCTTTGAAAGGTATACCCGGGGTCCGATTTTTGGCTCATCGCGACAGCGAGATCTAGTTTGCCTCAAGCGTAGCGAGCGAAGATATCGTTCGCAGACGGTTCGTTTGCTAACGCGAGCGAAGAACGCGGCTCGTCTGCTACGAAGCGCCATTCGCAGACGGAAAAAGAACGAGAAAACGCCGTCCGTCGTCTGCTAACCGAACGGAAAAAAAAAAAGTTGATAGTCTGAAAGAAAACCAGCGTCGCAGCGAAATGAGATCGGACGCAGGCTGAAATTGTGATCGTCTGCTATTTCACGTGGGAAGCCATTGCCAACCCGCGCCTTATTTTCAAACGTCAAGCTTTTCTGCCGCCATACACAAGGTGACGTCGACCTGGTATAAGAAGCTCAAGGAATAAGCACAAAAAAGAAGCACATACAATCTAAAAAGAAAAAAAAGGTGTCGTCTTACACTGTTTTGTCGCATATAATAAACCTCAAAACTTCAGTTCGACCATACTGCGCATTGACGTTGAACAGACGGCCCCAACGTTTACGAAGAGCTTGATAACGGTGCGATATAACTTATTAAACAGCTGAAGCACGTATCAAAGACTACAGAGACAAAACCACTAAGGGTTTTGCAGTAAAATCCCCCCCCCCCCCAAAAAAAAAAAGAAAACACGATTTTTTTACATTTTGTTTTTGTAGTCAATAACACGTACATTAGCTATTTTAATAAGTTGTACCACTCGGCTATCAAGCCGCTCGTGAAGGTCGGTGCTGTCGGTTCGACGTTAGTGACCTTTACGTCGAACGGAAGTTTCTTGGTGTCTTATATTGGACAAGGGGTGCAAGAATACACATTTTTCTTTATTCTACTGGGAGTGGATGCATGCAGTGAGACCTCTTTCGATATTTGTACTTCGGTGAGATGTCCTCGCCAAATATTTGCCCGATTGTGAACCCACGAACGGCTCAAAAACGTCTTCTTGGTTGATTACAAGCCAGCTGTGGCATCATGTCCAATCAGCGGCCCAGAACGCTCTCGCTCCCACCTTGACCAAAATCTGACCCGTGGTGACATCCATGGTGCGGCCGTAAGGACTACCACATTTAACGAGCCTCGGAAAAGTCCAAATCCAAACATTCATGCCTTACATTGGGCACGCGACCGTAGTTTGGTGGATACAGCATAAAAAGATACTGTAAACGACTAAATTTTCGCGAGGACCTAATTTTTTTGCGAATTTCGTGAATCACCTACAATTCCCGGAAAACACGTCCCGCGAACAATTCGGGCAATATGTGAACGCTACGGAAGCTACACTCGATTCGCGAAAATTAGAACCCGCGAACAATTTCAAATTTTCATCTTTGGCCCGATTTGCGAAAATTTGAGCCCGCGAAAATTAAGTCGTTTACAGTATATGCAAAGTATGTAAGCTACTCCCCGAATGAAAGCGTTAAAAATAAAGGAATTATTAGCGACGACCAATTATCGGATGTGGCTACTGCTTCATAAAACGACACATTCAGAGTAACGAAGAAAACAAACAACGCGTTACTTTCAAGCTTACGTAGCGTGTTCTTTTTTAATCACAGTAAAGTACTTATAATCGCTTTCACATAAAATAAAAAGAAGGAAGTTTAGCGCATTGTTCCTACGCCACGCGAAGTATAGTTCTTACAAGATTTGGTTGTCGTAGAAAGAAACAATGCTTTTGGCGTTTGAAGAGTGTGTGTCTTGATAACATACCACATATATAATCTAAAATGCACCACCATGTATCCTAATTCTTTACATAAGGGGGGGGGGGGTAAAGTAGTAATCCTCGAACAAAGTAGAGAGCTGGGCTAGTTGGCGGAAGTTTAACATGGTGTAGGCGTAACAGCGCTCGTCCTGTGTTCTGTGTTACTTCTCTTTGTCTTCGTCGTTAGGCGCTGTTACACCTACACCATGTTAGTAATGCTCCGCAAAGAACCGAACTTTACTGCTTTTTTTTTTTTTTTTACAGCGGAGCTGTTAAGAGCTAGTTTCCCCAGGATCGTGTCGCCCGCAAAGAAATGAAGACACCGAACTCAGGACACCTACCGCCATCTATGAGGGACGGCGGCAAGCCACGTATCTGGTTGCCACCGTCGCTCATAGACGGCGGCAGCCTTTCCACTCTGGCTTGCGGACTTGCGGCCGGTCATTACTTTCTATTGTACAGCTCCGCTGATCATCCTTCTTCACCAGAGTGGAATGGCTGAAAGTTTGTTTTACTACGGTTCTTGAGGCGAAAACGAGAAGAGTAAAGGCTCGTTCACACTCTTGCGACCTCTTAAACACGGCCGACACTCTTGCGACCGAATTCGACCGAGAGAGACCAGACCGGTTTTTAAGCCTCTTGCGATCTCTTAGGACCAGCTCCGCTGCAGCGCATCCGGTCCTAAGAAGTCGCAAGAGGCTTAAAACCGGTCTGGTCTCCCTCGGTCTTACTTGGTCGCAAGAGTGTGAACGGGCCTTTACATTACGACTGAGTAACGAGTAACGGCATTTCGTTACATTGTTTCAGTAACGTGTACACGTTTGTACATGAAGCAAACGTGCTGCTTCGAAGATGCCTGAGGCGTGTTCACGGATAAGTCTCTCATCATGTCCGCGGAGAAACTCCGTGACTTTTTGTACGATGTATAAGAGCAGTTGTGACGGCGGTTTTACGAAAGACGGACAGCCGAGTGACGGATTTTCAAACTGCGTGCGCCCGTCCTTTTTTTTACTCGGGTTTCACTTCGTGCACCCCGACAAGCAAACCAACCCAACAAACAAACGGACAAACGGAACTGACAAACGAACTAAATAAAAAATTTCATGAACAACGTCGTTGCTGCCATTTCCATGCATTCTGTCGTCCCCCTCCCTCATGAACCGATCAAAAGAAAAAGCAAAGGGCCAAAAAAAAAAAAAGAACTAAACAAGTCACGTCGCTCAGCAGAAGTACTGTCGCGACTACACGAGGTAAATGTAACAGGAATAAGTGCCGTTAAACTCGGAAGCAGAAAGTAATAGAAAGTGTAGTAGCACCAAGGTCACCGAAAGAGCCCCCCCCCCCCCCCTCCCCCTTTTTTTTTTTTTTTTTCCTGTCTCTCCCACTCTCTCCGGCGAAGGGTCGATATATATGCTTCGTTTCATCTTACGACGGACCGCAGCGGGACGCTACAAGGCGTCCGAGCCAATCCTATCCAGCGTGAGCGCCGTCAGGTGATACGTTCGCGGCGCTCGGTTAGCTGGGGTGGTTTCGCATAGCGTCCGCTGCGTTCCGGGAGACACGCTGTAAGAGGGCAAGAGTACAAAATGTCGGGAAGGACGAGTGAGGAGAACGTGAAGGGGAGTACACCTAAAATCACGTTTTCCCTCTTCGCCATTAGAGGCTTCGTTCGTGAGCGACTTTATTTTTGCGTGTTTTTTTCTTGTCTCTTTTGCTGGTGCTTCATTGAATTGCGACCCTCATTACGGATCTGTGTCGGGAAGCTGAAAGGGGTGTGTTAATGAGTTTGTAGGGAGATAAAGGTGGATATTAGAAAAACAAGGGGTAGATGAGAATCGTGAGAAATTATATAGTCCTTTGCCAAAACGTGCAACGTCACGGCAATCGTCGATTTTGCGCGTTCGACCGGCTCAGCCAATCACGTACACAGTGAATGCGCCGCGAGCCTACGCTTTTGTCTACGCGTGATTTCTTTAGCCAGCGATCGCGAACGCACCAAGAGGAGGAACTAGGTGACGAAGCACTTTTCTCGCCACTTGATTGGCTGCATAGGATTGGAGCTTCGGCTGCGCTTTCTGGCAGCTTAAGAGACACAGGGCGTGGTCGATGATCCTCACCCTTCCGGCTTCGGGGTTTGTTCTTTGGCGTTACTTCTTATCGGGTAATATGCCACAATCCAATTTGTCGCGGAGCGCCGATAAGATGCTGACCACTACGCGGTGAAGAGGTATTGCTCTACCGAGTGCTGGTGTCTGAAAAGAAGTGCGGGTTCCTAAGTATAATCTCCCGCGGGGAGTCCGTCTTGAAGTCCAAAAGGTATGCGGGAACTCTTCACGCGTGCAGGGGTCGGGCTCTATACGAAGGAGGTTGGTGGTATTGCGCTCGTCCTTTCCGATCGCGTTTTGGCGACCACGTCGCACTTGAGTATTACAAACTTGCAGGAAATATTTCGTCGAGGTATTTAGAAAAATCCGCCGGGCGCTCAAACACGGCGCGCGAAGGGAAACTGTCGGGTATCCTTTCTTTCCCGGTGAATTCAGTTTCGTAAACAAGCACGCACCGTGCATTGCTTTGGGCCCTGCCGATGCCAATTAATTATCGAAGTTTTTATTATGGTACACACACTACTTGCGCCTGCAGGCGTCAAATGTCGGGGTTGTTACATTAAGGTTCCAGTGTACATTGGATGTTAGCTGATTTGCAGTTTGGCGTTTAAAACGGACTGCGAATCGGATATGTGTACTCGTGTTACTGGTCATCTACTTTAAGAAAGCTTAAGTGCCGGAAATCCAGTATCTAAAAAATAGAAGAAGAAAAAACGCCTGTTGGCTAGTTTATTCCTCTGAAGAATTGGCGAAATTATGAACACTTCGAAACAAGCCTCCGTACCAGCCCAAAGAACAAAAAAAAAAATTATCCAATAAATTAGCTGGGATACCATATGGTTCTATGATCTAATGACACCGGTAGTGAAAAGCAAACCGGTTTGTGTGAGCGCTTTCTTTTTGGGGACATTGTTTTCCCCATCTTTGTGTTTAAACGCTAACTACATCAGGCGTTGGAGGCAGAAGTGTTTTGGGTTGCATCTATTCGACGACGGACTTCATTGAAATGGGTGATACGGCCTCATGGCAAAAAAAAAAAATAATAATAATAACTTGAGCACAGTTGGCTAGCGCCTAGTTAGCGGCAAGCCGCTAACGGAGCTTCGGAGCAGCCGTAGCGGAGGCTTTCCAGCGCAGCACTGGATGTTTGTTTCTCACGTGATCAAATTCGGCGAACAGTGTCGCGGCGGCACGTGGAAAACAGACGCGCAACTCAGGCTCCCCTGCGGGGAGCTTATCTAGGAACTTTTAAAAGAATTAGAGGGAGTAATACAGCACGACCACGGACCGACACCATCTTGAAGACCTGCCTCGCTGCACTTTTGACGTCATCAATAGTGGACCGCCGCAGCGACCCCTATCTGAACTCACGTCTTCGATAACAGTAGCATAATTCGCAGGCTTTGCCTCCTAGAAGGTGGTACGACTGAGAAGGACATCATGGCGTCTCAAGACGCGGCTTGAGACGCTATGATGGTGACGCTGCAGGTGTGGCGTGTAACATGCGTTTTGCGGATATGGTATGGGCCATGTGATATAGCCTCTACGTAAGTTTAGCGAAGTGTCCAATTAACATATCAGAAGGAAGTTGGGAAGAAGAAAAACAAAACGTATTTTGCAGTCCGATACAATGACAGCGTGAGGAGGAATAAACTGCGGAAGGGCTGAGTACCGCAAGTAAGAACCACGGACGTATAAAAACGACGTCATGAGAACAAAAGGGTTGCTTGTTTCAAACGCAAGTAGGTCCTAGTTTTCTGCCGACGATCACCCTCGTTCCGTTTTTATGCTTATTGGCCGTTTCTATTCGGTTACTTGGAGCTTGTAGGAATGCATGTACTACACTGCGGGACACTGTTAGCGGTAGCGCGAACACAACATCGGCGCTTTTCTTTTGCATTTTGTTCGGAAAGAGCATTGACGGACGCATACATATTGACCGCTTAAGCTCGTATTCCAAATAAAAACTTTCCGCCCAGCTTAGTTTTTTTTTTTTTTTCTATGGCAGTCGTTTAATTTTAAACAAACAAAAATGGTGATCGATTTTTTGTGCTAACAGTGCCGCTTTATGTATAGAAAGCGACACGTTCAGTTAGCACGAACAAACGGTCGACGGTTTTTCCTGTTGGCGTACCTTCTTGTTTTCTTTTTCTCGTAGAATTCGAAATCTGTAAAAACACAAAGTCATTCCATAATCACCAACAGCATAAAAAACGGACACATTGATACTCTAGAGTCTAGACTCACGTTGTTGTAAAAAAAAGAAAAAAAAAACTGTCTCTAAACTTTGGTCTAAAAAATTGCTTTGCGTGTCAGGCTTGTCGAATTACGAGGCGCTGGAGAAAAGCAGCCTTCCGCGTTAAGTCCTTATTTCGAACTCTTTTTGTTCGCTTTCCGCCCATTGAAAAGCATGCGAGAAGGGCCTCGGCACGTAACTCGTACCGCTGGGCCGCGATGTTCTTCCGCAGCATAAAGGCCGTCTGCTTTCATCGCCGTCACCATGGCAACGAACGCCGATTTTTTTAACGCCGTCTGCAAGCCAAAGTTTAAAAGGTTTGTAATGAGCAACAGCAGACTGTCGCCGCGAAGCAGCGTGAACGCAGGCTGGGATGTGTGTGTGTGTGTGTGTGGGGGGGGGGGGGGGGGGTTAATACGCTTTTTAGTGATACACGCGCAGTCCGAAAAGGTAATTCGCCGTTCGTTGCCATGGTGACGGCGATGAAAGCAGACGGCCTCTTTGCTGCGGAAGAACACCGCGGCGCATCGATACGATTGGCGTGCTGAGGTGCTTCCCGCATGCGTTTCAATCGGCGGAACGCGAACAAAAAGAGTAAAAAATAAGGACTTAGCGCAGAATGGTGGTTTTCTCCAGCGCCTCATAATTTGACGAGCCTTATACGAAAAGCGTGTTGTTGTTTGTTTTTTTTTGCATTCCTTGCATTGTTTTTTTTTGTTATTTTTTCAAACCATAACATGGGTTTAACTGCCAGACAACTATAGCATCTTACTGCTCCGCCGCCAACGAGATTGCGGCATCGGCTGACAACAGCGCCAAAGAACGAATCACGAAGAAAAAAGATTGAACCCAAGAAGTCACGACTAAATAAACCACGCCTAACAACCGCCTAATAAGTCACTCCTAATAACAACCCAACAAGCCACTCTTAATACCCGCCTAATAATTCACGATGCTAATTTAATTAATGAAAAGGTGCAAGCGAGCTGGTTGGGTTGCATCCATTCGACGACGGACTTCATTGAAATGGGTGATACGGCCTCATGGCAAAAAAAAAATAATAATAATAACTTGAGCACAGTTGGCTAGCGCCTAGTTAGCGGCAAGCCGCTAACGGAGCTTTGGAGCAGCCGTAGCGGAGGCTTTCCAGCGCAGCACTGGATGTTTGTTTCTCACGTGATCAAATTCGGCGAACAGTGTCGCGGCGGCACGTGGAAAACAGACGCGCAACTCAGGCTCCCCTGCGGGGAGCTTATCTAGGAACTTTTAAAAGAATTAGAGGGAGTAATACAGCACGACCACGGACCGACACCATCTTGAAGACCTGCCTCGCTGCACTTTTGACGTCATCAATAGTGGACCGCCGCAGCGACCCCTATCTAAACTCACATCTTCGATAACAGTAGCATAATTCGCAGGCTTTGTCTCCTAGAAGGTGGTATGACTGAGAAGGACATCATGGCGTCTCAAGGCGCGGCTTGAGACGCTATGATGGTGACGCTGCAGGTGTGGCGTGTAACATGCGTTTTGCGGATATGGTATGGGCCATGTGATATAGCCTCTACGTAAGTTTAGCGAAGTGTCCAATTAACATATCAGAAGGAAGTTGTGAAGAAGAAAAAAAAGTATTTTGCAGTCCGATACAATGACAGCGTGAGGAGGAATAAACTGTGGAAGAGCTGAGTATTGCAAGTAAGAACCGCGGACGTATAAAAACGACGTCATGAGAACAAAAGGGTTGCTTGTTTCAAACGCAAGTAGGTCCTAGTTTTCTGCCGACGATCACCCTCGTTTCGTTTTTACGCTTATTGGTCGTTTCTATTCTGTTACTTGGAGCTTGTAGGAATGCATGTAGTACACTGCGGGACACTGTTAGCGGTAGCGCGAACACAACATCGGCGCTTTTCTTTTGCATTTTGTTCGGAAAGAGTATTGACGGACGCATACATATTGACCGCTTAAGCTCGTATTCCAAATAAAAACTTTCCGCCCAGCTTAGTTTTTTTTTTTTTTTTTTCTATGGCAGTCGTTTAATTTTAGACAAACTAAAATGGTGATCGATTTTTTGTGCTAACAGTGCCGCTTTATGTATAGAAAGCGACACGTTCAGTTAGCACGAACAAACGGTCGACGGTTTTTCCTGTTGACGTACCTTCTTGTTTTCTTTTTCTCGTAGAATTCAAAATCTGTAAAAACACAAAGTCATTCCATAATCACCAACAACATAAAAAACGGACACATTGATACTCTAGAGTCTAGACTCATGTTGTTGTAAAAAAAAAACGAAAAAAAAACTGTCTCTAAACTTTGGTCTAAAAAATTGCTTTTCGTGTCAGGCTTGTCGAATTACGAGGCGCTGGAGAAAAGCAGCCTTCCGCGTTAAGTCCTTATTTCGAACTCTTTTTGTTCGCTTTCCGCCCATTGAAAAGCATGCGAGAAGGGCCTCGGCACGCAACTCGTATCGCTGGGCCGCGATGTTCTTCCGCAGCATAAAGGCCGTCTGCTTTCATCGCCGTCACCATGGCAACAAACGCCGATTTTCCGAACGCCGTCTGCAAGCCAAAGTTTAAAAGGTTTGTAATGAGCAACAGCAGACTGTCGCCGCGAAGCAGCGTGAACGCAGGCTGGGAAAGGGGGGGGGGGGGGGGGGGTATTACGCTTTTTAGTGATACACGCGCAGTGCGAAAAGGTAATTCGGCGTTCGTTGCCATGGTGACGGCGATGAAAGCAGACGGCCTCTTTGCTGCGGAAGAACACCGCGGCGCATCGATACGATTGGCGTGCTGAGGTGCTTCCCGCATGCGTTTCAATCGGCGGAACGCGAATAAAAAGAGTAAAAAATAAGGACTTAGCGCAGAAGGGTGGTTTTCTCCAGCGCCTCATAATTTGACGAGCCTTATACGAAAAGCGTGTTTTTCTTTTTGTCATTCCTTGCATTGTTTTGTTTTGTTTCTTTATAACCGTAACATGAGTTTAACTGCCAGAAAACGAGTTGAAAGCATCTTAATGCTCCACCGACAACGGGATTGCGGCATCGGGTGACAACAACGCCAAAGAACGAATCACGAAGAAAAAAGACTGAACCTAACAAGTCACGACTAAATAAATCACGCCTAACAACCACCTAATACGTCACGCCTAATAACAACCGAACAAGTCACTCCTAATACCCGCCTAATAATTCACGATGCTAATTCAATTAATGAAAAGGTGCAAGGGAGCTGGACAAGATTGACGAAAATAATCCCTGGAGAAGAACAAGGGGGACAAAGGACAAACAAAAATCTCCAAAAACAGCTAGGTGACTGGTGCGCGACCAAAAAAATCCGCCTGGTCCTGGTATCGAACCAGGGACCCCTCCATTTCCAGTTTAGCACTCTACCAACTGAGCTAACCAAGAATTAGACGCCAGTGGAGAAAACGAGTTTTATCAGCTGCTACCAGTCTAACACCAACAAGGGTGAACGGCCTGCATTTTAAGGTAAAGATGATAATGCAATTAATGCAAAGGTGCAAGCGAGCTGGACAAGAACGACAAAAATAATCCCTGGAGAAGAACAAGGAGGACAAAGGACAAACACAAATCTCCAAACACAGCTAGGTGACTGGTGCGCGACCTTAAAAATCCCCCTGGTCCTGGTAGCAAACGGGTTTTATCAGTTGCCACCAGTCTAACACCAAGAAGAGTGAACGGCCTATATTTTAAGGTTAAGATGATAATGCAATTAATCCGAAGGTGCAAGCGAGCTGGTCAAGAATGACGATAATAATCCCTGGAGAAGGGGAACAAGGGGGACAAAGGACAAACACAAATCTTCAAAAAGAGCTAGGTGACCGGTGCGCGACCGAATAAATCCGCCTGGTCCTGGTATTGAACCAGGGACCTCTCCATTTCCAGTGGAGCGCTCTACGAACTGAGCTAGCCAGGCGTTGGACGTCTGTAGAGCAAACGGGCGGATTTTTTCAGTCGCGCTCCAGTCACCTAGTTGTGTTTGGAGATTTGTGTCTCTCCTTTGTCTCCCTTGTTCCCCTTCTCCAGGCATTATTTTCGCCATGATGAGTCACGTCTAATAACCGCCTAATAAGTCACGCCTAATAACCCGCTAACCAGTCACGCCGAAATACAGCCTAATAACGGCATGATAAGTCGCGCCTAATAACCGCCTCACAAGTCACGCCTAAAGGCACGCCTAATCACATAATAAGTCACGCCTAATAACGACCTAACCGGTCACGCCTAAAGTCACGCCTAATGAAAGCATAATAAGTCACGCCTAATAACCACCTAACCAATCACGCCTAATAACCGCATACCGTATTTACTCGAGTAATAGCCGCACTATTTATGAACAAGGCCCTTGTGTCTACTTTCCTGCAAAGCAAATATACATCCAATCATCGCGTCGCGCATAAATAACATAGCGAATAACTAGATCAAGAACGCGAGTCCCCATACAAATGCAAGCTTCACAGATGGTGTATTCGAGCGAAGACGTTATCTCTGACCTGTAAACCGCTGGAATCATGCTGTCGACCGCGGTGATTGGCAATCCGCGTGCTCCGTGGAAAAGCGAACCCTCAGGTTTTTTTCATAAACAGTGCGGCTATTACTCGAGTAAATACGGTAATAAGTCACGCCTAATAACCACTTAACCAGTCAAGCCTAAAGTGGAGCCTAATAAGCGTATAATAAGTCATGCCTAAGAACCACCTAACCAGTCACGCCTAATAACCACATAATAAGTCACGCCTAATAACCACCTAACCAGTCACGCCTAAAGTCACGCCTAATAACCGTATAATGAGTCACGCCTAACAAGTCACGACGAGACAGCCAAGCACGCGCCATCAATGATGGCGCGCGCTTGGCTGCCTCGTCATCGCGCTTTGGCGTCTTGCCACCACACTATATGCTCGCCGCATAGTGTGGCGGAAAGTGTTCGCTTCCAATACTGACCTGAGCGGTAAATATAGGTGCCTGCTAGCGTCCTGTCTAAGCAGGACGTTAACAGTGCGTTGTAGTGTGTGCGTGAAATGAGGCGAATGTATACGGTCTTATTTGCGCTAAAGCCACTGACATGGTTTAGAACGGCGCCTTCCGCCCTGCTGCACTGGCTGCGCGCGAACGCACTCGACGCTAATAGTGAGTTTTAGTAGTCCGTGTTTCCCCCTCCGCTAACCCTCCCCTACGAAGAAACCGCCACTGCGCCTGCGTGCCGATGGCCTTGGCTGTAGAGTTCCGGGTAGCGGAGGGGCTTAGCGGAGGGGGAAACACGGTCCACTAAAACTCCCTAATAAGACACCGAAGCGATATCGAAGGCAAAGGACGCCCCCGCTGGAGGCGGGACGACTGGAACTCTTTTTTGCATTTCTCATCGTGTCACTGTCCATAGAAGATTATGCCGAATGATTATTGTTTACGCCTGCCTCTCACCGGCGCCAGAAAACGAAAGGAATTGGCAATCCCATGTGTTTCAGTCACCGGCAGTCTACAAAACGTAGGTGTGGCTTGTGATAGGTTCACGGTTATTGATTCTTGATTCGTATTTCGGTGTTATTTTTTTACTTATGCTGCAGTTTCGGTCACTAAGGAGCGATAATAGAATACTCCTGAAACGCGCTTCTTCTACGTTTCTTAAACTTTCGGTGATTTACAATTGTAGCGCGCTCTGTTTATGGTCGCGAGTACAGCGAATTAAATTCGCGCACCTGAGAGGACGGCGCATGGTCCGATGGATCTTAGCGCACACGCAATAACAACATGTAAAGGGATGTAAGGCAATTGGACGACGAAGCACACGCTTTAAGAAATCTGATGCTTCTGCCTTCCCGCAGAGATAATCGCTGAAATATACCGAAGGAACTCGGTGAATGACGAGGTTTGAAATTATGCCTAGCGCTCAAAAAACTAATGTGCGCGTTGACACCGAGCGCGTGGAAAGCACCTAAAATGCCATGCTCAGTGTTTTTTTCTATAAGTCTAGGCATAATTTCAACCTCGTCATTCGCCGAGGTCCTTCCCTAGATTGAAGGGATATTGGGTCTCCTATGTGCCTTAAAGGCCGACGTACAACCTCGGTTTTCTGCAGGGAAGATAATCCTCTTAGCTCTCCCCTCTCCCAAACTGCGAGGGGAGTTAAGTTGTGGCAAGGTAAAAAGTGGAGAGGATATAGGAAAGGAGGAGGCGGGAAAAAGTGGAAAGCGCGAAGTGTTCGTCGGCCTCTATTAAGGAAATGTATAAAGACACATGTTTTTTTTTGTTTTGTTTTTAGGTTACGGTGCAGAAGAGTGGGATATGGAATGTCCGCAACCTATGCCCATGCTTGTTTTCGTTAAATGTACCTTCGCACGGCAAGAACCAAACGACTCGCCTGGTGCTCCGGAAACTCGCTCAAACTGGAGTCAATAATATTTTTTTTTAAAAAATGTCATTTTTTGTATTATTATAGTGACCGGCTGGTTACAAAAGGATTGTAGTTGTTTGTTTTCTCCAAAACTGATAAATATAACACAGACTGAGATTATTCGATATTGACGCAGTTCTCCACCACATATCCAGAACGCGTCCGACACTGCCATCCACGTTATATTCGGCTTACAATAAAAGAAATTAGATGTAGAACAGAACTGTTTAAACATTCCTTTTTTCCAAATAGCATTCATAAGTGGAATGTCCTGCCTGAACTTGTGGTGACAGAAACATCAGATGCCAGCTTTTCTTCTCTCCTATTGGACCTATAAGACTCCCTCAGTGTGCAATATCCTGTATTGTGTTTTATTAGTTATACTTGTATTGTGTTTTCTTTTAGGTTATTACTTCATAATGTGCTTGCTGATTGTATTACTTTTTTCTTGCAACAGATATTTGACATTTTTATTTTATTTTTGTTTATTTTTCTTTGTTTGCATTTTTTGTGTATTGGTGCTCTGAAGCACTATGTTTTACTTGCGTTTAACAAGTGTGATACAACCATCTTTTATGTATTTAAACACCCCTACTGTAATGCCCCCTGGGCGATGTAGGTACTGTATAAATAAATAAATAAATATTCGGCTGCTATTTTAAAACGCGCAACAACACTGTCCAGGGACGCTAAAGGCAAAAGCGCCGATACCTCGAAATCTATTTCTTCGCCGAAACTCTTGCCTCCACCACGACATTTCTGACCAGGTTAGAATTTAGAGCCACCGACAACACGATTATAATGAGCCACTGAATTTAAAGTAACTCTTGGACCATGGCTGGGTTATTACTTACAAACTTATAGCGCAAAAGTCTAGGACAGGAAGGAAGAATGGCACAGAAAGGAAAAATAAGACGGGAACACTCTAAAAAAAGTCTGTGCGTCTACTTTCACGCACAACACTCGGAGGGCCAATCAGCGCAACTTACGGAGGCAGCTCAGCGAATAACGATGCCGAAACATATGTTTAGACCAAAAAACGCAGTCTGAGTTTAAGCAATGCAAAACGTCACGCTTGCATTGCTTAATGTCACAACTCAGTCTGCGTTTTTTAGTCTAAACAGATGTTTCGGCATCGTCATTCGCTGAGCTGCCTCCGTAAGTTGCGCTGATTGGTTCTCCGAGTGTTGGGCGTGAAAGTAGACGCACAGACTTTTTTTTAGAGTGAAGGAACAATAGCGTTCTGTCCTGTCCCGCTGTTGTTTCCTGTCCTAGTCTTTTGAGCTATGATTTTTTAATATGATAAGCCACACCGAACGTTTCTTAGATTGTCAGTGACGAAGCTCTCGATCAAGCTGCGCGACCCGTTACTCGAAAACACTGCAGTTACGAAAAATCAAAACAAACGAAAGTAAAACGCTTGCAATTCTTTTTAGTGGCCGCGCAAAAAAAAAAAAAATACCTCTAAGCAGAAAATAAAAATATAGCAGAGCGTCACTAATAAGCCAAAAGCAACAAACGTAGCAAACACCAATAATACGAATAAATAATAAAAAAGTAAAAAACAAATACCGGCAGCGTCGCTCACGTAGGTAGCGGAACGGCTAGACGCGTGCCTAGCCAGTAGAATGGGCCATTAACGTGACTGGACGGTTTTTATTATGAACTACGGGAGAAGCGTTGCAACCAGACCCTACGGGAATGCCTTTTGTGACGTCATGACCTCCTGTCTCCATTTTTTTCCAACAGCCTGCCTCTTTTTTTTTTTTTTTTATCTACCAAGGTTAGCTTTCATCCAACGGCCGGCCAGATAGCCTTTTCGACCTAGTGGGTTTGGTCGACGGGCTTAATTCGGACCTCGGCGGATATATATATATATATATATATATATATATATATATATATATATATATATATATATATATATATATATATATATATATATATATATATATACCGGGTGTTCATTTTTAATTCGAACAGATTTATTACAAAAAATCCGTAAAAGATGCACTAGTACGGTTTGTTCAAGTGAGTTATACGGCTAGGGGGACATTATGTGGGTGGCTAATCCTTGCGAGAAGTTGGCTAATTAATTAAAATTCGTTAAATAACTTTTTAATTAATGAAAATAGACATATGGTTCCAATTAGAAATTTGCTCAGCGTCATCGAAAACCCCTAATTCAGTTATTTTCAGAAAGACTTTGAGCGCGTCAGAAGCGTAGTAGTGCACTAAAGTTACCACTCGTGGAGCAGGTACAAGGCTGGGGCTAGATAAGAGACGGAAAAATCGCACGGGCGCCTTATCGCAACCTCTAGCTTTGTACCTGCTCCACGAGCGATAACTTCAGTTCACTACTACGCTTCTCACGCGCTCAAAGTCTTTCTGAAAATGACTGATTTAGGGGTTTTCGACGACGCTGAGCAAATTTCTAATTGGAACCATATGTCTATTTTCATTAATTAAAAAGTTAATTAACGAATTTTAAGTAATTAGCCAACTTCTCGCAAGGATTCGCCACCCACATAATGTCCCCCTAGCCGTATAACTCACTTGAACAAACCGTACTAGTGCATCTTTTACGGATTTTTTGTAATAAATCTGTTCGAATTAAAAATGAACACCCGGTATATATATACACAGGGTGTCACAAAAGAAAATTTACACGGTCTTTTTACCGCAAAAATAAACTAGGCATCGCCGAACGCTCATTCTCCGCCCAAAGGTAGCGCTAGAGGTCACAACCAGATGCCAAAGTTTCAGCCCGATCCGATAAAATCAAAAGTTATAAGTGACTTTTTGAAAATTTCAATGGGAAAATGGAGCCCATTTTTGCCCGTTTTCGGTTTCTGGTGCCATAGAGCCCCATGTGTTCGAAAACTCCGTCGGCCGCCATTTTCCCATTGAAATTTTCAGAAAATCACTTATAATTTCTGATTAAGTTATCGGATCGGGCTGAAACTTTGGCATCTGGTTGTGACCTCTAGCGCTACCTTTGGGCGGAGAATGAGCGTTCGGCGACGCCTAGTTTATTTTTGCAGTAAAAAAGACCGTGTAAATTTTCTTTCGTGACACTCTGTATATAATAAGGGTACAGGCGAGCTGGTTAATATTAGCCATGTTGAATTAACCTGAGACTTTGGTAGATGTTTCTGTTTGATGTTGATGTTTCTTCTCTTCCCCAGTCTCAGGATAATTCAACATGGTTATTATGCTAAACTAAATTTAGGGTTAGCAAAGCACGAACAAAGTGGAGAGGAGGCGAGTGGAAAGAGTGAAGGGCTTTGTGGGAGAAGCTTGTGCTGCACTCTTAACATGTCGCCAAATACAGGCTCAACGTGTCTCGATAATATTGAACACAATGATCATCTTCTCTGTCACGTAGTCTGGGAGGAAACGACCCGCACGATAATGGCCTCGAAACGGAACAATTGATTAAAAAAAAAAAAGATATTTGTGCTTTCAGTGGGTCGTTTAAGTGCAGGCCGACATTAAGTCCCCAACGCTGATGATGTGATTTGTTGTTCCGGGAGTTTGCGAGAAAAAAGAACCGAGGTTTGCGGCCCGGGTAAATAAAATATGCATCGCAGAAAGCTCAAACTCCGTGAGAATATGTTGCTAACCGTTGGGATAAAACGCGAAAGTTTGAGGGAAAAGAAACTGACGTTACCTGGATGAAAAGATGATTGAGAAGAACGAAATCTTCTACGAGCAGACGTCCAGCTAGGCCTAATATCGTCAAAACAAGAAATGGCATTGTGGGCGCCTTTAGCATCTATTTCAGTGGAAAGCAAAAACAAATATTGTCAACAAGAGAGATAACAACATTCTCTGTCTTGCTGACAAGTGTTTTTTTACGGATATAACTCCCACAGGCGTCCACAATGTCAGTTCTTGAAATTTTGACGATGTCAGTCTTAGGTGGATGACGGCTCATATAGAAATTTCGTCTTTCTCACTTATCTTTTTTTTATCCTTTAAGACCCATCTTCTCAAACTTTTTATTCGTTCTATCCCAACCGCTAGCCTCACATTGTCATGCCGTTTGAACTTTCTGGGGTGCATAGTTTATTTAGCCGGGCCTAAAAACACGGTTCTCTTTTCTAGCAAACTCCATGTACAACACTCTAAGAAATGCCTGCGCGTCTGTTTACCCGCAAAACATTCAAAGAGCCAGTCATTGCAATCTAGGAAATCAGCTCAGCGAATGCTGAGGCGGAACATCTGTTTAGAGCTAAAAATGAATTCTGCGTTGTGGCATTACGCAATGCAAAGCGTCATGCTTCCATTGACTGCATATTGTGGTTATTTAAATATGGCACAACACCGTTTAGGTCAGTATAAATAAATATAGCAAACTTCTACCTAACAACATTAAAAACAAAACAGTAACAAGGAAAACATTTGAAATCAATGCAAGCATCATTGAGATTTCCCTTCTGATTTCAAAGAAATAGGCTGCTAGTTCTGCGCGTAAAGCTTCGAGGTTTTCAAGTGACACGATAGATTGAGACAGGTCGTTCCAGTCAACGATCGTCTGGGGAAAGAAGGAGTGGTTAGATGCCTCAGTGCTACTACGAGATAAGCGGGCGATTGTTCGATTCAGGCAGATGACCCGAGGGGAGGATGCAGTAAGGCGTCGCGGAGCGGATGATAATAGTCGATTTTGTGGAAACCTGAAAGGCGAGCTATTTTAGGGGCGAATTTGCACTGGTGAAAGATTTAGTTGGTTTGTTTTTAGAGCGGATACGCTGGAGGTACGGTTGTCAGAAAGATGAATCTTGTAGCCCGGTTTTTAATTGATCCGAGGTTGTTATGATCGGGTAGATTTGATTAGGGTTCCAAGCTGATGCCGCATACTCCAGTTTAGGCCTTACTCAAGTTTCGCGTGCCATCTTTTTTACATGAAATGAAGCGGCTGTTAGGTATCGTATAATCTAGCCATGTGTTCGGGAGGCTTCGACTGTGATGATTTCTACATGACCAGACCACGTAAGGGTTTTTTGTAAGTGTCACACCAAGGAATTTATATGAATCTACCATTCGATCAGCTGATTTCCTAATGATCTAATTGATGTTCCTTTGCAAGATAAGGTCACAGCTGAAAAAATGTATACGAAGACAGGCGATTTTCTCTTTCATCAAGGTCGCAGACGCCACATGTTTACGTTTTACATTTATATATATATATATATATATATATATATATATATATATATATATATATATATATATATATATATATATATATATATATATATATATATATATATATAGTAGCGATGTTTCTTAGCAAATGCCTTCGGAATAAATTGGAAAATGGCGAAACTACTTCAGCAGTGGCGTGTGACCAGTGTTAAGTCGGTACGTCCGGGGAAGCAAATTGACAGTGAGAGGATATTACGTCCTACTGCTGTCACCGTTGGATGCACTTCTCCTGTGTTGAGCTTTCAGGAGGTTTGCTCCGCCGGCCTGTAATTGGCTCAGAGGCTCATCGTAAGCAATATAAACGCTTGCAGAAAAAAAAAAAGAAAAAAGGTGGTGGGTAGTTGTTTAGGCAGCTGGATGTTAGTCACTTCCAATGGGCGTCTAGTGTTTGCGCTGTAGGTGAGAAATTTTGCCAGTGCAGCACAACTGGTAGCCTGGGGGTCTTTAACATGCACCACGCAATAGTGATACACGACCACATGCCAGTACGATGCTCATCAAGATCCAGACGGGCAGCGGTGGGGATTGAGCCCAAAATCCCTTAACCTTTTAAGCTAGCTAGGCTTCCAAACTGCGTATTCCTTTGCATCGATTTACGTCTTCTTACGAGCTGCCCTTTCAAACGTCCCGTGCGGCGGTGCTCTCGGCCGACACAAACACCATCCCCTAATTCAATCACGAAGCTAGTTTCAGCACGTACCGGAATCGAGAACAAAGTCACTTACAAGCGGCAGCAATCACTTTAAAGCCGTAACGACTCAAAACAAACACAAGAAAAGAAAATCAAGAAAGAGTCGCAACCCGCGCACGTAGAGAACGGTGGCGGCGGCACGGCATTCGCCACTCCGAGGGAGGTGACGCCGCCTAGCGGAAAAGACGCGAAAGAGAAAAACGGGGACGCTGCAGCCTATCCAAGTGCGCAGTGAAAACGGGCAAGGCCTCGCGGCCGAATTGTGAAACAGAGGAAAGAGGAGATTAAATGGCACGAAGTTGGGAGTAGAACGCCGCGTTGCAGCAAGAAACGTGCGAACAACGACAGACCCTCCAATAATAATAAAATAAAATCATTAGGAATCGGAAGGAATTCCCCGGTCACGAATAAACCATAAAGAGCGCCCGCCCGCCCGACGGAAAGAGAACGCGGGCACACGAAGACAACTCGACAGACAGACATGTGCTGCTGTGCGCACAAGCTGAAGCTTCTCCCGTTCCTCAATTTGGAGCTTTCTCTGGTTGCCGATAGAGGGACCTAAGTTCCTTGCGCTGACAGGGTCCGGTACTTCCGTTCCTCAACACGGGGTAAAAAAGAAAAGAAAAAAGGAAGATAGTGTGCAAGAGGAGAGGGCGGAGGAACAAGGTTGTGCCGAAATGGCCGAAACGTGTTGTTCCGGTCGTAAAAGATGTAAACTGTGAAGCAAACACAACACACACACACACACACACACATACATAAAATGCGTAAGACATCATGCGTTGGAGGGAGGGCAAGAAGAAAGCAAGAAGACGCCGGTGTGCAGCAATGTATTGAGAAAGAACGATAAAGTAAACAAATACATGACCAGATATTAAAAACAACGAACGAATCCGAAGGGGAAATAATAAACTAAACCTGACAAAGTAAATCGATGCCAGACGGGCTCACGACTGAAATCAGTCCGGGATGAAAAGAAAAGTAAGCTGCGTCCTAGTAAGAAACATCCATTTTTTTTTTGTGCTTTATTTTATCTTCGCGGAACGTAGTTATGGCGTTCTGGTTCTACGCCTCAGACCTGTTTCAGATGAACATCGATGTATTAGCCTAGACATCGCGTGCTATGCCATTCGGGAGAGTATGTGGTTTATCAAGCATGTTTAAAGCAGCCGCGCTTAGAAAGCTAATCTGGCCACCGTGAACGAAAGTCGTTCTCAATCCACGGTGCTAGGTGGCGCAAGATACCGCCCAATGCAAAGGTTATAGCCAGTATCGTTTATTCATTCATCCACGTTATGGTCTGTCGACTGCGGGCTCGCCTTAGCAAAGGCTTGATTTTTAGACGACCTAAACAGCAAGATGGCGGCGCCCAGAGGCTTTACTCGCAAACGTGTGTGCTCTGGTGTTATAGTGTATTTAAAATGAAACGTGACATCTAACTAATGACGTAGTTATTTTAGAAAAATCGTGGAGTCAGACGTTAGCAAGTATTGCTAGAAATGCGACATTATATTTCGATGTCATTAGTTAAAACGCTGTCATTATTTTTTTGTGTTTTTTTTTTACTTCATAACTTAGAACCGTCCCACAAAATCAATCCTCAGGCTAGATCATTTCTTTTGGTGTTACAGCAATGCAAGTGACAGAGCACACACCCCCGACGGCTTCTACCAGTCACGAGGTTGCTAACTGACTGCCCATTCGCTAAGAAGAACCACCAATAAGAAGATTCCACTTCTTTTAGTTTTGATGTTATGCCAGGATTTCTCAATATGCGTGTATCTGATTAGGTTGGCAAAGGCCTATTCATTCATGTTATATCACGAGTAATATGCGCATAATTTAGTACTGGTGCGTTTATTTTCACTTTATTGAACGTATACAACTATATATTACATATTGGACGTGTAGTTATATGTTCCATATTAGACGTTTAGTTATAGATTTATATGATGGTCGAGTAATTATATAATACATATTGGACATAAACTTATATATTATATATCCTACTATAGACAGCTTCGCATCTTTGACGTTGGATTCCGTTTGCTCGGCTAAATGTATCCATTTCATTAGAAGCCATCTAGTGAGAGTCAGAGGAACACGAACGTTGCTCATTACCTCCGAGATTCTTTATTTATGCTAGAGATGCCCTTCGTCGTAATTACATCAGGCGCATAAGGCTTAGCGCCATAGAAAAGTATTTGGTTCCGTCACAGTGCGTCCTTGTTTCCATCCTGTTTAGTGTTAATGTCTATCATATAACATATATATAGTATGGTCTCCAACTTATAGACCATATTGGTCATGTTGTGGCTGGAGTGTGGCTTGGCGATTCGCGTTGCCCAAGCTGTACGTACTGGCGGAGATGAGAGGGCGCTGTTACGTCGGAGTGACGATCTCTGATTGGGCGGATCAGTCGGTAAGCGCAAAGGCTAGCTGCCTAGAGCTCGGAGCTCTGACTTAACCTCACGTTCTCATCTTCTCGTCAGTCGCCCACCCTACGGTTGAGAATGAGCTTAGACAGATTGGGAAAGAAGTACTATTTGTCTCGTTTTGATCTTTCTTGCTCTGTCGGTTCGACCAGTGTTAGAGGAGACAACAACCTCGTCTACCCTGTCAGCATGGGTAGTTGGATGTTCTCGGTGTACGGACCATTCATTCAAAAGGAAACTCGTACAAAACAATTGCGATTATTATTTATTTAGCTGTTACTTTGAATTGTAATTCAGCATGTTACGGCCGCTGTCCATCGTTATTATTCGTTTCACACAAAAGTGATCTTGGGACTATAAAGCTAACCTTTCCGGTAAATTGCCGAATTGTAAATTTGTAATGAAATTACTTTTTAATACAGAAACCCATTTCAAAACTACTCGAGCACATTTTAAGTTAGCTTCTCCGCTACGTACTTCAACAAAAATTATACTGCACATGTAAGCGCAATTTCAATTACCTGTATTCGAACAAGCAATGATAGTGAACACTTCGGGGGCACTCTGCGATCCGAGGGCTTCTCGAGTTTTGCTTTTATTATATTTGCTCTCGGACTTTCGTCAGCTTTGGCAGACAATTTTATTCGTAATAAAGAGAAACACACAAACGTACACTGCATAGCCGTCCCCAGACCCCGAGTTGTTATAATAACCGACCAGAATTGAATGAGGAGCCGCCGGTTCTCGAAAACGTGGTACATAAATTGGGGTGTCCACATTAACGGAGATCATACTAACGACGGACGACGATATGGGAACCAACCGTACGGTATACCTTTCCGGGCGGCACGATTCGCGACACCATTACAACGGAGGCGCTGTAGGATCGTAGCTCAAATTAGGGTTCCCCCCAATGGCCGTTCGTATATGACTCACCCCCATTCGCCACCGGAACTGCGATACTTTTTCGAGGTCGTTACCATGGATACTCCGGCAAATGGGCTGCCCGCTGAGAAGGTCATCTTCGCCTGCTTAGCATGCCGTGGTTGTCGCTGGTTAGCGAACTGGAAAGGCGAGGACGAGCGCCGTGCGAAAACGGAGAATTCCCGGAGTTGGCGCTTTAGGTGGTGGATACGGGAACTCGAGAAAAGGTTCACGAGGAACCTTTCGTTCAAAAAGCTGGTACACACGCGCTACTGCTTATGGCTAGAGAGGCTCAAAACCAGCTTCCAAGATTCTTGTCAGCGCAGACGGTCGTAAGCAGTCAGAAGAGGCTTAAAACTTCGATGAGTTTCTTACGAAAAGATAGCACACTGACGTCATCTATAGGGCAGCCGCGAAACACAGTTGTATTATATGATTTCTTTATCGGGCATCTTTTTTTCTTCTTTTTTTTTTGCTTGAAAAACGTTTGTAAATTGTATAAATGACTATTTCTCTAAGATGGTACGTATATTTGATCCCGCGAGTAGAGCAAAACCTTCGCTCTAGTGAAATGCGGTTCCAGGGTCACTTCATAGATGGCGCTAGCGGGCCAGTCTCTTCTCTTGTTGTAAAAGATCCTAAGCAAACGCAAGTGTCTGGACGGGCCTTAATAGTATTTCCTACAGCCGCTCCATGAGCCGTGTTTAGAGTATGGGTACCTAATTCATTAAATTTAATGTATTTATTTCAAACGAAACGAAATTAATTAAATGCCGATACTCTCAGCCCAGACCGGTGCGACTTCCTGAGCATTAGATACTGGTTCAGGAACCTCGGGTGATATTGCTTCCCTCTGTCGCGAACTGTTTTACGGTTTATGCAGGACAGCAAACCGTTTTCTGCGATTTCAAATAAAACCTCTCGGACAACTGGCAATAATGACTCGGAGCTCCAGGGTGGCCGAAGTGGGTAAAAAAAAAAGTGACCCTTCAAGAGGAGGAAGAAAACTGGCGTCCATTTGGATTGGAGCGCACGACCGTTGCACAGCTCTAGGTTTCACTGCGGTCACATAAAGCAACGACAGCGGTACGAGGGCGCAGCTACAAATGGGGTATACCTCCGTTGATATCATTCACGCGAGAATCCACGCGAGCGAGCCGCCAACGGCGTGAGAAGAGCTAGTTACGTGACCAGGCATGTTACGCCACATGTTACGTCACATGTTATGTCACATAGGAGAAGGAAAAGGGACAAATCGAACGAGCGGGTTTCGCAAAACGTACTTTCTGTTGGCCTCAGAAATTAATATCGTGCCAATCAAATGGGCGCAGCAGGATTAATAAGTCTGTGGCAAACGGTGTAATAACACGACCTTGATGGCGAGCGTGAAAACGTGACCCGAATATGTGTTCCTTTGGAACTTATAATAACTCACTTGTATGGCTGTTAGCAGGGTTGTGAAGTACGTAGGTAGAAGTAACTGCAAATCGGTATCTAGGTACTTTTGTTGTACCTGAGGTACAAATCTAGGTACTTTCATTTCTCGGTATCTGTATCTGTATCTTAGGTACATTTTCCAGTAACTTGTAACTAAGTGAAGTTACTTTTTACAGGTACTTTTTTATTCGCTTCGTCGAAATGGTAGAAACTATAAATCTTGAAGTATTAACACACTACCATGTTCCATGATTAACGTTGAGTTGGGTACGACCTGGGAGGCACTGACTTGTTCGAACGACGTTTTAGCGAACGAACCCCCGCCCATGATGTTTCATCGAAAGACACTTTAGCGAATGGCGGTGTTCATTTGAGCAAACGGTGGATTAGCGATGCCGTTCTAGCGACATCAATTTATCGAATCGTTTCGGAACCCCGTTTAGGGAAAATAACGACCTGCTTCCTTTATCTCAAACCAAAGTCGACTTCATTGCGTGTTTGAAGCTGCTCTGACAGAGATAACTTGAAAGATGTGCGCAGTTTCTGTCTCCTGTATCTTGTCCTAGTGGTGGCTCTCTTGTGCCATAAATACAAAATTCATTGAAAATAAATTATAATTACAAACGTAAAGCAGGGTAATATCGCCGTATATAATACCGTTTCCACTCAATAAATCGGACTCAAATTTTGCAGTCATCAAAACTAAAAAAGTTTAAAAAAAAATAAAAAAAAAGTTCTTTTTTTTTATTAACGAAAGAAAAAAAATGAGGAAGCTTGAAGCCTTTCGCTCGTCGACGTGAGGTTTAGGCGCATATGCACTCGACTCATGCGTTTCTTCATGTGGCCGACGTCTTCTGGGCCCGTCGACGTCAGCACCGGCTCTGAGGGAAAGAACGTCAACAAGCGAGATTCGGCGGTTTCGGCGTGACATGGTAAACAGTGGAAGCTGCGGCCTCGGTGAACCAATTGGAGCGCGGGGATAAAGCACGTGAGGACTCAACTCCGATGTGGACATCGCATTGACACCGATAAAGCACTTTTACGGACCTGGTTTCTGTGTGTATCCTCTGTATAAAAAGCTTTACTTCCACTATATTATGACAAATTTGAGGAAAATAAATAAAGAACGTATCTTTGAAGTAACTACACCTGTACCTAGGTACATTTTAAGCGAGTACCTAGGTAAGTACCTAGGTACCTTTTCGTATGAGTTACTGTAACTGCATATAACCCTGGCTGTTAGTTCCAGATTTTCGGATCAAACTCTTCACTTAATTAAATTTAAAAAAAAATATATAATTAAATGCATGCAAGCTCGAGTTACATAGCTCCCGTGTTTTAAAGAGCGGTAGCTTCCACTTCATGCCTCATTCTTTTTGTATGCAACAAAACACAAAATTAGCAAAGCGCTCGAAAGAATTTATTCATTCTTAAAATCTACATAACTGTACACATACTCCTAATACCATAGCGGTCGTGCTTTTCTCTTTTTTTTTTTTTTATCACCCATTAAGACATAGTTTGTAAGTCGGTTCGAGTATACCTAAACCATGCCTGAACGGACCTCAAGAGGGCCAGCACTTGTGACAACAAGCGGTTTGCTTCGAGTGGTCTTCCTTTTCATTCGACGACAGTCACTGAGCTTCACGGTCTTTTGTTTTCAATTTATGTGTAAGACACTAAAGCCGTAAGATGATAACCATCGTGGGACCATGGCACATAACAGCTAAATATCTGTCACGAGAAAAAAAAAGACAGACTTAGAGCGGTTTCTTTTGTCATGTGACACAGTAAAGACAATCCAAGTCAAGCTCAGTCGAGGGCCATTCCAAACACTCACTCGGTCGAGTCCCAAAGGGAAGCGCCGATAGATGCGGTCGTTTGGAACGGTTACGAGTGCAACGGCAGTGACCGCGTGTACGAACGGAGTTCGGGGGAAGTTTACGAGGGCTCGTTAAGTTCGTAGGCACAGTACTCAGAGTCAAGAAAAAAAGAAGTACAAAACGTGCAGACGTTGCAGCGCATCTAGGTCCAGAGAAGGGCGTTGTCGAGAACACAGCATACCTATACTCAGTTTCTCGTTGACCTGGGCTGCAGCGAGTCTTAGAGGTTTGCTGCGCCACGATGCACCCGAAGCACCATACAAACATTGGTTTTCGTTTAATCAGTTCAGCCAAGGCTGATCCGTCTTATGCTCATGGCCATCCAATCGAGAGGTCAAGGGGGCGGCGTCTTTTTTGCCATTGAGATTGAATGACCACTGGACGCGATATTTTCCATTCCTTCCCATTTGCTAAACGGATTAAATAATTAGACGATCGTTGGTGTTCTGACGTGCGGTACTGTAATGACAAAAGTTCAGAGAGTGTACGGGCCATGCGAACCAATCGGACGCCAGGTGGACACCACGTGATCTGCGTCACGACTGTCGCTGCAGGCCATTGGGTAGGCTCGGGAGCGTCTGCTTTCTGCTAGAAGTATACTTACACCAAAACCCTCGTTACAATTACAATCGGTGAACGGTTCCCTAAATCCTAATAGGCCGTAAATAAACAACGTTAACAAGGAGGCCGGCAAAACATTGGCCGGTGGCTACTGCTTCAAAGAACAACACAATTAGGGTAACGAGAAAGTAACGCGTTAGTTTTGAGCTCATGTGTTCTTTTTGAATCTCAGTAAGTAACCTACTTAGTTACACTATGAGCAAGTAACGAGCAATGATATTTGGTTACTTTTTTAAGTAACGTACACATCTCTGATCCGTCTTAGTGGGTTGGGTGGAAGACTGTAAGACGTCAATTATGATGATGGTAAAGTATGATGGTGTCGACAGAGTTGAGGACACTGGTCGCGTCGGTTTATGTAACTTTTGACGAATAAGACTATGGTGCCTGTCTATTTGGGATGATTCCGTGTCTGAATGGCATACGGGCCATAATATCCAACATGACGGTAGGTTCAATAGTGCACATTCAGGCACGTTGAATATTCCGGCACGCTGGACATTCCGTCTTGGTTGGAACTTTCGTCTCGTTGGACATTCAAACAGGTTGGACATTCATGGTCGATTGGACCTTTCGTCTCGTTGGACATTAAGACTCGATTGGATCTTCCGTCTCGATGGATATTCCGTCTCGCCTGTCACGTGATCTAGGAATATTCAGGCTCGTTGGATATTCAGTCTCGTTAGACATTCAGGCCACAAGCGTTTTGGATTGGGATATAGATGAAATGAACAACGCTCAATGTTTGCGTCCAATGAAAGCCATCGTCATGCCATTTTGTTGTCAGGCAAGTTCGCTCTTTGCAAATTTAAACAAAAAAAATGACCGCATCTCCACGTGGTGAATGATGTTGATTGGGGCGAAGCTCTGGTGGTGCTGATGATACTGATTTTATTGTTCATAGGTAGTGCTGATGGTGCTGAGTTTTTTTTTTTTTTTATTGCTCATAGGTAGTGCTGAGTTCCGGGTTGCGCTTAGACTTCATTATTACTGCTTTATGGTCGGTGAAATGCAGAGTCAGTGGTTCTTCTAGCGGATCAGCTTGGATCCGGATCAGCTTGGATCCGCATCTCCACCGCTTAAGTCAACGGTCCATGTCAGAAAGAGAATGTGTGGTATGGAACGTGCTTATATACGCATTTGAGCATTTGACCGCAGCGCCCTCTCGTCTATAAACATTGAGCCAATGTATGCAGAGTTTAACGCGATTATATGCGCATTTGACCGCTGCATGCAACGTTTCATCCATGACATCCCCAGCTCTTGAGTTACTACCACATCTCAGAGCCCCCTACACGTCCCGCAGTGGTGGCCGAGTGGTTAAGGCGATGGACTAGAAATCCATTGGGGTCTCCCCGCACAGGTTCGAATCCTCTCGACTGCGCAAACATTTTTTTTTTCTTTTTTTTGTGAGCACGGACGGACGGACGGACGGACGAACAAGGCTAGACCCTAAGGAGCTTCGCCCCTAACAATGCACTATTTGTGGGCAACGCTGCACAAAATCGTAGCGCGATAGGTTAAGCAACCGATTTTTGTGGTCGATTTAAGAGCCTGGCCGCTATTTGAGACACCCGATAGAGCACGGAACGGCGGCGTCCGCCATTTGGCTTTCGCACTCGAACGCGTCGGGCGAGTGCAGTGGAGGTAATGACAGCTAGCTCTAGCTCTACCCATTAATCCGTCCAATCAGAGCTCGGCGTTCTGACGTCTCTGCGCGCTTTCGTCTCCTCCTTTTCCTCAGTTTCTCGTCTCATAGATAGATGCCCGGCGACTTTTAAGGTACCTGCGACTATAGGAACACACACACACACACACACACACACACACACACACACACACACACACACACACACACACACACACACACACAACATGTGCTTGGAGAAAATATACTCATGTTGTTTACTGAATTTCAGTTGACATGGGAAGTTCGGCATACAAAGCGAATGAGTCAACTCATTGTATGTTCTTTTTATCACATCACGTTCTAATCGAAGACAAATAAAATAACAAGGGAACTTTTGCATCTAGAAAAGCTGCATCTAGGTCTATTCGGCCCGTTCGTCAACTTCCAAGGAAATTAAACGTTTGGCTTTCAATTCGAATTTGCATTTGTGTTGGACGTAAAGTGTATGTATAAAGCGGTGTATTTTGTCTGATGTTTGAAAAATATTACAAAATACATCGTATTAAGAAAATAAAAAAAAAAAACTTCTACTCGTTTGGAATTTCACTGCCACTTTTAAAACTACATAAATGAATACATAAATAGCAGTGCACCTGAGGCACAAAATAAAAATGTTCAACGTACTTTTTTTTATACTTCCAGGGTGGGTCCCAAATTTAAAAAAAAAAGGCGAAGCGTAAACCGGCCTTTAAAGGCACATTGCACGGAACCAAAGAGAAACCCCGAACACCATTCAATTATCACTGCCAACACAAAGAAAACGGGGATCTGTTTTCACACCGCATCAAAAGATCACAATACAAATACTATCGATATCGCTCTTCTCTATTCTTTAGTATTTTCGCTTGGAAGACTCAAACCCCGGTCGGAGCGCGCGGCGAAAAATCGGGCTCATTTGTCCTCCCACAATTTATCCTACGCGTTCGCCGAAGGCGGTGTGTGCATGATCTAAGAGCGGGACCAACGTGCCCAGAGTTCCGAGTTTTTCCGAACGCTCGATCCGAGTCACGTGGTTTTCCCGCTTGCCACGCGACAGCGCCACGCATGCGCACTAGCGACCAATCTGCCCAGGAAGTGTCCGTCATTTAAATTTCCAAAGTTCTCCGCGGTTTGAGTTGCGCTCCCTCTGTACAATCTCGGCTGTCTTGAGCAGCGCCGTCGTCGCGTCTTGGAAACTTTGTTGTCGAGAAAAGAGGCGGGGGTGCTGGCGCTTCCCTAATTAGTGTGTAATTAACACCCCGGGCGCTTTGGAATCAATACATCCGCTTGACTTCAACTTTGCCGGACGAGAATAGGGAGCGCCGTTTTTCTTCCCGGGAACAGGCCGTCCCGACAAGCGGTATCGCGCAAGAGGAGAAGACGACCGCTTGGCCGTGACACGCAGCCTTGTACACGTTAGTCGAAAACAAAAATAGTCGATTACAATTACAATTACTCTTTGTTAAAGAGTAATCAGTTAAATTACTCGATTTCTTAACTAAAAGTAATTTGGCCGTTACTTGAAAAAACTTTTCCGATTACTTCAGAATTTCAAAACAACAAATATTTCTGTCCGTTTGAACGAATAGGTATTTCGTATTGCCAATATATTTTTTTTATTAGAATCACCGAATTACAAACTACTCGTCTTCTCAATCCACCAATTTTCTTAAAGCTTCCTTCTGTTAGAGACTTGCTTCGAGGATCCCGCGGTAGGCAACTCGTACAAACAAAGGGCATTGTTATAAAAGGAGAGGGGAAAATAGTAACGGTTAAAAGTAATTTTAGTACTTCCAAAAGTAAGCTGATTACTCTCGTAATTACTTTCTAATAAATTTATTCGAATGAATACAAAATTACTTCAAGAAGTACTCGATTATAAGTAATTTAATTACCTGTGATGAGTACCATATACAAGTCTGGAGGCCCGCACCGTTTGAGCGTGGTCTTCGCCATTTTGGATTTTCGACCATTCATCATTGTCAGAATTCGCCTCGAATGACCTATGCTCAGAAACAACTTTATTTTACATTTTCGGAGAAACGAGGAGTGCGCATGCTCGGCTCCCGTAGCCTTGACTGTATTGTCACAGAGAGAGAGGGAGGAGATCCAACTGCCGCGGCCCTAGTGGCTAATTTAAGAACCAACCCCACGAGGGTTAACAACAGTAAGTATTTGCTCGCTTCCGAAAAAGCGCTCGGCTATGCTCCGCTCACACTGGAAGCTCGGCCTTCAGCGCGAGATTTCTGGCCTTGATAACACAAGTGGCGAACGCGCAGGCACTCGCCACCAAAGCACCGCAGAAGCCAGCGAGCTCGCGCTGAAGACGGAGCTTGTAGTCTCAGGTTGAACGGAGTATTAGCGGCGAGAAGGTTTGGTGGCGCCCTCCTGTGGTTCCCCTTTGTGACGTCATAGAAAGGGATATTCGTAACGTTCCACAAAAAAAAAAAACGGACTTCTTTTTTTTTCTTACAACTTTTCTTGGGGTGAACACGAGTATAAAATAATCAAAGTTCGTGCACTAGAATTTTGACGTCATCTCAATGAGATCGAACGAAGACACATGATTGGACGCGAGGGCTACGTCAGCGCTCGGCTGGGCGTCCAATCAACGCGTCGAATGACGCTCGGTATCGAGCTCGGGTCCACTTGCCGAGTTGGAGCCACACCGACTGGGATAACGTTGCATCGAGGAAGCGAATAAGAAAACGTATTCAGTCCACGGGTTTTGTGTTGGGTTACAAAGCGCCCCCTAAAATTCGATCTGTTCGCCAATCTAGGGATCCATTTTCGCCGTCGAGAGTAGCACTATAACTTCGTCTCACTTTAAAAGTGAGCGTTTCGGTTTAACTACCAAGCCAGCGCGAACTTGCAGTGCGGGCATCATTCGTGGCAACAGTGTTCCTGCTTGTAGCTTCGGCTTAGTTCGCGGATAAGCTAAAACAGACCCTAGATCAATTTATGATCATGTGGCCAACTTTCTGGAACATTTCGTGAAATAAAAAGAATTCGACGAAATATATCAAAATTCGATGTGATTGGCGTTCTACGGTACCCAAGAAATTACAGTCCTAGGGAGCTATATTTTGTGAAGAAAAGCAGAAGTTGACGATTTGGTAAATATGACCCATAAAATACAATAAAAAAAAGATAGAGCCCAGGAATAAAAACTATACGTGTCAAAAAGTTTCATGACTCCGTATTAACACTTTATGACTGTGATTTAAAATATTTCCGGGGAACATTGCATTGTTTGTTGTTGTTCGGTTGAAATTCTCATTTCAGCGCACGCGCCGAGGCGTTGCTGTTCAAGAAAGTTGGCGATGTAATCCTGTTCATAGACTCACATTCTTCGCATACTATAGGGTGTTTCCGAGTACTCTACGCGCATAACGTTTCCCATAGGCGTAATTAGGTGGCGCATTTATTTTTTGAAACTCCAGCAGGCCGCTCGCCCTCTCGCGGACTCGCAAAGAACCAGAGCAGCGGAGACGGTGGCGGAGGCGGTAACAGGGACTGTCGGCCTTGACGCTGTTCTAACGGGGGGGGGGGGGGGGGGGAAGCGAGTGCGTTAGTACTGTTGTATTCCGCTTCGCAACTTTATAAAATTCAACGCGCTCATTTTCTTAACGCACGTCGACACCTCCATCACCTGCGATATGCCCTGACCGCTTCGTATCTGTAACACAAATAAATTAATTTTAGCACACTTACCAGCGCCAGCGAGCAGGCGCACGGGAAGTCCTAGAGAATCTATTCCCGTCTCTTCCGCCATCTTGGAGCTACCGCCCCCGCCACCTATAGTTGCGAATACTCAAATTTCATGAGTGTGGGTTTTATGCAACATAATTTACGCCCCCCCCCCCCAAAAAAAAAAAAAAAAAAAAAAAAACAGCATATTTTTTTTAACTGAGAGGCAAATGGTAAAAATTTTCCGGTTGATGACGAATGCTACTTGCAGATGGTGCAACATAAAGCAAAAACGTGAATACGCTTCTTTGACACGACCACCCGAAGGCAGATGACGCGGGTCCGAGCGTGTGTCAGTTGCACTTTCCTGCAGAACACAGAGGCAACGAATCAGAGCGAACAACAGAAGGTTCCCGGCGAATGACGATGCTGATAATACGATTAGATTTCAAAATTGCGATGTGCGCAGGGGAACAATGAACAAGTGAAACGTCGTGCCCGTCGTCCCCGCGCCCACCTCAATTTTCTGGTCTATATACTCGTTTTCACTTCAGCGATCGTATTAAAAGAAGTCCGGCTCCTCGCGGAGGATTACTAATTTCCCCCTTTATCTGGAGAATTAAAGAGACCATGAAATTCATTTTTAACTCCTTCCTGCTTTGCTTTATTCCTCAAATCAAAAGCTAAATGAGAAACCACGTGGTCGCGAAGTGCTTGGGCACCATAAGACTTGTCATTCGAAAGTGATGATAAGTGCCTTCAGGGCACTCATTGGTCACGAACGCGAATCAAAATATTCGTCGACGAATTGATTGCTGACGAGCGCAGACGCCCGAGTGGCGCAGTTCTCGTGTTCAATGCGTGAACTGGGTTCAGCCGGGTGTTTGGGCACCGCGGATGCATCACGGCAAAAAGGCGGAGAGCTTTCGAAAGAGAGGTGATAAACAATGGTCCACTATATCTCGAAACTTTCGTACAGAAAATTACTTTTTTTTCTACTTTTTTTTCTTTTGGCTCCCTAAACAATGTGCTATTATCCCAATATAGAATCATTTATCCCAGCACCAAATTCATTTCATGGTCCCTTTAAGATATACGTAGGTGCAGTTTAGATTAGATAAACACTAACTTATCCAAGACGTACACGTTTCAAACGCCAAACGCATCGCTTCTTCCTCCGATAACGAAATCCTGTAAGAACTACTTCGCAAGACGTATAAACAATACGCTTTTTTTTTTTTTTGTGGTGGTGAAAATGAATGTAGTCGTATTCTAAGTTTCGTCATTCGCAGGAACCTTTCTTTGTGCTTTCTGCCGTAATTCGTTGACCTCTGTTCTGCATAAAAGTAAACACAGACTTTTTTTTTTTTTCTTTTAGAGTGTAGAAGTTTGAAGTTTGAACGGCCGTGCTTAGAGGAGGCAGGCGTCATGATGAGAATTAAGGGTGACAGTGTAACAAATACGAGGCGCGTGAGGAGGGCAATATTGCGCGCTATTTTCTTAATAACGGGAAGACTCCGGGAAAAAACGCCCACCAGGGACCGTTTTTCCCGGCTAATAAATTGCTCCTCGCTCGTGGTATCTCCCGCCATATCTCTGTCCGAGAGTGCAAGTTAGGGGACGAGGTCGTACCGGGAGAGATAAAAATTGGAAAAGAGGAAGTAGAGGGTGGGGCCAAGGGGAGGAGAGGGCTGGGTAACGACCCTTTGCTTCGTTACGCTTTGAGGTGGACCGCAGCAGACGCTGCGAGTCGCCGTAGCCAATCAGGTGCCGTGTGGGTGTCACGTGACGGTCCACGAGGGGGGTCGCAGTGACGGGTGGGGCGGCGTAGTCACGTGACATGTTATCGGCGCTGGAATCGACAGGGATCGCTCGTAGCGCCCGCTGCGGTCAGTCGTAAGGTGAACGCGGAGTAGATAGTGATTCACCGGAAGCTCCCTGGTATTCGTGGCACGGCCACGAATACCAGCGATCCACGAAAATCCACAAAAACAAAGTATGAAAAAAAAGTAGTAGACGTAAAAAAAAAGGAATTCAGAAGAATGATGAACCCGCTCCGGGGAGTTCGCACGATCTTCTTGCTTCCTCGGGACACCACTATGAAACCGCCAGTTATAAAGAAATGAGAAGATGACGAAGAAAAAAAAAGGAGAGACAAGACGAGGAGTGAAGTAAAGATAGGACGGATAAGAGAAAGAAAGTAAGCGAACAAACATAAATAAAAATGGACAAGGGGAGATTAATCCTGGAGTTAGAGACCCGGAACCCTCGGGCTCCTATTTGCGGCGCCTCGTTCGTTCCACCTCCTTCTCCTACGCCCCATTTTCTCTCTCTCTCTCTTCGTGGAGCTTAAGAAACTTGGCTCTTACCACCGCAACTTGAGCGCCACTAGAGGCATAAAAAGTGCCTAACGTCGTGCGCAAAAACTCTAAGGAACACGCACCGGCTTACACGTAATCAAGGGGGCCTCGTGGTATAATCGAGGGGCTGGCGATGCACGGGATGGTAGAGCGTGTGGTGGCGGCCGTGTCGGTTTCAGGCGTGGTTGAGTACGACGCCGTAACCTTTTAACGAACTTTAAAAAAAAAAAAAGTACTAGAGAGCGCACGCGTAGCTAAGGACTAGCTTTGAATGGCTATGACATTCGGTTCTTACCTCGCTTCTACTTTAAGCCCGCTGTTAGATATGTCACGGGGTAATGCCTGTTTCCGACTTACGCCTACGCTTTGACCGCGAGTAACTGTGTAGATGCATCTTTCTGAGGTACAGAACGTTGATATATTTGAACATGGTCCCCTCTAACCAGGGTGTTCCAACTAACGTGTGCCAAAACTTAAAAAGAAAAAGAAAAAGGAAATAATTGCTGGCACGTTACACGTGTCGAACCAACGCAGTATTGTTCACGTTCCTGTTGAGCAAGTCAATGGGCTAATTAACTGGCTAACTAACACAACTTAATTAGCTAACATTTTAAATATAAACCGCTACATTAACATTTTAGATTTAAAAAAAAAACGTGTTGAGCGTGTTGAAAAAGCTGTCTCATTTGGTCATATCCGTCAAGGTAGCGTGTAATGTTTGCAAACCTAAAAAAAAAGAAAAAAAAACGTGCTGGAATAAGACAAAAATTTCCCGTGATAACATCGCTATACTTCGTTCATGTTTGCGCTGATAGTACGGTGGGAGCTACGCGCTCGCCGTGCAAATCAACCACCTATACCTTTCATCACCTGACCTCGCTCCCTGCACGTGGGTATCACTGATCTCTTTTGTAATAGGCTGGATCGCGGATCGGGATCCCGTCGGTGGCACCACCGGCGGCCATTACTTGACACCAGGCCATACACGCAAGTCTATGGGAGAAACAAACAAAAGTAGGAATATTGAACCTTGTACGCTGTACTCGAAGACGAGTATTTTATGATGTGCTGCGATCATTATATCGGGTGTATGGAGATCGAATCGGGTTTTGTCAATCGTTTGAACGCCCATTAAGAAATTCAAACTTGCCGGAGCACCCACGGCTGAGCTGGCAAGCTTGCTCTCGTAGTGGAGTAAACAAAGAAACTTGCCGTCAATAAAGACCGTCCTCGGGGAAGCGCAGAGGTTGATGAATGTCGAAAAAGATCCATCTTGGGAAGGGGGGGGGGGGGGGGGGGGGACAGCGGCTTTTCCTGGGTGAGCGAATTCCGCATGGCAAATCCTTCAAGTTTGTCGTCTGCCAAACCCAACTCATTGAAACCGCCACCGACTCCGCGGTAACTCTAGGTAACTCGTTTCTCATTGAGCTGCGCTAGATTTTTTGGCCCAGCGGAGTTACTCTTGGCCGCAAAACATTTATTTATAAGAACTGTGAGGGCTGTCAGTTTTAACGTTTGTGCGCAAGCTATTTGACAGGCTTCCCGAAAAGCAGCCAAAACGTTTCGGTGCAGACAACAGCTAAGAAACAGGGAAAACGGCACTCTTTCTCGGTTTTCCCGTAGAGTCCCATGCATTAGCTGGTGTCAATGGATGGCTACCGGTCGTGCCACTCGACCCCCAGCAAGACAATCCTCGATCCGCGATACAGTCTACTACAATAGAGACCAGCGGTGGGTATTGGCTGGGGCGTGATCACGTAGCGGAAGATAGACCCCTTACTGGTTCAACCAAGCGTAACTTGCACCGCTCTGTCACCTTGGGGGTGAACGAAATAAAGCAGGGACTCAAACCGAAAAATATAACGTTTCGCTTACGGTTACGGTTACCGCTTACTGTTGATATCGTTTCGTTTCGGTTTTGTACGGTTTTAATCTTTACGGTTCCGATTACCGATTGCATGTTACTAAAAACGGTTCATTTCGGTTTCTCCAATTATCTGTCTTATTGAAATGCTAGACACCCGCTTTATAAAAAACGGTTTAAAGTAGTCCCAGATATCCAACAACGGGATATTCACAATAACAAGAACTCAAAAACGTCTTAGTACATCTAGTTGGTAAAAAGTTACACACGTTTTTAGCTTCAACAGTTGTTCACTGCATCTATTTGCGTTATATAGTTTGATACCCAACCACACGTGTTACCCCCGCTACTCGGGGATCATCGCATTCTATGTAATAAAAATAAAAATAAAAATAGCTACTCTGTTGTTCGGCAGCACTCGTAAGCAACCCTCAGAAAGTTCCCACTGGGTGCTGGAAGAGCCATTCGTACCTTCTCGTCACTATAGTTCATTGCAAGCTAAGATATGCACAAGAGGCTTGGCCCACACTGAAGGAAGGAACAGAACCATAACCCTCCTCTAGTAAAATGCTGCTAAATGATGTAAAGTAATAAAATTGAGAGCTGGGCTTGTTGGTAGAAGTCAAACATAATGTAAATGCAATAGCGCAGGACAAGAAAGACTAAGCAGGGAAACGAAAAACACTAAAAGCTGTAAACATGTGTCCTGTGTTAGTTCCTTTCTCTAGTCTCCGTTGTTGTGCGCTGTTACACCTACGTCATGTTTGCTATTTCCAAGCAAATGCATGTGGTTATAGAAGAGCTCTTTTCTCGCTGTTCGATTTTGTGACGCCAGAAAAATTGTGCATTTCTATAGCAGCGCCAATTTTCTCCGGGGTTTGGATGCGGAGCTTCTCCTACAGAGATATTGCAACTAGGGATGTCACGAACTTCCGTCGAGTCGGATTTTTACGTCGACCCTCAAAGTTCGACTGGTCGACGAACCTTCGACCTTTTAACCAGGTTTTACGAGGTTCGACTTTCTCGACAGTGTGGCTAGACTTTGTTGCAAGCATGTCTAGGTTTGGAGGAAACGTTTTTACGGAATAGGTTGTTTTATTTTATAAATAGTTACAATCGACCGAACATAATTCTACTAACTTAAAAGTTAACAGCATAATTTATTCTTGCTATATTAGCAAAACAACCAACTGTGCTGCCCTTACTAAAAGTAGAATGTTTGACTTGATCATTTGGTCATCACTATCCAATACAAAGCCAACAGAGACAGCCCGCCGCGCATGCGCATAACAGTCGAACCCTAATCGAACTTTCTCTACCTTTTCAATAAGAGTTCGAAAGCGTCGACGTTGGCCGAACTCGAACCCCAACCGGTTTGCGACATCTCTAGTTGTAGATCAGGAACATCGGTGGTTTTGAAAAAAAAAAACAAGATGGATGGATATCTCAGAATTCTAACTTATTAGTTAAAGGGGCACTGAAGTCGATTCTGAGAATGTCCTTTTGTGGTGACTACTCAATCTAGACGCTCCAAGCATCCCAATAAACCCAAAATCACAACCGTACGTAGCTTATCTACTCGTTACAAGCGTGTTCGATGATCGCGACACGCCCTTTTTGGGAAGAATTTTCTAGCGAGTGAAGTGGTCGACGAAGGACGCTTGTCGGCGAGTTTCAAGCGATGGCTTCGCCCGTGGAGAAAAAGAGGAGTCTTATCCGAATGTGTACCTATCAGACTCTCTTCGAAACGAGTTATAATGAAATCATTCGGAATCTGCGCGTATTGTAGGGCTTTTATTGGTCCACACAAAATAGTCCGCGAGAAAAAAAGAGTTCACATGTTTCGCTATTGCCCTGAGATGAATAGGCGGTTTTGTAATATAGGATTCGGTATATGTAGGAACTAACACATTATAAACAATATAAGATCGAAACCGACCTTTTTCAAAATTGACTTCAGCGCCCCTTTCATACCCTGAAGGTGACACATATTGAACACATGTAGCGATTGTAGGAGTGTGGCAGATTTAGAGATAGAGACTTTTTATTATAAGCTCGACCTATGAGTTCAACTAAGTATTCTTCCTCCTAAATTTAGATTTAAAGGAAATGTATTACCAGATGCACCACTCGCTGACGGTAACGCTGTCAAATGCCACGGCATTTCTAGATCCCTCCTCGAGGTCGTTTTTGAGAAAAACTAAGGTTTTTATTTTTCCGTTATATCGGTTACCGGTAAAAAAATTTACGGTTACGCTTAGGGTTAAGGTTTTTATTAATGTAAACTAACAGCTTCGTTCCGGTTACGGCTATTGAAAAAATTTCGTTCCTATACGGTTTTCGGTTTCGGTTACGATTTGAGCCCCTAAAATAAAGCAAATAGTCACGCAGGATTGTTCTTTTTTTTTTTTTTGATCTCGAGCGAATTTTTTTTTTTATGCTAGAATAAGTTGGACACCTCTATGTAAACGACACGATGCGATGTTTATCAACAAGCTCGACAACTTCTTTTTGTATTGGGAGGTTTGCGCATAAATTACTATTTTAATATAAGTTAGCTAATTGATCCGTGTTAATTAACCGGTTTGACACGCGTAGTCTGCATTCGTTTGCGCGTAGAGTGCACCAGCTTTTTCTTTTAAGTATTGGCGCAAGTTACTTGAAACACGCAGTATAAGTAAAGAAACTGGCCTACCAGTAATTATTTTTTCGTTTAATAATACAGGAAAATGAGGGGAAGGGGGGGGGGGGGTGCGCTAGCATAAGTACCCGCATGGCAGAGAAAAAAATCTGACGGCGTCCGTCTGTGGACAAAACAGTGGAAAGGGAAGCGCGCCGCGTAGAGGGGACGAGAGTAGTGAAGGACAATGGCGAGAGGGAGGCGACGTCACGGGGTGGAAGCCAATCCGCGCGCAAATGCTTGAGGCGAGTCTGAACTTGCAGATGTGCGGAGCGCATATGCCTTGGTCTGTGCTACAAAAATGGAGGGTGAACCAAGTACTAGCGCTAATCCAAATAGGCGGGAAAAAAATAAGGAAAGATTTATTTGTAGAGTTTTAAGGAATGCGTTTGCATGAACACTTGGAAAACGCTAACACTGACCCCGTAACGAAGCCAAAAAGAAGCAGCGAAAAATAGAGGAAGCAAAAGAGAAAGCCAAAACAAAAAAGTGAAGGTGTCAGCCTTTAGCGTTTCCCAAAGGGGGACGTCTATGGCGCTTCCCGAGGGTCATGCTAACGGATTCCCTAAAGATCCACCATTAGTATTCAGCAAAAATCCGCATAGGGCAAAATATGCATCGTTAATAGGAAATTGAGGTGGGTCAACGGACGCTCTTCAATGCTTGTACACCATCGAACGGGAATTCGTAATAAAAAGGGCGACTGGTAGAATGCAGACACCAGGAGACATCACTGAGCTACGACGGGAACATGACATAGTTACGTTAGATGATAGGACCAGTCACATAAAGTCCATACAATGTTACACGGATTCTACGGCAGCGTCTTAATGGTGATGTGTAGAATTTCAATAGGAACACGGGCAAGCGGACCGCTGACCCGAAGATGCGTTCGGGTAGGAAACCAAAATTTAAAAACGCGTCTAAATTAAGTGGGTTTTTTTAGGAACCCTTTAACATTTTGCGTAATATGGCACGTACATATCCCCGAAAAGTGCGCTGATTTACTGGTATATGATGATGCCCAGAAGGTAGTAACTCACACCTTTACGTGTAATAACTTAAACGTTAATTACTCAAGTAACTAGGAGCTCGGGGATACCAAACATTATTAATTTCCCCAAACACTAGCCCTTCGGTATAGAAACCAATAGATCATAGACCTTTTCTTTTCCTCCGAGGGATGCGGACTTTCCGCCGGAGCGATTTACCTAGCGTTCCGCGACACACCCTGTATGTAGCCTTTGTTCTACTTTCAGGCTTTGTAATATGCAGGCGTTACAGACCAATGATCTGTTTATAGTCAAGCCCGCGTTTTCCCGCACCGGGTGTGGGCAGTGCGCGTGCGCAGAAATCAGATTCAACCGAGGCGTAGCATCTGCGCAAGCGCAATACCGACCGAAGCGCCAGCGCGGCGGCGTGACGTCAGAGAGTTGCAGCCAATCAGACTGCGGTCACGCCACTGCGCAGCCAATCAGACTACGGCATTGGCTGACAAAACAGCTGAAGAACCAATCACGGAGCAGGAAGCGTGATCCTAATACGTCGCGCAATGCGCGTTTCTTAAAACTGTTGACTACGGCGTTCCCGTGTACAACCTAATAATTCATGCGCCATCTTTGTGGGATTGGTGGTCGAGCGCATTAGCAGTGTTAGGTAGATCTAAAAGTTACCTGAATTAAACTGCAGAGTGAATGAGAGGATATGTACTTCAAGTAAAGTAATAAGTACACCGGGCACAATGTACTCGAAGTGAAGTGCTATAAATATCATGTACTTTCAATGTAAAGTGCAAGTACTTTTAACAGGTTTTTTTTTTTTTTGTGGTGTCCTTTCAGTCCACTATACAGTTGTTTTTGTAATGGTATATGCGTTGCTTCAGTGCTAATCGAGGGTGCACCAGTTATTATCAGAAATAGCGGTGAATATTGGATAAAGTAAAAGCGGTCACAGTGTAGTTGTTTTACTCTCGCTGGCGAACTACTTAACGCAATCAACTTAGAAGGCACTCATTTGTTGACAAAGCATAATTTTGTGATATAAAATTAACAAGACAAAATTTTGGAAATGTTCTTTGAAGTCGGGAGTTATACTTTCCTCGGACATTACAAAAAAAAAAAAAAAGTTACTTTAAGTGAAGTAAAAGTACATACTCAAAGAACGGTACTTCAAGTAAAATACAATTTTTCTAAACTTACTTGAAGTAGAACATACTTTAAGTAGAACAACCCAGATCGAAGCAAACGTAGCTAAAGCTTCACTTGCTGCAGTAACCAGAGATACTGGCTTAATCTTCACTCTGCCCATTTAGGTGTCAATCATTTCTTTAACTATTTCTTTCAAGTCGAACATCGTACTTTTGCGCAGTCTGCAACCACTACTGTTTGTGGTTACAGACACCACGTTAAAAGACTCCAGGTTAGCAGGCATCTTGCACTGGACACATTTACCATGTACAGTGGAGGCACCAGATGGTCGCATTTTCAAGTTTTAAAATGTACACAAACCAACCACCCAGTGTTTAATACCGCTGTTTTACGGGCACGTCAAAGGCCCTCAGGAACGAACTCTTTTAAAGAATCGGCGAACCTGCAGCCCACGCCGACAGACACGCACGGAGCCCAAATTGCGAGCTGATTCGCCGACTTTTCGAAAGAGTTCGTTATACAGGGATCTAACGCTCAATACAACAAACTTGATTGATTTGTGTCATGTTTTGAGGTAACGTATAATGACGATACTTTCTAATGGCTACGACAGACTCGAAGTGTTTTCGACAAAGTACGGGCAAACAGACACAAAGAGAAACACTCCATTAGATACAAAACCTGGTTTCCGCAGCGCCATTTTGTTCGCCAGCAAAACATAACACGGGTATAATCGCATCCCGAAAGTTTTTCCTCCGCGCGGACGCTAACTCATAATTAAAAGCCTCGTTCGCAACAAAGAAAAACGAGACGGCAAATCAAACGGCAGCCGACGACCCCCGAGGGCGTCCGAGCGACCGACGACGGCGAAGGGGGGAAGGAACACGACTAAAGTCATACAGTGGAGGGTATACAGATGTCACGAACTTTTTCGAAACTTTAGGTTCGACGTCGAAACCACGATGTTCGACGGGTTCGGCAAACCTCCAAAGTTTTATTAATTAAAAAATTAAAAAAATATCCGACGAAGTTGCAACTTAAGGACAGTGTTGCCCGACTACTACTACACACACACACGCACAAATTTCGAACTTTGAGGAACTAATATTGTATAAAGTAGTTTATATTTTGAGATATTTGCTTGTTTTTTACATTACAATGGGACTATGCATTGTAGAGGGGCCTCAGACCCAGTCAAGCCGCACCCTTGCGGCTTTTTGTCTGAGCTCCATACATCATTTGTTAGTACTTTGTACTTGGTGATGTTAAATAAACTTTGATTTGATTTGATTTGATAAATATATATATATATATATATATATATATATCGATTAACAATGTTTACAGAATCTAAAAGTCGATATACGTACTTTTCGTCATTTATTTAATTTAATTGATTATTGCAAAATAAAAATGATTAAGAATTGATAAAATTTATAATAAACCCTAAACGATTAATAATCGTTTAGATTAAATCATTAATCGATAAGAACGCCACAAAAAACGTAGTCCATTAATGCGAAAACAATAAAACAACCATACCCAACAAATATTACCCCTTCCCAACTCTCCAAACGGGGCTCCAGCTTGTTTATAACATTTTCGCGCACGCACCCAAAAAGTTCGAACTTGAGTCGAACTTTTGCCAAACATTGCGTCACAAGTTCGCAAAAAAAAAAATATTTCGAACCTCGTCGAATTCGCACTTTCGCTGGTTCGCGACGTCCCTATAGCGGAGGGTAAGGAAGCAGAAGAATCACAGCGTGTTTGCCGCAGAACGCTTATGGCCCGTTTCACCTTACACGATAGGAGCGCACCGTACGCTGCGAGTTCTCCAAACCAATCAAATGCCGTGCGGTTGTCACGTGCCCTTCGGGTGGGACGCAACGACGCGCGGAGCGCGTAGTCACGTGACAGGTTCGCTGCGCTGGATTGGCTGGGATCGCTTGTAGCGCCCTCTGCGCTCCATCGTGAATTGAAGCCGAGTGTCGATGGCTCATTTCTGAGGCGGCGGCGGTGGCAGCGGTGGCCCCCGCAATCGATAATTAATCAATGCTCGAACGCTCACATCGATCCGGCGGCAGGAGACACGTCTCGGTGCGTGATGAGAATCCGAACGCTAACCTTCTCATAACTCCTTGTCTTTCTTTTATCTTTCTCTTATTCTTTCTTTCTGCCTCGTTTCCTCTCGTTTGCGTTCTCGCTCACCTGCTGAAGACGACAAACGTTGCACTGGGATTCACAAACATTGGGAGGTTATAGGGGCCATGAAACAATTTTGCAACTTCTTCCACCTAGCTATAATCCTCAACTCAGAAGCGAATTGAGAAACCACGTCGTCGTAACCACGTGGTCGTGACGTGGTTGAGACATGCTTCGGCACCGGTGCGATATGATTCCGAGCGTCCACCGTGATTTTTAAGCGCAGCGTGGAACTTGTCATTCGCAAGTGGTGATGAGTTCCGTCAGAGCACTCATGGGCCACGAACGCGAATCCAAATATTCGTCGACAGATTGATTGTTGACGAAGCGCATACGTCCGAGGGACATAGTTCTGGTGTCCAATGCGTGAGCTGGGGTCGGCTGACGTGTTTCGGGTACGGCGGATGTATCAAGTGAAAATGTGGAGAGCTTTCGAAGGAAAGGAGGTACGAAATAGTCCGCTATGTTTTCAAATGTTCGTAAAGAAAAGATGGCTTTTGACTATCTACCCTCTTTCGTTTGGCCCACTAAACGATATGCGATTAGTAAAGTCACAACATAAAATAATTTATCCCAGTCCAAAATTTATTTCACGGTCCCTTTAATAGATGCACCGCCTCGAGCGCGAACTTTAGCTGAAGAGGACAAGCGCGTGCTGGATGCGGAGCTTTTACTCTAGAGTTATTACAATAAACGCTAGAGGTTCAGGTGGCGCTAGCGTGCTGTTGCATTTTGAAGCAGACAGCAACCAGTCTGAATTTGACTTCTGGTAATGCATTCCTATGGGAAAACGCAAATGCGCTTTCTGTTCGCGCTCGATTATATAGAGGAAATATTTCTTAGTGTTTTGACAGAATAAAAAGTTTGACACGTTTTACAATCAGATGTACAAAATTATGTGTCAGAGCGTTTTTCTTTAGAATTCATGAAGTCGAACACTGCGCTGAAATAGCCCAATACACGTGTATAATACCTGTTGACGCTGCAGACGGCAATTATAGGGCACGTATTTACGCATATAGTCAATGCTATGAAGCACACAGAGTGAATCAGCTGGACAAAACACCAAAATGATGCTAATGTATGCCAAATCAAACCATCAAAACAGACGGCAAGTACGAAGCATGGAGGTATGGAACGAAGAACACGTAGTGGATTAGAGACAAACTATTACAGATTATTCAAGCTGTAATAGCTTATTCAAGCTATTACAGCTTGAATGAACCCTACGCACTTTTAACTGTTCCTTTTGATTGAATTGATAGCTTGTGTTAACATGTCATAATGTACAACATAGACCTGGGCCTCAATTTTCGCTAAATTAAGCATCGCTCAGTAATAAAAAAACATTAACTAAATAATTTACACTTCTATAGTGCGAATAAAGCTACTTAGTACCCGCTACGAGTAAAGAAACTACGCTGATTTCTATTATTCCCTGGCGAAGAGAAAAATATCACGTACGTTTTCCCATAGGAATACACAGGAAGGCTGGAAAAGCAGACTGGCTGCTGTCTGCTTCAATTAGCAGCCGGAAGTCCAGCAGACACTAGCGCCAGCTGAGCCTCTAGCGTTTATTGTAATAACTCTATGAACTGACCGACTATTCGCAGGAGTTGCAAGCATAGCGCCTCACTGGTGCTGCATGATTGCAGGCATGTGCAGCGTGCGCGTGAACGTAGCTTTGGCAAGCTTGTAATTGCACGCACTTGCCCACACGAACAGAGACATGGCGGCGGTCAGATGCCCTCCTTGCACCCGTCTATAGACAATTGCAAGCATGGAATCACGACTGGTGCCCCAGGCGTGCAAGCACGTGTAACGTGCGCGTGAAGATAGCTTTGGCGAGCTTGATGATTGCATGAGCTTTACCGCACGAGCTGAGAAATGGCGGCGGCCAGTCGCTTTGCTTGCAATCGTCTATAGACCTTTCCAATGTTTACAAAATCACAATCCAGCGTGCGATCTTCACAGCCCAGCACGTGCGTGTTCGTCGCTTCGGAAAGCGAGCAAAGCACGCGCCATACGCACGAACGCTCAAAATGGCACCGGCCACAAGCTCGTTTTCGGAAAGGTCTATAGGGGACACTTTATCGAGCTTGTTCTCCCTAAAGTCACTGGATCCTGGGAAAGTAGCGCCACTGCCTACCGGACGCAAACAGATACTAACATACAGACGACCAAAACCTCGCAAGGCGATTGGCTAATTCGTATACGTTGCCATAGGAATCGCCATCTCGGTTCATTTGAATCTTCGAAGCTTCAAGAGGGCCGTTCTAAACCAGTCGCGCCAAGATCACCATGGAGCATCATCGTACTGGAAGCGTTCCTCGCCAATATAAGCGTCTTTGGCAGTGTATATGCCATCAACTTATCAATCATGCCCATCTCCACGGATCTCTTACAAGTATATTGTTCTCGCGTATTTTAAAAGAGAAAAATTATTTTTCAGTGCCTCCAAACACCGGCACAGCATGTGGTGGTGGTACGAAGATGTACGCTTGTTTTGCAGGTATGTGGATAGCGAAATTTCGGTATACAAGAAAGGTCTTCATAAAGCTACCCGTCACCAACGAATTTAGATCGGCTCACCAAAAACGAATGGGTCAAGGAGAAATTACTCATTTCACGGACAAACATGGTGACCATACGGGGAGCTTGGCGCTACTTTCCCAGGATCCAGTGACTTTAGTTGTCCCCACAGCCAGGTGTTTACAAACAGAACGTAACAAATAAATTGAACCTCGCCTAGCACAGTCGGGCACGAGCTCTTCGCTCTGATTAGTGCCTTGGTCGCACGAGAAGCAACCTTGCAATTAGCATCTTTGTTTTCTCGGATGAAAAACAAACAAGAAAATTCGGTTTGTTCTCCCCACAGCTGAAGCGTACCGCTAGAAGCGTGACCTTCGACAATGCTTCGGCATTTTGTGCACCTCGAACGGGTGCACGAAATGGCCTTCGAAAGACGCGCCCCGTCGTTCTCGCTTTTTCAGTGGCTACAGGGCTTTGCACTTCAGCGTCCTTGGTGAAGGCGGTCCAGGTAGTTTTGCGTATTGAAGTAACTATTAAATTTATAAAGAAGAAAAGCTTTCTCGGACTTGGCAGGCATTCCAAAGCACTCCCAACTCACCCATCGAGATGCTTTTGAGAAACATCCGTCCACGAACCAGCTGTTCCCAAACTTCGGCTTCGCCGTAGTGCAACCGGCAAAACTCACAAATATAAAACAAAAATGCACAAAGCAAGAAGAACAAAAAAACTTATATACCCCGACCGCATTCTTTCTTCCGTTCATTCATAACGCCAATAGCTTCTCCGGAAGTCAGCGCGGGAGCAGCGGAGTGAACTATTTTCGAACTCTCCCAACCCCTCGACCGTTCAGGCGTCAAGATTAAACAAACAACCCGATAAAAGAGAGAAAAAAAAAAAAAACAAGAAGCAAGCATGAAACCTTTTGGCAACGACGTTCAACACCCACATGGAGGAAGACGGGCGCATCACCACACGTCATGTGTCACAAATAAATACACACACAAACGTCCAAAAGAACAGAAGAGAGAAGAGCAACCGGGCACTCGGACTGACTCAGAGAGGCAAACCTGCGCCGTCAAGCATGAAAATACAAAATGTCGTCGACGCAACTTGTCGAGCCAACATGACTACGGGGAATATCTACGAGGGAGCCGAATTCTTCTCATACCGACCTCCCGGGGAGGTGATTTCCTCCCTGAGACCACGTGACGCTGCGTGGTCACAAAACTTCCCTCGCGTTATAAAACGAGCAGTGCCAAACTCTCAGTATACGGAGTCGTGAGTCGCGATGGCGTGTGTGCTTACAAGCCTGCAGTGCGCGAAGCAGTTGTGTGGTGCTCTTGATTTTGAGCGAGTCCTTCAGTGTCCGAAGTGCTTGTCTCCCGGAATCCAGTGTCCCTTCTGGCTCGCTCGAGAAGAGGTATTCTGAGGATATCTTCGAGAATTTAGAAAACATCATTTGTGTGTTGCGGGGCTGTCGATTCTGGTGAGGTCTCTGAAACGGTATAGCTAGGTTTTTTTACTCATCGGTGGAGGTGCCTGTGCTTTGCTACGTTTTCAGGGAATATCGTGTTGAACCGAATGCGAAGCGAGGTTGATACTGAAGACGTCTAATTATAATATGAATTGACTTCTGTCATCGAGAAACAACTAGGTGAAACCTTGTGTGCGTCTGGAGAGAAGTCCGCTTGGGGTCGTTTTTTTCTCAACTCTCAAGAAAGGCTGCTTTCGAAAGACCTTAGCTATTGTGCATCTTTCACGCACCCTTAACATAAACTGTCGTGTATCTAGGGCATTTGAAATCCCAAAAAGCTTAATGCTCATTTACAACATCATTGTTATTTCATTGAAATGACAGGCGGCCTACTTGTGACTGAAGATGCGATACACCCGTTACTGACAGCCTTAAAATTCTGGAATATTCAATCAATTGACTCAAGACACTTGTCCCTGAAGACGTGAGACGTCTTGGTTCTGAGAACCTTCAAGCTGCGAGTCAGGACATCCTTGCAGTTCTTTATGATGTGTGTACCCTCTGTGACTAGAGTCAAAAACTACATTTGAGTGTTCTCGTGACGTCGACGCCCTGCGCACGTCCTCATGGTTCGCAACGCTGACTCGAGGATACTGCACGACTTCGAAGCCAGAGGCAAGAAACTGAAACTTTGCATAAAACTGTGGAGAAAGCGTCAGGCCAAGGTGTCAGCGTGGGTACAGCTGTGCCTCATGGACTTTCTCTTCGCGCCTGCGCAGTGGAGGCAACCTCGGATGAACAGATGGTACCTCAGCGGGTATGTACTTTCACGTGTTAAACCGTTTGATGTCTTCATATATTCCTTTCGGGTACCTGCTGCGTAGAATATAATCGCTCTTGTTGTAGCCCGCCCACCGTTCCAGCTGTAGATCCACCGAACATCGTTACATCAGTTGATTCTATTGGCTATACTCCCTCGAAATTGACGGCACCTAGAGGCTAGAACAGAAAGCTGTGGTGACAGGTTCGCTCACAGCAGCTGGCGGTCTGAAGACGAAGCCGTCGAAGCAGGTCAGGTTAGGAAACACGTGTTGAATACCTCCAATATTTTGTTTCATCTTACACTCTCACAAATCTGGTGTGTCTGCTTTGCCTCAAAGCCTTCAGGAGAGACAATCGCTGCAATCTACGGAGAGGGCTCGGCAATGACGAAGCTTAAAATATGTTAGGCTTAAAAAGAAAGCAATGTGCGCTGTGGCACTTAGCATGATGCTTCACGGACTCAGGTCATGCTGAGTATCACGATTTTTTAGGCCTAACCATATACCATTTTAACTAACCATTTTTTAGGCCTAACCAACGATTTTTTAGGCCTAACCAGTCTGGCCCTTCACCCATGTCCCTCATCGTAGCTATTGACTTTATACCAATTGCTTTGCGGGAAACTATAGACGCCCCATATTTCTAGAGTGCACAGGTTGTATATTTATATTCAGATGCTTGGTCAACTTTGTTTCTTACTGTAGTCTATAGCGGAGCTGCCTCGGTTTCTGTATAAACGACAGCTCTCGTTGGCGAACCTTGACCTCTGGCGCCCATATGTGGTTTGCAATCAGAGGAGTCTGCCCTCAAGTTTAATTAGGCGATCTCTCTTTTTCGGCTAACGAGCTAATTAATGGCCCGGCACGCCGTCAGATCGATCTTCCCAAAGGAGAGCCGAGAGCGCTTTCTCGACCGGCGAAATTCGTTTGTTTTCATAGAGAGAGCCTCATCCGATCGAGTGATGCCATTAATCAGACTGAAGACTCCTCACAAATAGCTTTCTTTCTTCACCGAGCGTAAAAAAAAAAAAAAAAAAATACTGCACTTAGTATGATTTTACGATGGACCGCACCAGACGTTGCGAGCCATCCCAACCAATCCAGCGATGCGAACGTGTCATGTGATCATGTAACCCGCGCGTCGATGTGCCGCCCCTCCCCAAGATCACGTGACACTCACAGTGCCTGGGATTGGCTCCGATGTCCCGTAGCGTCCGCTGCGGTAAATCATAGAGCGAAACGAAGTATCGACAAACAATGCGCCTCCCCCACACATACGCGCGCACAAAGATGAGACAGACTCGTATATCAAGAATGAATTCCAGCTCTTTCTCCTTTTTTGTATGTACAAACTTTGAAGGAAACGCACTTTCTCGAGGCTTCTTTTTTTTTACGTAAAAAAAAATTACTGGGGAAAGAGGTACGTATCTCCAGAAGCAATTAGGACTGGGAGTTCCCCGATTTTTGGGTCGATGCTGAAATGGACTGTCAAATGTTGTTTCCACAGATTATTGAAGAAAGAAGAAAAAAAATTAGCATCGAAATTTGATTGACTGTTCGGCGTTAATTATTCTTTTATACCTGTACTATACAGCTAAAAAAATTGTGGAAGTAATTTGGTGATACCTGACGAAGTTGACGAGGGAAGAATACGCTTAGTGGTTTGGTAAATGTGACTGCAATCGTTGATCTGCCGAAACTCCTTCCGCGATTTAAATAGGATGAAAAGTTGGGCTAGTCGGTACGAATGCGTTTTGGAAAACATCGCGAAGAGATAAGACGGGAGTATGGTATGATAACAAGGCCAAGCTCTGCACGATGCTTTAAAAGCAAAAATGGTTGTCTCTTATAACATCAGATCTGCAGTATAGAAGCTCTACCTCCAGCGCGAGCTTTCTACATCTGATAATATTCTGACGTCCTGTGCGCACGGGCGGCCAAAGCACAACAGAAGGCCGCGAGCGCGTGCTGCAGGTAGAGCTTCTTCTGCACAGTTCTTAACTGTCAAAATATCGTAGGTAGCCAGCGGAAGGAATCGGTCATCTTGTAAAAGATGTTACGCGGAAAATCGACCTTTCAAAACTTCTCGGTTTTCATTTCGAAAACATAAATGACGTAGCACCTTTCTTTTCTCGGATCAGTGCATAGACACTGGCAGAATGAGAAAGGTAAGGCGCCTCTTTCGAACGCCCGGCCTTCCGTCGTGTTTTTGCTGAGCAGTTAAAGTATAGCTTCCGTTGTCTCCACTCACTGTTTGAGCTCATTCGAACAGTGAGCAGAGGCGAAGGCGGCTAAAGCTCTGCGTCTAACCACTACCATAGCCTCATATATACTGACAAAGCCTGGCAGATCGCCACGAGAAGCGGCCGCCGAAATGGAAATGGTGGAGCGGCCGACAACGGATGAGAGGAGAGCCACGTGACTGGCGCCCCGCTGCGGCGAGACGCCGAAACACACTTCTCCCGAGGGAACAAGTGCGTTTCGGGTCTTTGCCGCTGCAAAATCTGTGCGCTGACGTCCAAGTTCCCCGAGAAATGACTCTTTGATGCTCTGTGCTACCAGATCCTCGTGCTCCAATTCTGCGACCGGGCACTCTATGGCTTTTTCATTGAACTGCCAGGCTTTGTGAATGTAGAGGAGTCTATGCCACTAATCATTCCGACCAAAGCTCGGCGAAGTGGCGTTCCTGCGCGCTCTTATTTCCTCCTATTTCTCAATGTATATCTGTATAGATCATCTACCTTAAACCGGCAGCTGTTCACGACTGCTTTAGGGGCCTGAAAAACAGTAGTCCCAGTCACGCGCTATATATCATTAATCTCCCACAGTTTTGCGCGCCAGTTTTGTCCCCAAATATTATGCAGAAACTCTCGATCAACTGTTTCGTCGGACACTCTACCATCCTTCAGAATGTCCCTTTCTCTCTATCTATTCTTTCCCTCCGTTTTTCTCCATTTCTCCCCGCTTCACTGAAAAGAAGAGACAGCAACGACGCAATCTACGAAAAACCCTTTTTCCAGAAATGCACAGCGACGGATTTCTGGAAGAGCAGCACTTTGTTTATTAATTTTTTTTTTTTCGATGTCTTACTTTTGTAATTTCGGCGCGGGGCATCTCCTACGAGATTGAATTTGTGAATAGCTTATCTTCTTGATTTGAATTCAAGTTTCGCTGGCTCCTTTCCGCACGTTCGCAAATGGTAGCCAGCCCGCCTCTTGCGGAGCGAGCACAAGTATAGAGCCGCAGCAAAAACGCTTTAATCAAATTTTTTTTTTTCGCTGCATCTCTTAGTATTACATCGGCAAGTGAGCTGTCATGCTCAGCATCGCAGCCGAGATTTTTTTTTTTTTTCCGTCGAAACATTTTTGTGTTACGTCAGTTGGTACTCACATTGACGGGGTGTTTGAAAGCAGTGCGGGTAACAATATAAACAAACGCGCTTCTTACAAACGAGCCAACGTTTGCCAACACCAGGGCGCACGCAAAAACCGGATTCGCGTGGGGGTGAAAACCGTCTGCGCATGCGCATGTGTTGATTGCTGCTGTACAGCTCTATCATCATTAAAACATGTCGTAAAGAACACCATCGGGTGGCGCAAGTTACCGTCCAGTAAAAAGGGTGTCGCCAATACCACGCATTCACTCACAGCAGCGCCACCACAGTGGTGTGACGTCAGACCGCCGAATCGGGAGCGTACACACTTTTCCCCCGAATCTGTTCTTCCAAGGAAGAGAGCTGCACTGCGCACGTTCAGAGCGCTTTCCACAGCCCACTAAACAAAGATGGCGACGCGCAGAAGGAGACTGGTGGAATGGTCTATAGTCTCGGTGACAGGCTAAAGCCGCAATGCTCGTACATCACGCGAGAGACACGGAGTTTCTCCGCGTGATGTACACGCATCAGGCATATTCGAAGCATGTTTGCATCATGCGTACATGTGCTTCGAACATCGTCTGCAGACAGTTTTTGTATGACCAATTCAGATAGGGCCATCGTACAAGGTAGAAACACGCCTCAGACAGTGTGTCTGCAGGCTGTCCTTTGAATGATATATTATCAGTGTGACCGGGGGTTAAGAAATTCGAATACAAAGCTATTCGAATAGAAATTCGAATAGAGACTCCCCTTTCCACCACGGGTGCGTTGCCTTCCGCCGTGCTTTTGCTGAGCGTGCGACGAAGTGTTATAAAAGGCAGAAAGCTCGCGCTGGAGACGAAGCATCTGCTGAATGCTTATCCTGTCACCAACTATTCGCACTCGTCTTGTTGGCCAACAAACTCAGTCGGTAGCCTTGGCACACTTCCGGTCCGGGTATATTTTTTTTTTTTAATTTTTATGCGTCATTCTTTTACCGCAAGAGTTAATTATGTGTGACAGTGGCACAAGCGACCATTTCCCAGAAATAGCGTGTATATTTGACTTCCCAAATACTGCGAAACCCATCATCTAGTTCAGAACCGGAAGTGGTCGGGTGCTATTTGCACGCTGGCGCCACCACGTTTCAACTTACGCGAGAAAAAGCGAAGAGGTGTTAGATGCAAGGTGTTGTTTCAGCGATAGTGGATGAGCATCATACTGTGATGCGTTTATGCTGACTATCACTGCATTTATGAAGCAGATTTGTGTAGAACGCGTCACTTGTATTTGCTTACTTTTCTCTCGGTAACGTAGTAATGCTTTCAAGTACTTTCCGGGAAAAAAGCGACCCAGGTAGCACGAGTCTTTTCACTAATTTATTTATTTATTTATTTATTTATTCTTGACTGGCAACTTAAGTCTCCGAAAGCCAAAAAGACCTTAAAAAAGAAAGTGCCCCCCCCCCCCGCCCCCCAAAAAAAAGGTACAGGATTTTTTTTTTTTTTTAATACACTGAGCATTGCAAAGCGCTTATTCTTCGCTAAAAGGTAGCGCTAGAAGTCCGACCCAGATGCTAAAGTTTCAGCACGAACCGATATTTTATTCAAATGTTACAAGTGATTTTCAAGAAAATTTCAATAAGAAAAAAGGGCTCATTTTTGCCCGTTTTCGGTTTCTGGCGCCATAAAGCTCCATGTATTCGCGAGCTCTGCCGGCCACCATTTTCCCACTGACATTTTTTTTAGAAAATCAGATACAACTTTTGAATAAGATATCGGTTCGGGCTGAAACTTATGCAACGTAATACAGCGTTCAGCGGTCCGTAGTTTATTTTTGCGGTGGAAAACAAAAACATGTAATTTGTTTTTCGGGGACACCCTGTATAACTTAACTCGATTATTTTTGGCGAAAGCCTGACTATTTCGGTCCTAAATTGCCAAGCAAGTGCCAGAATAAGGCTTCGCCGCTGGTTGTTTGGTTGATACGTGGCATTTCAGGCTCAAGCTTGGCACTTTGGCAATCGTGTGGTGAATCAAAGATGTGCCATAGATGTCGGGAGATCATCATCATCGCCCCCGCCGTCGTCATCATCATCGCCTCCGCCGCCGGGTGACCCGGGACTCTGCCCGCCGCTTCCGCGCGTAGAAATGCCAAAGAGAAGTACTTTGGGACTAACTAACGCTTTGGAGCAAAACCTTATGTGCCTAAGTTATGGCCCGAGAATAAACTTGGGCCAATGTAAGTGTTTCTTTGGCGTGCTGATCAGGGAATCACGTATTTTTCTTACTTTCTGTAAGAGCAACCAATAACAATATCTTATCCTTTTTTTTTTTTTTTTGTCGAAATCGGTTGGTGTACAAAACGAACCACATGACTTGCCGAATCACGATGAGATTATTTCGTTAGTTACAAGTTACTGACATGAGAAAGTACATATACTGTTGTTTTTTTTAAGCTTTACAGATTTGTTTAAAAAACGCTGTGAAAGCTACACTTATGCGATTTGTGCAGGTGAGTTATACGGCCAGGTGGACATAGTATATAGGGCTAATCGTAACAATCAGTCGGCTAATTAAGTAAAATTTCTTAATTAACTTTTTATTTATTGAGAATGGTCATATGGTTTCAACTAGAAACTTACTGAGCGTCGTCCAAAACCCCTAAACCAGGAATTTGTAGAAAGACTTTGATCGCGTGAGAAGCGCAGTAGTGCGCTAAATTTACTACGCGTGGAGCAGGTACAAGGCTGGGGTTCTCATAAGAGACGGAAAAATCGCGCGGCCGCCTTAACGCAACCGCTAGCCTTGTACCTGCTCCACGAGTGGTAACTTTAGTGCACTACTACGCTTGTCACGCGCTCAAGGTCTTTCTGAAAATTACTGGATTAGTGGTTTTCGATGACGCTTTTCCATGTTCATTAATTAAAAAGTGAATTAACAAACTTGACTTAATTAGCCAACTGATCATTACGAGTAGCCCCCTATTCAATGTCCCCCAGGCTGTATAACTCACCTGTACAAACTGCATAGGTGTAGCTTTCACAACTTGTTCAAAACAAAGCTGTAAAGCTTTAAAAAAACATTGAAACGCCAACATACTTGCAATTCAGGCAACAGTAATTTTACACGATTCTCCAGTCGATATGTGAATGGTGCGTGCAAAAAGCATCTCCGTGAATACGTCTACAAACATTTTAAAAATAAAACAATAACGATGCAGAACTTTGAAAGGCAGACGCTGTTGCAAAACGACGACGCCTTTGAGTAACGAGGAAGGAACAAGATATTTTTAGTTACAGTTCCTTTCAAGCTTCAGTAAGGAGTAACATAGTTGCTTTTTGAGCGAAACCCAAACTGCGACATTTAGTTGTTTTTCTAACCAGGAACGAGTACGATCCACGATACAGACAAATTTTCACAGTCGTACTGTAGATGGCAAAATGCATCAACTATAGCGGAGACATCCGAAGACCCAGTTTTAGTTCTTATTGTCGATTAGTATTATTAATTTCAATCTGAGATCATAGTTATAATAATAATAAGTAGTAGTAGTAGTAAGTAGTAGCAGTAGTAGTAGTAGTAGTAGTAGTAGTAGTAGTAGTAGTAGTAGTAGTAGTAGTAGTAGTAGTAGTAGTAGTAGTTTTGATGTCTTCACTTTTTATGCGTGGCCAGCACCAACGCCGTATTTTTGTTCCTGGGCCCCCTAACCAAACTGAGGCTTGATTCTTGATTACCGTGATCCTAAACTATCAACCATTATGCCTTCGTAGTAAAAAAAAAAAAAAAAAAAACAATTGACGACGCCAGTCGCAGCGTGTCACGCAATTTCCCCAACAGATGGCGGCACCCGCGGTTAGCGGCACTAGCGCCATCTCTCGTTGGCTTCGGCAAACGAAACCCTTCTTCGACGGGGCGCACCCCCGCACCTACCGCGCCGCCGTGCCCCGCGTCCGAACCCCGTCGGCGCGCGTACACTTACGGCGGGTCCGAGCCGACCCGCACAAGCGGCAACTCCTCCCGAACGTTCGAAAGCTTTATTACTAGCCGTTAAACGCATCGCGGCGGGCGCCGCTCCCCACGGCCCACACACACACACACTCCACAAAAAGAGAGCTCAGCTTCGTGCGGAAGAGCACTTCAACAAACCGACCATGGGTTGAAGAGAGAAGAAACCGTCGTCCATTACGTTTTTCTTTTTTTACTTTTTCTCGACTTTGAGTTTTCGTCCGGTGCGCGGGGTGAAACTTTATTTTTTTGTCGTTTCGTGACCGGGAGCTGAAGAGAAGTCGTGCCCGATGGAGGGGTGCCCGCGGAAGTTCGACGCGGAGTGCCGAAAGTGCCAAGCGCCGGGTCGTCGAGTTGGGAACGCCGTGAGTGGTCCGGTCGGCAAAGGATGTCTGGGGAACCTCGGTCAGTGACGAGGTTTGAGGAGCGGGCCTCCGCCGAGCCATGGACGAGAAAAGTTTGCCCGCCCAGCGCGATCGGATGTCGATTCGAAGGTAAGGGCACGCCACTCCTTCATAGGGAGCGGTAGTCTTAAGGAAGCGTTCACACTGCTAAAACGTCATACAAAACACTGTCCGCAGACACCGTCTGGGGCGTGTTTTCTCCTGTCACATTGGTGTGAAAGGAAAGACCTGTCACGCCAATCTCTCACATTGGTGTGACAGGTGTTTTTTCCTGTCACACTGACACTGTCGTCACGTTGGTCATAAAAAAGCTGTCGGCAGACTTGTTCACAGCATGCATTCGTATGAAGCACACTGTGCTTGGAACATACTCGAGTCGTGTCCGCGGACAATCCTGTCATCATGTCTGCGGAGAGAAACTCCGTGTCTCTTGTCTCATGTACGTGCAGTGGGACTGGGGCTTTAGCAGACGTTCTCTCCTTAATCATGATACTTGTATCTCTCGGATATGACATAAGCAGAGTTATGAAGTATCAGTTATAGTCACTGCGCATGCGCTATCGCAGAAGACTCGCACATGCGCAGTGTGTGCCGGAGGGCCCATCGTACCGCATCGGATGTGCAAACACGGTTCCCTAAAACTCTCTAGTGTCTGCAGACTGTCTCTTGTACGATGTGTTAGCAGTGTGAACACGACTGCATATGGCGTCCGGGAAATCCGTTGTAGTCGGGCAATTTGTCCAGAGTAGTACAACGACTGCTAGCCTATAGGGTGTGAAACGTGTATCGTGTAGTAATGGTTCCAGTATAGACCTTTGCATCGCTTATGACCCGGCCGAAAAAATGCTGAGTCAATGAGCCCAGCAGATGGCAGCGCGCAGAAGGCGACTTTTTGCGAAGGTCTATGGAGAATGACATTTGTTCGAACCGAAATGGGTAGCGTTTCGGTGTGAACACACACCGAAACGGGTAACGGCGGTACCCTACATAGCCTGCGCCAGCTTGGGAAGCGCAAAGCGTGGCGGGTGTCGAGTATATATTATAATCTCTCCACGGGCAACGAGATTGTGGGATCCGTCGATAAGAGAACACCGAGGAACCAATCATTATGAAGCAAGAAGCCGGAATATAATAATCAGGAACGTCTCTTAAACTGTCCTTTGCTCTAGCACACTCGGTCTGAAACTCCATAATCTCTACACTTGGCAAATAACAAAAAAGTCGGCGATGAATTCGCAGGTTGGGATTGGCCGCGCCGAGCTTGGCCTTGCCGAAGGCCGAATCACGGCCGCCGAGTTCATCGCCGACTTTTTCGCCAAGTGTTTCCAGATTAAGCCACCCCCCCCCCCCCCCCCCACACACACACACACACACTCCTCTCCCTGAGAAGGGTGTTAAATTCGCGACATTATCCTTTTTTTTTTTTTTTTTGACGAACAGCGACGAAGCGGTACATCATCTCTGTAAAGGTGTCACGTGCGCAGGTAAAATCTTCTTTTCAACAACTTCATGGTCACTTTAAGAAACGCGGGCCAAGTCAAGTCTCGAAGGCCGAAGAGCCAATAAAAAAAAATAAAGTGTGAACATATAAAGCCCCGTCCTACGTTTATTAAGTTGTCATTCTTCGGAGACGGTTTCAGTTAGTTCGTCATACCTTTGAAAAGGAAGATACGCTAATTTACGCGGCGAAATGTGCGAGGCAAAGAATCAAATGGACGGCTCTACACGTCCAAATGGATTGATCTATATATATATAGAGTTACCGGCCACGTACGCTGGTCAGAGGTTCGAAACGCACGGGACAAAGGAGGGAAAATATATAAATACTACTACACGAAATACTGATGTTATTCGATCGAATAACATCGGTTGGTGGCACGCCCGAGTCTCTTTCCTTCACGAGCGTACATTCGATATATAATCCTCGTTGAAAACGTTACACCGGAACCGTAGAACCAGGGCTGTGACTTTAAGCGATTCGGACTTTGCGCGGAGCCGTCTCTACGCTACGAGTTGTTAACGACGAGAAGTTTGTTAAATGATTTTCGCAGAGTTTCAAAAGGGGTGGTGGGGGCGGGGGATTTATCGGCGACCGATAAATTGTGGCCGAAAATACCAGCGCCGTCCCGAAGGAAGAACGGGTGAGTGGCGCCCGCCGTTGCATAGTCTCTAAACACGACTGGACATTGATTGACTGCCGAAGAGAGTTTTTGTTGTTTATTTCTTTTTAAGCGCAAGGGCGCGACGTTTTGAACTTTAAGGTCGTGGAGAACGAGCTTATGTGGGTCTATAGTCGTTGCGACAGCCGAAGAAATTCGGTGCGTGGCTTTATATACGTTTACGTTCATTATTGCTTCGGGATTCGTACTTCAGCGTTTGTTGCAAGCTCATTGATTGGTTGTAGGGCGATAACGAGATGTCGGGGATCCGCCTTGCCCCGCATTTCTCGAGCTGTTTGGTGTTTGTAGACGCACAGGGTTAGGGAGTCTTAGAATAGCATACTCAAAAGCTTCGCTGCGTTCGCAGAGCAATAACATCGTCGCCACTGCGCATATGCGCCGAGCCCGAATAGCGTTTTTAAGATTTAGCGCATGGCGACGACGTTTTTTTGTTTTTTTTTTTGTTTTTTTTTGCGCACGCAAAATTTTGGGGTATACGCGATTCTAAAGCTCGCAATTGAAGGCTTATATTCCCGTGATATGGTTGTAAATACCTGATACTATAGTCGTCGTTTTTTGACAGGTCTATTTGTCTGGTCAACGCGACTGGAAAGCTGCCGCTTGCTGACCTGTCGTCCGTTAAGTGCTTTCAAGGAGTGGCATAAAGATACACGTATGTTTGTGTCTCTGTGCGTGGGAGCTCGCGCGCGTGAGTGTGTGTCTGTCTGTGTGTGTGTGTATGTGTGTGTGTGTGTGTGTGTGCGCGAGCGCGCGCCTGCACGCATGCACGCACGTGATGTAGTTTTTAATCGAAGAATTGTGTAGCGATATGCGTATGTATGTGTGTTTATTTGATGACTGTTTCAAATGTGCTGAATGCCGAGTTTGGTGCTCCTTAGAGCCAACAGGTTACCCCGCCCGTACCACCAAAGAATATCACGATATTTAGGGAGAAAGCGACCAGACGTCTGTTCGATAATAGGTTTAATGCGATCCGGCCGTCGCTGCCACTTTACCCTCGATAGCCCGCCTTCCTCTTCCCGGTAACGACATTCATTCTACAGAACAAAGCAATCTTCTGAAAGCCTCATAATGTCGGCCGACACTTCGCTCGAACACTCCGCTTCAACAATGTCTTAAAAGGCCGACGTACAACCGTGGTTTGTGTGAGGGTAAGATAACCATCGCCCTCCTCTCCTACACTGCGAGAGGATCCGTGTTGGGGAAAGTTGAAAGGTGGAGAGGATATGGGAAAGAAGGGAGTGAGGAAAAGTGGAAAGCGCCAAGTGCACGTGGTGTGTTTGCGGGACGCAAAGACACCAATTCCCACCAATTCAGTTTCCCCGCTAAATTTAGCGGAGAAATCAACGTCACGTGACCTGATGTCACCTGATGCTAGATCGTTTTACGTATGCGACACAATTGCCTAAGAATTTGCCACAGAATTTGTTTTTCCCTCTCCCTCGGTTTCTCTCCGAATACAGTCTCCGACAGCATAACAAACGCGGGGTGCGGCGTACGCGACGATAAAGGCAACCCCGTCCAAACGAACTACAATGGCCCCACGTGTTAAAGAAAGACACTCACAAGTTGTATCTGGGACTACAGTGTCACAAGAAGCTCGCAAACCCCAGACACTTTTCGACACTTCGGTTCCGTCACACGCGCCATTGAACCCTTTTGGGGCGTGTACTACAATGTATCGTCACGTTTGCCTTAGTTACGTAACTTGTCCCTCCATTCGTGAGTGACGACGACCTAGGATTCTTTGTGAAACTCGATTGCGTTAACCAAGCGTAACAAAAAGAACTGAAAAAAAAAAAAAAAAACTTTCTCTATGCCTTCGCGTTTCTCCCCCTGAGCAGTTGTGGTGAGGCTTTCCCGCTAAGGTTGGGTGTACCGCGGTGAAGCCACACTACGCAAACAACTGAACTGAGAAGAAACCAAGCACGCGTTCCGATCGGAGTTCGCACGGTGCCGGAAGCGGATATCAAACCATCGATTAGAACGCGAGCGTACTGTAGAAGGCGGAGACAAAAGCAATCGATCCTGGCCACCGAAAATACCATCATAAAGAAAAAGAAAAAAAGTTCGCCACACAACAAAAACGACAATAAAATAAGGCGTAATGAAGATTATGTATCAAAAATAACATGCCGGACGGACGAAACAGCCGACAGGCGAACCCTTCACTGTCCGTGCGTTCGTGTCTGCGTGTTGGAGGCCGGGGGAAGGGGGGGGGGGGGGGTATGCAGCGGCATCGCAATGAAAGAGCCAGCGACAAGCAGTAAAGCGGTAAAACAGGAAAAAAAGACGCAGTCAAATGATCCAAAAGGGAGTCGTCGTGTGTAGAGCGTTGCCGGGGACGAGTGGGCATGTGGATGACGACGAAGCGTACGATAGGTCGATCGATGTTCGTCGAATGTTATCTCTTCGGTTCTCTTCTTTTATTATTTTCCTTTTGTCTTTCGATGTTATTCAAGTAGGGCCGATTGATGTTTCGGTGTGTTTTTGATTAGGTATATTTCCCAATCGTGTCGTTGCGTTGTAAAAGAGGGGAACTCTGTCTTCGTTATCGCAGTTCTTTTTATTTTATTTTTATTTTTTTTTTTTCTCTTTATCGCAGAGAAGATGTTCTTTCGAGAGAAAACCGAATGCTCTCAGAGCGATGAAAGCGTGCTTAGATAGAAGAGGAGGAAAGGGGATGACGGAGCACAAGCAACAGGGGACCGCAAGAATAAGAGGATGACGAAACAAAGTCGATCAGTTGTTCAACCTTTTTACGAGGACGTGAAATAAAAGGAGCGAAAAGGAAGATATATATTGCGAGTCTCGCACCAACAGCGACACGAAGCGAAGAGAATTTGTGGCTTCAATCTGGTTACCCTGTCGATAGCGTGAATCCCTCGCCTAGCCTCGTATGGCAAGTCAGTGGGGAGGATTGCGGCCGTGAAGTAGACGTCACAGAACCCAAGAGCCCAATCGCGTTCAGCCACCCAACGGATCTTTTCGAAATAAAGAGCTGTACTCAGCGAGCAATTTGCTCCAAACGTATGGTTAAGGAGGCTTCGACACTCCGAAAAATCTGGGGCTGCTCCTTCCCGCTAAAAGCTTTGGAAGAGACAATCACTGGAATGTACAGAAGGCGCTCGGTGAACGACGGTAACGGTTTGCTAAAAGTCCCCATTGTAGCAAAGCGGCTGAGGCACGCACGAGAACCCATGGAGGGCGATGTCGATGTGCGTGTAAAGGGGCACGGGGCCGACTGACAATCCGTTCCAGCCTGGCCATGGACAACACTTAGCAAATTGAACTCCGTAACACTATGTGTGTACTTCCTTTCACCCTCAAGAGTCTACGACACGCTTAAAATAAAATGTGAGATAACTATAATACTGCTACGACCCATTGTATGTTCAACTATTTCTGCTAAATGTGTTTTAAAAACGGCGCGATAGTTTCGTGGATGAACAGATTTATATGCCGGACCCCCGGATCCACCCCATACGGGAAGGCCGCCATGTTTGTTGGGCCGGTGACGTCAGTCGCCCAACGCGCGGCGCCCCCTAGCACCCACTCGCGTACTTAGCTCTCTCGACGTCTAGCGCTTCAGTTTCCTCGTTTAACATCCGTGTTTTGAGCACGCATTTTCGAGACGATGATGTCCATGGTCATCGCTAGCTTCGTCGGAGTCTTCGACACTGATCGCAGCAGAGATGAAAGGGATCTTTTATCGAGAAATGTTGGAAGCTAGTCACTATGACTTTAACCCGCTGGCGACCAGCTCCAGCGACGACGAGATCTTCACGGACGAACTCGCCTTCGTCCGCGACGATCTCGCACGTGCGTGCAGGGCGGAAGGTCAAATGGAAAGGGTGGGGGGGGAGAGCGAGAGTAGCGTTGGAGTAGCGAGAGTAGCGTTGGAGTAGCCGAGTAGTGTGAGAGCGTACGATCGTACCGCGAGCGAGGCGAGCTTGGGCGATCATATGGGGGTGCCAAGAATGAGGGAGCGTTCACGATCACGTCAGTGTTGCCTGGTCGCCGGAAGGAAATTATCAACAATCGTAAATTGATCACTGCAATTACTACAGCTCTTGAAATCGCAAAACTTTGTGTGTATATATAGCATACGAAGTAACCTATGAATATTTCATTTAAAAGAATAATCTACCCGTCTAATTTACTTCTCCTAACCCCTTTAAGTGCAGACGCAGACGACGCTACGACCTGGTGGAACCAAAGAGACAGCTTCAAAAGCGCACCCTCGCGGTGTACGTCGTGTTTCTGTTCGTGTTCTATCACCGCTGAACCAATCATAAACAGAAAAAGCCCAATGACTTGCACTTTTGACGTTACTTGATTGGTCCCACTAGCTCGTAACTTCGGCTGCGTCTGGTCCTAAGCTAAAACAAAGTAAAGACAAAAAAAAAATCAGTTTGCGTGGAGGCACCGAGCAGCGAAACGCGATGCTAAATGCCAGAGCGCAGACGGTTTTTTTTTTTTTCTTGGTTCTTTGCGGAAGACTAGACGCTCTGGATTTCTTAGTAGTGGATAATCCTAGTAAAAACGCAACGCCCAGGCGCACGATAGTCTTCCTCAAACTAGCGCTGCTATACCCCTGCTCTATAGAGCTTTCCATCACTTATCACCCCGACCACAAAATGCCGAATCACCGAGCCTTGTACGCATGCGCAGTCTTTCATATACCGCACAACAGATCTACAGCGCAGGATAAGGAGGCGTTCTATGCGAAGCGCAAGTTTGTCTGCTTCTTTAGCAGGGGTGCTGGTGACGTCAGAACGCCGAGCTCTGATTGGCTCTGATTGAAGGATAGTGGGTAGACCCCAAGGCAGCTTGTTTTGAGGTCTATCTACTATCATTCAATCAGAACCAATCAGAGCTCGGCGTTTTTCTGACGTCACCGCAACCCCTGCGCAAGCAGCAGACGACTTGCTCTCTACGTACAGCCAAGTGGACAAAGACGGCACCGAACAGAGAAACACGGGGCTTGGATTGTCCCAAGTACGTCACTGTCGCTTCGTATCTAGTGATACTGAGGTCGATAAGAACGACGGAGAAGGAATTGGGAAGCAAGGAGATAAGAAGTCGCGCCCCGAGTTTCTTAGCTGCCACTGGGTACATTCGGCGTGAAAGAATGACCCAGTAATAGCCTAAATACAGACGATTTTGCAGCCGCTCTGGATGGGCGCCGCTATATAACCGATTTTCAGTTTTTGTATCGTCTTATCTCGTTTACTCCACTTCATCCTTACCATTGCAGGCCAGGTTATTGCCATTTTAGATTCTACTGTGTCCTTCACCCCAGTTTTTTTCTAAAGCGAAAGCTTGTCCCATTACGCGAAAAGCCTTCGGCGTTGTCCCCGAAAGGTGGTCACAAAACTACGTCATCAAGCACGCGCCTCAGAAATACAACACTAAGAAAAGCGCAGCAAAGCGGATGCTTTGTCACGGAAGCCGTCGTGAGGCCGGCGGGGTTCGCCGCCCCCGCGCAGTGGGGGAGCGTGATGTCCCCACCGGAGCGCCGTGTGCGAAAGGAAGACGTGGCGCGCTGCTTGTAAGAATGCACTGCGTGTAGGAATGCTTTCGCATTCCTACACGTAAGCAGTCTATTAAGTGTCTTCGGCGAGTTTTGGCCTTTGCGAGCCTCGTCAGCGCACGTTTCAGTGGCTCGGTATCACGGTGTGACGAGGGAAGATCAGCAATGGCGGCTGTAATCTAGCGCGTGTGTAAAGAGCCCATAATTAGTATAGGGGTGTGCGAACGGTGGTTCGAGTCTAATAAAGCTGCGTCACTTACAGTCTTCGCCGTGCGAGAAAAAGCCGCAACAACCGGCTCTCTTGGCAGGGTTGAAGCTAAACTCGTTTTCATCTCAAGAAGACGAAACAAATGAAGTTTTGCGTAATGTTCATACGCCGCGTAAAGTAGTTCTTACAAGATTAGGTTGTGGAAGGAAGAAGCGATGCTTTTGGCGTTTGAAACGTGTACGTCTTGATGAGATGACATATATCTAATCTAAACTGTACCAACACATATCTTGATTCTTTTTCCGTACTTTTTCTTTACTACGGTTCTTGAGATGAAAACAAGTATAGTTGAAGCTAGGGATCATACTGCGCTATACGATTCGACCCGCTATTCCCACACCCCTCATTATTAGCCTTGGCATAGCGTGCCGACGGGGTGGCGAGTCTACATGCTCACGCCATCATTACGAAGCTCGAGAGCGTGTGTGATTACATTCAAACTGAAGCGCTTCTTTTGTTTCATTATTATAATAAGTAATCGACTCAAAGAGCGTCCATGGGCACCGAAAGCTTAAGAAAATGCAAGTCGTGAACTATTATGTTAACTCTTTCTGCTTTGTGATTCATTCTTACACGCCTAAGAAATGGAGTTCCGTAAAATTAATATTGAGCACAATACAGGCGACACTGGGTCATCGTCGATGTACTTTCTTTTTCGTCTTCTAGTCACATTAACACGCTCAAACTGAATGAAGAAGCTTGAAGACAGGCAATGTTTGCAATATACGCGAATATACTACTTCCATAAATCCGCCACCGCGCGCGTTGCATTCTGGGAACCTGTGGGCCAGGAGCGGAGCGCGTACGGATCTTGCTTCCCACAGATACCCCCCCCCCCCCCCCCTTACCAGTGCTTAATGTGGCATGACGGCGCGATGAGGCGCTTCGAGTCTTGGGATAAGTCTACTGCGTTCACGGTTCCAGGAAACCGTATTATATAATGGGGATTTTTATCAAACCGTTGCCGCGTTCCGAGTACGGCGCTACCGGAGCCTTTGAAGCATGTTTTTAAGAGCGCGCCCGGGTGATACCGTGACCGCGGAGCGCGCGCTTAAAAGCATGCTCCAAAGGCTCCGGTCGTGCAGTACGTGGAACACGGTAGTTCTCTCAAATTCCCCATTATTCGAGCACATGTGCGCTGAAGAAGTGTAACACACACACACACGCGCGCACGCATACACATATATTCATACGCGGCTATATAACCATTTATATAGATATGCCTTCTGTCTGCGTTTGTTTCACAAAAAAGTATGAGAAAAGCGGCGGCGGTCAGAGCGCACAATAGCATCAATTCCGTTCCGTCTGTTTCCTTCTTTCTTTTTTTTTTTTTTTTTTTGACCGCCATCACACAAAGCGTGTTTTCAAAGTGAAGAAGTCTTTTCAATGAGCCCTCCACATAAATCTGTTGCACCATCGATGGATGGACCACATGTTACGTCACAATAAGATTTCTCTCTTTCTTTATTTATTTGCGTTTTTTTTTTAGTAAAAATGCGCGATTTCTGCTGATCTGTAGATGGTTGAACGTGTTGGTTTCTAATTTACGATAAGGAAAGCAGGACACTGAAGACAAACAGACAAGACAGGCTTGTCTGTTTGTCTTCAATGTCCCGTTTTCATTATCGTAAACTGCTGATCTGTGCACACTAACGCCTCGAAAAACAGTAGCTCAACTTAGAGCCACTAAATAAGCTACGCTACAGAGTAACCACACTTCACTCACTTCGGTGCATAAACTCATGGTTTGCCGGTTATCCGAAGCTGTATCTCAAAATCGCAAAAAAAAACGTTTTTTCTTTTTCTTTTTTTCGTTTTCCAGAAATGTTATAACAGTTCGTGACAGAGCAGAACGATGTCGTTTCAGCTTTTCACCACCGTGTCAGAAGCTTGAGGAAGTCGTTTTCGTTTTTAATTGTGACGAATCGACAGCTGTGTCTGCTCTGCTCTAAGCACCAAGATGGCGGCGCCCACTAGCAGATCGGGGAACGGAGTAGGGCTTACTCGTGGCCTTTGTGCGCCCGCTATTGGCGAAGTGCGATCGAAAACGTCGCTGTGGTCGGCCTTCCATGATTGGCCGAACGCTGACTATGACGTCAGCAAAGGATTTCTCATCGACGGAAATAAGAGTAATAGAGGAACTTCTATTTTGACGGTGTTGGCAGCGTTCGCTTCAGTGCGCAATGATATTAAGCTTCCACCATGCTAATTACAAACACCATCGAACTTGTTGTTCGCAAGGTAATGACAGTCACGAGAGGGTACCATTGGAGGGCACCAGCAAAACATCTCACCGCTAATAGACCTTTCCAAGAAAAAGGGGCTCCTTGCCGGTTCCATTTTGAGTGTTTGAGCGCATGGCGCCTGATTTGCTCGCTTTCCGAAGCGACGAACACTGCGCGTGCTGGGCCGAGGAGATCGCACCCTGGGCTGGGGACTCGTAAATATTCGAATGGTGTATAACCGGCTAAACTAACCACAAAAACAAAAAAAAATGAAGCGCAGGATCGTGGGGCCTTCACTGTGCCTGATTGGCTTAACCGGACACAGCAGACGAACAAAGACGACGAGCGTCATGACGACGCACTTTAGGCGGCCACTTGATTGGCTGCAATGGATTGTAGCGTCGGCTGCAATTGGAGTTTGATTGAAACGGAATATGAGTAACGCAAGAAAACGGTGCCGTATGAACCAGACTTTAGCCTTTGAAAAATGAGAGGGGAAGTACCTCAACGCAGTGTCCACACCGCGCGTGCGCAGAAACCAGGTTCGCGTGAGGTGAAGCATCTGCGCATTCGCAGTACCGACAGCAGCGCCACCGCAGTGGCGTGACGTCAAAGGCTCGAGGGTATGCATCAGTCTTGAGCATCTCGTTACCGCTCAGCGGCCAATCAGATTGCGCCATTAGCCGATAAGAACGCCGAAGAACCAATCAGGAAGAAGCGCGCACATAATGAGCCCTGCCCCGCGTTTCCTAAGCTGCCGGGGACTGTAAGCAGACGCTTAACAACCACGAGCGAGGAACCCGCGGCCGAGATGTCGTCTGCTCCTAAAGCTATCGAGGAGCGAACAGTCGCAGGGGCGGAGCTTCGTATATAGTACACGTTTTCAGCCCCTTTCACCGCGCCTCTTTTCCTAGGTTAGTTCTCCCTGTGACACCCCAAAAAGGGACCACCTAAAAAACACCTTCGTGAAAAGTTTCATTGTACTCCATTCGTTGGCCTATTTATACGATTTGTTTGACGTCCGGCGATCGCTCGGGAACACCTTCTGTATCACCGACTTTCCGTCTGCTCGTTGTGGGTCACGTGGTTTATGGGCCGCGTTTCCAACGAGAGCTGCGAGGAGGTGCCGAAAGCGTTGATCGTCTGCTAACGCCTCCGGCTGGATGTATGTATGGTAATGTCTACCTTTTGTAAAGGGGCGGTAGCGTGCGCCACTTAGCCTAAGTCTAAAAAGACATACATATGATTTCTCCCGCCCTTCTAAGCCAATTTTCTTCCCCCTAAATATCAACAACTTTCCGCCTGCTTACCTCCTCGCCACGCGAAAACGCTGCGCATGCGCACTCGCGACGAATCTGCGCAGGAGGTGTCCGCCATGAATTTGCAAACGCTCCCCGTTGTTCGAGATGGACCCTTTCTACAATTTGGGCTCTCTAGGCGACTTCCACGAAATTGACGGCACCTGCATGGCTGCTGTCACGGCGGGTTCGCTCGTCAGCATTCTCGAGCTAATCGGATATTCGCATCGTTCGGATGTCTAAAGACAAAGCCGCGAAAGTAGGCTTAAGAACACGCCATGAAAATCGCCGCTTCGGCGCGGTCTCAAAGTGACCTCAGCGGCAGAATGTGGCAAATGATGGCTCTTTCGCACGGTCTATTTTGCACTTTTTTGCGGTCACACTGTGTTATCACCAAAGGTGATGGGCACAGCGCGCGACATTGTTAGTGCAAACATGACTTCGGCACTTTTTTTTTTTTTTTTTCGATAGGGCACTGGTGGGAATCAAGATTTACTACTTAGATTAGCGCCCGGACTATAAGCACTTTCAACCACTATATAGCGGTGACAGTCCTTCGGTACTGTAAGAAAAAAACACAAAAAACGGACGATGGCTCGTTCGCGCTAACAAGGCCGCGGAGTCTACGTACAAATCCTTATTTATTGTGGAACGCAGTACCATCTCCGGCAATGCAATTTCACTTCAGCGCCCCTTTAACCCCCGCCTGTCGTTTTGGTTTCATGCGCACAAATTTCTTTTTTTCCGTTCGTTTTTTTTTTTTTTTTTTTTCGGTTCGCGACGTGAACGTAAAGTGGAAGGGTGCCGGGTGCAGAGGCGGAGTATGGGCAGCCGGCCAACACCGTACTCGGATCGCCGTGGACGCGTAGCGACGTGAGAGAGAGAGAGTGTGTGTGTGTGTCCCGCATTCATAATTCAGCCCAATCTGTTCGATGAAGGGTCCCCGCCCTGACCTCCGTCCATCTTATTAGGAAAACCGAAACCCCGAACCGTCATCCTCTTCTCCGAATAAAACAAAAAGCAAAATAAAACAAGAAAAAAATATAAAAAAGACACTCAATGAGAAAAAAAAGTGCTGTCGGTGGGGAGGACGTTTCTCGGATACCGCCTATAGTCACGATACGTTTTCGTGGCCTCCCCGTAAGGACTGTTTCAATTGGAATCGCGCCGGTTCGAACCGACGTGACATTGAGGCCGCAGCCACACTCCTCGTACATCATACAGACGACACGGAGTTTCTCCGCATACATGAGGACAGACATCCGCGGATACGTCTCAAGCATGTTTCATTCGTACATATGTGTGCTCCAAACACGGCTGAAAACATTTCTTTTTTTATCTATTTGAGAGGACCGCCAGACAAGAAAGAAGCACGCCTAAGTTTCTGCGGACGGTCGTTTTTGTATGACGTGTTAGCAGCGCAGTCAGTGGCTATCTTGCAAGCAGGGTGAAGAATAAAATCAAGGTTATTTAAATCACGAATTAAATCACAATTCAAATCGCGATTGAAATCGGACCAGTCTTACTACGGTAATTTAAATCGAGCCTTTCCCGCAAAAAAAAAAAGTAATAATAATAACCCCAAAATAGTTCTTAGATTTCAGTTTCCCTTTGTCTATCATTTGATTATTTCTACGTACACTTGTGTTGTTCGGAAATCAAAGAACATCATCGAGAAAGATTTACGTGAGGCTGAGCAGGAGCAAAAAGCGGTGTGCAAATCGGAGCATCGAACCTTCTTCTACCTTCCACTCTGTTCATCACTTATGCGACGTCATATTTCGAGCAAAAGCTTACCGTGGAAATACGATACGATATGGAACAGAGCACGAATCGGTAGCGTTTTGGATCAGGTGGTCGCACGCGGAGTGCAGCACAGTTAGCACAAATAAGCGATCATGTTTATTATTATTATTATTTGTCTCGGGGGTACGATTACCTGTGTTAAAACATATTTTCGAAAGTACACCTTAGGAGCAGTGGCGTCCAACTAGGCCTGATATACGTCAAACCATATGCAATGGCATTTTAGGCGCCTGTAGAATTTAATTCAATAAATAAAAAAAGAAGCTTGTCAGCAAAAGAAAAAATATTTTGTTGACAAGCTTTTTTTTTTCTTAGCAAGGGACTTTAAAGTTACAAAAAAAAAACATGTCTGCTAAAAAATAAAAAGAAACGACGAAATAAGTATTGCTGCAAAGATAGGAGCGAACAATGTCTGGCCGCAACAGACGCCATTTCCGATCTCAGCCTTCTCATTCACTGCAATTAATCTTTAAACATTTTTTTTTTTTTTACACAGGCGGAACGTAGGATATATGCGGTAAACTTCAGAGCAGGTACTATACATCGTGCACGCCCCCCCCCCCCCCCTCCCAAGAAAAAGAGTTCGAATTAGCTTAAGTACTGATACAGCTAACTTTGACGAACAACACAACGATCTCAATGAGTGACGAGGCTCAGAATATGATTACATCTGGAGTAGAAAAAATGAAAGACGTTCACAATTCCCTGTAACTCCGACTTAGAGCGCAGCTCTTGAGGAGGGGGAGGGGAGGGTATGCCCCTCCTCCTCATCCGTACCCTCTCCTCCTCCCCTCCTCCTTCTTTCACGCGCGAAACGCGCGTCGTCAAGCGACGTTTCGGCACGGTGACGTTTCGGCACCGCGCTGAAACGTCGCGTGACGTTTCGGGGCGGTGCATTATGGGGCGTTTTCCATAGTGCACCGCGTGGTTACGCCGACGCCGACGCCGCTCAAGACGGAAATGGGCGCCAAGAGCTGCGCTCTAAAAAAAAGAAGTGCGGTGTGAGTAGAGTCAACAATTAAGTGAGGCGTCACGCCCATTGCCCCTTCGCACATCTCTTTTTTTCTTTCAGGTCTAGTCATATTTACATTTTGTTTTCATTTGCTGGGATTCTTCTGTCGTTCGCCGTGATTGGGGGTCTCCACGTACTGTGAGAAAGTGAACGCACAAAATTTTTTATAGTGTGTGGTATTCCTCCGTCTGACCTTCTCAAGGAGAAAAAATAGACCAACCGTTCCTAACCACGCGGCAGAATATTTTCTATTTATCAAAACTAAACGGCCCCAACATGACTGCAGCGCGTTCTTATATAGCACCGGCTTCCACTACTTCAAATGAATATAAACAAAACAAAAAAATCAAGATAGCGAAACGGAGGTTCATTTGCATACCGTAGCGCGTCGGCTGCTTATCATAACAGTGCCTTAGGAATCGCCGCCGACGGCCGACCTTTAATTAGACAGCCATCTGAGGAGCGCACCCGTCTCCAACGAAGACGGCGTTTTTACATCGTTTATAATCATGAGCCGGAAGGTCCGCTCTTTCTGCACGATATATTTCCTGATGCAAGGCTACTTTCGGCCCAAAACCTCCGCCAGCAGACCCTTTTCAAAATTGCGCAGAGTCTAGTAGTTGCTGCGCCACTTAATCTTAGTCTGCCTTTGTTCGGGCACGAACTCGGAGCATGTATTGGACACGAAGTCTGCGTGAGCGCTCGGCGCGAGCTCGTATCGAAAAACGAGCGACGCGTCACCGTTCGGTGAAGACTCGGGTTCAATCGCGAGCTTCGATTCCACAAAATGGCGACCGCCTATGTTAGGACAAAAGCTGTCGTTCGTCAGCGTCTGCCCGCCGTTTTAAGGCAGAAGCCTTATATGTCCTATTACGCGAAAAGGCGTCGGCGTTGTGCCCGAAAGATGGCCATAAAAATACGTCATCAAGCACGCGCCGCTCAAGGTCAAAGCGGACGCGCCTCAGAAATAAAACGCAAAGAAAAGCGCCGCAACGCAGATGCTTCATCACGGAAGCCGTGAAGCCGGCAGGGGCGCCCCCGCGCCTGCGCAGTGAGGGAGCGTGGTGTCACCGCCGCAGCGCCGTCTGCAAAAGGTGCGCTTCGGACTTCATTCGTGCTCGTTGTGTGCTTCGTGCGATCGAATGTGAGGCAACCGCGCGGGACTATAATGCTTTCGCATTCCTGCACGTAAATCGTGCTTAAGTGTCCTACTGTAATTTTTTTTAATGTGCGGACGAAGTGTTTTTTTTTTTTTTTTTTTAGATTGCTCGAGTTTTTTCGCGTCGCGAAGAACCGCGCCAGTCACGCTATAGTCGGAAGCGTAAGGGAGCATCGGCTGGAGCTCGAGTTTAATTCATACCGGTCTTTATTCGAACTTCACTGCTTCGTGAGTCGCTTAAATAAATTCAAAAGCGCCTAATAACACGAACAAATAAAGACAAATTTGATTTCAAGTTTATAAAAAAAAAGCGCATACACGAATATTCTAAAACCAAAGTGGTGCTATAAGTATAAAAAAGATATAGAAACAAAACAAAAACTTCTCTCCAAGAAACACTCCAGACTTTTGAAACCAGAATGTAGTTCTCCGAAGCACCTAAATAACTATGACCAAATATTAGCAAATTAATTCATTTCAATACTTTTATTAGCCCAGATAGAGTGAGCCGACTGTGGCGCTGAACGAAAAAAAAAAAAAAAAAGGAAACGTAAAAACAGAACCCAGCAAATATCGTAGCAAAGAGACACGGATAGATCCCTCTGTCGTCGTCGTCATCTTAAGATCCATTAAGGTTTGAGTGCGGCGCTATTTAATCCAATCTCTTCGTCCAATCATCTGCTCGGTCCCATCTCGGCCTTCCAGGCACGGGTTCCATACGGTCTCAAAAAAAAAAAAGTTTGAACCATCATCGAGCAAAAAAGAACCTCGCTTTCGACGTCCGCGGCAAGCAGCGAACGATTGATCCGAAACATAAAAAAAAAAAAAAAAACATCTACATCCTAACTTCTGGAAACGAACCGAAAACAAATACGATAGGAGCTAATAGTATTGGGAGGGAACGGAAAGGAGGGAGGGGGGGGGGGGGGGGGTGAAGTGGCGGCCATCTTGAGCCACCCATTTTCAGGCATGTGATGTAATTCGATTGTTGGAATGATTAATTTTGTTTATAGACATTGCTCGCGTCGTACATATATACAGAGTGTCTCTTTTCATGCTAAACAAAATTGTTGTAAAAAAAAAAAACGTTACAGCTTTATTACTGTAACGGACAGGGGGACATAATACAGGGGGCTAATCGTCACGATAAGTCGAGTAACTAATTAAAATTTGTTCGTTACCTTCCTATTTAGTGAATTAAGGCGTGTTGTTCCAATTAGAAACTTGCTGAGCGTCATCGGTGACCACTAAATCGGTAATATTTAGAAAGTGTTTGGGCGCGTGGGAATCGCAGTATAGTGCGCTAAAGTTACCAGTCGTGCAGCAGGCACAAGGCTAGGGCTATAATAAAAGTCGGAAAAACCTCGCGGACACGTTATCGCAACGATAGCCTTGTACCTGCTCCACGAGTGATAAGTTTAAGCATAGCCTCCTCTATACTAACAAAGCCTGGCAGTTCGACGACGGAGCCATAGAGCGCCCGGTCGCAGATTTGGAGCGCGAGGATCTGGTAGCACAGAGCATCAAACAGCCATTTCTCGGGGAACCTGGACGTCAGCGCACAGCTTTTGCAGCGGCGAGGACCTGAAACACACTTGTTACGCTCGGGAGAAGCGTGTTTCGGCGTCTCGGCGCAGCGGGGCGCCAGTCACGTGGCTCTCCTCTCATCCGTTGTCTGCCGCTCCACCTTTTCCATTTCGGCGGCCGGTTCTCGTGGCGATCTGCTGCAGGCTTTGTCAGTAATAGGAGGCAGCGTATTTCCCACGTGCTCCAAGTCTTTCTAATGTTGACCGAATGAGTGAATTTTCCATGACGCTGAGCAAGTTTCTACTCGGAACCATGTTTATTTTAAGTAATCAAAATGTTAATTAACATGTTTTAGTTAATTAGCCGACTGATCCCTACGATTCTCTCCTTATGCTATGCCCCCCCCCCCCCCCACCAAAAAAAAAAAAAGAAACTCTTTTCTGTGGCCGTATAACTCATCTGAACGAAACCACATTAGTGTAACTTACACGTTTTTTTTTTTCTTTAAACAAATCAGTTAAGCTTAAAAAGAAACATCTTCTATATTGGAAACAATTTTCACTTTCCGCTGGTTGAGACACATTATTAACTGCTAAGACACTGCTCATACAACATACAAAAGACACGGAGTTTCTCCGCAGATATGATGACAACATTATCCGCGGACACGCCTCAACCATTTTCGGAACATGTTTGTTTCACGTATATGTATACACTCTAAGTAATGCCTGTGCGTCTGCTTACACGCAAAACACTCAAAGAGCCAATCATTGCGATCTAGGAAATCAGCTCAGCGAATGATGAGGCGGAACATCCGTTTAGACCTAAAAATGAAGACTGCAGCTGTGGTATTACGCAATGCAAAGCGTCATGCCACAGCTCAGACTTAATTTTTAGGTCTAAACGGATGTTCCGCCTCATCATTCGCTGAGCTGATTTCCTAGATCGCAATGATTGGCTCTTTGAGTGTTTTGCGGGTAAGCAGACGCGCAGGCATTTCTTAGAGTGTACAGCGTAAGCGAAATGGATTGAAAGCACTTTAAACTGACCGCATAAATCGGTTTCTTCACTTATCGCGATGGGATTTACTACAGAGGTGCCCGAAGCTGGTGCATTCATCACTTGTGAGTACGAATACACGAAACCTCCAGAGTCAAAAGAAAGAAAATAAAAACTGGTTTTTCACCTGGAAAAATTATCGCTAAGCCTTTTATCTCAAAATCTTCAGAAAATCGTTGTAGGCTATTCTGGCGTTTACAACGATTAAAACAAATTATGAAATGAAAAGAAAATAGTATTGACTTACCTATTCTTCACTTCACTTTGCCCAAATAAGCGTCACAGTAACACATCATATATATTTTTAGTGTGCATGCAAAGTATACGGAGAACATAGTTTTTGATTTTTCTTGATTTACTCGGGTGAGCCAATCTCTTCCACAATTTTAGCGAACGCTTCCACCAACTCCAGGCACCTCTGTAGTAAATCCTAGCGCGATAAGTTAAGAAACCGATTTATGCGGTCAGTTTAAAGTGCGTTCAATCCATTTCGCACACGCTGTATGCGTAGAACATGTGTTGAGACAGGTTTTGTATGATCAACGTGACAGGACAGCCATACAGGGAAGAAGCACGCCTCCGGTAATGTCTACAGACTATTTTGTGCGATGAATCAACGGTGTTACCGCGGCTTTAATGCCAAACATTGCCACTGTACAGATCATTACAAATTGATCGTTTCTATATGCGCGCTGTCGTCTTTGCCTACTCTGGGATTCCGAACACGTTTTGAGCGTGCGCAGAATAGCTGTCTATTAGGCGGAATATCGAACGCAGCGCATGAGTTCATAGCAGAGTGACTCGGCATTTTTTTCGCGTGAGTGATAAGGACTGAGAAGGTCTTTATAAACTACCGATGCAATCTTCAGCACAACTCTGTCTTTTTCAATTAATATTTTAAATCGACCGCATACTGGGCACCGATGTAGATTTGTAAAATAATCTGTTGTTTTTGGATTTAATAATGTTTGGAGGTGGGCTAGTCGGTGGTGAGTACTAAACATATAATTAAAACAGCGAAAAAGAGAAAAAAAAAAGAAACAGAAAGACAAGTAAAAGAAGGACACAGACACAACGCTGTGTCTGAGTCCTTAAAAAATATTGGAGTGTCTGTATGTTTATACAACCTAGAAATCGGTCTGCCTCGACGGGCGACTTGTCTCCCAGCTGTAGATGAGAAATTTAGCCAGTGCAGTACAACCACAAGCCTGGGGTCTTTAACGTACATCACGCAGTAGCGATACACGACCGCACGCCGGTATACGATGCTCATGCAGATCGAAACGGGCAGGGGTGGGGATTGAACCCAGGAAACTGGGTTCTGCAGCGCCAGTTTTCGCTCCACGTGCTCCGAGCTGGTGTGCGCCAGAGCCGTTTATGTAGAGAGTTTGGCCATTCGTCGGGAAGTATAGGAGACAAATGAGGAGGCCCCATTGGCCGAAAGCGGGCTGGGCGTGTTCCAGGGCGTCTTCGGAAATTCGAATGTGGCCAACCAGAAGCCGGAAATAATACTCTGGTGGTGATCGTGAGAAACAAACTTGATGAGTGCGTCGGAGTAACTCTCGGTGACTGAAAACATGGTGCACGTGATGTTTCAATCACGGTCATCCAAAATTATGGTGGAAGAGTGCGAGTAGCGGAACGATCTACATAATCCGTACGCCAAGCGCCGATAGCCGGGAATCTGCCGTCCGAGCGGTCACACCCTGTCCGAGCAAAAGAGAGTTAATCGGCGCATTCGTTTCTTACATCTTTCTGCATGATCATGATCGAAACATCACGTGCACCCTATTTTCGACCACGAAGGGTTACTACACTTCACTCTTACGTGCTTATTAAAACCGTATACCAACATATACCTTTGATTAAAACAGTTTCTCGCTATTACCGCTAGGAAATTCTTTTAGGCTTCCGGTTGGCCAAGAGAGCATGCCGAGCCCACTTTCTGCGTCTGGTGCAGGCCCTGGCTCTGCCCGCGCCTCCCATTGACCAAGCTCTTTGTATACACGACTCTGGTATGCGCTAGCCCACTCGGCCACCGATCCCCCCTCTGAGCCCTTCTTCTACTTGTCCTTATGTTGCTGTTGTTTTCTTTTTTAGAGCGCAGCTCTTAGGCGCCCGTTTCCGGCTTGAGCGGCGTCGCCGTCGGCGTCGGCGTAACCAAGGTCATCCCAAGGTCACGTGACCCCCCAAGGTCACGTGACCCCCCCCGGGTCACGTGATCTCGGGGGAGGGGGGAGGGGGGTCACGTGACCTCGGGGGAGGAGGGGTCACGTGCCCTGGGGGAGGAGGGGGAGGGGGGTCACGTGGCCCCCCAGATCACGTGACCCCCCTCCCCCTCCTCCCCCAGGTCACGTGACCTCGGGGGAGGAGGGGGGTCACGTGACCTGGGGGGAGGAGGGGGCCCCCCTCCCCCCGAGGTCACGTGACCCCCCCGGAGGAGATTGAAGAATGAGGGGAGGAGGAGGAGGAGGGGTATACGCTCCCCTGATTACCCTTCCTTCCTCCTCCTCAAGAGCTGCGCTCCAATTCGGCGTTACAGGGAGTTGTAAACGGCTTTCATTTTTTTGTTTTTGTGCTGTTTTAATTATATGTTTACTATGTTGTTGGATTTTTCGTTTTTTTTTTCTTCCTGCGTGCCCAATGATCCGAATAAAATTAGCACGAATTAATTTAAAGAAACTCTAAATTATTCTCGGCGAAAATACGTTCTAATATAAAAAAATAAATAGTTATCAACAGTCTCACCGCGTTCAAATGAAAATGTCAGCTAAAGTCAAATTACAAAAAAAAAGAACATTTAAACATAGGTTAACCAAAATGGTAGTTATTCAACAGCACTAAACGCAAGTGAAAAAAAAATTACAACAACTAAGTCTTCTTCTTAAACACACACACATACACAACTGCTAATGTGCTCGCTCGCTCTAGTCTTCTCTTTGTTTTATTTTCACGCTTTCTTTAAGTGTACGGAACGGTCTTTCAAACAAACGATATATAAAAAAAGGCTCGTCACGCTCCAGAACCTGCGATGCCTTTAGTCCGAGATAACTCGATTCGCAAACACAGGCAGCACACACAGGGAGAGTGGCCTCACTTAACCTAAGCAGTTTTAGGGTGAGCATCTTTTCGTGTCGCAAGCTCTCCTAGGCGGCGGCGGCGGTTCAAAGAGACGGCGGGAAGAACTAAGCCGTACATTGTCGCAGGCAGGGTGAGAGCGGCACGTCGTCTCTTTCCGATGCCTCGTCCTCCAGCACGCGCTGGTTGCCTTCCGTCGTGCTTTGGCTGCGGGCACACGCTCGAGGCTCGCGAGTCGGCGAAGCGTTATCGAATCAAAGACCGACGACCGGTTCGCGCTTTCCACTTTTTCTCCTCTCCCCCTTCTACTCTGTCCACCGTTGCCTGTTTCCTCCTCCCCTATACTGAGGAGGATCTTCTGCCTTGCAGGATCTAGAGTCTGCTCGTCGGCCTTTAAGGTAGGAAGCTCGCGCTGCAGGCGCGAAAACACCAAGGACCTCTTTGCCATTCTAACCCTGTCAGCGAGCCTCGGGGCTCGCTGTCGGTGGACTCTTGCGCGCTTCCGGCTTTCTTATTTTTGTTTCGCGTCCTTGTGTTTTCTGCCCTCACAAACACATTACACTCGTCATTTCTCGCAGAAGAGTAATCTGCTCCGATCAGCCTCGCGTGTTGCGTCAGACCAAATAAACACACTACCGGAAGCCTACCGAAGCGCTAAAAACACACACAAAAAAAAAATTATTGTGCGCCCTAGTTTCCCGCACAACACTCGCAGAGCCAATCACCGCAACTTACGGAGGCAGTACAACGAATGACGATGCCGAAATATATGGTTATACCAAAAAACGCAGTCAGAGTTGTGACATTAAGCAATGCAAGCGTGACGTTTTGCATTGCTTAATTTCACAACTCAGACTGCGTTTTTTTTTAAGCTTTTTGTAAAGTGGTACCGCCCCTACGCTATCAACTCCCTCCAAACGCGGCGAATATACGCTTCTTGTATTCATGTTCTTACAAGTTTCGCGTGGATTCGCGTTGTGTTTCGAGTTCTCCATTCATGCAGTCATTTTGTGTACATCACCCGTTAGGGTAACATTTCTGGTCCTCTCTTTCCACGGGAGCAGCTCGGCAAAAAAAGAAAAAAAAAAGTACCATTTGCATTTTGTTTATTTATTTTACGCGCTCGTACCGTACCACGTATACATCGAGGCGCGAAAACGCAAAAAAAAAAAAAAAAAAAAGCTGCGAGGAGTGAAAACACACAGGAATAAACGCACACACACACATACACACGTTTCAAAATGGCGGCTACTATCGCGTGAACGACGCTAAGAGGAAAGCGCGTGGACGCCCGCATTACGTGTGATACCATCATTTCCGGTTGTCGTTCGCGCATGCTCAGTACGAATACAACGAACATCGCCCACTTTTTTTGCTTTTCTCGTACTCATTTTTTACACTTCCGTAGCCTTCCCTTAACAACGGTCGTCGTCAACGTACGGATTCCGAAGTCAGATAACAATGATGCGAATGAACAGAAGACGATGAACCACTTCCGGGTGATAGCAACGCGTGCAATCGTGGTCATTTTTGCTACGTCATTATCGGCGATGCTTTTACCGCGAAACGCCGGAGTGAGAAAATGCGTGAATTTCCGACACCCTTCCGTTCCAAGGTCAACGTGTGGGGTTGTCTTTGGGCGTATCAAGCACCGCATATTACCTACACTGAGCGACACTGTTAACGCGAACAAGCGATCGTGCCTGCAGAAAAACGCCGCGTCTCTCGTATAATGTATACGAGCGGTGCGACTGGAACTTTAGGCTGGCAGTGGCTGCTTATGTTTATGACTTGCGTTTATGTTTCGTTTATGTGACTGTAGAATTAACGAGATCGTTAAATCGTTACCAAACAAAATTACCGTCTTACGTGTAACCCGTTACTTGTAACCCCTTTTCAACGTAGCTCCCCTGGGTTTATCCAGTGGACCGCAAATGCGCTCTTTTTTGTTGTTGTTATTTTTGGTCGCGCTACGTTGGTGTCGGGCAAATAGATAAAGCGACGTGGAGAGCATGTAGAGGAAAAAGACCGTTCGGTCCGCGCCGGACAAAAAAAGAAAAAATCAAATCGTCGTTTGCCCTTTTTTCACGTCGGTGGCCGGTCGTTACTGAGCCAGACGCGATACTCTTTTGTGCAAGAAAGACACATCGACGTCGTAGTAAGCAAGCCACAGCGTCGCATAAAAATAACCAGGCACCGAAAGGACGCCCACACTACGTTGGACAGTAACGTAGAAAAGGAAGAAAAGATGGTTTTTACATAAGCGACATTTGACGGTGGCTATCGATCCGTTCATTTTTACGTATCTGATAGCTTCGACAGCACGTGAAAAACTATTTCCGGAGCTCATAAAAAAAAAGGATATTACAGTCACAGACAGCTTAAAAAACGTTGACGTTTCTTGCTTTGTGGTTTGTGATGAAGATAATGTTGAAAAACCTGAGGTTTAGCGCTTTGTTTTCAAACTGAAAACGAAAAAAAAAAAAAAAACACGCACAGAGCACATGAAAGCGTAGGCTTCACCGCCTCACACCTAGGGAACGCGGAGAAGCGGCTGACGAGGAGGAGCAGCTTGATACGTCCTTTGCTCAGTTTTCAAGAACTTCAAAAACTAGTATGTTCTCCCGAGCGATTTCAAGGAAATATCGTTACTACTACCGAATGCCAGCCGGGCGTTCGACGTGCCCTTGGCTCAGTTGTCAAACAACTCAAAAGTAGCGGGTGGCAGCACGTAGTACCGCGACATGGGCACATGCTCGGTATTTTGCGTGTAGGTCTTTTTTTTTTAGTTTGTTTTTACTAAAGATACTCTTCCAAAGAATCTCAAGAAAATACTGTTCGAAACAGACTGTATTTTGTACGATGTATTAGCACGTGGTCGCGCCTTTAGGCCCTTGGAAACTAAAAAAGTAAAAGCAGATAAAAAAAAAACAAAAAAAAGTCCGATCAGGAAACGGTTTAAAGATCGAGCCAACCGGCCGCCTCGCCTCAAGCCAGTGCCTGGTAGCCCGTGGGTCCGGGCAGCGGTATAACACCGACGCAACGTTCACCCCCGAAAGCTGACAGTGCGGTGGGAGAACACGACGCTCGCCGGTCCAGTCAACCGCCTCCCTTTCATCGTTTCCCGACCCCCCGCTTTCTCCGCTGGTGCGTGTGAAGCGGGAAGAGCGTGGTCACGTGGCAAAACGATCGACGTACGATTGGTCCACCGAGCCGGCAGCCTTGCACCGCACCGTCGGCTCAGGGGCGAGCGGAGTAGAACCCACTCGCCGCGCCGGCGTCCCGCGCACTCTCTTTACCCCCTGTACCCCGTTTCAGCTCGAGACGCACCGCGGCGCACAACCCCGACCAATCAGGAGTTCCGAACTTGTCACGTGACGACGCGTTGCCGCTGCCGCCGGAAGTTCACGTGACACTCACGCGCCAGGGTATTGGCTGCGATGGTTCGTTGCGTCCACTGCGGTCCGTCGCGAGGCGAAACGGAGTAGAAAAGCTCCGTGGCTGAATCCGTAGACATCGATCGACAGCCCACTCCCTCTCTCTCCCCCTCCTTCCCCCTTTCTCTCTCTCTGAAACACCTCCTCTCCACGGGACCCACCAAAGTGTCCTGTCGCCGTCTAGTCTCAGACGTAGGCAGTTCCTGTTCCTGGTCTGCGCCTCCTTGCTTCCCTCTCTCTCTCTCTTTTCTTCCCAATTTCTCACCCTCAGTCTCTACCCACAGCTTTCTCCAAGTGTCTTTTACTCGTCTGCTGTGCATATTCGAGGTTCGATCGCTTTTTTTTTTTTACTTCTGTGTGTGTGCGTATGTGTATGTGTGTGCGTTTTCTCCTGGTCGAGCTCATCGACTAGCGTACACCTAGATACACAGTGACAAGTTACGAGAAACTGCGGGTAGGGCGTCTCTTACAGTGCTCACTGGTGTCAGTCAAGCTGTCCAATCAGCGTTTTCGTTTGTTTGTAGTAGCTTCGTTTATGGTCACAGCTTGACAAACGAAGGGTGGGGCCAGTCCAGTGCATCTCATCTATCGCCGGGCAGCCAATGAGACTGCAGCAATAGCTGATAAAGACACCGAACACCCAATCAAAAAGCGAGAAGGCAATAAGCCCCGCCCCCGTGACTATGCGGGGAGAAAGTCGTCTGCTTCTAGCACAGGGGTTGCGGTGACGTCAGGACGACGCCGAACTCTGATTGGCTTTGATTGAAAGGATAGCGGGTATGCCTCAATGCTAGACGCCTTGAGGACTAACCACTATTTCTTTCAATAAGCCAATAAGAGCTCCGCGTTCAGACATACCGTAATTACCCGATTCTAACGCGCCCCCGATTCTAACGCGCACCCGTTTTTCCAGGCCAACAAACCAGAAAATCTTTCACCTCCGATTGTAACGCGCACGGAACTTCGTGATCAAGAACAACGAATGCGATAGAAACAGGCGATTTATTTACCGAAGTAGTCACTCATCTCACTCCTCGTCGCTCTCCGAGAGCTCTTTGTCGCTCTCCGCTGACCACAACATGTCGTCCTCGGTGCCGTCAAGCGCGTTCGCTATGCCACACTTCTTAAAAGAGCGTTCAACCATGGCCGAAGGGATCGTGGCCCACGCCTCGCGCGCCCATCCCGCGAGCGTCTCGAGAGGGGCACGCTTCAGCCGACCGCTCGTCGTGAACGAGTGGGAGCCGCTCGTCAGCCACTCGTTGTACAGCACACGAACGCGATCTTTCACGGACGCGATCATTGCGCGCAAGTAAGCGCGCAAGTGGGACGACTTGCGTGAACGCAGAAGGAACAAAATGGTTGCTAAGAGCACGGCCAGCACGGCTAAAAGCACGGAGGAAAGATGGCAGAAAGCACAGAAAGCTTCGGCGCCATCTTGAGATGGCGATGGCAATGGGTGGAACGAACGTTTCGCTGTTTTGACAGTTTCGGTTTCGTATCCGATTCTAACGCGCATGCGATTTTTTGGCCTATTTTTCCGGAAAAAAGGTGCGCGTTAGAATCGGGTAATTACGGTAATCGCAACCCTTCAAAGAAGCAGACGAATTTGCTCTCCGCACGTCGTAAAAGGTGTGAAAAAAAACAACCAAAACACGAAAATAGAGTAAAAAAATGTTTCGCTATATAACTTTTAAAAGAAAAACGGACTCTTTTATACCCTCTTTCTTTCGAAAGCTCTCTGCCTTTTCAATGCACGTTAGCCAAATCCACGTCACCTATCGGATAAGAGCCTACCTCACCAGCACCGCGATCATAAACAATAAACAACCTGCGGATGTTTCTTGAAAGTTTTGTTAAAGATTATTGTGGTCCACATTTTGTTGAATAATTAGCGATGTGACAGAAATCACCAAATTTTATAATGCTCGGAGCTATGCGCCATCTATCGTGTGCTAAAAGAAGCAAGAGAAAGATAAGACTGCGCCTGCGCTGTTTCGCGGTTCCTACTCTCCAGTGAAAAACATGGCGTCGATGATGATCGTTTGCGTGGTCAGCGTGGTGATAGCTCATCGTTCCGCGTAGAGCGCTATCCTTGACTGAATCTTTGTCGTGTGTCACGAGGATAACCCAGCACGTCCTAGACCGGAAGATCGATCTACTTGTGCGGCGATGTTGTGGCGACACCCTCAAGACAGCAGAAACGCTCGTCCCGTCGTCTTTGTTTACTTCGACTACAGTGGTGCTTTCTTAGCATTTGTGTCCTCGAACATCGCCCGGATTTCTTGTTTTGCGCATTCCATACGTGTGCTCAAGTTCAAGGTATTACTGGCGCGTACTGTATTTAAGGACGTGTATGAAGGATGCGAATTTCGACTAGTTTTCATCACCCGAGGAAAGTGATTAGTGTTAGCATTCCTGAACGATCGCAACGTCTGTGTGATCACAAAATCATATTTCTACGTTGCTATGTCTCTGCTAAGATTTACATCGTCTTTTGCAAACGTAGAAAAAACGTGTGGCGAGTTTTGTACTATTAGTCCAAGAAGGCGTGGTGCATCTTTTTATTTTCTTTTTCATCCACTCTGACCCACGAGCCTGTCCTGAAAAAATAAAAGTTAATAAATCTTGAGCCCATAGAAAACTCTGAGCATTTTCTTCTACGCCAGTGAGTGACAGCGCGTCCCCTGCTTTTTAGTGATACCGCGGAAACGGCTGACGGCGGCGGAGAAGCGGCTGTCGTGCTGACGACCTGCTGCACTTCTTGCAGTGGTTGCAGGAGTGTGTACGCGCGGCGCAGAGCGGTTGTTTCGGTCACTCCGGTCACAACGGACGAAGTCGTAGCTAACGGGTTCGTTGCAAGTGCCCGAATTACAGTTTGTGCAGTCTGGAGCTTAAAAAGAAACAACTACAGTTTCACCGCTTGCCATTTGAGGAACCATGTCGAAGCACTTGGTGCAGGCTCATCGGTTTGAGGGACCCCAGGTCCAAAGTCATCCGTGTATGCTCGGGACATTGCGTACATTGGAGTCGCCACTCCTTGTCGTTTGATTCCGACGAGGAACTGGAGTCTTCGTCGGAAGAGTCGCAGCGTTTTCCGACTGGCGTACCGACGTATGAGACCAGTCCCATGCTGTAGCTGTAGCGCAACGTATCTATTTGAAATTCGCTCAGCTGCGATGTGTCCATGGCTATCGCGGTGCTGAGAGGCGCCGATTCAGAAAATATGTCGGAGACATCGGCGCCATCCGCGCAGTAAAACCCTGTGGTAAAACCTACCGTCACACCGTTAGCACGCCGCTAACGCTCCCGTTCTCCTAATACTGCCTGGTGCCATGGTACGTCACGACCGTCAAAATTACGCCGCGGCTTGTTTTGCGGTGAGTTGGAGAGGAAGAAAACCTCGATATTTCAATACTTTCTCGTGTAGAAGTTAGTAAACCGAAACGAAAACGGATGCCTGTTCGGCGTTCAGTGAACATTGAAGGTTTAATGTAAAAGTTATTTGGCAAATGTAAAAAAAGGTCCTCTCATGGTCCCTTTAAGTTCAGACGCAGCCGACGCTGCGAGCTAATGGGACCAACCAAGCAGCGTCGAAAGCGCTAATCGCTGTGCCTTTTCTGTTTATGATTGGTTATGAGATAATAGAAGACGTGCAGAAACATGACGAACGCCATGACGGCGCGCTTTTGACGCTGTCTGATGAATCCCATCCGGTGGTAACGTCGGCTCCGTCTGAAATTAAAGGGGCACTAAACCAATTTCAGCGAAAGTTTATTTATGGTCATAGCTCAATCTATAGGCCCTGAACATCTTTAAACAAAAGAAATTATTACATTGACTTACGAGTGGCCGATTTCTCTATTAAAATAGGTTAAAATGATCGACACCAGATGGCGCCATTGGATGAGGAAGGGCAAAGCCCTGCCCTTTCCTCGTGCGACGACGCACTCTGGTGTCTGCGATAGTTCCGAGGTAATCGATCGTTCGATACCGATTTTTATAGAGAAATCGGCCATGCATGAATGTATGGTCAGCCTGTTAGGAGGCCATAAACCATGACCATAAACAGACTACCGCATAAAGTGGTTTAGTGGCCTTTTGCGGTGAAACGAAGTATAATTGATTCGTTCCTGGCAGTTTTCATGCGCTCTAAAAAAAACTTGTGAAATCACTTCTTTTTTCCTTTTTTTTTTTGCGGAGCAGGGAGAGGGTATTTTACGGCAACTAGAAGAAAATTATCCCAGCGAATGTCAAAGATAATAATACGACTAGATCCAAAACAATTCGATATTCACAGGGACAACGAGCGTGTGAGACGTCGCGAACTTTTGTCTAACCTCGATATGTTCGAATGGTACCGGCGAGCCTTCGCACTTTTGGGCAAAATCGACGAAGTTCGACTCGTGGACAATGTCACCCGACTTCTTCTCAGAGGGTTTTGAGTAGTGTGAAACTAATATTTTCTAAACTAGTTCAAATCGTGCTTCATAAAATGATGATCAATGTTTAGAGAATATAAAAGCAAATATATCTATACTTTAAAAGCTTTAGTTACTTTAATAATGTGAAACGATAAAATAATGATCCAACAAATATGGCACTTTTCCTTCGACAGGTGGCATCAGCTCGTTTTTAAATCCTCGCGCATGCGCACAAAAGATGAACTTTCAGTCGAACTTCTCTCGAACTTCGCGCTAGAAGTTCGAAAGTGTCGAACTTGGTCGAACTCGAAGTTGCGCAGGTTCGCGACATCCCTAGCAACCTCCGTGTTGTGAAAAAAAAAGCGAACTCAGACCTTTTTTTTTTTTTAGCGTTGAGATTTTAGACGTTTTGATTCTGCTGAAATCTTTCTCGATCCCTTTCCCTTTGTAGTGTGTAATACCGTCCGTGGGAAAAAAAAATATTCCATCTTTGAGTTGATACACTCTCAGAAATAGGGGGTGTAGTACTTACACCCCCTGTCCCATGTAATCCCATGTAGGGGGTGTAGTGCTTACACCCCCAAAACTTTGTTCGACGTACCCGCACTGATGTTGAACTGAGCAACTTTCACGAGCAGCTTGATAGCCGAGTGGTACAAGTTATTAAAAGAGCTAATGTACGTGTTACTGAATACAAAAAAAATAATCAGGGTTTTCTTGGCCGTCTGCAAAACCTGTGTTGTTGGTTGTTTTTGTTTTTTTTGTATTTTTTGATACGTACTTTAGCTATTTAATAAATTAAATCGCACCGTTATCAAGCTCCTCGTAAAAGTTGGGGCCGTCAGTTCAACGGCAGTGCGCTGTACGTCGAACTGAAATTTTGGGTGCATTATATGGGACAAATGGGTGCAAGACTACACCCTCTCTTTTTAGAGTGTATGGGACGACCAAGTGTATAAATATTAGTAGTAAGTTAAACTCAATAAACTGCGTGTTTTTGTTTTCATTAGTACGCATGATTGGCGTGAAGCCAACAGTACCAGATGTTATATTGTCCCAATGACGACGTATGTGATAAAGATTCGCTTGTGTCACGTTCAGCAATCATACAATAAAAATAGAAAAGCAAACAAACATTTCGGCCGATTATAACATTTAAATTAAGCAGAAAGTTCAGTGACTTTTGTTTTTATTGCTAGGACACTTCGATTCTAAAGTACAAAAATAGACGAATAAACTAGGACTCTTTTATTTTTATTATCTACGGTGGTTTGAAAACCACGGTTCATTAGAATAAAAGTGCGTTAAGACTTCAAGAAATGCAGGTGACAAAACAGCAGTCTGAGAACAAAGTGTGCAATATAACATTTTTTTTTTTTTTTTTTTTTACGTAGATTTATGTAAAAATAGGCGCTGCAGAACCCAAACATAGCTTCTGGGTCGGATCCCTGCTTCTGTCCTTTTCAATCTGAACCTTCTGCAAGCCTCAGCAAAACATTGCTTCTAAAAAAAAAAGAAAAAAAAAAAAACGTTGTGCAAGTCTTCAAATGAACTCAGACATATCGCTAAGAACAGTAGCCATGTCTTTCCGAGCATCCTCAGCTCTTTCGGGCCAGAAGGAGAGAAGTGGCGATCGCTTCATGCCTAATGGGTCCCTATTACCATGGCGCCAACTGTCAGCTTGCAGCGGCGTCACAACTGCAAAGATCTTTTATTTCTTTATTTTATTTATTTTTACAAACCCCCGTCGGGGCTATTGCAGGAGTGGGGAGTTACAATTCCCACAATTCAATATTGATGATCAGTTAATTCTTCCGGAATCTGGTTCCAAATGAAACGGAGCAAGCAAACAATCGAGAAAAAATTAGGTCGTGTTTTTAGTTGACTGAACAATATGTTTGTGCATTGTAAAATAAGACGTCTAATAGGCTTTTTTTTTCTGCACGTTCTTTTTTTTCTTTTAGTTTAGGGCTGCAGGCTTGAGCTGGTTCCGGAATACCAACTATGCTGCGCTTTATAGGCATGAATCGCGGGACCGCCCTCGCCCGTGTGTTGGTGACGGGTTCTCTAACCGACTGTTAGTAACCCCGTCCCTAACAGTCGGTCTTTCCCATGTAGCAGACAAGTTAAAAGCCTCCAGCTTCAAGGACTATTTTAAGTCAGTTTTCTCTGATGTGGAAACGTGCAATTATGACGTTACCAATGACGTGTCTCATGCTATAGAATAGATTCTACGTCGGAAATTCAGTTTGGTGGCCATGATATTTTTAAAGCTGTTAACTAAAATAAGGCAAGGTGCGGCATCGGGTGCCGACGGTATACCTAATGTTATTTTAAAGTCCTGTGTTGATGTTCCCTCTTCTGTCTTGGTAATCTTGTTTTAAATATGTTTAAAATGGGGCTCCTTACCACTAGAATGGAAATGCCTGAATGTAGTCCCCGTCCACAGATGCCAGAAGAATCTTGTTCAAAACAATATAGACCCATCTCACTGACGAGTATGTGCTGCGGAACCATGGAGTATATAATTTACACAAATCTAATGAAACATCTTAGCCTAACAAATTTATTTAGCCTGTCTCAGCACGGTTTCCGCACTGGTTGTTCTTGCACCACGCAGTTGCTTGAGTTCTATCATGACATTTCCCAGTCGTCTGACAATGGTAAACCAGTCGACTGCGTAATTTTATTTCGTTCCAAAAAAGCTTTCGACATGGCTCGACATGCTCTCCTCCAGCAGTACCTTCATAGACTTAACATTAATTCGGCAATTTTTAATTGGATGGGTGATTACTTGAACTCAAGAAAACAGTCCGTGTTAATTAATGGCGTATAATCCTTTTAAGTGGAAATAACATCTCGTGTCCCGCAAGGGTCGGTTTTGTACCACTTCTTTTTTTGAGAGTTATTAATAATATTGTCGAGGAGATCACTTCAAACATACGATTATATGCTGATAATTGTATTTTGTACAGAGATGTCACCTGTGATACCGATAGTTTTGCTCTACAACGAGATTTCGATAGGGTTGATGCCCTCGTGTGCCAGATATGGTGCATATCTCTTAATCCCTCAAATTCATGTAAAATCCTCCAGAAAAAAAATACTAACATAATTTTTACATCACACACAATTGGAGGTACAGATTGCGACACAGTTAGCGCGAACACGACATCGGCGCATTTTCGCATTTTACTTCTAAATAGTATTAGCGAGCACGAAATTTTATCGCTTACTTTATAGATCTAAATGAGCTCTTTCCGTAGCAATAATAACTTGGATGACATTCCTTCGTTTCAAAGAGAAAAACTGAAAAAAAACACGGCGATCGCTTGTTCGCGCTAACATGTAGTGTCGCGGTCTGTACTTCGGTCGAGCTTCTAACTGAGGCCAAATATTTGGGAGTTATTTTTTTGTCTGACTTAAGATGGAATAAACATGTAGATTATATTTCAGCAAAAGCCAACCGCTTTTTCGGTTCCATTAAGATTAATTTTAGGTTGGCCGCTCCTTCTCTGAAAGATACTTTGCATTTTGTTTTCATGTGCAATCTCCCCTAGGTTATGCGAGTTCAATTTGGGATCCTTTCAGACAGAACTTGAATGAACGGTTCGAAAAAAAAAAACAGAGTCGTGTTGCTAGATTTGAAGAACACGGAAAGAATACGACACAGGCGGGACGATGGACGAACGTACATATTTTCTTTCGTTAATATTTCGTGTTCCCCAACTCAACCAACACGCTCGTCAGTCTACATTGCTATATTTTTTGCCAATAATTATAATTATAGAACCAGCATAACTGAGAATGAAGTGCCACCGCATTGGCGTCCTCTGACTAAAAGACGAAAATTCCTCCGTCTGATCTTACTTTCTAACCGTTACTACATACCCTTTGACTAACCTTTTACAACGTCAAACGCGCGATAGGTAGTAAGAAGTTAGTAAGTGCTGCAGTTATTACTTTGCTCTGACCTTTACTACGTTGTTACTAGCTATTCACTACCTCAAACGGGCGGCAGGCAGTAACTGCAGCTACTATGCGAAGAAGCGAGAACATGGCTGCTGGGAACCTATGGGGACGCTGCTTTGTAGACTTTCGCAAATAATTACTGTGTGTACCGTTACTTCTTAGCAAGAGTTACATTCCTTGGAATGTTTAGCAACAATACTGGAAAACAACATTGGTGCGAAAGCAGCACCATATGTGTAACATCGGTCACGAACGAGTTGGTCCCTCTACTTTTTTTCATATGATCAGCCATTGGATGCAGCGATTGGCTTAGCGTCTCGTCGCGTGTGTGTTGTGCGTGTGTGTCATTTGTGTTTTAATTCCTTGTCTGTGTTAAATGTATAGAAGGTTTTCAAATGTGCATGTAAGCAGCGTAGAAAAAAAATCTATTCTAGCGATAATACTTTTTTTTTTTTAGCCAGTATTGAATTTTACGTTGATTAGCGCCACCTGGGTTCGGGTAGCGGTTACTAGGTCTTGTGAGAGCAAGTGCCCCAGTTACTAGCTAATGGTAGTGAAACATACTACGTTAGTTACCGTTACTAGCTTCTTGACTAGTAACCGTCACCAGCTTGACCGTTACTACCTATAGGGTTACTATACGCGTTCCCACCTCAAGAAAAAAGGAAGTTTTGCGCATTGTTCATACGCCGCGCGAAGTAGTTCTTACAGGATGTGGTTGTCGAAAGTAGAAGCGATGTTTTTTGGCGTTTGAAACATGTACGTCTTCATAGGGTAGCATATATCTAATCTAAAATGCACCTACATGTATCTTAATTGTCTACATAAAGGGGAAATTACTAATGCTGCGCGAGGAGCCGGATCGTTTCTCAGTACGGCTCTTCAGGTGAAAACGAGTACAGGTACCTAGTAAGATGTGACAAGCAGTTGCTAGCTTTTACGTAGTAAATACTACTAGCTTTTGTTTTAACAGGGCAAGAGTAATGCGATTACTTCTGAAAGTAATAAAGTTACCAGTAACCCTCACTGTTTTCTCCTCAATTTCCTAATGGCGCCCCTTGTTTCGACAACCTCCTCCCTACCAAGGAATCGTCGAACCATGTCTCGGGAGGGGGCGCTTTTTGCAAAGGTTGTGGTTTCAGAGGATGAGTAGTTTTTAATCCGGTGATTATATTTCAATAATGGACAGATCATAAGTCCCGCTTTCAAACCGGCAGGACATTGCTGCCGTTTTGAAAAAAACCTGAAGTAATTGGAAAAGTAACAATTACTTTTTAAAGTAACGGTCAATTACTTTTCTTTTCAAGTAATCAATTGAATAATTTTTAACTAAGAGTAAAAGTAGTTGCAATCAATTACTTTTTTCAGTAAAGTGTACAAGACTGCTTCTTTCCCATAACCTGCGCTGGTATAAAGACCATTTCCATATAAGTGTCTCCAGAAACGCCATTGCATCTTGCGTCCCCGCAAAACGAGAGGCATAGCCTCCTATATAGCGACAAAGCCTGGCAGATCGTCACGTAAAGCGGCCGCCGAAATGAAAAAGGTGGAGCAGCAGCCACGTGACTGCCGCCCCGCTGCGGCGAGACGCCGAAACACACTTCTCCCGAGGGGGCAAGTGTGTTTCAGGTTCTCGCTGCCGCAAAAGCTGCGCGCTAATGTCCAGGTTCCCCGAGAAATGGCTCTTTGATGCTCTGTGCTACCAGATCCTCGCGCTCCAAATCTGCGACCGGGCACTCTATGGCTCCGTCGTTGAACTGCCAGGCTTTGTGAGTATAGAGGAGGCTCTGCGAGAGGTCAAACAATCCGCACCATAGCACCGCTTATTGCAACGTCAATGAAATATTCCTTCACGAATCATCCATGTGCTTAGAGAATCAGAAAAAGATCTGTCGGAGATTTTTTAAATAATCTTCTAGGAGCAAGACAGCCAATTAATTAATAACTGTGGTATCTTTAGACAGCCGGACGTTAGACATCCTTAATGCGCGTTGGTGCCTCAGCTGTAGGTGACAAATTTAGTCAGTGCGGAACAGCCGCTAGCCTGGGTGGGGTCTTTAACGATCATCATGCAGTAGTGATACCCGACTGTACGCCGGTACAACGCTCATTCAGCTCTAAGTGGGCAGGAGTGGGGATCGAACCCAGGATCCCTTGGTTCTGCAGCGCGAGCTTTCGCGCCAAGCGCTCCGAGCTGTAGTGCATTAACACAGCTCTGCGGGCTGCCGTCTTTTGTCTACGGGGTTGTGGAAAGTGTTCTGAGCGCACACAGTAGCTCTCTTCTGTGAAATACCATGCGCCGTGCTGCTCCTTCCCGCTGAGGGCGTATGTCATGGACTTCCACGGATGCGTCCACGAGACGGTCCATCTCTTCATTGCTGCTAACACACGCGGCCACCGATTTCCTATCCCCATTACCTCGTATATTTTGAATACCCCAGCATAAGATATCGTTAAATCTCCAACTGCTGGCTTCCTTAGCATTTTAGCGTCCTAACAATTCGGACATAAATAAGTTCGGAAGTCCTGCCGAAACGAAGCGACCGGTTGCGAAAGACGATCTCTGCTGCTTGCCTTGCAGGAGCTCGGAGGCCCTCGATGCGGATCCCCCAGCGCCTAGCGTGGGTTCCCCGCTAGCCCCCAAGGGGGGCGCCACCGTGGGTCTGCGAATGGCTAACGGACGGGTGTCCAGCGGCACCCCCGAAGACAAAGAGGCGGCCTCCGATGCCCACAACGTCAAGATCTGCATCGACGCCGGGGAACCGGGCTCTGCCACGCCGGGACACCAGGACACCGCGCAGTTCTTTCCCGCTGGGTGCGTACGGTGAACCATTCTACTAATCACTTTCCGCGCGCTGCCGTCTTTTGTCTACTGGGTTGTGGAAAGCGTTCTGAGCACACACAGTGGCTCTCAATTCTGTGAAATACCGTGCGCCGCGCAGCTCTTTCCCGCTAGGGGTGTATGTCATGGACTTCCACGGATGCGTCCAAGAGACGGTCCATCTTCTTTACAGAGTAAAGCAGAGTTAAATTCAGAAAGAACCGTCGTTGGTCCTCTAATGTTATCAGACACACAAGTGACGGCCAAGTCGTAAGCTAGGAGACGCTATTTCGGGAGGTCAAGACAAACTAACTGAAAGCAGCCTTCTGTAACAAATCGGTATGATACCACAACCCTAGCACAAAAAAAAAAGGTATGAGTTTGCTTTTTTGCACAATACAAAAGTAGTCAGTCAAGGCGAACAATGGATTTCAGTGCTCACTGTAAAAACGCTGCTCCAGAGACTTACACCCACGACTACCCTTTTCAATCGTAAAAAAGGTGACTGTTGCAATAAACACTTTCTCTATTTGAAGGGTGTAAGAAGAGTCTCGAAAAAGCTGAAGCGAGGCGAACACCCATTTTGAAGGGCGTTCGCTGCGCCGGCACTCGCTTTAGCGAGATGGTTTTAGCGATAGTCTCAAAGGTATATTATGCATGACGCAAACTATTGACGAGAAAAAAGCAACGTACGTGTAATCTTCGTAATTGTGGAGGCGGTGCACTTGGGAATGAGTGTCTTTGAATTATCGAGTATATAAGGGTGTTGAGCAGTCACGAGGGTCACTTATTTATTTATTCATACCGCTCGCCTTTCTCAAGGCTTTAGCAGGAGAGGTACAACATAAATTCGAAATACATGCTCAGATACATAAAAAGATCAACAGCGTCGACAGCGCCCCGCAACACTACAACACAAAAGACACAGATCAATTCCCACCGAAAGATATACAAACGTGCAAAAAACAAAAAAAGGAAACAAAAGAGTCATTATAAAAAAAAAAAAACTCACGATTGGAGTCACATGATTCGAAAGAACAAGACATACATACAACAAGGTTCTGACAAAAATCATCTATTTTGTTCGTAATAAAAACCTTGACAATGACACCCACTCGACCATGTCGGCTGAGAATGTGGCACTTGACGGAAAAGAACAATGAGGAAAATACACAGCAAGGTTGCGAACAAGAGCGTCTATTCATTTCGCCAGTAGAAACTGTGATAAAGAAACGCTCTCGGCCAAGTCAGCGGGTAAGCAATTACACTCGCAGACAGTACGTGTAAAGAAAAAATAATAATATGCGTTGTTAGAAGTGGGGAAAATATCTTTGATTGACAATCGATGCGATCTTCCCATTGCCCGCAGTTGAAAGCTTATATACTTGGTTTTGCTGATTTCATCATATTTGTCCAGCTCGCTTGCACCTTTGCATTTAATTGCTTTATCATCATACCCTTATGTATGTCTTGTAGGCAATTAATTTTACTAACATAGTAGAACGACCCAGGGACCGTCTTAAGTAGCCTAGCTTGGTACGCATGATTTCCAATGTAGTCAACGTGGTTGTTCCACCGCTCAAAACTTGAAAGCTGCAGGTCTATAGCAAAATAGCCGAACGCGCACGTGGAACTACATGATTCTTTGATATAACGCTACTCGCGATCTCCCGAAAAGCAAGACGTAGTCGTGGTTCAGGCTATTTTTACGTCGCTGGCCAGTCGATTCGAACCCGGAAAAGAAAAGCTTTATTGACGACCGCCGCGGCCGCGGCGGGCTGCGAGTCGCACGGGCTGGTCGAAGAACTCGGCTTTATTTGTGTGTGTGTATTCGTCTGTCGACATGCTGGCTGGTGAGCACGCACGCTTTGTGTCGGATCGCTTTTTCAAAGGTCCTCTTGTGGTGCATCGAGATACTTTTCTTTTGTTGTTACTGATTCTGGTAAAAGCGGCCAGAAGAACAAAAGAACACGCGCAATATCCGCGCAAAAAATGACGCAAAGGACGTCTTACGCGCGCCATGGCCGCTTCGTTACAAGTAGAGGAAAATGGCTCTGCCACTAAAAGGGTTCTTTCAGTGGCTCTGAAGCATGTGTCATCTCGCCGCTGGTGATGACACGTGTAGCTGGGGAGAACGAGCGCCTGAAGGTAAATATTGTTGAAGCCACGACCGCATTAAGAGTGGGGCGAGAAAAGAAAAGTAGTTAATAAAGTACGAGTGGAATGACAAACCTCCAAGAACGTCAATGGACAAACTGCCGTTTCAAATCTTGGGACGAATTTTCTTGCCTGGTAGCAACTTGAACCTCAGAGGAGGCCCACATCTCTCCCAGCACCCCCCCCCCCCCCCCTTACTCTGCAACGTCAAGACTTCAACTCATTCAACTTTTTCGATTCACGAATGTTCCTATGCTTTCTGCGTTGACATTGATGGTCCTCCCTCAACGCCACCATTACGGCCCCAAAGTAACTATACAACCTATTTGGAATCTTATAGTTACCCGAGAAGACAAGAAATATGGCAGAAACTGCTTTAAATAGAAATTTACTCAAAAGGAAGAATGGTGGATGTCGCAACACAGCCTTTACAGACCTTTACAGAAAAAGTAAGCAAAGTGGGCGGGTGTGAGCAATTAAACGGTGAATCCACGCTAAACGTGGATGCACATCGGACCCTCTGCCCATGCGTAATTTCTATGTCGGATGAACGCAATGCTTCCTAGAAGCATCCGACTGAACTCGGCCGCATTTAGCTGCTATAAAGCGTTCATCACCTGACTAAATTTCAGCAGCCTTCGTTATAGCCGTTTGCAAAAGTAAGCGCAGACGTTTCCCAACCCTAGGACTCTAAAAAGCTTTTGGCAACGGCCGGAAGCGGCCAGCAAACGTCATATCCGTCCGCCGTATATGTACAGGCGCCGTGGATTCGACACGGCTGTCTGTTTGGGCAGCCGTTTCAAGGCGTTGGCGAAGGCTACGAGCCTCAGCGAGTAGATCTGACTGGCGGACCCGCTGCGCAGACGTTCGTGCAGTTACGGTGCAATGAAACGCGTCTTCGGTTGGTGCGTTTAGCGTCCTACACCACCGCTTGCATCGAAAGTGGTCCAGAAAGCCGGTGTCTCTTGCTGTCAGATGTTGCAATCCTGGCGGTTGGTCGTAAAAGTTCCGGCAAGAAAAAGGTGCGAGCGAACGCCGGTGTCGCTGTCGTCGCAGTATCCCGACTCCCGGCTGTTGAAAGCTTCCGTGGACTGAGCGATCTGCCGCAGAACGGACACCTGCCGCATCCGTCTCCGCTGCTCTGCCACCGCCAGGATCGCGGCACACAGCAGCATGACACTTCTATGGCGTCATCAGGCGGAAATCGAGGAACCAGATTAGAGGTCGATGTACACGCACCAGTTGGAGACGTGTTCTAGGCACCATAGTGCAGCCAAGGCCGATGATGATGCAAGAAGCTCGGGCTTGTTGATATCGGTGTAGTCCACGTTAAAGTGAGACGAATGCTGTTTTTCGCCTGCTGTGCGGGGGCGAGAGTATCGCTGCATGATCATGTAAAACCGAAGATGAACAAAAGCATCTGTCCCCACACTACTGATTCTTACATTGGAGTACTGACTGAGAAACACTGCAGGTCAGATGGATGGATGCATGCGTACGGTTGAACCCTTCTCTTGGGGGGCAGCTTGCAACAGCTAGCTAGTGTGTTGACAGGCGGCAGATGGCGTTCATCCGTGCTCTGCCATTTGTCGACTTCAGAACTGAAAACAAAGAACAAAGAGCGGGTTGGTGAAAATATAAGAATCAAAGAAAGAATAAAAACACTTAGGGACAAGGACAGACAGCACAGTTCTTTCAGCTAACAAATAAGGATAGTTGAAAGAATTGTGCTGTCTGTTCTTGTGCCTAAGTGTTTTTATTCTTTCTTTGATTCTTGTCAGAACTGAACTTAGGCGTTGGCTTCATAGTTACACTAACCATTAGAATATTAGCTTATTTCTGCTTGCACGTTGTAGTTTCTCAATCAGTCGTTTGCTTAGGCCTATTATAAGTGCCTAGCTGGTTTGAAATGTAATACAAACCAGTACAAACTAATCAACCTGAAAAAAGGATACAAAACGCAAGGCTATTCAGGGCGCAAATTCACACCAAGCTACCAGACGAAGGGTTAGTGTGATCGGGACGTCAACGCGCCAGGCTTAAGAACCCGAGCAAGCAGGCTCGAGAAAGGTTAGGGTGACCAGCGACGACATCCGGTCGACAATTCCCATCACCCCTAAGCCTTTCGCGAACTGTATGTTGTATCCGTTGATTTTTCTTCTTGTTTTACTTGCTTAATACTTCTGTGATGTTTTGTTTCTAGTGACGTATTACTCTTGTATGGTGCCTTACTGGGGCTGTCTAACTTTAACATGAACCCCAGCAAGGGTTACAAAGCGCGAACAGATGGCTTTAGTGGCAGCTCCCACTATACGTAATTTCGTGCAGCCAATGCGCCTTCCAAAACTCGGAGCTGGCACTTATAGTCCTTGATGTGGTCTACATTTGGGTAAACAGATAAACGAGATATATTTAAATTTTACATAAAAGAATGACTGATTGAACGAATGAGTAAATCAAGAACACTTCTTGGCGAGATATAAAAGGAATCGATATGTACTTTCACTATTGTTGTAAAACACCACGCGGCGAGCAGATTGGCAGTAACTTAAAATATGACTGCCATTTTACGCAGTAATCAAATCTCGTCATAACGAGGTAAAACATCGGGGGGCAAAGATGAGTTCGTTATATCTGATATTCGTTGTAGGAGTAGACACAGACGCACAGCCCCTGAGTCATTGTTTGCCGATGCATTGCTGTGCCAGTAAAGTGTAAATTGATATAATAGTATATAGTACAATGTACATTAAGTCCAAATGAGTTCATTATTATCGTATATTTGTAGTAGAAATAAACACAAGCGCAGCCCTTGAGTCAGTGTCTGCTGAAACATAATTTTGTAGTGCGTCAATATATTGTACTACATTGAATCGATACATAGCAGTACATTGTGCGTTTAGTAAAGATGAGTTCGCTACATCCGATATTTGTTGTAGGAGTAGACAGAAGTACAACCCTTGGGAGTCAGTGTCTCGTTATAACGAAGTAACATCGGGTGTCAAGATAGTTCGCCTTATCCTATATTCGTTGAAGGAGTAGACAAAGAAATACACTCTTGAGTCAGTGTCTCGTTATAAGGAAGTAGCATCGGGTGTCAAAATAGTTTGTCATATCCAATCTTCGTTGTAGGAGTAGATACAAAAGTACAGCCCTTGAGTCAGTCTCTTGTTATAACGAAGTAACATCGGGTCTCAAGATAGACTCATTACATCAGATATCCATTGTTGGAGTGGACATAGAAGCATAACAGTTGAGTCATTGTACGCTGGTACATAGTTGGCGACTGCTTCCGCTACTTGCAGAGAAGACCCCCAGCAACAGCAGGCGTCCCAGCAGCAGCAGCCGCGCGTCCCGGCGGGCGTCGGTGACGTGTCAAAGGGCAAGGAGGGCGACGACGTGTCCCTGTACGGCACCCCCAAGGAAGAGCTGGGGCCCGGGCCCGGGGGCCTGTCCGAGGCCAAGGCGTCCTTCATGCGCAACCAGCTAGAGGCCCTGTTCCAGCCGTCCGACAACAAGCTGGCCATGAAGCTGTTCGGCTCCAAGAAGGCGCTCATGAAGGAGCGCATACGGCAAAAGGCCGCCGGACATTGGATCATCCACCCATGCAGTAACTTCAGGTGCGTCCCTCCCTGCTCCTCTGTCAAGCGCTGATAAGTTTGCCTTGACGCTCGAGCTCCAGTTAGTACACATGAGTTCATCGACCTCAATTAAATCTGCACTCTAAAGCCGCAGGTCACAATGCGAATACACGAGGAATATATAACGGTCTTGAAACGTTGGTCATACAAAAAACAGTCTGCGCTGTGGCATTGAGCAGGACGTGTCACCATGCATGCTCAGTGCCACGGCATGTTCTAGATTTCCTAGTGATAATCAACAGAACTACTGATAAGGATATATTTGAGCCACGGTCTACCGTTTCTGGATACTATATAGAGTTGCAGGTTGTCGCAATAATGACCAGTTTCTAGCACCTCCTCTCGTTTTCCCGCTTGTTAGAATGCCTCGCTGTACTAAACTCGCAGACAGCAAGGTATTTCGATCGCCAGCGCCATAGCCAGCATCGACAGGACAAACCGATATCACCTATATAGTCTGTTGCAAATAAGATAGAGTAAAAGTTCCGCCTCCGACGTGAGCTTTCTATGTATAGACGCATTTAAGCAGCTGTGCTCATGGGCCGCCATAACCGACCTTTAGTTTTTGTTTTCTTTCATTCCATATATTTCACATCGTGATTTCCACAGCAGGGCAGCTCATTGCCATATTAGATTCTACTGTGTCCTTCTGTGCATGGGCGCCGTAAGCTGCTGTGCATTGGCGCCGCCATAACCGACCTTCGGTGTTTTTCCCCCCTTTTATTCCGTTTACTTCACTTCATGATTAACACAGCAGGGCAGCTCATTGCCATATTAGATTCTACTGTGTCCTCCCCAGCAATGATTTTTGTGGAGGCTCGTAAACGTCCGTTTCAGGGGCTCGGCATCTCGGTATGACAAGAGAAGGTCAGCAATGGTCGCTGTAGTCAAGCGCGTGTTTGAAGCGTCTATACTTTGGGTACAGTGTTCTTTGGGAGAACGTTTTGTGGCAATGAAGTTGAAGCTAAGAAATCCCATGCGCTCCCGCACCTTGAGCAGCGATCAAAGTTATAGGCACCACGCGCAGCCTTCACTTCTGATGTGCTACAGAAGCACTTTGGCTCACGCGGAGGACAAAGAGCACGTACTGGAGACGGAGCATCGTTTACAAATCTTACGTTGCAACAACAAATAGAAAACGATGCATTCGCATTACGACAGAAAACAAGGCACGACGTCATCATTAGCGGATCCCCGGCCCGCTCCAGAGCACAGAAACACAAACAAACAAAAAACAGGAAGCTTCAAGGCATTTTGCCGCCCAGAAAACATTGATGCATTCACTTCGGCAAGTGACGGCGGAACTCGTTGTCACAGAGGGTGCCTTCACCCTGCTACAGCCACCGACAGCTTAAGGAACGCGGGGCGTGGCGAGTCCCGAGCCCGCAGCCAATCATATTACGGCATAAGCTGATAAGAACGCCAAAGAACCATTCCAAATGCAGAGAAACGTGAACACGATAAGCCACACCCTGCGATTCCTAAGCTATATCAGTGACTTTGCGGTGAGAAACTGAAGGAAAGGAGGGGACGAGAGGCGAACATCTAAGTGCTCGTTAAGATGGAAGCTTGGGCGACCTGGTAATTAAATATCCAGAAACAGCGCAAAAAAAAAAACAAGGACGCAAAAAAGGAGGAAACATACAGATGCTCAAGCAAAAGGCAATGCGGAGCTCAAGTTCGTCTGCTTCTCCTGCAGATGTTGTGGTGACGTCAGAACGCCGAGCTCTGGTTGGCTCTGACTGAAAGATAGTGGGTGGACCTCAAGGCAAGCTTGAAGTGTACCCACTGTCATTCAGTCAGAGCCAATCAAAGCTAGGCGTTCTCACGTCACCACAACACCCGCAAAAGAAGCAGACGAACTTGCACTCCGCATACAACCTAGAAGACAAGGACCGTGCATGACGTCATCGTAGGTGGATCCCCTGACGCGCCCCAAGTGGCAAACGTGCTGGCTCGCTCCTCACGAAACATCTACCGCGCCAGGGCGTATTATACGCTCAACTGCCCCTTCCGATGAACCTCAGCGGACACGGAATGCTGACCATCCAGCGCTCTGAACGTGACACGCGACTGCGCGCAACGCAGGCCACGGCGCCTCTCTTGAAGGACTCAAGAGTGACGCTCACACGACCTCGGACTCGCTTCGACCGGTCGTAGCGTTTTCCCCGGTCCATCGTAAGCTGAAACGGAATGTATCGAAGCGCCAGCAGCGATACAGCGACCGTGGTACAGCACAGTCGGTCCCGACTGTTTCTGACAGAGGAATAATCGGTACTTTTTTTTCAAACTTTTTTCCTCTTTTTTGATACAGCGCCATTTTATTGAGTCCGCACGAACGTTTCCGTAATCTCAACCCAAGATGAAGCGGTCAGAAACGAGATGCAGCAACAAACGTTTAGAGAGAAAATGAAAGTTGCCCCCTCTTCTACAGACAGATATACAGACAAACACACACACACACATATATATGTACACACATAGAAACAAACTCTGGAAGCCCATCAGCGCTGCCCTATGCATCCGAGAATCCCGTAAGAAACAAAGTAAACGAAGCGGAATGAAAAATGATGCGAGCGATCCCCACCCACTCGTCCGGCCCCTGCTTGCATCTTTGGTTTCCCGCTTGATACGATTTCGGGAATGCCCGTCGTTTGCCCTCTTTCCCCCTTTTCTTCGCAATTTTCCAGTTCCCGTTTTTTGCCTCTCTTCTTTTTGTTCTCCCGTTTGTTTGTTTGCTGTTATTTCTTTCTCTCCGTCTCCTCAATTCACTGATCCAATCCGGAATATTCCTGTACACATCTTATTTCCACTTTACTTCATAACTTTTCTTGTATATTCTCCTTTCCTTCTGTGATGTCGTTTTCACTCATTTCCATTTCCGCGTCCATCGGTCCTACACTATCCTTAACAGGACTCTTGAGCAAAGCGTTTGATAGGATATGCCCGCGTAGCGACGTTTTTAAGAGTAGCGACGCGGGAAAGTCTTCGTCAGTACACTCACCGCATGCAAACGGAAAACACGGTATACTGACCAAATTTCCAAGATTACGCGCAAGAAAGCTGTCATAAAAAAAAAAAGATACTACAAGCAGCTTTCTTCGGGACTTCGAATATAAATCCATCCGTTCAGTCTGGCTCCGCCTTCATCCATATAACCATCCATGATGGAAACAACTGGCAATGAATATTAACGGCTTAGCAGCAAGAAAGCATCCAACTTGAGTTTTTTTTTTTTTTTTTAAAGCGCGGTGGAATAAATTGGTCAAAGTTCCTCCATCCGTCCATCCGTACGTGCATTTCACGATAAAATTAACGAAACGTCATATGACCTATACACCAATTCAGTTTTCCCGCTAAATATGGCGGGAAAATTCATGTACTCGCGACCTCATGTCTCGAGACCTATATACGCACATCAATTTAATTTCTCCGATAAATTTAGCGGGAAAATTGATGTCACGTGACCTGACGCCGAATCACACCAATTTAGTTTCACGCTAGATTTAGCGGGAAAGTTGACGCCGCTTGACCCTTGTACCAAGTCAGTTTCCCCGTTATATTTAGCGAGGAAATTCCTGGAGATATAAGATCTTCACTCCCCCGAAACGCTAAACAAATTGAAACGATCCCTCCTAGGATAGTGCATTTCGTGCATTATAGGACTTTAAAAATAAAGATCGCGGTCTATTTTCTTTTTTTTTTTACATTTGATAATTATGGGCGGAGGAACTCTGCTTCGATAGCACGGCTGGCAACAATACGTACCCTCCACGAAATCTGGGGCATCGAACTTTCCCGCAAAACACTCGAAGAAGCCAGACGCCGCAATCTAAGGGATGAAGCTCGGCGAATAACTATACACGTTTACACCTCAAGAAAGAAAAAAGCAAGTTTTGCGTATTGTCGGAGGAGAAAAGACGCTTTTGGCATTTTGAACGTGCATGTCTTGATAAGATAACACACACCTCGTCTAAATTGCACCTACTTATATCTTAGTTCTCTACATACATAAAGGGGGAAATTAGTAATGCTCTCCGATTGAACATATGTTTAGACCTAAGAAAAACTGGGCTGCGTGGCTGGGCATAGTGAAACCTCATGATGAATGGCACAGCTCCATGCGTAGGCATACGGGCTCGTTAAGCTGGTATATCGAGTGACTTTTGCAGAATCATTCGGCGCTCAGTGAAAAAGACGAAGAAAGCAACTTTTTTTTTTTTTTAGACGTGAAAATCACCCGCCTAAAAATTTCTGAACGCAATATTCCAGCTTCGTAATCTTTCCCGCAACGGTTAAACTCGTTGCACATAAACCGTTTTCCATTGAGACTTTTCGAGCGATCTTGGACTACGTTTACACGGATGCGATCGCAGCGCATGGAATCGAGCAGGGACCAATCGCACACAGCCCATCTTCCTTCTTCTTGCTCTTCTAACCATAAGCAAGGGGCTCTAAACTCGTCGAGCACAAAGCTGAGGCCGAAGTTCACGGAGCGCACCGATTGGTCTATCACGACGATGACTTGGCGCTTTTTTCGCCGACGTCCAATCGGCGCGCTCCGCGAACTTTCGGCTCCAACTTTGTGTTTGACGAGTTTTTAGGGCCCCCAGGCGTCTCCAAACGTTTCGGCTAAGGGGGCGGTAAATAAGTAAATATAAATGAGGCGAAACTAAATAAATAATTTCACGAATAAAACATTTTAGAGATTATTTTAGGTAGACGAATACATCTAATTTATTTATAAATGCAATATTTAGCTAAATACGACACTGCACAATAATTGGAACCCAGGAAACTCAGGAGCCATTAATCGAAGGGCATAGAAACTTTGCCATGTTTCAACGAGCCAGAATTTTTAATGAGAATGATAAAACGGATGATGACAATATGCGCTAGAGACGACACAGTTCATCACACACAATATACGCGGGAATGCATAGGAATTTGAACATACGTAGTGACACAGATATGCAAAAAGGGGACTAATTAGAAGGGCGATTGATGAGAATGTCCGATGAATAATATGACGAGAGGACACACCTTACAATAAGCACTTTTCTCTCTTTTTCTTTTTTCTGATAATTTCGTTTACGTGGTTGCGGCGCCGTTTCTTTATGGGTGCGCATAGACTAAATTGCAGTTGTCGTTTGAATGACGTCACGGAATTACTCTGCCTCGGCTAAGACATCGCAGTTAAATAGCTACTGTAAATCAACAATACCGGGATCATTTCGCTAAAATAGCATCCCCGAAAAACCAATCTCTGCCACAGATACTACGAACGACTGGATTTCTCGGCATTATATTGTACGCAACACATTCGTTTCACGAAAAAGGTCAAATCAAATTTGATCTAAATCAGTTGAGTCGCGGATTACTCAAGCACCGACTCAACGGCAATTAATATAATATCCGACTGAAATTATTCTACTGATTAAAATTGATAAAATAGAGAGGTAATTCAATGGAATGCATCGAAGACGCGGAATGGGTTGGCCTGAAGTCAGTTACTTTCAATTACATGAGACTCTTGTGACAATTACTTTGCCGCCAAAGGCAATTGTAATATGTTTTTATTTATTCGTCCTTAGCCTTCCAAACTGATTAAACTTGGTTTGTATAGCTCATAATCTTTGTTGGATAAGGAGTACGTTGTTTAATTCATTGTGACCTTTTTACACCTTAACTGCTGTGAATTTGCTTCGACAGTATGTACGTCGTACTCCGAATTTCGATCATATTTTCGATCGGCTATCGTTTTATGACTTTTACCAGATTTTACCGTATTGTATCACTGTTACTATACCGGATTGTCTGCTAAACGGATGTTCTGCCGTAAATCAGGTCGCTAGAGAGTCGCCACTCATTGCACAGTTCCTATGAAGCAACAACGTTTCTGAACCCCGAGGACGATGCGCGATTGCACCGGCATATTTGTCGCCTCTCCTACGCATAAAAATAAATAAATAAATATAAAAAAGGAAGCATATAAATTCCCTTTCAATATGCAAGCCCCCGATGTAATAATAAAAAAAGGTGTAAACTAAGAAAACAAACAAAAATAAACATAAAAAAGATGGCGCTCGAAGGCGACGCCCTTAAATTTACGACCCGAAAATTGCCATCGTCTTTAAAGCACCACTTTACCGCTCCCTGCAGTCTGGCCACGCCATCTTTTATAAAGTGGCTGAAAATAAAGGAGAAAAAAAGAAACACGAACGCGCCGTAAAGAAAGAAATGGAAACCAATTTTGCTTTGATGCGCGGTGGCTTTTAGTGTTACTTTCTGAACTGGCTGAGCGTTTATAGTGGAAATAAAATTAGATATGTAAAACAGGTTCATTCTGCTTCAGATTGAAAGCCATACCCTCCTATTTATGCGAACGAAAAAAAAACAGCAAAAAAAAAACAAGGATATTTGCGCCGTGGAGCCAAACACGAAAAACTAAAGGACAAAAACGGTTAATACTTCGAATGCGTTTGAGGCGCGAAGGTTGTCGAAGGCGACGGCGAAACTATCAAATCTTCGCTTCGAGTCCAGTCGATTGCCGAGTACCAATTCTGGGAATGGGGTACTTTGATGCATAATTGAAAAGTACAGCTTACTACCGTGTGGTGACGGCAGAGGGGGGGGGAGGTGCAGGTCATTATTTGGTACGTTCGATCGGATTTCAAGTTGGCTCTCTCCACACATTCCCTACCCTTTAAAAAAGAGAAACAAGAAAGTCAGCCCATTAACGCGAACAGTAGAAGAATCCCAGCTAATGACGAAACTCGGAGTATGATTAGGCCTGAAAAATATGATGCGGAAACGTTATGCTTGCTAACTCAGAACAAATCATCATTTTCAAGCCGGAAAGGGACCTTGATTGACAGTCCCCGTGTTCTACAGGAAACTGTCGCCGAGTAAACATGATAATTTCGGACCATATAACTAGGGTTCAGTGTTTTCGGATGAATCTGGAGAAAAAAAAAATATCCGAAAAACACAGGCCAGTGAATTTTTGCTAATTCGAGTTTATCCGAAAAAAACATTAAACATTAGGGTCAAAACGAAAAAAAAAAAAAAGGTGTTTTACAAATAAACTTTATAAGAGCACAGGGTCATAGGTCCTGAAGAAATTCCACTTCGGTTTCCTTTGGAATCTTGAACTACGTGAAGTCTGTTTGTCTTCGATGTCCCTCTTTCGTTATCGTAAATAAGAAACCAACACGCTTAACCATCTACGTGACAAAAGGGGTTTGCCACTTAGCTCGTCAGGGTTCTTACCGGACAACGGGTAATGAAGGCTAAACCGATCCACCTCTCCTCCACGGGCCCGAAATGACGAGAGAGAAAACAAGTGGAAAGGAGGTGACTACCGACTAAATCGCGTCTCGCGCCGTCAATATTGCTCTAAAAAAAGAAAAAAAAAAGTTTTTTTTGGCGGAAATTTAGTTTTTTTTTGACACGGGTGTCCCAACCTGACTGTTTTAAAAAAAATTCTTTTTCTTTTCAGGGGTCCTTTACAGGACGCGGGGTATGGCCAATCATGTTCACGCATTTCAGTTGATTATTCGTTTTTCAGCGTTCTTATTGGCTGCAAGGATCTAGCCACACCCTGCGGTTCTTAATCTACCAGTCACTATAGCGGAGACGTTAGGCGTAGAAAAAGGACAGATTGAGTGTCGTAAATCGCACTGTCCAGGTGAGGTATCTTTTGGTGTTTCTTTCCTTCCTAATATACTTTCCCTGTCAAACTCTTTTTTTTTTTTGGGGGGGGGGGGGGGGGGCGGGTGCTAGAAATAAGTTTTGGAACTGCGGCTTAACGTTTTGCCCTGGAAGTGAAGGCCAGCGTCCAAACCTGGAGTCCTTCCGCGCAGGTTCTACTGGGACCTGTGCATGCTGCTGCTTCTCGTGGCGAACCTCATCGTTCTGCCCGTGGCCATCTCGTTCTTCAACGATGACCTGTCCATCCGGTGGATCGCCTTCAACTGTCTCTCGGACACAATCTTCCTGTTGGACATCGTCGTCAACTTCCGAACGGGTGAGCGGTGACTAGACCCACCCAGTGGAGGCTCAACTCCACGGAGCCAATGCGGAACGCAAGTTCGTCTACGTCTTTTGCAGGAGTTGTAGTGACGTCAGAGTGCCGAGCTCTGATTGGCTCTGATTGAAGGACAGTGGGGAAAACCTCAAGGCAGCTTGTTTTGAGGTATATACCCACTATCCTTCCAATAAAAGCCAATCAGAACTCGGCGTCGTTCTAACGTCACCGCAACCCCTGTGCAAGAAGCAGACGACTTGCTCTCCCCAGAGCGAGTTTTAGAATAAGGGTGGACCCCAACGCTTTAGGTCCCCCAAGCAGCTGGGGGCGCCGCACTGCGCATGCGCACAAGTTCTACGCACGCGCAGTGCGCCGCCCCAAGCTGCTCGGGGTACCTAAAGGGTGTATCCTAAAGCCGCAGGTCACTCTGCTTATACTATCGTGAGCAATATGAGAGGGAACAGCGGAGCGCGTGCCAAATAGCCTCGAACCCTACCCGTGGCGATACGCTGCGGCAGTTCTTGGAAAGAAGGTGGAGAGAGCGGTGCGCTTTCGTCTGCTAGCGGCACCCCCGCCATGCTGGCTTTCCTCTCGCGCGGCACCTGATAACGATGGACATTGCGAGGCGCTTTTATACGTCGTATCATTGATAGCTTTGCGAACTTGAAAAAGAGAGCTCACGGCAAGCAACCGTATCTGGGAATGATTACAACGCTCCCCAATCACTCTTTTTTAATGGTTGTGCGTGAAAAATAGAACAAACAGATGATCCAAACGTCCATAGTTATCATTGTCGCCAACCGCATTTTTGATCACGGTGGTATCAAGTGGTATCAAGACGTTATCGCCGTGAGTAGTCGGCGATGAACTCTAGCGCGTGAAAAGTAAGCTGCCAGTGGCGGGGGTGCCTGCAGCAGACGAAAGCGCACCGCTCTCTTCACCTTCTTTCCAAGAGCTGCCGCAGCGTATCGCCACGGGTAGGGTTCGAGGCTATTTGGCACGCGCTCCGCTGCTCCCTCTCATATTGCTCACGATAGTACATCACACAAGAGACACGGAGTTTCTCCGCGGACATGACAGAATTATCCGCGGACACGCCTCAAGCATGTACGAAGCATTTTGACATAATAAATACGTATGTGTGTCTCCATCTTGTCTGCATACAGTTTTTGTACGATCAATGTGGCGTCGTACAAGGAAGAGACACGGCTAAGGCAGTGTCTGCAGAATGTCTTTTGTACAATGCATAAGCAGTGTGAGAGATGTGCCGCCGGGCGAGGTCCGTTGGTTCTTCGTCGCATATTCGCTCCACAGTCTCTCTACGCTCTAAGAAATCTGGAGCGCCTACTTTCCCGCAAAGCACTTGGAAAAGCCAATCGTTGCAATCTACGGAGGCAACTCGCCGAATGACAAGGATGATAATATGTTTATCAATTAGTAGGTGTAATTTCCTCTTTTCCTTTGGCACCGCAGGAATCATGCACCAGGACAACTCGGAGCAAGTGATCCTGGACCCGCGGATGATCGCCCACCACTACATCCGCACCTGGTTCTTCCTGGACCTGATCAGCTCCATTCCGCTCGACTACATCTTTCTCATCTTCATCCAGGACTACAGCGACAGTTTCCAGCTGCTCCACGCGGGCCGCGCATTGCGCATCCTGCGCTTCGCTAAGATGCTCAGCCTCCTAAGGCTACTCAGGCTGTCGAGGCTCGTCCGATACGTCAGCCAATGGGAGGAGGTCTACGTGAGTGCCTTTCTCCTTCCTACCGCTGCGGCCCTTGACCCGTACGCCCTTTCCGGCGCTTATCAGCCGGGCGAAAAATGCTGAGTCACTGGACTTGTGGACGCATGCGCGGCGTCTGATCTTCAGCAGACGAGAGCTACTGCGCATGCCCAGTAGCGCTGCACAGTCCTCACTGACAACGCGAGCACCGGCCGAACGCAGCCCTCGTGCTCAATCTGTATCCCGCGCCGGCCTTCGGAAAGTGACGCAGAAAATACGCCACTACGGCCTCGCCATAAAGGAGGTGCTGGTTGAGGTCACATCATCCTCTGACGGGAGAGGAAGAAAGATATGGTACCTGAAAGACAAGAAAGTTAGCACGAATGACAATAAACCCGCACAGAAAAAAAAAAAAAGAAGATTTTGACATTGCTAACCAGGTTCTGAGGTTCTAAAGCTTTCTCTGACATCGTTCTGGTACAGTTGTGGACAAAAAAAGTTAAAATGCATGCCGACGCATAGCCTGCGCTTGTTGTATACTACAGGGCGGTGACCATTGGAATGTTTCTCCAAGACGTCTCTTGGATACCTCCTTGACTAACAGATCCTACACAGAGCTATCAGGCTGCGCTAATTTGTGCTCAAGTTTGTTTTGTCGACGATTATACACACGCACTGAATATAAACCGGAACACAGAGATTTTTTTATTTTTTTTTTGCACAGTACCACAGTTTTTTGGATACATGATGGATTGTACGATACCGAAGAAGACCCACATTCTTATTTATCGAATCAACGCTTGGTTCCTTAAAACTGGCATTGTCTAACTCGTTCAGAACGGAGTGTCAAAGACTCGTTCACATTCGTGCAAAAAGTATCAGCCCAGAAACAGACAATAGCGTCAGTAGATAAGGCCGTCGGTTGATTCGACCGTGGGCCCATCATACGACGCCCTTTCCTCAAATCACCCGGACGTGGGATGGAACAGTGTCACTGATATTTGGATACGCCGTAATGCGAGCCTGACACAACGAAATCTCCAGGTATCACGCGGCAACCTTTGTCCAAGTTGAAGAAGGACGGTCGGTCTAGCTGCGGCAGTTTACGGCATTGCCCCGTTTCGGCAAACCAAAACAGGAACGAAACCACTGGAAATCGGAAGGTTGAATCCCAACGCAGACGGTCTTCGACGATCACGCCGTATACATTAATTTAAGGCTGGACTTCATTGAGCGAAAAAAGCGATGAATTTTGTCCGGCGGCGCTCGCTCTGCGCATGACGAACGCGCCGCCGGGCGAAGTTCGTCCGTTCTTGGCCGCATATTCGCTTCATGGCGTACACTCCTACCCAGAGGCGATGTCAAATGAAGCTGTTCAGAAATTCCTGTTTTTACCTATTACGAGGGTGGAGCGCTTAATATACAGGAGTTCGCAGCTTGAGGGAATGGGTACAGTACAAGTTGCAAATGAGTATGCATTAACTAAGTTAAAGAGTACATTAGTGAACACTCAAAATATCTGACTGGTAAAGGCAATAGGAATGCAGCTGAACAACCTGTTTACCTCCAAGCCTGACATCATCATACGAATACCTGTTTCTCTTACGTTCATTTCTGTTGCTTTAACTTTTTTCTTGGTTTATATTTCCTGCCTTTGCCACAACTTTTGCCGGTATATGTTGGTCTAAGTTAGCACGTTCGCGTTTTTGACGTCGGCCCATATCCGTAACCTTTCCTGTACAGTGTGAAGGACAACTGTATAAACAACTCACACATATATTCGACAATTGGTGCTAATGGGGAGTTTTAGCAAATTGTTTTTTTTCCGTATAGAACGATACTGGCATCGGAAGCACTCACTGACCCTTCGAGGTGTGCTTTGATGCGCCTGTCCGTTACGACATCGGACCTGTGAGAACGATTTGTTAAAACTCTGCTAAAAGCTTCTTTCGCGATACGCTCCCAGCAGTTACAACATGGAGGTAAAGGTAACGATGTGACGGTAACGTTATGGCAAAACTCTCTTCTGTATAATTTGTATCCGTTATATCTTTGACTGAGCGTTTTTTATACTGAAAATATTTTTCAGCGAAATATGTTATAGAGAACGTATTCGTTCGGAATGAATGCATCGGTCACGAGGGGCATGTGACATATTAATGTACGAAATAATTACCTAAAAGTCACGGAATGGACTTTTTTTTTTTTCTTTTTAGTTATTCGCCCAAGCCGACATATTTCAATTCGATTTTGTAGACCATCCTCAGAATAGGCAATCGCCACGGCGACAATTCTTCGAATAAGCGAGTAAATAGAGCTCTCGGGGCGGACCACAACATCGGTCTAAAAAGCGCATGTAAAATACCGTGACATGTTCTAGTGATGTGCCCTCGTGATTCTTCTTCAATCACGTTGCACGCACCTAGCCAACTATAGCGGAGATTCACGTTCAACCACCAAATATCTGATCTGAAACAACGCTAGCACTTCTTTCCCAGACAACTAAATATACAGTCTAAACAGCAAATTATGCACCTCTGACCTAAACTGCGTGATAATAAAACTAGTCCATAAAAAAAAAAGTAATTAACCAGCGAATAACTGCATGGCAGACGCCTCACCAGTGGGTAGCCTCCCATATGTAATTAAATTGCATCTTCATTGCATAAACTATGAATTGTTTAGGTTTTTGTTTTTGATTTCCTATTGGCGACTCGCTCGTTTATTTTGATATCTGTTCATATGTTCACTGTTGTGTTGCTGACTTACATTACGTTTACGTATACATTATGTGCACATTGGGTGGCTCCCTATTTCAGTAGTATGCGGAGAGCACGTTCGTCTGCTTCTTTTGCAGGGGTTGTGGTGACGTCAGAAGGCTGATCTCTGATTGGCTCTGATTGAAGGATAGTGGGTAGACCTCAAAGCAAGCTGACTTGAGGTCTACCCACTATCCTTCAATCAGAGCCAATCAGAGCTCGGCGTCTTTCCGACGTCACCACAACCCCTGCAAAAGAAGCAGACGAACTTGTGCTCCGTGTGCCCTCCGTTTCACCGATGCCGACACAGCAATTAGATGGAAGCGATCAAGGAGAACTCACATAGCAAACGCACAAAGACGACGAGAGTCGTGACGATGCACTTTTGGTGCTGTTTGACTGGCTCGATCGGGTCGTAGCCTTGCCTGCGGTGTGACTTAAAGTGGAACGGTTCTGAGCCTCGGGCTTACGACATTCTGTAACTTAGGTTGCAGTCATGGAAATAATTATACTTACAGGTCTACGAAGTGCCGACCGCGCATATTTGATATCATTCGATGCGCCGTTACTCCAAACAAAACATTAAAACCTCCTCGTGCCAATTTCTGGCCAGAAAGTATCTCGCTGTCATAAGGAGGTGTACAAGGTCACGCTGTCAGACGTTTTGTGAATCGGAAGCGTCCGCAAATAGCCCCATTTAATACAAGAAAAAAATCTTAGTAACCATTTAATTTTGAGACGAGGACACGATTGAAAGGAGACACTACAACGCCATTTCCGAGCTTGTAACTATGCCGTGTGCATGTTTAGGAAGCGCAAAGTTATACTCCATCTTTGCGTGCAGCAAAGGCAAAAGCACAGGCGCAAGCGCTTGCCTTTCAGCTTTGCCTTCCTTTCACGAGCACTCGCGGAAGGAAAGCAAATCTAAAAGCCATGTGCTCGCTCCTATGCCTTTGCCTTTGCAGCACACAACTCCTGAGACAGAGTATAGTCAACCCCCAAAATGGCATCTGTGCCTCTGCTGCGACGAAAAATTTGGCGAATGCAGTATCCACTGCTAGCCTGGGGGTCTTTAACGTGCACCACGCAGTAGTGATACACGACCGCACGCCGGTACGCGTATATAAAGCGCTTCCTCGCGGAGTAAAACCACGGGGGCGAATCGGGGCGCCTAACTGGCCTTCTTTGACGCACGCCACAAATACGCGCGCCGCCGGCGGGTTAAAACGCGCGCCAGTGGTTTCGCGCGTACACAGATGCCGCCTCGAATATTGAGATGCCGTCTCGAGAGATTTAGACGCTTTTAGCGCTCCACCACGCACTCTTTAGGGTTTATATTCGCCGCCGAAAAAAGCCTCCTTTTGTTTACCTCCAAATATTAACCGTCAGCTGCGCCGATTCGTGCTTGTCTGCGTGTGCTTCATCGCTACCGTATCCTTCTACCTTTTATTTTCTTTCCTAGTCTCAACCTATGCGCCGCCCGGGCGGTGTCAGGGGCACAAAACGCGCCTGGGCGCAATGCCTCTCCCTGAACAGCTGCACACCGAGCGGCACTGTGCAAGAAAAATGCAATACAATACAATACAATACAACGTGTCACAGCCCACTGTAGCCGCGAAACGGCGTAAACGAGGGGGTCGGGTGGATTTATAAAAGGCTCTGGGTGGGTTAACACGCGCCGCTGTGAGCCTTTTGTTTACCGCCAAATATATATCGTTCAGCCGCACCGCTTGTGTCGCCTCCCAAGCAGCACACATTTGGCCAATCATTGGCCAATGGCTGGCAATGGTCCTTTGGCCAGTGGCCAGACGGTGACCAGCTATTGGCCGATGACTGGCCTTCATCTGACCATTGGCCATTGGCCATCAGCCATCGGCCAAACATTGGTCGATGAATGGCCACACTTTGATCATTGGCCAAAAGACCATCGCCAGTCATTGGGCAATGCTTGGCCAAAATCCGTGCTGCTTGGTGTAATGTGCCGCCGCAGACTGTCGCCGCGAAGCGCCGTGAACGAGGGGGGGGGGGGGGGGGGGGGGGGGGGTAGAGTTAACACGCGCCTCTGTGATACAATACCCCGCCGTTCGCCACTGCACCTCCAAAAAGGGCAACGCGTCGCCGTCCTTCATATCTCAGACAACAAGCGCGAAAGTGTTACTGTCACCTCCTGCTTGCGAAAGAGCAGGACGTTCAAATAGGCCAATGAGGGCCCTAGGTTTGCTCTATGGTTTTACTCCGTGAGCAAACGGCAATACGCCGCCGGTACGATGTTCCTACAGATCGATACGGGCAGGGGTGGGGATTGAACCCGGGGTCCCTGGGTTTTGTAGCGCGAGCTTTGGCTCCAAGTGTTCCGAGCTGCCGTGCGCTGACGCCCTCAACCCCCGATTTCCCCTCTGAGCTTGTACCTTACCCTTTCTCCCAAAGTTCCTACAACAGAAAAGAACGATGAGCGACAAGAGTGATGGCGGATCGCCGAAATAAAATTAGAGGCGGCTGTGTATAGAGACAGTCACCTGAAAATAAAGTGAAATTAAAAGCATAAACAGTGGGGGTGGTGGGTATAAAACAAGTGGGAAAAAAGCCAAGGGGAATTAAAACGGTTTCTTACAATTGAATCACTCGAAAATATGATCATCATAGTACGCGTAGATAGACTGCGATTTCACAAAGGAACCAGAGTCTTCATAAACTGCCCCCCCCCTCCCCCCCCCCCCCCCGGCCCCCCAAAAAAAGAAAAAACCAAAGAAACCACGTGATTGATTCCGTCCTCACCCGACGGTTGCCCTGTTGACCCTTGCAGATGCATAGCTTGGCAAAGCTATCGAACGTTTCTGGGCTCTCGAGATGTATGATCGCAAATTGCGGGGAAACCTGTATGGCCCAGGTCAGTTGGCGAAAGACTTTCTGCCTGCCTTCGGACTGGTGGTGAATGGCCAGTAGTTCGGGCTTACCCGTCGCCGCAGCACTCACAACGCTTGGGCTCCGTGCTTACCCTGGAGAACGATGTTTTAGTGAACGACTCCTCCACCTGGCGACGTTTATAAATACGGCATGTCATGAATGTCAGTCATCTGCGCTTTCATTCCGCCATTTTGTTATCTAGAAAAACAGATGCCCTAAGGCGAGATTAGGGTTAGACTTGTTTAAGCCACACATTAAGGTGGTCGTAGGCTCTCGGTTCGAAGAGCCCCTAGCAGCACAGATGTGCTTCCAGGGGTTCTAAAGTCCCGTAGATGAACTCTGGACGTCCATAAGACTTCTGGTAGTATCGTATGTCTTATATACATGTCAGGCTAGATAATGATTATATTTGTCTAAGGACCACACTAAGGTGGTCTATTCCTCGTGGTTCGAAGAACCCCAACAGCACATCTGGTTCCGCGAACATCTTCAGGATGTTTTAGTGTTTCATAAAGAGCCTTTGGAAGTGCATTGGCATCTGGTAGGATGTCCCAGTTACGTCTTAGGCTAGATTTGGATTAGATTTGTCTAAACAACACACTAAAGTGGCCGAAGCCTCTCGATCCGAACAATTCCTGGCAACACAGATGACTGTGCCAACCAACGTTCACAGGATTTTCTAATGTTCCATGGGTGACTTCTGAACGTGCATATGATATCCTACCAACGTATGTACGTCTGAGGCTAAATTAGGACTACATCTGTCCAAGCGACACTCTAAGGTGGTCGAAGCCACACGAAAGAACCGCTGACAACACAAACAGTTCTGCGGACGTCTTCAGGACGTTCTAATATTCCATAGGTGACGTCTGGGCATGTATAGGACATTTGGTAGGATGTCCTACGAACGACTTAGAAGCTTCAGAAAAAGAGCCCACGTTTCGTTCAGAAACATAGCCTTAAAAAGCGAAGGAAACTTACCAGGGGCATTTCGTACTTTGGAGGTAAGTCCAACAAAAAATACATGCGTGGCCGAATCTGGTAGGAGTTACCTAAAAAATAGCTTCTAGGTGGCATCTGAAGTTTTGCTAAGAGACTTAGTTATATATCTTAGACACCTCGGCTGTCGTTCCGAGGTTTCCAGGCGATTCCTTTTCAAGTAGAATTACACTAGGTTTATGTCTTGACTCTAGAAACTGGCATCTTCTTTTGAATACCATCTAGAGAGGGGAAGTTAGTAATGTTAGATGACTGTTTTTCTTTATTCATCTGGTTAAGAAGAAAGAGGCACGCGCAAGAATGTATTAGGACAAGATGTGAGTCAATCCTTTAACATTATGAATTGTACGACAGGTTGTAAACCTCGACTTTTATGCCAGTGTCTTTATGTCCGGCTTGTCTCAGAAGCAGTTCAGAAGAAGAAGATGAAAAAACTAAGCAGCACCGAATAGTTCAAAATCAAAACTGACGCCGGTTCGTCGAGACACAGTCGCTTAATTTATGGAGCATAGGCCCAAGGTCTAGTTCCACTACTCATGATTGTAACTACAGCAGTGCATTAAGTTGGTCTAGTCGGTACGCGATTAAAATAACAGTGCTAAAATAGACAACAAATACAAGGAACAAAGTGCACACGCACTTTGTTAATCGTGTTTCTCGTCTCGTTTAGGGCTTATTTGTCTTTATCAACATGATGTGACTACATGTCCTTCGCTTTGTCGATGATGTAATCAAGGCCCCAAGTTTTGCGTTTTAGACCTTAACTTGTAATCTTTTTTTCTTTTTTTTCATATGTTAGGTCGGAGTTCCACCCTTCCTTTCAAATGTTGAAAGATCTTCCGTGCCATCTGCGAGTTAGGCGGTAGACACACGTTATGCAATGAATCATACGGGACTCAAGCCAATTCGCCAAAAAGCGCGTTATGGATAAAAAAAAAAAAGGAGCAAGTCGTTCACTAAAACATTTGTTCCGAGGATATCACCGAGCCCATAACCCGCCGGAGCAGGAGCAACAAGCAATTGCGAAGCAACGACGTGCCGTGCTCTGCATCTTCTCTGTGCTACGCTCAAGGAATGCTGCGACTCCGTGTCACTCGCAGGAACCGAGAAGACTCCATAATGTCTGCCGCTGCTGCTGCAAGCTGACGTAGATGATTCTCTCTCGCCGCGTTCTTGCATCGCTGCTGATGTGGCTGGTAACAGAGGGCAGCATGTCGGCTTTCCTTGTGCATGTCTTCGTTTTTTTGTTTTGTTTTGTTTTTTTTCTTTTTTTAGAGGGCTGTGAGACATTTCCCAGGGGATGGCGGGCAATATTGCTACTACATTTCTGTCGTTTCCTGAAAGTCACGGGTCACCACGAGAGATTGTCTTTGTTCTAGATGGCATTGGCGGCGCTCGTTCCGCGAATACAAAATAATAAGAAGAGTATTTGTTTTTATTTTGTTCGTTTGCATAAGCCTGCTCTACAAGTTATGACTCTCCTAGCTTGTTCGCTTTATTTTGGGGTAAACGTAGATTTTTATATGAGCAAACAGTTTTCGAATATATCTTAATGGGTTATCGTTATTACCTGAATGAGATCTTCACCACGAAATATTTGGCATGGAAAAGTGAAAAAAAAAAGAGAAATCTTGGGACGTTATAAACTGTTCTATCTGATCAGCGATGATGTCGTGTATTATTGCCCGGAGTCCTCAGCACCAATCTTAGTGGCAACTACTACTTTCCGCTTTCGCGACTATATTATTTTGTACCGAACGGTGTTATGGTAATTATAGATTCATGTTCATGAAACAATAAATCAGCGCATAAAATAAGCAGCACCATCACGGTTTAAAAAAAAAAAGGTTTCTAATATTATACATCCCTTCGGTATTTTTTGTTTTTGTTTGTACTAGATATTACAAGAAATACGCTGCTCAGGATCGGTGCTAACCATCGGGCGTAGAGCAGCGACCATGATATCATATTCGATCATTGAAGCTAATTTATTTTAAACAATTTAAGACGCACTGTTTACTCGTGTTAACTCTTACTGCATAACCGCTTCGTGTTTTCCGGCCTTCCATGATTTTTATATTATTATTATTATTATTTTGTTATTTTTTCTGCTTGGTTCATCGAAAAACTGCTTTTGTGTAGCTTGTTTCCTTTGGTCGGTTTTCTAAGTATGTAAACAAACAAAAGTGCCAGAACAGCCTCATCATTTTGTTGTTGTTTTTTTCTAGGTTAGTCGCAACGTTGCCGATCACTTCAATCAAAACTTTTGAACTGCATACAAGCTTACAGTGATCCTGAATGTACAGTGTTATGTTGTAATCTCAACCGCTTGTAACGTAAACAGAGTCCGATTTTCTTAAAGCGTTCCGGATATTGACCAAAATAAAATAAGAATTGGAAACGTCATTCCGCAGAAATGATAACGGTGTAAACGGACATGTAGAGAAACCAATAAACTCAGCAAAACTAATAAACATCGTAACCAATAAACTTAGCGACTAAGAAGGCGTAGCGCTTGCACTTTCTATCTTATTTCTTCATAAGGATAAACGTTCTTTTTTTCCCAAATTACCCTGAGAAAAAAAAAATCACTTCAAAAGAGTGACAAAATACCTCGATGCAACTAGATCCATCCATCTGTCCTCAACCACACACACAAAAAAAAAGAAGAAAACAAAACAAAACAAAGCGAGTTTGGGAGATATATTGCCGCTCTTTCTATGCATAAGTAATTTTTCTAGTTTTTCCAACGTGTGATGTTTGACAGGATGTCAAAGACAAACCTCGTAAAACAAAATAAAACTAACGCATAAAGAAATTACTTGCATACTGATACGGCTTTCTGAAATGCACTTATTAATGTCTAGTTCGCTTGTCTTTTTTTTTTTTTTTTAACCCATTTTAAAAAAATACCCGGTCGTTAAGATGTTAAACTAGATATGTAAAGTCCCGAATGAGCTTTCTTACATAAATAAGTTAGTATATAAATAAACGAATCAAGACACATAATCATTGTACCAAAAGACACGCATGAATTAATAAGTTTCCTTTTCACTCCCTATTTTCATCGCCTTGGGTAAAACATTAAACATCCCTCGTCGTCTCGTAGTAAAAAAGAAAAAAGTGAATTGACAATTTTTTTATAATGACCCACGACCAAATAGCCTCGATGATTCTTAAACCCTGGTGGGTCAGCGACCCCATGTCGATCGGCGGGAAGTGGAAAAGTAGACAGGGCCGGGGCGGAGGAGCGACGAACTTGATAGCTCAAAGAGTATGTCTTCGTTTACATTACAAGTTAAAAAAAAAAATCTTCTAATACATGTGTAGTTTGTGCATATCCGAACGTTTCCGCTATATAACATTTACCATTCTAGCATTATTCATTCTCTTTTGAAAGTATCAAAACAAACGGTTGTTCTGAAGTGGACCCTCCTAGCTCCTGCGCGCCCGCTGTCTTCACTTCCGCTTCCCGGAAATACCGCATAGCTGAGCCAGGTGCTTCAACAAAACGAATGCCAATAACAAAAATGAAACCAGGACGGATATGTAACATATCGAGACACTCAATACAAGCAAACAAGCTCCGTATTTTCTTTTCTTTTTTTTTTTTTAGTTAAGAGGGCATATTTAATTTTACTGCTGTGGTGGAAAGTGTTCACGTGGAATAAAATGTTAAAAGCGCGATCAAAACGGGGACAAGGAATATACACACGCGACAGGACAGGCGCTTTACTCTCAACTGGTATTTAATAGCAGCATCGTCACTTATATCTACACATATTATTGCCCAACCCACATCATACCCCATCGCACACTCAAAGGCAGCCATCCAAAAACGCCCTTTCACTTTGAAGCAGATAGAGAGGCGGAGTGCTGACGCAATTGCCTTCTCTTTTTTTTTTCTTTGTGTAGAACGCCTCTATAATCTCTCTTTCCGTTTTATATGTTGCCTTCCTTAGAAACTTCGTGGAATTCAGGTCAGGTTTGCACCCACATCGCCTACAGTGGTCAGCAAGATGTCTCCCCGCGTTGTTGCACACATACGTATTGCACCGCGTGTTTCTTGGAACACGGTGTTTTTTTCTGCCTTGTCGACATCGGGCAGATTCTAGCAAGCGTACACGGGGCAGAAAAGACCACGTAATATCGTATCTGCCTGCTACCTTTTTTAGGTTATGGGATACAGTATGCATGTACACTTGTACGAGTTTTCGTTATTTCCTTGCTTCGCTGCCTCTTTTAGTCCTTTTTAACATTTGAACAAGGCCCTCACAATAGCTAGAAACTAGGTTAAGGGGTACCTATACGTCTCTTAACCTTTTACTTGCCGTTCAAGACAGAGTGCCATCTGATGTTTGCAACTTTTTTTTCCAAGGCCGCATTAATTAAGACATGTTAGACTATCCCCCTCTTTACCAGCTTGCAATTAGCGCTTTCAAACAAAACAAGGTTTTTCTTAGTACGCGGACTATACCGCCAACACACATGTTCGTCAGAAAATACGATCAAAATGTCCCAAAACGGAATGCTGTTATTCACAGGCTATTCCCAAGTAAAAATAAGTCCAGCTGACAACTCTTTAAAGACCTCGACAATCTTCTCGACCGCTCTCTCCGATTCCGAATCAGCATCTAAAATGTATTGTCATCTACATATCTATACGTCTTTACCACTAGCAAATCTGCAAGGCTACCGAAAGTTGCCTGTCCAACGATGCTAATATTACATAAAACGGGGGCAACTGTCGACCCAATACACACACCAGACTTCTGTACGAAACATCGCTCGTCAAAACTGACAGCAGTCGACTGTAGATAAAAGACAAGCAGCTCCAAAAAATGATCCCTGTTAACGCTCGCACACTTTAAAACCTTACTTCTCCAGATTCGTCTATCTTATCTCGAACAGCCTTGAGAAGTCCGCCGTGAGGAATGGAATAACATAAGTTCTCAATATCCACAGATGTTGCATTGATCGCATTCTGAAACCCTTCTCTAAGTTCCTTGACTACTTCAAGCGAGCGTTGCACCAAAAAGGGGCCTATTAATACAAGAAAGTTCAAATGGCGTTGTAAAAACCGGCTGACCTGAACCTGCCAAGCTTCTTCTCAGACACAATGGCTCGGAAAGGACTCAAATTTGTACGTTTTTTCTGTGAATTTGTTTTTAGAAAATCCCACTATCAGTTTTGTCCACAGCCTTTCTCAAACTGTCGAGGTTCAAATCTTTTAGGAATTCAATAGCTGCAGATTTTTGAACGTTTGGTCAAAACTTAACTTCTCTAAAGTTATTCTCCATCGCTGTCAACGCTCTGTCCCGGAACTGGCATTTTGATAATACAACGAATCCTGCCTTCCTTATCGACCTGCACCAGGGAAAGTTCGTTTATTTTGAACAAATCCAAAACCTCTTAAAAGGTGGTTTTGCCTTAGGGCATCGACTCACAGTTTCTTTGAGACAGTCCACACCATCACCAATAGTACGCCCCCTGTTCTTCTCACCAGCACTGTTCGCCACCCTTCGCACCATAGATAGCAGTTCTGGTCAAGATGTTGACGGTTCGAGGCTGTACTTTGGTGCTTTGTTCAGAACAACCTTGATCTCCGCTAGAAGAGTGACTCCCCCCAAAACGGGAACATTGTCCATGGGACTGGCAGCATTTTTCTTCTTTGGAGGGTGGTGCATTCGCGTCTCTTGCCAGATGAATTCCGTTGTTTGCGACGCCAATCTTTTGTAGTCTTCAAAACGGTACTTGGCATGGTAAACCTCCTGATCTCCCAGTACGACAGTAGAGAGCCAGTCCAACTAGTCTGACCTTTCCCCAGTATTCCGATTTAAGGATCTCGCACAGCCTTCTAATGTGTCGCCAGGATGGTTTCAAGACTCCGAAAAGACCCTGCACTTCCCTTGGCACAATAAGAAATGGTCCGGGACTGACACGCTCCAATGGCGAATAGGTTGGTACACGTGATGGCAGGATTCTGCACTAGACGATGAAAAAAGAAGGAGCCCAGTGCAGAAGAAATATGGGGCGTTAAAACTTGGGTTTGGGCTAGTTGGTTTATATTGAATAAAAGGATAAAAACGCGAACAAAACGGGAACAAGGAAGGTACACACACGACAGGACACGGGGAACACGCCTGGACGGCGAAATCTGGTGTCGGCCAAGACACTTTCATAGTAAAATTAGAAAAGCTCCCAATCATGTTCGCGGTAACAATGTCACACTGCTTACGTTCATCTTTGTCTCCTTTCTGTGTTGTGCTTTTCTTTCTTTAATAATAAGTGCGCCAATGCGCTCAAATAAATTTTTCATATCGCTTACCTCCTGAAACAGCCAAGGGCGTTGGTTAGCATTTTGAACGATTGTCCTTTAGGTCATTTCTATTGCCTTCGACTCGCATTATCCGATTTCACTGCTCTGTCTAACAGTAACGAGAACTGTGCAGCCGCCATAAGCACATGCCCTACAGCGTACCTTCAGAAAATGCGTTCACCACGTTAGTGCGCGTGCATACAAATAGGTTTGAAACTTTATGATGTTCCAAACGCTTTACTTTCAAGCGAAATTTAAGCTTTCTTATGTTCGCTTACACTTAAAATAAAGGTTAAGTTCAAGCAAAGTTTAATCTCTCTAAAACCGTGTAGTACAGCCAAAGCTAAAGGGGAGAAAGCGTATGCCAACCTCTTCAAGAGGAGGGAAAGGAGGAACGCGAGAGAAGAGCTGGGATTTCCGCGTTCCTTCTTTCCTTCCTCTTGAACAGGTCGGGATACAGTCTCTCTCCCTTGTAGCTTTGGATGTACTGCGAGGTTTTGGTGAGCCGGAGTATAACTTCGCTTTTCTTGAAAATGACCTATGGATCGCCTATGCATCTGCAGTGTGACGAATAAATGAGTAGCTCCTCGGGCGGCTGCATTTAGAGGTGGTACATTTATCAACCTAAAATTTCAAAAACACCTGATGCCAATCTAAAAATAAAAAATAGGTTTTCCCTTTCCCCCTCTCTTCCACTAATCTTTATTGTTGAAAACTGTTACCGTATAAAACTTCCGGCTTGGCAACACTGACACCTGTCGTATTTGAGTATGACGAAGATACCGCACAATCACGCGTTGGCATGAATTAGCACGTCCATGCTTGCAAACGCTGATTAACAAAAAAAAAAAAGATGACGTACTCCTTGGAATTTGCTACACATTGCAGAACAGCCCATGTTTATATGCGACAAATAAATATATTTATGTTAATGAATTTTTAGTTTAATCTTTAGATTTTCTCAGGGTGTTCAATAAGGCACAAGATATAAATCGCTCGAGGCGTTGCCTGATGGAAGGCACTTTCTCATCTTAATACTGGCACCTCTTGATAAAAGGCGATCTTAAGACATCCCAAGGGCATTTCTCGGAGAAAATAAAACTCCACCTTATTAACCCTATTCATTTTACACATCATTCAACGGGGTTCCCAACACTACCATCATGTTTATCCCAATCTCTCACGTCATCACCTTTTCGTCCGTCCTTTTCCGCTCCCTCCATTGCAGTTCCTCAACATGGCGAGCGTGTTCATGAAAATCTTCAACCTGATCTGCATGATGCTTCTTATTGGTCACTGGAGCGGGTGCCTTCAGTTTCTCGTCCCCATGCTGCAGGGGTTTCCTTCCAATTCCTGGGTCGCCATCAACGAACTCGAGGTGAGTACACAGTTCATTGCCGAGCCCGTGTACCCACTAGCAGAACGAACGACAAACGCTGCTCAGAAACATTTTAGGTACATGTCTTAGCAGCCTTTGCTTACGCCTATAAGTCTCGCTTACTGATTACAAAAAAACCTTGTTTGTGAAAATTAGCGACTGTGGAAAATGAGTAAACGGTTGCCGAAAAACTTCGTTTTATATTGTTCAAGAGCAGTATTGGTTGTTCGTTCTTGCGTAGCATTGCCACAAGCCAGCTCGACGATGTTTCCGTCGTATGAAAGATAGCAATGGCTCAAACTTGCGAATCCCATGTTTCACAAGTATTTATGTTCACACGAAGCTACCCATCATTCAAAATCGACAAACATTAGAAAGAGCCCTAATTGGCAACCTTACAACAACAAAGATGAGGTCACCCCACCTATGTTTCCGTTCTCTTGCCAAGCCTTCGTTTACCATTCTCCCCAACAAGAAACTACTGCCTTTCCTTCCTTCCGTCGTCTGAATCCTGTTTTGCATTTGAAGCAGTCGTCGGGCGGACCAACATACCTCTTTATTGTTCCGGTGCGGAAAACTGCGCCCCAAAGACAGAACAAATAAACCACCATTAGTGTTCAGCAGGTCGTCTCGCTCCCAGCGCCTCTTCCTCCCCTCCCGAAACCAACAACGAGGATGGTATTCTTTTTTCCAGACCAAGTACTGGTTCGAGCAGTACTCGTGGGCCCTGTTCAAGGCTATGTCCCACATGCTGTGCATAGGCTACGGCCGGTTCCCGCCCCAAAGCCTCACGGATATGTGGCTCACTCTGCTGAGCATGATCAGCGGCGCCACCTGCTACGCCCTCTTCCTGGGCCACACCACAAACCTCATACAGTCGTTAGACTCCTCGAGGAGGCAGTACAGGGAAAAGGTAATCAGAGCTTCTTCGTCACCTCCACAATTGAGCTGCTAACCTGAAGGAAGTTCCAGACAAAACACTAATGTGGTTAAAGCAAGTAGGAAGGCCTCGGAAGATGTCACAAAGTGTAATTAGACGTTCGGCTTATAGACATGACCTCCACGGAGCTTTGGAAAAGCCAAGCCTCAAATTGGATATCGACGTTTTCCTAAAAGACAGCTAATTCCCAAAGCACTAAACCAAGTCTCTTAGAAAAACGTCTCTTGAAAAGCTCGGTGAAAACCGGAGGCTTATACGCCGGATTGCTAACTTCATGAATGGGTAAGACGCACAATAGGTACCTCTGTGGCCCGTTATGCTACTATTGAGAGACACAATATATAAAGAAACCTCGAAAGAATTACAATTTGGAGAGATACCCGTGGCAGTGCCGGCCCCGTCGCTGAATCTTTCGTTCCCGCCCCCAGCTAAAGCAAGTCGAAGAGTATATGGCGTACCGCAAGCTTCCCCGCGGTCTTCGCCAAGGGATAACAGACTACTTCGAGCACCGCTACCAGGGAAAATTCTTCGACGAGGAGGCCATTCTCGGGGAGCTCTCCGAGAGGCTACGAGAGGTAAGCAAATCTTGAACAATTATACGAGCCTCATCTCGCACCAGATCGATGGCAACGCTTATTCTTTTCATTTAACTCAAAATTAGAGCAGTCAAAGACAAAATATGATGTGCTAAACGCTACAGTGTTATCTCTGTAATTTAGTAATAAAAGTTTGTTTAAAAAAAAAAAAAGTTATTTAAGGCGGCGGTCCCACGGCCCCAACTACAATACCGGTGGCAGCTGTGGTAACGCTCCTGTTTGTGGTGCAAACGTCGCGTCTGTGCGCGTGCCACGTATTTCGTCCTTTGTATACAAATAACTGGCCAATTCGTCCTCACTATCTTAGTGCAGGACGTGACATGCATTTTTCAAAACTTAACGCACAATACAAAAACAAAAAGTGCAAGTTTTGATACCTTCAAAGACATACCTTCACGCATTCCAAGTTTCTAGACTGGTAATGCATTTAAGTCGCGTTCCTTTTTTTTTATGAATAAATGAAGGATTCGTGCGGTTCTGTACTTAGTTTCTTTCTTAATTAGTACATTCACTTTTTTTTTAATATTATTCAAAAAGTGGCTTTTTTATGAGATTTTGAAGTGTCATAACTTAGTTCCACATCATAAGCAGTAATGACATTTAAGGGCATGCTCCTGGTGAACATAGGGACACAGCATAAAAAAAATATTAGAAATGATACGCCAGCAGTTTTCTTTTTTTTTTGTAAACATTATTTGATTTGGTAAAATTTCAAAGAATTCCCTTCACGCGTTCTCGGTTTTCTCAGATGGCGTGATTTCATTTTTCACCTGATTTCATTTTTTTTTTTAATTGTATGCTAGAGGAACTGGGCTGGTTCTCCGTAAGGCTGGTTTGGTTGTGTTCATATTCAGATTTGTTTAAAATAATTTTAAATCGTGAGACTATTTTGAAGCTCGACTTTGTACGCAAGAAGCCGGTTTCAGAGAAGAGGACAGTTATGTAAATGATGCTTTAATTAGAGCTTTTATTGTTCTAAGTAAAATTACTTTCCACGATTTTAATTTTTTGAAAGCATACTAATTGTCCTCAATATTAAAAAGGACCTATGTTGAAGCAGACGACGCGCACTTGCGCCATCTTTTGAAAGGTGGCTGAAATTAGAGGTTGAGAAGTTCAAGGAAAGTGGGCGCCGATTCTGTCCCTGACGCAGAGGATTATTGTCTCATACATTTCCTCGCGCTACTTCCTCGTTCTTGCAGTAAATCACAGTTAGTCTTGCGGGGAAAAAAAAATCGAGAACCGCGTCACAAGGGTCGCGAGCAAGTTCTCGAAAACACCTAGTGCAAATAGACGCTTCGCACACGCGCCAGATTGAGCCGCCATTGCCGACCTTCTCTTGTCTTACAAAGATGCTGAGTCACTGAAGCGGGCGTTGACGAGCCTCCACAAAGGCCTATGCTGAGGAGAAGGACACAGTAGCACCCTGTCCTGCTGTGGCAATGATGAAGTGAAGCGAACGGAATAAGAGGAAACAAAAAAGTGAAGGTCGGTTTTGGCGGTGCCCATGCAGCACTGCCTAAAAGCGTCTATAAATAAGCTATTCAATGCCAGTCCGCCGTGTTCCGACACCACGAAAGGTACAAATATTGAACTACATATGATAGCGACGACGAAGGGAAATTTCTTTTCCTTCGCTCCAAGATAAAAAGCAAACGTTTTTTGGTTTTTTTTTTTTAAGGTTCCAGCTTTTTAATTGCGCCGGTTCTCTTTTGTTTGCAATCGTGCATGGATTTATGATTTTCAGTTTTAACGTTACTCCACTCGTAGACAACTTACGGAGAGTGTTATGTCCAAAACGCAGTGACTGGGCCTCACGGTAAGGCAACAAGCAGCCAGTCATCGTGGCTCAAACCTGAGGCTCAGGAAAAGAGTCTAATAAACCCCTTTCCCGTAAAGTGCGCTACACAAGCGTTACACATGGGCGAAACCCTCCCTAGGTCTTCTCACTGTGCATTAATTTTTATTTCATTTATTGAAATAAGATTAATGTCAGACTATCAACTTCATGGTGTTAATTTCAATAATGCAAAGACTCCAAGCTTCCGCTTTGCGCTTTACGCCAACCAGGATTCTTGCCCTTCGGAACTAATGATAAGCAGCCAGGGCCGACTTGCTAGAAACAGCGTCTTAGCTGAGACTGGGGGAAAGCCAGCGCACGAGCGTAGGGGGACTCAAACCGCGTCTCAAGACGCTCGCGCGTCCCAGCCTTTGCACTGCTTTCTTTCACCCAGTCTCAGCTGAGACACTGTTCTAGCAAGCCGGCCCAAGGTCGCAACTCGCAAAAGTTTCCTCGCGCTTCCCTTTCGTTCTTGCAAATCCCCGCAATCAGTGTTGCGAAATGAAATCAAGCGAGATGTTCAGTGCTGCCCTGCGACCGGGCTAGAGAGCGGTTTTCCTCGTGGCATTCACTCTCGGCACGGGAACTTCTTTAGACGCGTGGGGGTGCGACCACACTACCATGCCCAACACCGCCTGAGCCATCCTGAACAACTGTTCCCCGACCATTGTGATTGAAAATGTGTGCCACTATACTCTGTTTGCCTTATGATGTACCGCAGGAAAGGCTACAAGCGCGAGCTCCTTGCTCTGGCACATCTCGGCGGCACAAGCTCTCGTGCGTTAAGAGTAGCTCCCAACGCTATGAGCTCGCGCTTCTAGCCTTGTCTGCGGTACAACGTAAGGTGAAACGGAGTATATACTTGTTTGAAATAACTGTAGTGAGCCGATTGAAAGAAGTTTCGGCTTACGATAATTAACGGCTTGTCAATAAAATGTGGAATTTTGAATATAATTGAACAGTTAAAAATGAAAGACGTTTACAATCCCCTGTAACGCCGAATTAGAGCGCAGCTCTTGGGGAGGAGGAGGGGAAGGTATGGGGAGGAGGCTATGCCCCTCCTCCTCTCCTGCTCGCCTCCCATTTAGGGGAAACTTTTCCGCTAAATTTGGCGGAGAGGTGTTCCCGCTAAATTTAGCGGGGAGATTTTCCGCTAAATTTAGCGGGGAAGTTTTCCCGACAAATTGAGCGGGGAATTCTTTCCGCTAAATTTAGCGGGGAAATTTTCCGCTAAATTTAGCGAGGAAATTCACCCATAATGCACCGCGCGGTTACGCCGACGCCGGCGACGCCGACGCTGCTCAAGCCGGAAACGGGCGCTAAGAGCTGCGTTTTAAAACTCGGTTCTTGAGGAGACGAAGAGAAAGAGGTGTTCAGCATATGTCCCTGCAGGCAGCCGGCTTCATGACCTGTGGGTCTAATTACTCTAGAAACTTCTCTAACTCAACCCCGGAGCAAAGAGGACAACACGGTGAGGAGGAGCTGCCTCTCAGAAGGAATAAAAGCGCTGTAGGAGCGGTTAGAGTAACTGTATAGGCTCTGCTTGGCGTAGCACATAAAGTTACTCTAGGAGCGGTAGGGTTACAGCGACCCCTTCGAGGTGCCGCCGCAGAGAGCAACTACTCCCCGTGCAATGGCCGTAAGAGATCGTGCCTGTTCACTCTAGCCCGGCCATTGTTCTTCAAACTGCTGAACGAGGCAAGCGCATGTTCATTAGCACATTGGGCTTCAAACCTAAACACGTCAGGATAATAACGGGGAGAGAAAACTTGCGCTGCAGAACCCAGGAATCATCGACTCGAACCACGCCGCCGCCCGTTTCGATCTGGATGAGCATTGTACCGGCGTGCTAAATTTCTCACCCACGTCGGAGACACCAGGTGCCTCTTAGGGTAGTTTAACTTTCCACTGCCTAAACATCTAACGAAATACTTACGGTGTATTTGCACAAAAGGTTTTCCACACAGAAATGAGCAGACGTTATCACGTTTCGAAGTCACGTGCGCCAAGTCACGAATGCTTGCCAATCCCCGTACTACGCCACGTCTTCGAGAGCTGGGGATTTTCCCACCGTTCCGGCGGGAAAATATTATGGGGTCAAACGAAAATTCGATGTTGTGTGTAAAAAAAATGGTGGAAGATTGAAGTCGTCACCTTCTTGCACCAACTGCAACAAGGTTGACAGTCTGATATTGGGATTAATTTTTTCTTTCATCGACGTAAATAGGAGCACCGTCGGACCGTCAACTTTAACGTTTGTTGAGAATGCAGCGACTTCAAGCATCCACCATGCTCTTCACAAACGTCAACAAGCTAATCGAACTCATCATTCGACGCCATCTTCATTTCTCGCCGGAACGATGGGACAATCTGTAAGAAAAAAACAGTTTCTCCTCGGCTCCCTGCCGAGTACGGGGATTGCCAAGCGTCGGTGACGTGAGCCACGTAACCTCAAAACACGGTGACGTATATTCCTCTACCTGGAGAAAATCAACGTTGTGTGAGTACACCAGAAGAGCAATATGACACTGTAAACTTAGACGCTGTTGGTATAAGAATACGACGACTTCAAGCTTCTCACATGCTTTTTGCACACGCCATCGAACACAAGTCGTTCGATGCAATCTTCTTTTCTGGCCGGAATGATGAGGCAATCCTCGCCTCACGGCGGAGTACAGGGTTGAGCAAGCATCCGTGATACGGATCACGTGACCTCGAAGCGCAATGACGTTTGCTTCTCTCTGCGGAAGAAATCTCCGTCGTTTGAATACACCATTAGAAGCTTCACCATGAGAGATACGTGGCGGCGTGGGAAAGCCGGTTCTCGCATGCAGTGCTGCATTCAACTAACTTCAATCTTGCGAAGATTTAGCGTGACATTCCCCCAACGCTACGGTATTAATCGGCCGACATTGTTCTGAAAAAACTTGGCTATCATTCGGGGACGTTAGGTAGATAACTTGACAGGCTGGGTTGTAATCGGGGAGTCAAGACTTCACCATGCCATTCGACCAGCAGACCCAGGAAGAGCACAAGTGTCAAAAACAAACCATCTCGTGTCGGTATTAAATGAAGGGAACACTGTACTTCCCCAGGGCGTGTGCAAGTTTTCATTTACAAAAATATGAAACAAAGTCTATGACGAGCCATTAGGTTAGCGTGCGTGGAGAAGGGACAGGTTGGAAAAGTGCGAAATTCCGAGGTATACCTGTTTTCACCTCAAGAAAAAAGTAAGTTTCGCGCATTGTTCCTACGCGGCGCGAAATAGTTCTTACGAGATTCGGTTGTCGGAGGAAAAAGCGATGGTTTTGGCGTTTGGAACGTGTACATCTTGATAAGATAACATATACCTAATCTAAAATTAACCTACATATGTCTTCATTATCCACATAAAGGGGGAAATCAGTAATGTTCCGCGAGGAGCCGGACTTGTTTTACTTCGGTTCTTGAGGTGAAAACAGGTATAGGCTTCTCTGCGCATCGATAATAACTTGTTTGCCCCAAGTGCGCTGGTATTCCGCATAATACTTTCAGAGGGGAATATTTGTAAGATTTTTATCGTCATAAAACAATTACAGAAGATTAATTTTTTTTTTTATCTCAATGCAAGCACGTGTTTTGGGTCCACGTTTTAATTTATACAAAAAAATGTTCTAGGGTAATTTTTCAAATGAACGACAGCGCAAATAGCAAGCTTGACGACTTTATCACCAAAACGATTAAACGCGTAGCTCTTTTAGTGCCTATATATTCAATAATATGCGTACAAAATAAAATCCGCTATATACCGACTGTCCCCCCAAAAGATGAACAAGATTTTTTTTTTTGTTTTCTTTTTTTTTTACTGCAAAAATAAATTTTGCATTGCCGAATGCTTATTTTTGCTCAAAGGTAGCGCTAGCAGTTCGCGAACCAGATGCCAACGTTTCAGCACTAAGCGTTACTTTACTCGACAGTTTTGAATTTTTCTTAAATGTTTAATGAAAAAAATACCGGCCGACAGAGCTCTCGAACGCATCTTATGGCGCGAGATACCGAAAACGCGCGAAAATAAGCCCCATTTTCCCAACAAAATTAAAAAAAAAAAAAAAATCCTTATAACTTTTGAATAAGGTAACGATTAGTGCTAAAACTTTGGCATCCGGCTTCGGACAGCTAGCGCTACATTCGGCGGATAATGAACGTTCTGGGATGCGTGGTTCATTCTTGCGGTGAAAATAAGTAAATATTTGGACGGTACACGCTGTAGGATTGAATGAGCAAACGTTAAAAACGTGGCAAATTAAGAACATATTTTATTTTTAAAAAAAAATTATTTGCTTCGTGTTTTACTAGTAACAACGTATGATTGTGTTTTATCACAAAATAAAAATTAAAAAATATTGTATTTTGTTTGCATGACTGCAATTGAAATTTATCAGTAGTGCGTGTTGTGACAGCGTTCTCACATAGGTGATATTCTGGACAATGTTGTTGCATTAATATAGTTAATTACCTAAAAAAAGATACTTAACAGGTAAGCCTGAAAATACCCGAAATTGTGTACAATTGGAAGTAAAAGTTATTTCCAACCTCAATAAAGCTTGCCGTTTTCCAAAGCACATTTCAAAACATTCAATCTTGATTTCCGGTTATAACGTAATACTATATTTCATTTACATTTCATGATAGACCGCGATAATACCTCGGTAAATGAAGCAAATGTATATAGGGCATTTTATTTGAACATAATAGTATCGAAATTATATTAAATAAAAATAGCTTCATCTAAACTCTTTGGTGATATCGAGGTAATTAAAATTGACGAAAAATCACCAACGGGAGATTGTTAGACATTTCATTTTATTATTTTAAAATACAAGATTTTATTTTTTATTTAATTTACCATTATGAAATCTATTTTCAAAGTGTCAGAGTAGAGTCTTAGTGCATTGCTTGAGAAGTGACAAAACGACGAAAGGTCAAACGTTTGATCCCCGACAGGTCGGAGAAACGTTAGTTCTGGTCTCGGCCGCTTCAATGGTAAATAGCATGAAAAAAAAATATATATATATATAGATATATATATTGCCAAGTTTGCCGTTTGTGTTTTCTTCCATTTCAAAAATGAATTCAAAAATGCTATATTTTTTGTAAAAATTAAAATATTGACCCCAAATTATAATTTACTTGAGATGAAAACATCCAGATACGTTTTACACTTCGATAACAATATTGTATGCATGCACAAAGGCGCGGCGAAGTATCGAGTATAGTTATCGGAGATATTGGAACGATCTGCTCAAACCACCCAACTTAGTCTGCACCTTAAGAAGTACAGCTAGCTGTCTGTAGGCAGAGTCTTTATCTAGGCACTTTAATTTAACCAATGTGCAGCGCCTTCCCGCAAAACAGAATTTTTAAACAAATCCTCAGAACTGGAGAAAAAAAGGACGACACAGCAAAGAATCTTTAGGGGTTGTTTATTATTTTTTTTTTAGCTTTGGAGTTTCGTTTTAAAAATGTTATAAATATAAACATATACAAAAAATGTTATAAAATATAAAAAGAAAGACACCAGTAACAGTCTTCCGTCTTTTTTGTTTTTATTTTCCTTTTCTGTTCAATCATCTCCATCAAGTTTGGGCCTTAACTTTTTGTTCATTGAAGCAGTATTCTGTAACAACTAATCGCTTTTCAATTGTTATCGAATTGATCAGATAAGCCAATCGCTAAGCGTCGCTACCTTTCTAGCAGACGTCCCGTGTCTAGAAAGAGAGGGCATGCCAAACGTTTGTGCCGAGCAATTTTTTTTTATTATTCACGAAAAATTAACAAGTCAAGCCGAAACATCGTTCACTTCGTGATGTCTTGCACAAAAGCACGTAGAAATTAGTGCACCACGGATCAGAAGCCCATATCAGAGAATAAAAGTCACCCAGCTTGGTATCCTCCGATAGATGAGCTGGCTGGGAGCAGCCGAGCAAACTATACTATACTCTGTTTCAAACTTAGCGTGCAACGCTGTCAAAGCTACTGGCGCGAGCGTGGGGCTTGATCTCGTTGATCATTTGCACGCGTTCTCGCGCAAACAAAACCATAGATGAAGCCACGCGCTCGCGCCAGTAGCTTTGACAGCGTTGCACGCAAAGTATGAAACAGAGTATAGCCAGCGCTGGCACTGCGTGACGCGGGCGAGAGCACGCGGTGAACGTGCAACGTGCACAGGGTTAGATTAGATTAGAACGCGATTTACTATACTTCGTTTCACCTTATGTGCGAGCGAAGGCAAAACTGGAAGCGCGAGCACGGAAGCTCCGTGCGTTCAGGCTTTGCTCGAGCGCGCGAGCTGGGGAGAAATGCAAAAGGCGCTGGTCTCGCGCTTCTAGCTTTGGCTTCGCTCGCAGATAAAGTGAAACGAAGTATAGCCGAATTAACATCGGTGCCACGAGCCACACCACAGTTTCTCGGCCACACAGATCGGTGTCGCCATCTAGGGGTCAATGCAGAAACTGAGTGTGACGTTCAAAGCTCGGTCGTCATAGCGTCATGGTTTTTCTATTTGAATAAAATCAAACCAACTAAAGTCAAGACACAAAACCAACTGATAACCAACGCTCACCAAAGCGTTCCCTCGAAGAAACGATGGCATATTCAATCATCCTGCAGTATTTATTATTCCCACCGCAGAACCGGCGTCGTCTTTGCCATGTATGTTTAAGCGTATCTTAACGTCACCATAACTTTGTACAGTTGATCGTTCACGACAGATGGAAGAATAGCTGGGTTCTGTTGGCGTTCAATAACCAGCATAAATTGAAGAGCCACCTGCAGTAAGCGTTTGTCTACGACGTCCCACCGTTGACATTTGACTTCCGAGCTGTTTGTCTATCTAGGGTGAACTGCTAGCAGTCGAATGTAAACACCGGAAGCGTTCCGTTGTACGTTGAAGGCAACTTACTTTGTTCCAACGTTGCCGTGCCCTTTACCTTTCTCACACTTAAATATAGCCACCCTTGAGTATAATAATCTGATACACAATGTTTTGTAGGACGTAATCAACTACAACTGCCGATCCCTGGTGGCGTCGGTGCCGTTCTTCGCCAACGCGGACCCCAACTTCGTCAACGACGTGGTAACCAAGCTAAAGTACGAGGTCTTCCAGCCAGGCGACGTCATCATCAAGGAGGGGACGCTTGGGACCAAGATGTACTTCATCCAGGAAGGCATCGTGGATATTGTGATGAGCAACGGAGACGTAGCTACCAGTCTTTCGGACGGGTCCTATTTTGGAGGTGAGCCTGCTATTCTTTTTTTATAGCCTGTCGCAACTTAAGAACTTGAAACAGGGCCCTTTCCGTGACGTCAGAAAGTTGGTGCGTTCGTACCGAGTGGCATCATTTTGTTTCGGGTGCGGAGTCATTCCCACTGTTGTTATGGTGTAACAGACTATGGTCTGTGGCCCTTGTGAAACGCGGGATTTGAGATAAGGATGCTAATATTACTCGAACCGTTTCTTGGGTAATGTCTGCGCTATGCGACATAATGTCGAAGTCCATGGCAAACCACAGACGTGTCGCCATGAATGATTAAAGGTTCACTTACCTTTCGGTGGCATTCAACAAAGTAGAGGTCGCCGGCTGTGTGACCGCAACTGGCCAGCAAGTGGTGCCCTCCAAACATGCGTATATATTGAATTCTTTGGAACGAGTAAAGGTTGGTGTTGCTCGTCAGCTGCTGTAATGTCTTCGTCTTGCCCGTGGCTCTCTGGCTGGGCTCTCACGATGTTCGAGCCGTGAGTCCTACCGTCTGTCCATAAGGCTTAGCAAAAGCCCCCCGTTTGTGAGTGTTTGTAGTTGTTGGTCAACACGTCTAATCTTAAAGGGAGCCTCTTACAACGATCAGAGTGGCAGAAGACGCTACGCTATGAGACAGCTTCTGCGGGATGCCTCAATGAAACTATGTTCGTTGGGACTTCCAGAAAGCTCCTTCCAAGCTGTCCCTGCCAGGTTCATACCTTGTGTACTTATACCCCTTAATATATGTGACGAGCCATTTTTTTTCCTCTCCTCTGTGCAGAGATCTGCCTGCTGACCAACGCCCGGCGTGTGGCCAGCGTGCGCGCCGAGACCTACTGCAACCTCTTCTCCCTGTCCGTGGAGCACTTCAACGCCGTGCTCGACGTGTACCCGGTGATGCGGCGCACCATGGAGTCCATCGCTGCCGAGCGGCTCAACAAGATCGGCAAGAACCCGGACATCGTGTGCCAGCGAGAGGACCTGCGAGTCGACCTGAACACCGTCACCGCCCTCCTCCAGTCCGCCCAGTCCGCGCACGACGAAGAAGACGACGACGAAGACGTCGGCAAGGACGGACGGGTGAGGGGCGGCGACCGGCGGAAGTACAGTCACCTCTTGGGCGTCGGCCATCGGGGCGCCATCCCGAGGCCCAAGTCCGAGAGCTGTTTCCACCGCATGTTCGACATGGCCAGCGGGGCGGCGGCGCAGACGGCGCTGCCGCGCTCGGGCACTTTCTACGAGAGCCTCACCGGGGGCATGGGTTCGCAGGGCAACCTGCAAGAGGACTAGGGCGATCACGGGACACGCGGCGTCGTTCCTGCGGTTCGAATAGAGAGACACTGGATTCGGCATAGAGTTAATATAATAATCTAGAGGGAAAGGTCCCACGCATTAAGGCCGCTTGGCAACGGCGGGGTATGAACGCAGACATCGGCGGTCCCATGGTGACGGTCCAGATAGGCCTATATCGCTGGCGACGTCTTAATATGCACAAAGAAGCAGCAAAACATCACCTGTAAGGTCTGCATTTTGTTCTTTACCAGCTTACTTTGCAAAAATAACCACCGGAATCGCGTATTTTATAAAACTAAATAAAGTTGACAAGCGCCCGAGCTAACTTATCCCGGCAAAACAAAACAAACCCGCCTAACCTTTCGTCTGCTTTCTTTCTCCGCTCTTGCGTCGCTCTCTTTCACGTTCTTTCTCTCGGGACCGCCGATGTCAGCGCCCAGGATTTGCCGCGTTCTACTCCAGTCTTCACCCCCAGGGATTCGGGGCCTTCGGGGGATCCGCCATTTTCGATCCCCCATGTCGAATATGACATTTTGGATACTTTATTCTGGATCTCCCATTTTAAAACCGCCATTCTGGATCCAGCTAGTGGGGTGCGCGGCTACCGGCGATGTTTTCGAGAAGACAGTACTGGGTAGAAGGTCTTATATAAGACCGCTGGGGACTTAAGCCTCTGTATGGGTACCACGCACAGCTTGCACTGGCGTCACGTCAGCGGCCATTGTGATTGTCATGATGCTGAGTGCGTACTTTCTGAAGCAATCATTTCGCATTATGGAAATTGCTTCTCTCGCAACAACAAGTAGAAATTAACACAATCAAGATACGATGTCATTTGCAAGCCATGTACGGATTTGCTGCTGGAACGCTCGCAGCGCCATTGAACACGACTAGCGGAGTGGCCAATACGAGGCGGTTGCTTACGTCAACGTCGTTCTACATCGCCGTCAACGATGGGTTAGGCTGTATGTCTACAGCTAGGTCGGTCTCACACATTAGATATCGGTGATCAGCGATCGGCATCGCTATCCTAACATATTTGAGGCTAAAACAATCTCTTTCACCAATTCCGATAATTATCATACCTGGAATCCCACGTCGATTTGTCACTAAATTAAGAACACATAAAATCTATATCATCCGGTGTTCCGAAAGAATCCAGTGGCTCTATATTAAACCGAGGTTATCTTGAAGCTTTTCACGATGATCTTGGTGGAACAAGGGGAAGAGCTGAGACAAAGGATTTAATCTGATCAAGGAAGGGTTGAACCGAAACGAAATATTTCCTGTCTCGTAGTGACTCGTGCTGCGAAATCAACCACAGTATTATAAAATACTTGTCAAACTTTAATTGTTGATAGTGCAACGTGACCTCGTTCGCAATATTGACTTCACAAAAAAAAAGAAGAAAACTTAGGAAGAAAAAAAATAGAAACACGCGAAACAGATTTGTTTTAATGACGACTCTATCAGTTAGCCATGAAATACTTGAAATCATGCGTCAGTTACTCTTTTTCTGACTTCAATCTGTGCGGCCTAAGACTGCGTAAACTAAGGCTGTGTGAAGAAGGCTACTAGAAGCTTAATTGTGCCGCGTCATTCGAAGCGGATGTGGATACTAGGAAAGAACACTTCCCCTGTCGTCGTACAAACACTGAAGCTACGCATGACGCATCGCGGAAAACCAATTCGTCCAGTCAGGACGGACCTCGGCTCTCCCCCGATGAACCAATGAACGACGCCCGTCCCAACGCCCTGGGAGCAAAGTGGCCTTAAGTATGCGCCGCCGCGGTCGGAACCAGACACCACATATCTCTCTCCACGCACGACCAACCCGTGAAGTCGATCACTCGAAGACACTGTCTTGCTCATGCAACATGCACTCTCAGAAATCTGGAACGTCGACCTTTCCGCACAGCACCTGGTACAGCCAATGGCTGGAATCTATACAGAGAAAGTCAGGCAAATGACCGCCGCGACTAACCCTCTCAGGTGCTCTGCGGGAAAGTAGACGCTTTGGGTGTCTTGGGGTGTGCCCCACGCGCTCCGATTGCAACGCGGTGTCACCCTTGTTCGTCTGCACACTGTCATGTTCCCTTCCTAAAGTTGACTGCAGGACGATCTCGAACCGTCTCCTCCCGATGCCCAGCCGAGGTCGAAGCAATCAATCAACCGATGATCCAATCAGCGCCCGTCATTTGTGTCCGCAGTCCCCGCCCTCCTTTGGGGTTCCGACCAATCAGCTGCTGAGCGGTCGGCGGAGGTGATGCCGAGAGTCCATCGCGGACACCTTCGTAGAAGCCATTCCAGACGACGATCCGTTGCAACTCCGCGTTTTGATTTGCTGCCAAACGCCTTGGCCAGACATCTGAAGCCGCCACTATCCAGCCCAATCCAATCCTCAACCAGCAAATGTTCCTAAAAATCCTACAGATAACGTGAAATGGCTTGCTCTTTAAACAAAGGTTTTTTTTAAGGGGGGGGGGGGGGGGGGCGGACTTGATGTTAGAGATTGTGTATCTGTTAAACTGATAACACGGCCATATTTGAGTTCTTATCACCTCCGTATTTTTACCGCAACCTTACTAAACCGTACCCTCACCGTAACACAACGGTATAACAACGTTTAGGATACGGTAATGGTGGTAATAGTGTACTCGTACCGTAACTGAATTTTGTTTCGCGAGCATTTATACAACGCATTTATTCAAAAGCGTTCGAAAAAATAAATTTTCGTTCCTTTTGCGTTTACGCTAATGCCATTAAACAGGATTAAACCCAATCCTGGATGACACTGAAGTAACGGCAAGAAATTAAGTACCGCACGGCATCCTTCATCTGGAGTGGCTTCGTAACCTGATCCCTAAACAACGTAATCCGCGAAACGCGCTCTTTTCGGTGGTTTTCACTATCTGTGTTTGAATATCTCAAGAAGAAAAATTGACAAAGAAGGAAAAAAAAAAAGACTCGGCATGACTCGCTACGGCTGGAATTTATAAAGTGAAAATACTCGTCGGCAACGGTGAAAAAAGGGCTGTGGTTTCGTTCGTCTCACGAACTCTGATGATATTAAATGCCACTTCCGGTTCGCGATGCTTAATTTGAAACTCAAGTCGAGTATGTTAACACTGGGTACTGACATAACAGGTGAAGCCTAAAAAGTGGCTACAGCTAGGCCGTAGACTTCCCGGTTTTAACCGAAAAACGCCGACAAACACCCGTCGGTGTAAGAAGTACAAAATCGGCTACCATTTTGTTAAAACACCTGAGACTGGGTGAAAACACCTTGAAACAACCAAACGTGGAAGAGACAGGGAAATAAATCAGTCAAACGACGTCTTCTTTTCATGTCTCTTCTAGCTTCTCACTCAGTCTCAGGTGGGTTAACAAAATGGTAAACTTACACCAGCTCGCTTGCGCCCTCACTTTGTTGCCGATTTTTTTTTAAATGTTTGGCCCTAGCTAGGAATGTTTTTGTCGGAGCCCTCCCCTCTTACACTAAAATTATTCGCTTTTCGTGAGTTGTTTTGACGTATAATAGCCGTTTTTAGCATCCGCCCAAAACAGATCACCGAAATACATCGCAATATCTTAAAAATAAATAAACACCGATTTCCCTTATAAATAAAAATCGCGAAATCTACGGCCTAATAATAACGCGTGTAATGTCTCAATGTTCCTTTCCAGAACGAACGCACACACAAATAACGTGTTAGGATCTTATCATTTGATTATACGGAAGGCACTGCCCTCATTTCACCGATAAACGCCGAATACTAGACTAATACAATTTCCCTTCCTTGTCATTGAGAACATCGAAAACTGCACGCAACTTTTTGACTAGGAGCATGACTGTCGCATTCTGTACCCTTTTGCACGCACGTCACACGAGAACGACACCCAACAGCCCTTCGGCACACAGCCACACTAACCATCATGCATCGCCATCGTCATTATGTTTGATGTTAAGAAAGAGAAACGAAGGAAGTAAAGATAGTGAGAAATGTTCGAGAATCGCGAGTAAAGGTTGACCTTCGCGACATTATAATAACCGCGCACAATAGCTTCCCTCGCCCGAAATTATTACAAGACACGTCATTCGTAGCATCGGTCTTAAGAAAAAGAATAAAACGAAAACAAAACAAAATACTAGAAAAACAACGGTACATTCCCAAGGATCTGTTCCCAGTAAGAAAACAGTCGGCCAAAGTTTTCCACAGAAGTGAGGAAAAACAATTTGTTGGTAAGACTGTGGCACTTCGCCGTCACCAACAAGCGACAAGGACGAACACATTCGTCGAAACGAGTTGTCAAATGACGTGGCGGAGTCGTCAGACATGTGTGGTTTTCGTCGTGTCTGCGAGAAGAGTTGGCCAACTGTTTGAGACTACTAGAGCGCGAGGTTCACGGTTAAACTATAAGCAACACTCGCAATAATAAAATCAAAGTAAAAGGTAATAAAAAAAAAACAGGCTTTGGTTTGACATTGCACCCTTAGTTACCGGTGTCCGAGAGGCCAAAAGGGACCATGGAACGGTGTTTTTTTTATATTCACTTGGGTTATTTATTTATTAAAGAAACCCCGCCATGTTCATGATACAGAAATATGTATCCATCTTGAGCAGAAAAAATTCGCATTGGTGAGGGTTAAAGTTGTTATTGGCTACCATAAAGGCCCAGAATAGCAAAATAAGAAACGAAGTAGCCTGCAGTTAATGGCCTCCTGTGTCACTAGATGCATTACCAGGACGTAAGATGGCGTCACCATGACGCAACTTTATAATGGAGAGAGTAATCATTCAGTTTTTCACCTACAGCTTTCGCTTGGTGGTCCGAAACGGAGTGCTGGCGTACCTCAATGTACATGGATGACAAAAGATCTCTAGAGATTTCAGCAAAGTGGCATCGAGGTTTGACGATGCTTGATGCAATCCACCTTTTGTCACGCTGTATAACGAATACACGTATAACGAAGAAATGCATAACGCCAAGGGAAACCTAAAAGGCTCTAAGTAGCAGGTCTGCGCGAGCTATTGGGGTTTATGCAGTATATTTTTTAACGTCGTTGTACGTGAATCATAAAATTTTTCAAAGTGCTTTAATTGTAAACTGTGCAGAGGTTACATATTAGAAAACGTTTATGTTACGCAGTGTGAGGGACGTGTTAAACTATTGAGGTACTCTTCGAGAGGAAGCTACACAGCCCCTTTCTAAACGTTTGTTAAGTTAGGATAATACGGGTACATAAACTGATGAATTCGGTGTCGCTAACAATCAAATTTCAAATAATAACTGTTTGAGAATATGGTCCGTAAGGACATTTCTACATTTCAAATAGCTGTCGAAAGGAACTTCGAGGTAAGAATCAAAAAAACAATAAAAACAAGATGAGCTTGGAAAGAAATATCATTTTCGTACTCCTCTACAATGCTTCCATGCCCCATTCCCTACCTCGCATGTGTTATTTCGCCGTCAGCGTCGCGAACACTTGCTGCTCTTCCATGTCTCATTCCGGGGGGTATGAAATCGCAGTTCAGCAAGCCTACAGGAGAATAGTCCACATCCATGCAGAAAGGATTGCGACAATCACTTGAAACTCTAATCTAAATTTTCTCAATTTCGTTGCAATCAACAAATGCGCGTCTCAAGGATTGTGAGAAATGTACATATAACAAAACACCAAAAAGAATCTGACACAGCTTCTAAACAAGAGCTACATATTCAATTAGCGCTGTATTTAATTTAGATATGGTTGCTTCAGTAGAGTCGAATACGCACACCACTGACTTTCACTATGGTCCGTTGCAACTCAAGAAGGTAGGGCGAGAAAAAGGAAGACCGGGGAAGAGGAAGCAGACAGAGCGCTGGAGAGAGGAGGGGGTTTCCCCCTCTCCCCTCCAGCGTTCCGTCTACTTCCTCCTCCCCGGCCTTCCTTTCCCTTGCCCTACCTTCTTGACCTGTAACTTACTATAGTCAATAATTATCTTCAAAGCTGTGCTGGCGTCAAATGTAGGACTGCATATATGTGTCAATGCTCATGATGTCTTTCATGAGCAGGCTGATTTGAGTCTTTAAAATGGCGGAAGTAAGAACCACAGTAAGGAGTAGGACTACACCATAAAGGTGTCGGGCCAACGTACGCTCCGTCAGTGAGAGCTTTATATCGACCAATATTATGTGACTAAACGTATGCAATTATGAAAATATACTATTAAAAACTAAAGTATTACCTTTGGCTCTGCCATTCCAATCATATAAATATTTCACCGAGGAGCAAAACAATCAATAAAACCTGATATCGGCTCTTTTCCGTGAAAGTAATTATGATAACTCGACTCTTATTGTAAATAGTAATATTGGAATTAATTATTATGCCATAACTAATATTGGAATTAGTGATGTTGGAGTTGGATATTGAAAGGAGCGATGGCGTTTTCCTAGACTTTGTTTACTTTTAGGCAAAGCTCTTTAAGAAACAGATTAAAATTAATTCCTACCTACGTCATCAACTAAGCTGTCGCATAAAGCCGTCTACCGGAGATACTGGTCCACAGTTGCAGGTTATTCCCGCAAATTCTCGGTTCCAGCATACCTTTTGGGATGAAAACCATTTTTCTCTCGAATGACTGAAGGAAGGTTCACGACAACGTTCTATGAAACTATTCTCTTGGATGTAGATTATACTTTCTTACCCTTGTGGCTTAAGATCTGGTCCCCCATGAACACGCACGCAGCTTAAGAAATGTCAAGTAAAAAAGACTGACCCGGTATTCTTCACTAAAAAGTGTTAACTCATGATTACTCGTTAAACATAATTTTTTTCACCTCATGTACAGCTAGCAGACCTTATTAACGCCTGATTGCTGTTTGGGGGCGCAATAAAAGAAGTGATTGATGAATTCATTCATATTCAAATTCAGAAGATACCGCATGTGAAGAGAAACTCGTTCCTTGTGTTAAACTTTGCTCCCATCACAAAACGACGATTGAATTTAAGGGATTGCTTTGTGTATTCAACAATAATTCCGAAAAACGTTGTCGCATACATATCTTCGCCCATTCACAAACAAATCGTGGAGGTATTCTAGGCAGATAATGGGCCGGGATTGCCGTTTCACCACCATAGCTTACAAAGCCATTCATGACACAGCACAGCGGAGAAGAAATTAAACGCAGGGAAGATGCCAGTCGCAACTCCAGGGAGAGCAATATTACGGCAAAGTACAGCAGGGATAGACGCCGGGGTACATTTGCATATTTTAGCCGTGTACCCGACGAGGTAACGCAGTTCTTCTCAGTTATTGCATGCAGCTTCCAAAAACAAAAAGGTGCAAGCATTCCTGCTTTCTCCAAGTATGTTTTGTACATATCTGTATATACAAGCGCGCTTATTCGCTGTCGTACGTCGCCGATACTTCCCGGACCCAGGCGTTAGTGGTGATACAAGCCTTAGCTTTGTTTGGTGGATACCTTCCTTTATGTGAGAATTTGATGACAAATAAAAAAAATATACAGAAAACAGAAAACACACACACTCCCCAAACCCTGATAGAGGATAACAAATTGCCTTTCGCTAAGCACTTCTAACCTTTTTCAAGACGCACTGTTGTAGCCTTTCTAACGTTATCTTTGGGTAGAACTTAGGATTATATTCGCGTCGAGAGTAGGCGTTAAGTGTAGCGAGACAGACACAGCTCTAATCCAGATATCTGGCATGTACGATATTGCGCATGAGCAATGGTACATTGGACATCAAGTTGTGAACATTTTGCAGCTGGCACAATATAGTTCTTGCGCAGGCACCGTTATCAATGTTGCCGAACAGAACTCTAAATAAGGTTGGCACTTGGGCACAGTATAAAGGCGAGACAGAGGACTCGGCGTTTGTTTAGAAATAGTCGATTGTTCCTCGAGTGATGCCATTGGCTAAACTTTCCCTTCCCACAACACACTGCAGTTGGTCCGAAAATCTCTCTCACTCTCTCTCTCTCTCTTGGTGTAGAGCAGATTTAAAATAGAAGTTCTCTTTGCACCTTGCGATAAAGAAGAATATTGGAAGCTACTGCTTTCGCGGAAAGTCTATGCCCGGATGTGGAGTGCTTAAGGTTGAAGTTTAAATTGATTTTGAAGTCTAAATTGATTCTCTGCATCGCTACATCGTCATTGAAACACTACCGCACGACAACCTGAATGTTCCCAGGCCTGCTGTTTCAAGGTCAGAAACATGTCAGCTTAATAAGCACCACAACCTTTAAAGCGAACACGGGTTTAGAAATCGTATTAATCTTCGTCATGCGGGCTCTCGAAGAAAACTAGACTGCATGCCATAGCCGGAAGAAAAACAAATCACAACTAGCGACGTGTACCTTAGCACAAGAAGGCCACACGCTTCGTTGATTCTCAAAACCAGACCTCTAAAACACTTGTATACAGCCCCCCCCCCCCCCCTCTTTTTAATCGGCCACGTGATAAACTGAGTCGCGCATTCAGCATTTCCTCTATTCGGAATACGAAAATTGCAAAGAAAAAAGAAACAGCATTCTGAATGAACATTCCAGGTAGGAAAGACGGACTTGCACAAGCACCAAAATCAATCGAGCACTGCTAAAGTAGCCAACGGTTTCAAAAAATATCCACGTAAAACAAGCTGCCCGTTCTATGCAAGCTGAATATCGTTATTATCCTCCCGTTGCCCAATTTCGAAACAGTTCCCAAGGGTGAACGAAGCCTCGAAGCTTATGAAGATACTAAAGTTTGCATCAAAGTAGGTTTGTCGAATATCCGACCACAGGAAAGGCGACATCTGCGTCATACTGATGTCTACCCTCATCATTGTCTTGGCTTCCACCCAGAATGGTTGGAGCTAAATGCACTAAAGCTATGGTGTGACTAAAACGCAAAAATATTCCAAGAAAAAAAAATGGCAACTCTAAAAAGAAGCATAACGTGTTTTCTTTCTTCGAAGAGTTGGAATTGCTTGGAACCGTTGGGTACCGCACTGTCAAAACAAAACAAAAAATAGGTAACACACTTGACTAGGTATCAGGGCACATCACGCGTCATCGTCGTCCAATCACAAAAAAAAACAACCGGACACTAGCATTAGAAGGATAAAAAGGACCCCTCTACGGAGATAGATGAAGAGGTCACAGGGGCCCTTCGCGCAATCCAAAGCAGGCAGCAATCGCGGTATAAATTTTGGACGGTGGTACGGCGACGGTCTTCGCTTTCTGGGCCTCCGCCACTGCTATATACACCGCTACAAGCCGACGGCAAGAAGGCTAAGCGTAACACGCAACGGAACTAGGCGTAACACGCAACAGAATTAAGCGTAACACACCACGGGGAAAAAAAAAAAAAAGCCAGCTTTCTCGGGCAGCTACGGCGGAAATCGTCGAGATAACCTTAAAAAAAAAATTCTAGAAAATAGCCTTTTACTAGTGTACGCTCGAGAACCTGAACTTATTTGAGTTTCGGTTTCACGAATCTGGTTTCTGCGCATGCGCAGTGCCCACACTTGGTGTGGGAAAACAAGGAGTGATTTGTAAACAGCGTGTGGGCCTATAAAACAATCCGACAAAAAAAAAAAAGAGGAAGATAATTTGGTGACAAATTCTAAAGCCTCCGCTGCTTACCACTCCAAGAGGATCAATTTTACCTCGATCCCAAAACCCAATGTCTGTGTTCTCGAACCTATAGCTGCAAGGTCGGGTCATATAGAGCTTGCTTTTGCGAAAGTATTTTCTCGTTAGCCTCGTAAAGCTTGTGAAACAAAACAAAAACTCGGGTGTTCTTGAAAGAAGGAAGATGCAAAGGGTTCCGTCGCGATGTTCACGCAAACGGAGGTCCTCGTTATACAAGGTCGGGAAAATACACGTTGTTCGGCGAAGTTCAAGTTCAAGTTGATGACGAGATGTATACAATATTGAAAAAGACGACATGTTTTGGATGGGAGTTGATGTTGAGACACGTTAACGAATATCAAGTTAGGGTGCAAGTCAATTCTGTCAACGTCCAACGGCAGTACGACGTCGATACGGTTTTGACAGGCACCGTGCTCTGGACCAAAGTTTGAATTCTAGTTTGGTGTTGGAATGTGTTACCTGACATACGTGTTCGCACGAAAGTCAATGTTGAGACATGTGAGAAAAAAAACTACCTACTGGCGTTTCCTTTTTTTTCGTACATGGACAAGTACATGTCTCCCGGGTCAATACCCGGGTACTGTGATGGAGGCTGGTTCAGCGTTGGTGTTACTGCAAAAGCGTTGGACAAAAAACGCTTGAACCCACCTGTTGGGGACGTTGTAAATAGTAACCGATAGCAATATGCAAAAAAAAAGACTGAGTAATCTACGTTATAGCAAAACCATGATGTAGGAAAATCAAAGATACAACAGCATATTTAGTCACACTGGGCCATCATTGTAATACTAAGACGAAGAAAAAAAAAAACAAGGTCACTGCAAAATAAAAAACTGAAAAACGTGCAGCTTGAAATATACCTTATTTTTGTAGTCTAAGAAAGGCTGGTTTCTACACACGCTCTTCTAGAAATGTTGGTATTGATTACGTGAGTGTGCGTTTGGCTTCTGGTCGAAACTCTTAAAATTCCAGGGGACGAGGGCAAAGTGTAGTAATTTTTAGACGCACGAAATTACCATGTTCAATGCGCAAAAAAAAAAAAAAAGGAATTCTTACAATGTGGAGGACGATTCGTGTCGCCCCCTGTTAGCGAAATACGGAGTTGTACTGCAACTTGTCTGCTTCCTTGGGTTATATATAGGCTGTATACCACCACTGAGGTTTTTGGTGAGTCATTTTCTTATTAAAACTTTCTTTGAAAGACCACTGCCTCGTCGTCTTTCTTTTTTCGACAAATCGTGTTTTGATATGCGGTTATCACTTATGAACCGTTTTTACGCAGAATATGTAGTGGGGATGATGGATGGATGGATGGATGAATACAACTGAGCCCCTTTCGATCGGGTGGCGTCTTTCGCCACCTAGCCAAAAAAGGTGGCGGAGGACATCCTACCACTGCACACCTGTGGGATAAGTTTAGAACTAACCCGTGGGGACAACATCAATTATTTGTGTTTTTGACATAAAACTGTCGACGTAGCCAAACGCTGCGTCAGTGTTCAGCTGGGGCTCGTGTTCAATCACAGTTAAGCATCGATTGAAGAGGAGCCCCAGCCGAAAGCAGATGCAGTGCTAGTGTCTGATTTGTGCAAAGTGCTCGATCGAGGAAGATGACGTAAAGAATCCAGTCCACAAACCTGGAGTAAAACGTAAAGGTAAACCACAAAGTCTTCTACTAAAAAACTTAGAATAGAATACTTTAGAGCAGAAAATGTGATACCTTCTTCAAGTTTTGAAGGTTACTGAATAAAGCTGTGCGCGGGCTCTCCTCCTCTCACCGGAAATGCCAAAACAAGTTGTCGCCGAGTACAACTAACCCGCTCAAACAGACCACAAACAATTCGGTGAAATTTGGCAGGATGCAGCAGGGTAAGCACTTCGGCGCAGCAAATCACCTAATTGGATTTGCTGTGTCCATGCTGCCCTACTTTGGAAGGCATCCAAATTTGAGGTGTCTCTGCGTTAGAAAACAATCCGAGGGTGTCCGAGGTGGGTGCCTTAAAGGGGCCCTGCAATCATATTTAAGCGTCTGCCTTTTTTGCGGTTTCCACGTCTCTTGGGGTTCGGGAAAGCCAGCGGGCACGGAGAGAGTAACTATATATCAGTGCATCATATTTTAACCGGACGACGCGGAAACCTCCTCCGCCTACGACATAGAGATCATATACTAACTCTAGAGGAAAAGGTCCGCCATTTTCCCATGCATTCTGGCTGCCGCAAGCGGCGGAGCATGCAGGCAGACCCTCGGGGTCCCAAACATGGTTACCATGGCAACCGAAGCCTCGCTATCCCCGATCGCACCTCCGGAAAGGGAGTCTCATACCATTTATTCTGCGAAGTTTCGTCGACAGCATTCGATTTCACGAACTTCAACAATCCACGAACTTACCGGTGGAAAGGTATTCACGTTCCTTTCGAAGCTTTCTTTTTGCATAGCGCGCAGATGTACGGCCTCGCGTCAACGCTAAACTAAACCAGATAACCGACTTCGCGGGTGGGGCGCGAGAGGGCGCGGCCGAGGAATACGAAACCGCGCAAGCACCAGATTTCCGAGATTTCGACAGAAGGGAAGTTAATGCAACGTAATGAGTATATTGGTTTTTATAAGCATTAGAATAGCTCAGAATTTAGTTTACAACGTTAAATTATCACTGTTTATATTGCTGAGAGTTTTCAGTCTTCGCGATTACCATTGCGACTGTCGTCCTTCAGCTGGCAACATTGCTTCCTTTTTCTCGTGTTCTGTCGCTCTCTTTCGCGATCTTTCACTCGGGACCCCGGGTGTCGGCGCACGGGATTTGCCACTCCTCCTCACCCACCTTTACACCCTGGCCTACGAGGGCGACCCGCGTTGCCGAAAGCGCGCGAAATGTGACGTATTTGGTCCTGGGCTTACTACTGGTCAGAGACGCTAAAAGCTTTTTTTTTAGTCGAGATACAAAATATAAGTGTCGCGAACCGTTTCGATTATGTATGAAACTAGTTTTTGTTCGGTATTTTAGATCAGAAAAGAAACAAATGCAGTTTATAAAGTACGGAAACAAGAAATGACCCGTCGACATACCCGCCACCAAGCAGCGGAAAAAACGGCGCATACTAGAAAGGGTTAGTGAAATGAGGCCCCGACGAACGGCGAGCATAGAAAAATCCCGGATGTACGCGGCGGCGCTGCGATCGTATAACGGCTCGAGGATCCGACTGGTTCCGAGCGTTCCGAAGGCCTTCGGCGCGGGCTTGGTCGGCGATTTGGCCATTTGGCGGTATGGCAGCGCGAAGTGGCTCCCGTTCTGAACTGACCTTTACCCCGTGTTTGCTGTCGTTTATGGCCAATGAAGTGTTATGCCGAATTAGTCTTTAATCGCGCAGCAAATGCAATGCGAGGCATTGCGAGCCGCCCTGGCCGCCCGCTTCATACATCCTATCCAACACATGCTTTAGTGGCGCCCTCTCGAGCCGTCGACACGGAGTGCGGCAGCCGTGAACGCTCGATGAGCCCACTACCCATCCTTAGTTCACGGCCACTCAAGCCAGGACCTACGACGTCATGAAGGAGGTTATTTTTTGCTTGTTTTTGTAATTCTAATTTGCCTATAATTTTTAAAATAAAGCGAAATTTGAGAAAAGAAAAGTTTAATTAAGTTACTACGTTCAGTGCGCTCAGGTTCGGTGCAAATTAAAAACCAGTAAAAAAGTCATTGCAGGGCCCCTTTCAAGGATGCTGAACCAAAATTGGGATTTCGCAAAATAAGGTCGCAGAAGCATTGAATGGGACGCTACAAACTCCAAACATCACTCGTACATCGATATCTCAAACGGACGGCCATATTTCTGGAAAAGAAGAGCGCGATCAAGCGGAGGAATGTGATGTCACAATTCTCCTGGATTAGTTGAGAATGAGGGGAAGCGGCCTCGCTTCTCTCCTCCTCGCTTCGGTTCACCTGCTCGAGGGGATGAAGTAAAGAGGAGAGGGGATGAGAATTGTGACGTCACAGGTCTCGTCGGCCTCATCTGCCGTGTTCAATCGTGCACTTTTATTCCGAAAATACGGTCATCCGTTGGATATATCGATGTACGAGTGATGTTTTTGGATTTTGCAGCGTCCCGCCTATCGCTCCAGCCTTGTTTTGCGTACTCCGAATCTCGGTTCAGTATCCCTTCGAGGTGTACAGGCCTGTCTTAAAGGGGTACTCCGGCGATTTTTTCATGGTCCCCGATTTGCTTGAAATTTTGCTAAACTCGCCAACAAACATCGCTAAAATAGTATCCCAAATATTAAGTCAAAATAATTTTTTTTCGCGAAGTTATTGAATTTACAATTTTGGTCCTCACCGTGTTTTTTAAACTGAAAGTCTCTACTGGCAACAACGAAAAAGTGACGTCGTGGAAGGCAGGGGTTCACTCTTTGGGCTGTAGAATTTGTTCCCAAGCGACTCGAAGCAGTTTCATGGTGTCAAATGAATGCTTTGGAAGCTCGCTCCAGTACCCCCGCACCTGCACGGAACAAATGATTGGCATATTCTATTTTTTAGACTGCTTGCTCGACTGGCAAGCCAGCCCGCCACTGACGTCACGGCACTGAAAAGTGCGGGTAAATTTGAATGTTGGTTTTTGCATCATTTTCATTTGCCGAATTCAAAATAACTACTATGAATTTCGCGATACTAAATAGCATACCGGAAAGGGTAAAGGCTGGGGAATCAGAAAATATAGTTAGTTGTGGTAGCTCAAAAAATCGCCGGAGTACCCCTTAAGGTAGTCGCATCGAGCCAACAGCAAAGAAAAGGTACAATTTCACAATAGCAAGTATGCACGTAAAAAAAAAAAAAAAAAAAATCAAGAGGGTAAGTATACACAAACAAAAATAACTCCAACGCAATCTCATGTAATAGTATCTCAATTTTGTTGAGTCAAGGGTACCTACAATGTTCTGAGGAAGACCGTTCCAATCAATAACAAAACATAAAAAAAAAAAGAACTGAAAGGTAAAGGTTTTTGCTTTCGGGCGTCTTACATTGAGGTTGTGGCCCGTACAAAACAATTGACCGCATCTCCACGTGGTGAATGATGTTGCTTGGGGCGAAGCTCTGGTGGTGCTTGTCTGCGTAGACGCCGAGCCGCAGCATGCCGAGCCTTTTCATTCATGTCAGTAGGAGAATGTGTGGTTTTCTTCTTTTTCTTTTTTTAAGCAGACAGATGGGATGGCATCTCAGAACCCCCTACTCTTTTTTTTTTCTTTTTTCATAATTTTTTCATCTTTTTTTTTTCTTTTTTTTTTTTTTTGCCCTACACGAGCACGTGAGCACGTGATCTCACGAGCAGAAGCACGAGCACCCGACGCCGGCCTACGGCGGACGGCGGACGGACATACGGACGGATGTCCCTATTCGCACTCCGAGTGCGGATAGTGGTTGATTCTAATCCGCACTCCGAGTGCGGATAATTTTGGATTCTTATCCGCACTCCGAGTGCGGATTGTGTTCGATTCGGGCGAGTGCGGAAAACTTGGCGTGTGCGAGGAACTAGAGCAGCTCTGCACCACAGCAACTATGAAAGGAGCATGCAGAGAAATTCGAAAGTGAATCTTCTTTATTAATCCGCAACCATAAAAACAAATGTTAAACAACAAAACAACTTAAGATATACCTTACACTTGCTTCTGACGAAACTGTGCGTCCCGTCTCTTCTAAATAGACATGTGGTTATGGTACAGTGTTAGGTGAGGTTCCCCGGGGAAGTCGTACAGAAGTGCTTTCTTCAATCGGTCATTCCCAGTGTTCAGCGGGCCAAACTTTGCACAATAACCCTGACGCCAAGGTGACCAATTGCAACGTTCGAGTACACAGACAGACTGGCTGCCCTAAGGGTTACAGGTTGCTAGTACGATCGTGAGCATGCAGACTTCTTGGTCCCTTCGTTTTACAGATGTTGCAGATGAGAGGAACCCCTAAGGGTACTTCTTTTTGGATTAATAAGGTAGAGGTGCATTAAACAGATTCACGGTTTTGCAGAAACAGCAAAAACCTCAGTCTACACTTCACTGTATGTGTGTTTTGCCTGATAGCGCCGCACTCAGCTCATGGGATAAAGTTTAAATGGTTTCACAGGCATTTTAAATGGCATTTACGTGGAAGGACTTAGGGCAAGCAGCAAATCAGCTCGCCGTGCCTGACTCGGTGGATGCCACTCAGCATGCGCTGGTTTGCTGGTTCTCCACAGGCATTTACCATAAATGTCATCTGAAATGCCCATGAGACAAGGAAACGAAACGGCCCAATCTACAAGAATAATTTCTGTGTGCACATCAACTGTCTACAGAGAAGGCATGCAATCCAAAATTAATATCTTAGGTGGACTTGCTTGACCTCTGCCTTAAAAATGGGTGAAAAAAAAAAACTTCCTTCTTGCATCTCGCTCTACAGTTTTTTGCTCTTTGTTTGTGTCAGTCCATGCCTATCAAGAAAAAGACCATGTCTATTTTGGGATTGCATTTTTTACATAAAAAAAGGGTATGCAAATCAACAGTTTCTGCCTGCTGGCCTCTTTCAAACCCTCCACATCAAGTTTCTGTTCAATTCAAAGGGAGTCAGAATCACATTCAGTGCACCTTTACCAACAGTCATTTATTAAAGAGTGTTTGCAAAGTAAAAAAAGAAAAGAGGGATCCAATCAGTCATGTCAACATTATTAGTTTTTACTGCTCTCTTTCAAAAGTGCCAGGAACATCCAAGGCTGCAAACCTTCAAGATATGGTACCCAAGACATGCAGTATTACTAAATTATGGTGGATGCACACTACTTAGTGGGTTGTAGAAGTGCACATGGAAAGGTTACGACGTCGGCACGTGGGCCAACAGTTAGATCGATCAGCACTGATCAATCTAATTGTTGACCCAAAAATTGATGTCTAGCTTTTCTGTGCATACTCTTACAACCTGTGGCTCAACCTCACGTAAACTACAACCAAATCACCCTTTTTATTTCACCGTGAAAAGTGAACATGTTTTATTTATTAAAATTAAACACTGGGAATAGTACTGGCTTCTGGACAAGGATTTACGGTACAATTAAAAGGTGTGAATGTTTTAACAGTGTGTTGTGAAAAAACGACACAAGCATGCCTGCTAGTTCTGTCTTGCTTCTCATTGAAGGTTTGTAGCATACGGGCCACGCAGAGTCAAACATGCCATCATCTTTGGGGTTTGAAACAGGAACTCCAACAGCCTGGCATAAAAAGGTGCAAAGAATGGGCGTAGTTCTTTGCATCTTTTTTTGTTAGACTTTAGTTGCCCCACTTGGAGTGACTAAGGTGCAACGGATCTGAAAACTTAGCCAAGGCTTTCTCCCTACTGGACACGTCCTTTGGTGAGTTTAAAAAGAAATATAGTCATTGGGGTTCTTTATAAAGGCTTGGGTCAAAGGATGGATTTAAAACAAGAATTAAAGGTATGTCCAGTAACAACAGATCGATGAAATTTCTATTTGCATCATTCTGCTTTTGAAGAGCATTGTCTGTAAGAAGGTTGACAAATACTACATGTTTTATGAGAGGATTACAACAACAGTTTGACAGACACCCGTAGTAAGTGTCACGGATGGCACTTCAAATCAAGCACTTCAAACAATACTTTTTAAGCATTGAAGCGTTTCGGATAAAGCACCCCTCTGGGGGCGGAAAACCTTTGGGCCCTCGCTCACAGATTAACAGAGTGAATGCAACCCTATTTCGATGCTTCTCAACTGAAGCGTGCCAGACTGTCGTACATAAAACGAGGTAATAAGAATTCCTGTATTGGGAAGCTATCGAGGCATAATCTGCATCAAAAGTAACCCGAAGTCCTGAATTACAGGTCCAAAATATTTGCTCGTGATCATCGGAGCAAGGTACAGAAAACAAAGACACACTAGAGAAGAAATGTCTGTCAACTGCATAAACACTGTAATCAGGTGACGGAATATCCCCGAGCAACACTCAAGAAGCGAAAACAAACTTTGACCGAAAGCCCGTGGGGACACACAAACTTCCCGCAGAACTTTTTGCATGTGACATAAGAGTGTCACCCAACCACAGCAGTCAAGAGAAGAGAAGGCACGTCGAGACATACTTGAATACCAAAAACCCGCGTACGAAGAGAGTGACCGCACAAGTCCAAGACTACCCAAGACCACTGGGCAAGCCAGTGTGCCTGGACAATCTCCAGAAGGAAAAGTACAGTCTGGTTTCCCTTTGAAATGCAAAGCTTTAACAGTAATAAACATCCGAGAGGTCATCGCGACTCCACTGAGAGGCCTGACCGTAAAATTCTGATAAAAGAGTGTTTCGACGAATCGATAAACAAGTGCAGGTTTTCTCAAAACATGAGCAATGTGACCATTCGAACTCTTTATCAGAGTTGCCGAATGCCTAACAACAGCGGGGCGTGGACACTCGTTTTATACTATGTATCACGATCAGGACCTTTGCACATCGACACGGGCTTGTCCCTCTACACACTTCACCTCAAGCAAGAAGTAAGTTTTATGCATAGCTCATACACCGCACGAAGTAGCTACGCTTTTGCAAGATTCGAATGTCAGAGAAAGAAAGCCATGTTTCTTGCATTTTGAAATGTGCAAAAACAAGAAATAACTGGTCTTAAATGTACCTACATACAAATATCTCAATTCGCCAAATAAAGGGGGAAACTAGTGACACCCACCATGTGAGGATGTCAACTTTTTTACTTGCAGTTTTTGAGGGAAAAACATGTATAGCTTCCACAGACTTTCACACAGAACCGTGGTTTCGGAAATTCACTGAAATTTCTTACTACATATACTATAGTCTGATGTTTCCTCCTCTTTGCTGATGTAACTTTGTGCCAATGACAAATCTGGCTCGAAATCTGCATTAGTAAGAAGTTTCATTATATTACCTTACTTAGGAACCTTCCAAAGCCAAGTAACCTATAATCTGTATCAACACGGACTTCGATCCACATGTTAAGCTAATTCCCACCTGTAAGTTGTGTACATGAGCCTGCTTTCCCATTTGCCAAAGTGAAACGCCCCACTGTTATTAGGTTGTTTGAGATCCCAAAGGTACACAACAATCAACTTTTCCTTCAGTATAATCAACACGAAAACAAGTATACAAAAACTGTACTAAAGGGCTTTGGAACTTTCTCTGTAATAAATAAATATGCTTCATTCTCTTGCCTCATTGCTCGACCATGTAAAAAAGCGCCCTTAATAAAACAGACATGCATGAGAACGCCTACCAACACCTAAGGAAGGTTTTGTGTTCTTTTTTTTACGCTCCGAGATTGATCAATGAAAATGTACGCAAAAAACTTAGCTTTTTTTTTATAATTAAATATTCTGATTCTGAACCATTTTGCAGAAGCGTCCAGAAAATATGATTCCAGGATTTTATTAGTAAGGCACAAAAATTGCCTGCTAACACAGCAATAAGAGCTATGATGTCACAACACATCTTCAGATTTTGACTGTGGGATCACCACGCAAACCCTTACAGTCTGCTGAGCAAAGAAGCAGCATCAGAAGTGCCATTCAGCCCATAGAGTAAGATGTTTGATATCATAACCATTTTCTAAAACAGGATGCCAGATACTGTGACATCAAAAGGCAATTTTTCTGCCTTATTCCTGCAGTTTTCTGCACTGGAAGTCTCCTAGGAGCTTCGGCGAAACGTTTCACGTAAACAATGTGTGATTTTTGACAAATCAAGGTCTCTCTTTGAAGAGCAACAGAAACAAAAGAGAAAAGAGTCAACAATCATTGACAGCATGGAACTGCCAGTTTTGACGGGCATCTGCACCGCCACTCTAAATGCCCGCAAGTACGCCGAACAGAAGTTTTTCCGTCGCTCGAAACAATTAAAATGTTAAGGCACAGACTTCCTAGATTTCATTTTCTTCGAAAAACACGGACAACAACTTTTGTGACAGCATGCTATTACAGACTCACTTTGAGAAAGAGAGAAAAAGTAGCGCGACGCATTCACACAAAAAGCATGCCGGAATGGCGAGACATTCAAGATGCAAAAACTTCAACCTCGAAGGAGCTTATCGCCAGCATGCATAATGGGGACAGTCCACAATACCTACCGAAACTACAGTAACTGCTCTACAAGTCGATGTGGGGTTGTTAGTCGAACCCCGTGAGATCCAGCCACCAGTATAAAAAAGAAGATACTATACATTTCCCGTCTGTCAGCAAAAATTTAACATGAATCCTCAATGCAAAGTCAACCTCAACTCGTGAAACGAACACTTCTGTACGGAACCATTAGTGATCCCAAATGATGCATGCTACTAAAAGACATTGCTATTGCAAGTCATACAGTTTGCACTAGATGCCATAACAATGCATTTCGTTTGTAAAATAAAAACCAGTGCAGGTAAGCAAAAATGGTATTGTAACGCAGTCCGAAAATCGTTTCACGGCTCGTTCAAACCCAGACTACAACAAGATGAAAGTCAGATCTAATGCTAGATAAAGCTCAGCAGACAAAGCAACTGACCTGTTCAATACATTATTTTCTGCATGTTAAACAAAAACATTTAGAGTTCAATTGGTAAACTGATGCCCACTCCTTAGATCGCATGATGCTAAGAGCCAACGAAGCATTTGAAATGTCTTCAAACCTTAAACAAGGTTCGAAGTTTGTTGAACTTTCGGGCTTCCCAAGTTCGAAATTCGTTGAAACTGTCAGTTAGAAAGATTCGAAGGTCCAAAGTTAGAATTCCCCAACTTCACAAATTCCAGGACGTCTGAGCCCTTCGAGCCTCGTGGTTCGAAAAAGCTGTGCCATCGACACCACTCTCCTTGTCAAACAAGTTTGTGTGAGTACTAACCTGATTCATGCAGATCAAGCTGTACAAACTTTAACTGCCTCCATATTGAGAATAGGTACTGTAAGAGACTAGTGACACCTTTGAACTACCACCTACAACCATTATAGATGCTTTGCAATAGTCCTCTCAATAAGATCTACCAAACGCCCAAGAAACGGGCGACAGAATCGCTACACTTCTGTGTGAGCCAGCTCAGTTACTTTCGTATCTGGGGCAAATTCGCATAACGTTGTGCAATTCGTGTCGTTAGTGCACGTGCGCAGATGCTGAGAACTACTTCGTGACGTTGTGGGAGCTTCTGTCTCCTCCATTCGATCGATATGCCCATGCCAGAAGCATTCCAGACAACAATGAGACGGGCCATGCAACAGATGAACAAACAAATATTGAGCGCATTCAAGTTCAAACCAGGACTCTAAGTGGAAAGAATGCTCGAAATGATATCACAGATTGCGACCTAACGCCCTCCGGTGTTGAGCAACGGCGGGCATTAGATAACAGCATAGGAGGGTTGCACTTTTCAGATCAGACGGCCGCCATTTTCTTTCTCTGCAGCCCACTTGGACCACAGGTAAGACTGCAGTGCCTTATTTTTCTGACATTGCTACAAAGCCTTTTGTAGAACAAAGCCTTTCGTGGAACAAAACATGATGCTATCCGTGTTCCCAGCAGAGACCAAACATTTCGTCAAACACCATTTGGTCAGAGCAGTTTCACTGAATGCCGTTTCATCAACCTTCTCATCGAATGACGTTTCATGCAACACCATTTTTTCAAACATTGTTTTATTTAACATTATTTTATCTAATGCCTCTAAAATGCCATTGACACATTGCCCACTGTAATATCTGCCTTCTGTATGAAAACTGACAAAAAATGGCTGTGCAAGGTTTTCTGGGGGGGGCAATTGCTCATCATTGTTACATGGCCATCACCTGAGTCAAGTGGCTTGCTCGAAAGAGAAAACCCAGCACAACCGAAATACTGTAAACGACAAAATTTTCGCGAGGACCTAATTTTCGCGAATTTCACGAATCGCCTACAATTCGCGAAAAATACGTCCCGCGAACAATTCGGGCAATATGTGAACGCTACGAAAGCTACACTCGATTCGCGAAAATTAGAACCCGCGAATAATTTCAAATTTTCAGCTTTGGCCCGATTCGCGAAATTGAGCCCGCGAAAATTAAGTCGTTTACAGTATTGTATCTCTGTTTTGAATAACCGAATCTCGAACTAAAAAAGTTAATTTCATTACAATTTTCTAGAGAACAGACACTTAGCAGCTGTAATAGCCACAAACCAGCTTTATCTACAAAACAATGGTCACATGTGACATTTTCAATACCCGCTGATTACAAAGCTTGCTTATTTCTATCAGAGAAGCATAATACCAAAAAAAATGTAATCAAATAACTGAGTTAGCATAGTGTGCCTCTACTAAGTGTATCTGAGGCCAAAGGTACCCTTTGCTGCATTTAGTTCTGGCAGCTCATGCCAAAGCAAACAAAAATAACCTTCGAGCTTGGAAAAGATGTAGAAGGCCCCCTTCAGTAACTATATTCAAAATTTGATAGGTATGAGCTAATGTGCCATAAAAACAGCACTAGAACTTAAAACAATAATTAAGCTTTTTTCTTTTTTTCAAATGGCCGTAACTCAATGAAACGCATTAGATGAAACGGTGTTCAATGAAATGTCCAGGAGCCTTTACCAGCAGACGAGCATATGGCATCATAGAAGTCTATTTAGCATCATAGAAGTCTATTTAGAATAACCAACTTTCAAGACCAGTTTCAGCAAATGTTTCTGGTAACACAGCTCAAATTAGCACTACTAATACCAGTGCTGGTTGCTTACAAGAGGATTGATCTTCAAACTTTTCAGCCTCAAAAGTGCCTAAATCACAAAAAATGAATGGGGTGCAGTTTATCAGTCTTCCGTTGTCAGCACAACCTTCCTACGCCAAAACAAACAATATCACCTTAATGAAATTAATGTCTCCCTGCGATCACGAAAGGAGGTGCACTAGTACTAGTACTTTGAAACGTTAGTCCTGCCCCTGAAACGAGAAGTGCTCCGTGGAAGTGTAGTACAGGTTCTAGCTGTAAGGGAAGACTGTCTCCTATATGCAAGTTAACACTAGCAAAGTCTACTGTAGACACGCCCCTATGTACACGGACCGGGGAAAACGATACTCAGTCGCAAAACGCAACAAGAGGGCGTCGAAAGCAATCTCTCGTGAAAAGAGGCGGAGCAAAAGGAACCACAAAGCTGCAACAAACCCCTTTCCGCACTTTGAAGGCGAACCAAAGTATAGGTAAAAAAGAAAGTGGCGCAGGAACAGACATTGACCCAAGGAGATAGCAGACATCGATTTTGCAGCTTAGGGATGGTTCACACTTTTACGTTTGACTGTGCTCGAACACCTCCCAACCACTTAAGACTACCGTAATATCCCGAGAAATGGCCCACCTAAAATTGAAAGCAAATCTAGTGAAAATAAGGAGTGAACTAACTTTCAGTGTGCGGTCAAAAAAAAAGTTGAAAGAATGCTAGTTTTAGATTTTGTGACCTGCAAAACTTGAGGCAGCAGCGAGGAGCGATGAACCGAAGACAACCACCCTTCCTAGTCGGCAATGTTCGCTCATCTCCCGCCGTGACAAAATAACGCCATTTCTACCGAGGCCACCATTGGCCAGGGCCCTGCAGTTACTAGAAGTGGGCTATTTTTCAGTCTTATTGAAAAGGTAGCGAATCATGTCAAAAATAGGGATGCGTTATTTTTTGGGGGTGGGGCATCTCCAGGGATATTATGGTAGAAAACAAAACCGGAACGCTGCGCCACCTATCACACAGCCCTGAAAATTTTCTGACCTGCGTGTAACTAGGCTGCGTATAACTAGATTCTAATAATATACGTGCAGGTTGGACGTTTTCCATGGGTACCTAATAGACGGCGTCAGGGCGCCATTGTGTCGAGCGGCTACAAAAGAATGCAATGCACTCGAGACTCGAGTCTTTAGTGTGGCCGAACCTTGCCATAGCTTAGTCAATTTATAAAAGAGAAAGAAGTCTTTACTAGGTCTTTATGCTTAGTGTACAAGCATCTCGTGCCTCTACCAACCCACAACTTTGCTTTACTATGTTGACACTCCGTCTACAAAGTGGCCAAAAAACTTGCGACGAAAAAGGTAAAAAACAAAAAACACCTATTGGTTTGCCACTCGCATGGATGTCAAGATGAAAACAGTCTCCGTTGGGCCTACGACACCTGGCATTGCCTGGTTTGTGTCGTGAAGATTTACCCCGCTGAGGCAGTCGCGGAAGATGCTCCTCGGGAACAACGGGTCAACACAGCTACGCCCTAAAACACACTAAGACTAGTCAATGCCTCGACGAACTCGTCACGACGAGCACAAACTGCGCGAAGAACAAAATTAAAAATACTTTGCGGCCGCAGGCTATCACAAGAAACACAACTACACAATCTCCCTCGCGGAGAGCGCCGAAAAACAACACTACGTCGAGATAAAAAATAGGGCGGGCCTTTCTGCGTCTTGGTGCAAAGAAGAGGCAACCGTCTGAACACATCTCTTCAAATTGATCACATAGTGAAAGTTGTTCAAAGTATAATGGAATGGTAAAGTGAGCGAACGTTCTCGTGGGCTGGAACAAACGTGGCCTGCGTCTTTGAGCTACCACTAGGTGCAGCTGTGTCTGTCCCTAAGGACCAAGCAGCATTTCGGAAGGACTTCACCACAAACCTCATAACCAAATCGAAATCAGACAAGATCCAAAAGGAACCCCGAGCATTTTCCCTGTGATCGCATAAAATACTTCAAGGCGATGCTAAGAGATATCTTGCCAAAGCAACAATGTAAACTGATGAAGTATCACTACCAAACCCATACCTCCATTAAAAAAAAAAAAGAAAAAAGAACCACATTATTAAATGATTGCTCTTCTTAAACATTATGCCAGTTCTTATTCGGAGCTGCCTTTTCCGCTGCGTCAAGACATCACAATGAAAATAAATAGTGACACAAGAATAGATATCACAGTAAAATGAATGTAGTAAAACCAGGGTTGTAAAGACCTTTTCCTGTCACAATGACTATGAGGATCAGTCCACAGAAATGCAAGGACGAAAACATGCTAAGCGCATGACTTTAATGCGACCTAAAATATGACTGCTTAAAAAAAGTCAACATAGCCTCTTGGGAACCAGGCAGCGAAAACCCCACATCAATGGCGCCCAAAGTAGGGGCCAACACCAAGACCCTGAGAATAGGCGTCTAACAAATAAAAATGACCGCCGCTTTTCACGCATGACCTGTTCTCGTCTCCTTGCATCTGAATAAATTTCGCTCAACCAAGCAGACATCCCAAATGAAGTGGACCCCCCACCCTGAAAATGCATCCACCCACAGAGCAAACAGGAACCTTGACTAGAACCTATTACATTGAGTTCATCTTTTGAGCAGAGTTTAAAAATCACACCAGGAGAAGAGGGAAATCGAGGAAGAGGAACCTAACGCACATCACCTCCTCCTCGGCACTCTCACGAGGCTATGAGAAGACAAGGAAGCAGACGGCCATCATGACACCGATCCCGATGCAGACTATCACGAAAATGGCGAAGACCAGACAGCCCAGACGACACGTCGGCTTTTGTTTCCCGGCCTGAGAAAGGACAGATAGAGAAAAAGACCTGGGTTAACTGGGAGGGTCAGGTGAGCTGGAAAAAAATAACTAACGTAAAGTTCCGAGAGAACGCCCGCCCCCAAGAGATCGCCCATCCTGTTTTTCTGGCTAAATATCTGTAACATAAAAATTCCGAAACATCGCCCACCCCCCCAATTTCGGTCGGACGTCATGCAATGTCCGACGGGAATCGCATCAACCGCGCAATTTGCTGTACCGGCATGTCTGACAAGCGAGTTTATAGCGGGTTCCCGCATTTTTGTCCGTGATCTGCACAATCGATATCGGCTCCCGTAACACGCGAGTTGTTTCCACGTGTATGTTGCACTGTGAAATGCGAATCTGCTGCGTCCGCAATCTGCAATATCCGTTCCCGTGAAATGAAGTTTTCAGCGGATTCCCGCATTTTTGTCCGCGATCTGCGTGTGCGATCTCCATTCCATGCGAGTTGGTCCCGCGTGTATATTGCAGCGTGAAATACGATTCTGCTGCATTTCGCGATCTGCGGTAATTGTTCCCGTGACATAGGAGTTTGGGCAGTTTGATACTTTAGACCCATGTTACGGATAAAAAAAACAGGACGCGGGATGGTCAAAAAAACATGCTTTTCGCTTAAGGCTCGTCAAATTATGAGGCGCTGGAGAAATGCAGCCTTCTGCGTTAAGTCCTTATTTCAAACTCTTTTTGTTCGCCTTCCGCCCATTGAAAAGCATGCGGGAAGGGCCTTAGAACGCACCTGGTATCGCTGCACCGCAGCGATACCAGCGATACCAGAACGCACCTGGTATCGCTGCACCGCAGCGATACCAGGTGCGTTCTAAGGCCCTTCCCGCATGCTTTTCAATGGGCGGAAGGCGAACAAAAAGAGTTTGAAATAAGGACTTAACGCAGAAGGCTGCATTTCTCCAGCGCCTCATAATTTGACGAGCCTTAAACGAAAAGCATGTTTTTTTGGCCATCCCGCGTCCTGTTTTTTTTATCCGTAACATGGGTCTAAAGTATCAAACTGCCGGAGTTTGTAGCGGATTCCTGCCTTTTTGTCCGCTATCTGCGTGCGCAATATTGGTTCCCGTGACAGGCAAGTTTGTAGCGGGTTCTGCTACAAACTTGCATCTGCTGCGTCCGCGATTTCCGGCATTCGTTCCCGTGAGATGCGAGTTCTCGGCGGATTTCCGCAGGTCCTTTGCACCGTTAAACGCGAATCTGCTGCGGTACCCTTTCCCGTGACACAGGAGTTTGTAGCAAATTCCCGCGTTTATCGCATCGTGAAACGCGAATTTGCGGTGTCCGCGACCTGCGGTATCAGTTCCCGCGTCACGTGGTTTGTAGCCGGTTTTTGATAAAGTTCTGCTGTGGCGTCCTCAAAGATAGCCCACCCCATGTTTTTCACCATTTATCTCTTCATTTTGGGTGGGCGTTCTTTCGGAACTTTACGGTAGACAAGTAATACATTCTTTTACAAGTCATTATATCCACTCTCCAGAGGCGAACCTAGCACCCTAATGGCAGCAGGATGCAGCGTCTTCAAAGCTGCAAAACTCTACGTCTCCAAGCTCTTTCTGTCAGCCGATACCGTCCTGTAAGTGCCCCCAAAAACAGCAGACAGCCATGTCTGCTACTGCTATACAAGCGCATAGGCAACCCCGGAAAAGGCCCAATAAACAAAGTATTGTATTTTCTGGCATATAAGTCTCACCCCCTATTAATGACCGTTTTCATAACAAAATTTCTAGAACCTTTATATAAGTTGCACTTATATGATATTTGTATGATCGGCACGGTGAAACTGCATCGATAAGCCCGCATATGCGAATTGTGATCGCAATACATGCGCAAGCGGGAGCCAGTTTCAATATTCTCAAGAATTAATCGAACAAAAATATACTCATAGAAACAAATGCATACAAGTCCCACCGTTGTATAAGACGCACTGACGGAAAAGTTGGTAAAAAAAAATGCATATACGCCGAAAAATACGGCAATTTTCTTGTCCCGAGCCTGTGCGAAATTCCAAAGGTCACTGAAATCTTACTCCCTGCCAACTTACCACGCTCTCCTCCGAGTTGACGGTAGAGATGGGATTGAGGAGCCTCAGATTGCTGGGTGGCGCCACTTCTGTTGTGGGACGGGGGCTGTCGTTGGCCAACCTCGTCTCATCTACAAGCATTGGCGGCTTCATCAGACAAACGCTAAATGCCCCAGTTTTGCCATACATTAACTGGAATCCACTGTAGAGGATAATGCCTGTCCACACATACCCCACAGGACTAACTCAGTGCTATAAACACGACGCTTACATCGTGCTACATTATCGACGTTCGTATTAAACCCTAACCATCAAAGCTGCCCAGAGCCTCCACCCTCATTTAGTGTGTTCATTGGAACGAAGCTACAGAACTCGAAGTGATTGAGAAGTACCAAGCCATCTGAGGCAGATCTTCAATAATAAAAATAATAGAATCATTAAACATAGTTTTTATGAGGCGAAACACCGAAAACAATTAAAACGGACATTTAATTCATTTTTGTAGACTGCAAAACAAACCGTGCAATTTCCAAAGTCTCCGAAGTTATGTTCCAACGCACCTGCCCTTCGTTTCGGTTTGATCTCCATTTTCCCAGAAAACACACGACCCCGTAGAGAAACCCGAATCGAGTAGTGTTTAGACACCGCGACCTAGCGCTTTGCACAAAAATGTTTACCAGTTTTGCATGATGCAGCAGAGCAAGAGAAGTAAAGATTGAATGATGCACAGAAATACAGCTGGTTCGTTTGTGACAAGTCATTTAAAGTCACCGACTGGTTAACCCTTTCATGGTCGCATTTTTTGTCCAAGGGCGCACCCCCGTGGTCGGGTTTTTTTTACTCGGTGTGATAGCAAAGAGAATCCACTAGTTTATTGTAGCATAAAAAAATGTAAGACTTAAAATAAATACTAACACACACTTCAAAAGATCTGTGGCACGCTCGCTCGAGGTAGAACAAAACAAAAAGGACTAAAAATTTTGAATTGTCAACTTTCTAGTACTTCTTCAAAGTGTGGTAGTCCTTGAAGCAGGGTTCCAGACACAGGCCCTTGTCACAGTCGGCGCACATGAACCTTGTGTCCTTTCTTTGCTTCAGTCTGAGAGCTGTGTTGGCACACACGTGGCACCTTCGTTGGGTGCGGCTGCCTTTCGCTGAGGTTTGTGGCACCCTCTCTAGGAAGTGTCGGGCTGTCAGCCTCATTGGGTTGTCTCCGCTGGGCCTTCCACTCTTCCGCCTCTCGGTGTGATGCTCCTCAACGAGCTGGTATACGACTCTTCTTCTGAACTAGCGAACGAGATCTTGGAGGCACTCCTTTCACGATGAAGAAGGAACGCATTCAACAAAGACATATCCAGGAGGTAAAAAAAAAACTTCTTGTACCACTTCAGCGTCTTCCTGATGCTTTCAGTGAAGCTTAGCTGCATGTCTACTTTGTCCACGAGTCCTATCTTCTGGTTGTAGTACTCGAGTACGGATGCTGGCTTTTTCTGTGGAGTGCCTGTTCTTCTGTCCACCTTGCCAGTGTAATCAAGATGAGCTCCATGCATTGAGGTCAACATATGCACTTCCCTTTTGTCACACCACTTCAGTGCCAGAAGTGTATCGGTGTGAAATGACTCTACTTCTCCCTTTCTCATCTTTTTTTCGAACTTGGGAAGTCCCTTCCTGTTCTGTCGAACTGTTCCGCAAGCATTGGTTTGCTTCCCTTGAAGGTATTGGAAAAGCGCCGGACTGGTGTACCAGTTGTCTACGAAAAGAGGAATGCCCCTTTCCGAGATAGTGGTTGAGCAACTCGAGGACAACCAAGCCCGAAAATCCCAACTCCTTCATCATCGTCATTGTCGTGGAAGCTCTGGTATACACGATGAACCTCAAGATGTATCCGGTCATCACGTCGCACAGAACAAACATCTACACTCCAAAACGGTGCCTTTTTGAAGGGAGGTACTGGCGAAATGAAAGACGTCCTCTCCAGGGCATCCTCGACTCATCGATACAGAGATCTTGGTATGGGACCAGGAGACTCGCAAGCGTTGCCTGAAGTGTCTCCATCAGTGGCCTGATTTTTCTTAGTCGATCTGCTGCATCAGTGCTGGCACTGAAATGAAGCACTCTCAGCAAAAGGCAGAAGCGATTTACAGAGAAAAGCCTTGAAAGAAAAAGGGTCTCAGTCATTGGGTCGGTGGTCCAGTAATCCCTCACAGCATTTTTTCGGAAGAGCCCCACTAGCAGAACAGCTGCCAGAAAGCAGTAGATCTCAGAGAGACCAACGTCTACCCATGCTTTCAGTCGCGATTTCCGTGCGAGGTCGGGCTGCGCGATCAGCTGGTGCGCGTAGTCATTCGTCTCGTCCGCAATCAAAGACACAACTCCCTCGTCGAAGTAGAGTTTGAAATAATCTGCTTCTTTGGCATCTGGCTGGAGTAGAGTGCCTGCAGGCTGTCCGGAATGCGACGCGTCAAATGGAAATATACATGGGGAGAAGTCTTCACCTTTTTTCCAGTCGATTTCGTTTTGACGCGCTCGCTTCCGAGACGGTTCAGCAGACGGTGCGGCTGTGTCGGACTCGGATTTCGAGCTGGTTTGCAGTTGTTCGTCGCATGTCGAGCTGTCATCCGACTCGAAGTCCAAGAAGGGTTCAAAATCTGAATCCGAAGAGCCATCGCTCCAATCTCCGCTACCTCCGGAGCAGCCGGCACGCGCAGCCATCTCGAAAGTTATCGCGTGCACAGGGCGTCCAGTTTCGCAATTTCAAAAGCCCCTCCACAACAAACACGATGGGAGATATGCGGTCGTAGTTGCCTACAACCCTATCAGATGGCAGCACGTCCCCGCGAGTGCGCCCGTTCATGCAGAAGCGGGAATTTTCGAATGAGCAGTCGCGGATGTACATGTACGTCAGCAACCATGCGGGACGCACCCGCGCTGACGTACGGGTACGTCAGTGACCATGAAAGGGTCAAGAATGGCAAGGCGTCTCTTCTCGATGCCCAGTCCCCAGCACGTGCAGATTGCCTTCCGCCGTGCTTTAGCTGCGTGTGCACACTAAAAGCTCACGAGATGTTGAGGCGCTATCGAAGGCTTGCACTGTAGGTGGTACACCTGAAGGACCTGCCTGTAATTCTTATCCTGTCAGCAACTACAGCCGACGTAGACTACAATGACCGAATGATTTCGGAACACTACCACAGTAAGGGGGCACGGGAAAAGAGCACACCTTGATTTAGGATGACGTAGTCGACTATAGATCCTAGAACAGAGTCCGTGTGGAGCGAGTTGATGAACACTGTCGTGTCCATCGTGAGCCTGCAGAAAAGAAACGCCACATCTGTTCCAAAGCAACACTATGCAAGGGTGTTGTCGCGACAATGGGGCCTGAGCTTGCCTGCCCATTCTGCGGTGATTTACCTGCCGGTAATCTCTTAAAATTGTCCCAGACTGGATAATTTGTGCTAGAACATAAAGATGCTCGGCATGTAATCGAAAGTGTGCCAGGGCTTCCTGACAGGTGCTGCCAGTGTGGCCGTTTGTTCTCTCATCGTAAGCATTTACAAGAGAGTGCAACATATTCGAGCACTCAATCTCAAATCTGTGCCCCTGCTTCGAGTAGTATAGGTGAGCAAACTGCTACTGTTGCGAGCTAGCGTTGTGAGGATCAGTGCCTATCACTCACTTCTCTAACTGCTTCCAGCTCTCGCGTTCCTGTCGAAACTGTTCCGCCGTGGAGAGCAGTAGTGACTCGCAGACGGCGCTGAACATTTGCTCCATGCCGCCCGTTGTTCCCGTGTGCACGAACTGGGGTTTTATCGAACCATCTGCACAAAAAATCGCCGAAGATGACTTAAAAGGAATTACAAAAAGGCCTTACAAAAAAGGCATGACCAAAAAGGCAGCTACCAAAAATGCATTAGCAAAAAAAGAAGAAATCACCAAAAACATAATTACAGTCTAAGCTCATTACAACAGACCTGGTTACAACAGACATTTGGATAGAACATACCGATTTGTGAAGTTTCATTGGTTTTTCTCTATGTACCATTGACTCAACTTTATATCTGCATACAACATACCCCTTTTACAACAGACTGTAATCTGTTATAACGAGCTTAGACTGTACCAGAAAGGCATCATCGAGCTAATTAGCAAAATAGCATTACCAAAAAGGTAACTGCAAAAAAAGCATTACCAAAAGGTAATTACCAGAAAGGCATTATGAGAAAGGCATCATCAAAAATGTAATTACCAAAAAAGCATTACCAAAAAGGCTTTAGGTAATTACCGAGAAGTCATTACCAAAAAGGCATGACCAAAGAGGCAACAATTAAAGAAGCATCAGGTAAAAGGTGGTACCAAAAGGCATTACCATAACGTTCATTACCAAGAAAGCATTGCCAAAAAGGCACCTTTGGAATGGGTGAATGAGCATAACCATGACCCAGAAAGGTGACCTTGCTAACTCAAGTTATGTGGTCGGTTCAAAAAAACACTGGCACCCCGCAAAAAAATTTTTTGTTTTTATTTTTTGGCAGACGAAACTGCTCAAAACTGAAACTGGACTGGGGAGGAAGAAGAAATATAGAGGAGGAGAGAGTTGGCAGAAGTCACGTGGCTGTGCAACTTTTTTTTATATCAATCAACGTATTTGCGGCATTTTAGAAGCCACAAAAAATGGATATCATATTTCTTTTCTATTTTTAATATTGAGTGTGTGCCTTTGATGACCCACGACTTTGACTACATTTGGTGGTTGTGTCTAAACCAGAGAAAACGGCAGGTGACCACGGAGAAGAGAGTGAGCGCGACTCAAACCGGCCAGTTCTCAATCGGCAGTTTTCGGGCAAAAAGAAAACGAATTTCGAGCCGTAAATTGTTTTCTGGGTAGTTGGGCTCTCATATGTCATGTACAAATAAAAACCTTGGCAAGCAAAAATACCCTGTCAGCGTCCCTTTAAAGAGCCTCTCATACATTTCATCCACGCTGTCCCATGGACCGACTGTCCGTTCAAACATTGTCCTGGACTCTTTATTTTTACGCTTGTACAAGAAAGAGTTGCAATATTGGAAGAAACCAATGGTTGCCCAAGGTTGCTCCTACATTGTTGGCACAACTTTGCACCAACAACATTGCGGTGTTGGGCAGATTCTGTGGGGAAGACAATCCCCATGAGCCCCTGCGGGCCTGGCTTTGTGGACTTCTACAATTAAGTTCATCCATCCATCTTGTTTTCCCCCCAGGGAGAGGGGAGAGAAATCAAACATCACTGCGACATTGGTTGTTTGGCTCGCTTGTTGCCCTGCGACCATCGTCGACCCACAAGTGTCGCCCTCCCGTGCACCCTCACAGGGTTGGGCTGATGTCAGGCCCTGCGGTGTCCTCTATTCCCATTAGGTTCCCCTGAACCGTTCTATTGGCTGCGGCTCCAATTTTTCTTTATTCCCATTACCTACTGGCTTTTTATGCAATTCCACTTGATCCTAGGATCCTATTCATTCATTTTAGTCTTGGCTTTAAGTCTGTGGTGCCCTCAAGGCGAAAGAAGACCAGGGGACCCTTATTTTCCAGTCTTTTAATACTTCCCCGACCTCAACATCTGTCCGCCCTGTTTCCAAGTGCATAATTTATGTATAATAGGTCGATATAACAGCCTCACATTCACACTGGCATGTTCTTGCACTTGTTTCCGTTTTCCTGTTTTTGTAAGGTGCCAATAGCTGCCCGCTTCTTATGTCATTTCTTTTTGTTATAGCTCTGACATACGCCTCCCCCTAACACAATGCCCCTGAATGGGGCCTTTAAACCGACAGCAAACTCCCTAAAATAATGTATTTTTATGTGCTTGGATGGGACACATATGTCACAAAACAGACTTTCCCTGAAAGAAACAAAATTTTGAGTGCAACGCTCATGGGACGAGGTGCTTTTGAGCCGTTCCGAAACATCCTTATATTTCAGGGTCAACCTCTCGCAATGGAAGCACGTTTCAGGAGCAGTTCAAACTCGAAACATGTGTCGCAACATAAAATATTGCACTAATTCTCTTTTTGTTCGGGGGGGGGGGGGGAAGGTATTTTGTGAATATGCTTCCTATCCAGGTATTTAAAAAAAAAAATTGGGGGAGTTCATTGTTCCTTTAAAGGAGCTGTGCAACAGTTTCAATGCTTTGCTTAACTAATGTGGGAGTTGGTGTCTCGACCTTTCTGAAGTAAAGAACAAAAAACCGCTTTTGTCTGCATGTCCTAGTTTTTATTTTAAAAATGGACAAAGATTGAGGTTTTCGGCGCCTCTCAACTCCTTCACTAACTTCCGAGTCACGTGCGCTGCGACGTCAATGGGGAAGGCGCGGGGTTCCGGTGAAGCTCTCTCTTTAGAGCCATCAGTGAGCAGCGAGAACTCATCCGCTTGCGACCGCGTGACCACGTGCTGGCGGGCGCAGCGCGAACAATATGGTTTTTCTAATTTTTGCCTAGGAATTACGCGGCGGAATCGCAACATTTCGAAGGAAGGAGGTGTGTTTTCTGTCCTTTGTGACAAGGTGAACAATGTCAAAAGTAGAAAACGCCAATTCTTTCAACGTTAAAATCGTTGCACAGCTCCTTTAAAGGTACGACAAATGAAGGAATAAATTAAGGAAAAACTTCAATGAATAAATGAGTGAGTGCGTGAATGACTGAATTAATTAATGAATGAGCGAATCAACTGGAGGTTCAGCCACTTTCCAGGCCCTCAACAGTCGCCTCACCCTGGCTGGGATGGAGGGGGAAGAGCTGGAACAGGTGGGACGTCTGGAGGAGGTCTGTGACCAGGGAGTGCAGGCAGGCCAGGTAGATCCGAAAGGACTTCCCCAGCTCCACCACGTCCGGCTGCGACAGCAGCTCCATACTGAAACCGAGATGGAGCCATAACCGGCAATCGTAACAGAGTTAACAGTCTATGGCACAAGTTCCCAAACTTTTTGTCCTCGAGAAACTTCCGTTTGCCAAGACTGATAGTCAAGAAGTCTCTACCGGTCTTGGTGGCGATGAAATAAAGCAGCACAAATGCCTACAGATGATGCAATAAAGCAGTACAAAAGAATACAAATGATGCCACTGAGCGGTTCAAAAGCCTACAGATGATGCTGTAAAGCAGTACAAAAGCCTACAGATGATGCTGTAAAGCAGTACAAAAGCCTACAGATGATGCGATAAAGCAGTATTAAAGCATACAGATGATGTAATCAAGCAGTACAAAAGTATGCAGATGATGCAATAGAGCAGTACAAAAGCTCAGGGCTTCCCCAGAGGTACCCTCATGGGTTTTTCAAGCTCCAAAAGTTTCTCGACCGTTCCTTATACTTAAAACAAGGTTTATATGCGCTATTTTAGCAGGAGTGCGTCACTCACTAATACATAAAACTACGAGGATGTTAAAAAAAATAACAACAAATTGATAGTATTTTACAAAAAAGAACCAGTGCTGGCATTTTACACTCCGGCACAGGAAAGATGCCTCATTGGAGAAAGTGTTGACATTGCCCAATGGGTGGTTTGGCCTGCTTAATGGGAAGGGGAGCATACACAAATTGGCGGCACCCTTAGCTGTTTGCGCTCTTGAGGAGCAGCGCGCAGTAATTGGGATTTCGGGATAAAAAAAATCTGATACCTCGTGAAATTTTTTTAAAAAACTGGAAACGACGACACAAGGTTTGCTGCGATTAACGGCGGTAGCTGCTGCATTGTGAAAAGGCACGTTGAAGGAGATTTTCCTTCAGCCAGTGTGCTGTACAATGCTTCCAATGGGTTCTTTGCTTTCAGTGGAATTGATGCAGGAGACGCGTGTGAGGAAATGTGTGCTTTGGTGGGACGATTGTGCGAGATGTTGCATGAGGTGCTTTTTTCTTGGCTGAAAAGCTCTTACAGATTGGGGGCGCCCGTGACCATGCCTGCGGCGGAAGAAGCAAAAGTATGCACACGAGCTGTTCTGTAGAGGTGCACAGAGCACATGAGAACGAAACCTGGGCAGTGGCACTGGGGAGGCAAAGGAGCGGGTCCGAACAGCGCGACCATGTGGGTATTTCGCAAAAGCAGCGGCAGGAGAGGGGGGGGAAGGGAGAGCGTCTTTCTCGTGATCATGTGGGTTTTTCGGAACAGTGGTGGCCTACAGGTGGGAAAGGGGAAAGGAGAGAGAGAGAGAGAGCCTTCAGGGTGTCTAGCAAATTATTGGCTTCAAATTCCGTGACTTTTCCAGGTTTCCCCTAACAATTTCAGGGAAAATTCCCTGAACACTGTAGAGGCGATTAAATATACAAGACCATTACAACACAAGGCATTGAGCACTGTGAGGATCATTTCGCACGGGTTTAATCCAACCTGCATATTTTGAAATATTCGGGTTCGTCCAGTCCGGATTAAACGAGCACTTTCTTGCCGCCGACATCGTCAGTGAAGAGGCCACTTCCGGAAACACAATGAAAACACGACAATCAACCACACTTGTCAATAACCGAATGGCAGCATGGCCGCCAGATGCGCACTTTCGGATACCTTCGGCTTAAGGTTTGAATTGGATTGGTGTCTGCGGCTTTCCCATTTGTTATTAAATCTATATAAACTTAGAACGATGGATGTGAATGTCGTCTTCGTCCTTTACTAAATCTAGTAGCTCTAACTGGATCTAGCCTAGTGTCGTGCCCTCAATCCAAGCCAATCCAGGGCTTGCACTGAATTTGTCGGCTGTTTCTTTTGCATTATTAGCACACCCTATATCAAGTGAGCAGAGCCTGCACTCCGCTCTAAGCAGAATTTATTGCCTATATAAACTTGGAACGATGGATGTGAATGTCGTCTTTGTGCTTTACTAAATCTAGTAGCTCTAACTGGATCTAGCCTCATGTCGTGCCCTCAATCCAAGGCTTGGACTGGATTTGTCGGCTGTTCCCTTTGCATCGGGTAGCACACTCTACATCGAATGAGCAGAGACCGTGCTCCGCTCCAAGCAGAATTTATTGCCTATTTTTCTGCCCCCAAGTCCTCAAGTCTTTGCTCAGGGCACTCTATGGCATTTCTGGCACATTTTCCCTGACTGGGGTCGCTTTTTGACAATATCCATGACAATTCCCTGATTTTTCCCAGTAATTAAAATTTCCCTGACAGTTCCCGGTTTTTCCGGTCGCTAGACACCCTAGCCTTGCAGTGCGTGAGGAACAACGGTGAGAGGGAGGGCAGTGCCTCTGCTGTAGAGTTGGGTTTTGCATTTATACGTGAGCATTTTTTGCCAGGAAGGGGCGCTAACAGCTACTGCTCTAAAATGCTACAAGGGTATAGAGGCGCCTGAAATAGTGCAGAAGAACTTATAGGTGGGTCGACATGTTTAGAAATGGACAAACATCAACCGATGATCACTGATCAGCAATGCTCCGGTCGTCCCAGCACATTCGAAGCGTTGCTGATCGCGGTAATATTCCAATCCGTAGCTCGAAGCATGTCACGTGCCTTCGCACCTCCAGCGTTGCTTCGTTTAACGATCCAGTTTAGCGGAGCACAGCTTCCGAGCTTTGGATTGGTCCTAGGGACTCGTAGCATCCGTTGCGATCCATCGTAAGGTGAGACTGAGTACAGAACCGGGTAGAGAGAAAGACAAGAGGCAGACCACTGACCCCCTGAAGGCGTCCACAAAGTGAGCCTTCATGCAGTGGGCCATCTGGCTGCAGCGTCCCTGGAGGCAGCCCATGCGGCTCCGGTGGAGCAGGCCGTCCTTGGGCGTGCCCAGCAGGCGCATGAGCAGGGAGTGCTCCGTCAGCATGCTCGACAGCTCTTGGGCAAGCTGTACATCCCGTGCGGGCAGAGACCAGCCAAGAGGAAACAAGGATGTCGGATAAGAAGAAAGCTAAAGGAATGGACAAGAGTTCCGAATGCTAAACATAAACCGAACGTCTCCTTTGAGCTTTTGGTCAGATTGATCTAAAGATGTCTGGTAGTGTTTTGTTTTGTTTTGTCAGACCTAAATCTTTTCTCTAGAATAAATTGAATTCCCCCTGAAATGAAGCGCAACTCGCGCCCTCTAGGCGACTAGCGGCCACTGAAAAAAATTTGCCTGCTCCGGGAATCGATTTCAGGACCGCTCTAAGACTAGCGGAGTGTTCTCCCAACCGAGCTAACCAGGAGTTAGACGTACGTCGGTAGAGCAAACGAATGTTAAGAGTTGCCACCAGTCTTACTCGTAAAGGCTGGTTCACACACTCACGAGTGCTTACAACCGGACAGGTAAAAACTGGATTTAAGGTACTTGTGACTGCTTACGTCCATCTGCGAGAGGTCGTAAGCAGTTGCAAGAGGCTTAAAAACCGGTTTCTAGCCCCTCTGGTCGTGGGGAGTGGCAAGTGTGTGAACCAGCCTTAAAGGCCAACCCACAGAATCGCCTTTTGCCGGGCAGAAAGCCAGTTTTCAGTTTCCCTCTTTCCATTTCCTCTCGCACTCTTCTCTCCTCCTCTCTTCGCAAGAGCTGGTCTTTGAGCTACTCCCCGCAGAGATTGGGAATGTTTTTTTCTATTTCAAGCGAAAAGAAGGAATTGAGGGAAAAGCTGCTCGAAAGCATCGGAAGAAAATAATGCCCGAAGGAAATGAGGAAGAGTTTCCTCCTTTCTGACTGCTCGTCTGCCTTTAAGGGTGAGATATATGGGAGACGAGCTCAGCTCGTCAGGCATTTACTTGCAAAAAATACGGAAGACGAGCTCAGCTCGTCCAAAATAGTTTCGCTGGTGATATGGTCCTAAAGACATCTTGAGCTCGTCCGTTGCTCTGCACTTGCTGGAAAAGGCACCAGATGCCGTAAGGAGCCCGTAGAAATAAATTTTTTTCAACAGGTGCTTTTGTTGTTGCGCTGGCTACCCTGTGCTTTAGAAATGGCGGCCCAGGTAGGACGAGTCGATGATTCCTCACGTGGGGCAAAAAAAAAAAAAAGAAGAAAAACTGTGGACTCAGAAACTTTTTCGTCTTCTTCAAGTGGAAGTGATGTGGAACTGGACTCTGACTCCTGTGAGTCTTGGATAGACGACCTCACTTCCGATGAAAGTGAAGACGACAGCGCTGAGGACATAAACTCTTCACGTGTTTGGTCAAAAATTGACATGAATAATATCCCTCGTCCACTACCTCGATTTCCTTTCACTGGCTCTCCTCGTATTAACGTCCAACTAGACGAGGGTGCCGGAGTTGTGGAGTATTTCCTTCAGTTTTTTTATGAAGAGCTCGGTGATCTCGTCTTGCAGAACTAAAAACTTGCAGAACTTGCAGAACTAAAAAATTCCAGGATTTCTAGCAAGTTTTTAGAAAAAAAAAACCGTCCTAAAAGGGTTAAGTCAGTAACAGACCATAAACTGTTCGGGAGCCTCGGAAGAAAAACAAAATGCACAAAATGACGGCGTCCCACCTTGAGCAAGGATCTGGTGGAGACGGCGGACACGTCTCGGAAGAGAGATGGAATGAGCCGGTGGTAGTCTTGGCTGGCTGCACCAGATGGCACCACCACCACGTGGTCTTTGGAAGACTTCGCTAGAAAGCAGCGGTGGCACGCGGGTGCTATCGCAAGTTCTGGGTTCATGGCACCCTGCATGCAAGGAATGACATTATTTCGTTTGTAAGCAAAGAACCGCTTTGTTCACAGATAGAAAATGCAACATGTCGACGATGCTACAATGTAGATGTACATCATGTAGATGACGTTACAGCATGACTGAGGATAAGAATAACAAATGATGTGAAAGATTCCTGTAAGAAATACGAGTAACAGAGGGCAGAACTACTGCACCCCTAAAGGCGCTATAAAAACCTATCGCAGTTCCGAGTTCGTAGAAACGACAAAGGTTTAACCACTACCTGATGCTACTGTGGTGTCAAGCTTAAGTAGGCTGGCATCTGCGCTTTTACGAGCATTTCTACAACGTTATGCAAGTGCAACTGTAATTAAAGTTCTGTCATCAGTTAAGATACAGCAAAGCCCCGTAAAATGAGCGTTCAATATATCTCATTACGCAAGGCTGCGTTCGGCAACACGATTGCAATATATACAGGAGAAATGAGAGATATCTTACCTCGCTTTCCGCAGCATTTCGGATCGAAAATGAAGAACGCTTGGAAGCCGGTAGAGCCTGGCTACGCAGAGTTCTCGTTGCACGAATGGCTTACCAGAGCCAGTACGAACGTTGTTGCACTTCAAGTCCATTTGTTGATGTTCGCTGGCATACACAGGGTGGCACGGTTTTTCTGGATGGTCTGCGGCTCTTTCGCCCTCTTGGAAAAAGAGTCTACGCGACGCGCACTCAAACGACGATCCTGCCAATCCCTGGGCTCAATCGAGAAACGAGCAACAAAACGAGTACCGCGCAGGGCTGCACGGTACTCCTCGTACAGTGCAGTGGAGAAGCCTAAAGACAGTCATCTGAGAAGCTTGCATGGTGAGCAGTTTGCTTGCCGAAGTGCGCGACTCCAGACGCACGGGCAAGTTGAAGCGACGCCCGCGAGGTTAGCGTGAAAGTGGACTGAGTTAGCGAAGACGGAATTTTGGGCCGTTTTACTTTCTTGCTGTTGCTGCGGGAGCAGCATCACAACAAGGGCAACGGGAGCAAGCCATGAGCAAACCCTCCGTTGCGTGCAGCATCGCAGCATCGTCATCAATATGGGTGGATCTATTAACGGTGTATTGGTTGGTAAGTCGCGCCACCTAGCTTGCAACTTTTGCACGCAGCTCTAACCATTCTTTTGTTGTGTGTCTGTCTTCCTGGCTCCCCATTTTCTCTTCACCCCAAAATAAACAAACATCAAATGCCTGTATCTATCAATCGTCTAATCTCTGCTCCACTGTTTCATTCTTACCTGGGCATACTACACATAGACAGCGTCCCTACGACCGTCACATGTGTTAGTTCTCATTACTAGTCTTGTGCGAATAGTGGATTTTAAGTTCGAAGCGAGTGCGAAGCGAATAGTAGTTTTGGCCGAATATTTTCGATTCGAATATCGAATGGTTTTTCCATGCCTTTCACTACCATTGCATAATGGTAGTGATGGCAAGTAAAGGACAGACTTGACATAAAATGAATCCTATAGAGATGGCCAACTATACCCAATTGAGTGAATTTACAAATCTTGCTATATAAAATATTCTTTTTTTGTTCTTGAGTTAAATAAGAATGAATCGCTCGTGATGAACGCAGGTTACAAGGGCCTCTCTGCCTAACATAGTCTACTCTTGCATAACAGTCAGCTTAATTTTGCAACTTTTACTAGAAGGTAAAAGTTACAAAAATTCCATTTATTTTCAAATACAGCCGCAACGCGTGCACCATCCCGCTTTGAATGCATGATTTTGTTCCAAGCACGCAATTGCAATATTCATACTTTTCCAAATGCTTATCGCGGCGTGTTACCCCGTTAAGTGCGCTTCTTATAGAGCACGAATGTTATGCAGAGAAGCAACACCCGCGGAGCTCGCTTCCGCGGGTATTGCTTCTCCGCAGTGCACCGGTGCTCGGTAAGGAGCGCACTCAACAAGGCTAACCCGCCGCAATCAACACTTCGAAAAACGCGAATAGTGCAATTCTCCTCGAAGAGAATATCAAATAGTGTATTATTCGAAACTACTATTCGAAATTTTGAATATTCCCACAACCCTACTCATTACACTCCTGTTCAGTGCCCCGGTTCTCAGCACACACAAAAAAAGCCTACTTCACTTTTTTTTTTTTATTTCTAATTTATTCAAAATTTTCAACCCCCCCCCCCCTTTTTTTTTTTTGGAGGTTTATGAATGTCTCGGCTTTCAATGGAAGTGCGGCACACCCCAAATGTTTTCTTCCACCTCAGTCATGAAAAATGTGAAGTTTTCATGACAACAGTAGAACTTTGAACATGGGCGTACCAACCGGGGGGGGGCAAGGGGGGCGCTTGCCCCCCCAGTTCTCAAGAGTGTGGGGGGGGGGCAAGGCATGTGTTTTTCCCCCCCCAGAAAAAGCCGCCACTGGGCAGGACAGACACTGGCCGGCGGCGCCCAAGGGGTACCAAGTCAAAGAACAAAGAGCGAGATGGTGAAAGTACAAGTCGAAGAAAAAAATAAAAACACTTAGGGACAAGGACAGACAGCACAGTCTTTCCACTAGCAACACACATTTACTGATGCCTCCTTCATTACGTACTATCTCCCTCCTAACTTTTGAAACTAATGAAGAAGTTACGGAAAAAAATAATATATTTATATACGCCTGGAAAAAGGACAAAATCCCCAAATACACTAGAAGATAAAGACAAAGAAAATAAGAAAGAAAAAAGGAAACACCATTGACAAAATCAGATAGAGGGCCCTTTGACTAATTCAGCTCTGGCTTCAGGTAGTTCATCTCAACTTTGGACAACCCAAGAGAAGGAGCAGCGATGTTGTGTTCGTCACCGGCTATCCTGTATGCTTCAATAATCTCTCGGTCGAGCCTGTTCTTGTGTATTCCAATTATGCTGGTGTCCTGGAACCGGGCTTCACAGTTCTTGCAGAGGCGTTGACAGGGCTTAAAGTCTGGAGGATCTCAGGTCTGAGACCCTCCCTTACAGCCTCAGCATTAGTGAAAGCAAAATCACATCTTGCAATAAAATAGCTTGCTTTCAGGGATGTCACATTTGGGGATTAGAAATTTGAGAGTTGCAGGTACAGCGTGGGCAGAGTCGGCAGTGGGGCTTATTTTATGTGCATCTAGCACATCTCGTCAGAACCCCCCCCCCCCCCCCCCCCTCTTCTTGTAGGGACCCCCCTCAACTTACGAAAGACTTTAAGCACTGGGTGTTGCTGAACAACTGTCGGATGAAAAGAGTCGTTTGAAGCACGGGAAACCTCGAGGACGTGCTCTCGTAGGCGGGTGTTCAGGCAACGCCCTGTCTGACCAATGCATCGGTCACCGCATGAAAAAGGGATGGAGTATACCAGCTCCCTCTTCACAGGGAACGGTCTGATTGGCATGTTTGATGGAACATCCTTTGGGGGCTTCGTTGTTGTTCACTCGTCTGCAAAGTTGTATTAGGCGCAACTTGCACGAGAAGACAATTGAAGTGTTGAAGCGCGCTGCAATTCCCTTCAGTCGTGTGCAGAGTTGTGCACATATGGTATGGAGATAACATGTGAAGCCTTACTACGTGGAGCACGGGGCCTTTGGGTGGCTAAAATTATCTGAACAAGAATAGTGCTCAGAAGACCTTGCGGATAGCCAGCTTTGAGGAGACGTTCTTGTTGTTTTACCATGCTTAAGCTTAAAAAGTAAGAACATGATTTGGCGCGAAAAGATGAAAGAGACCGAATGATTCCATGTTTTACCAGTTTAGAATGGGAACTGCAAAATGGAAGAGTAGGTTTCCGAGATCGTTGTTGGAAGGCCCAACAAATGCCGGTCGGAAGAAGATTGAGATACTGGAGACCATTAACTGAGCTGTCTTCCCTTATGAAATTCAGGCCTGAAGATGAAGAAGTAAAGGCTTGAACTACAGATTCAGAAGAAACTGAGATCCGGTGAATGACTAAATTATCATCCACGTAACGAAAAACATGAAAGACGAGAGTCAACTCTTCAAGGCGAGCTTTGATCTCCCGGTTCACATACAGAAGAAAGATTTCGCTGAGGACCGGGGCGAGGCAGGAGCCTATGCAAACACCTTTCTTTTGCCTGAGAATTTCCTTCCCATGTTCGACAAGTGTTGACTATCTAGGAAACCCCGTTCAGATACCCAAGATGAGTTTTGAAAGTCGCATGGGCCATGTTCGTGGATGGCACTTGATACAGAATCCATTAGAAAAGCGGGATCCAATAGGTAATATAATTTCTCAATGTCTAACGAAAACATGGCATAGGCCTCGGGGGTAGAATGGAGGTCATGAAGACGAGATACTAGTTCTGTGGAGTTATCAACTTGGAAAGGTTGGTTGAGACTGATCGATGACAGATGTTTTTGCAGAAAAAGAGCAAGAGGCTTCTGCGAGCATCCCTTTTCTGAAATGATGCTTCTTAGGGGAACTCCTTCTTTATGAGTTTTTGCCGTGAAAAACATAGTTAGATATTGCTTGAAAGGAGCCCCAAAGGCAGCTTTAAGATCCGGGAGATTAAGGGAGCAACAAAGTTGCTTTGTCTTTGAGCGGAGAGAGCCTGAAGGCCTTAAGAGTATCAAAATTATTTTTTAATGCCTGGCTCACCTTCTGTCCATAGGAACCTTCATTTAAGATGACAAAAACACCAGTTTTATGTGATTCCAGTGGTTTCAGGTGACATGTTTGCAATTCTTCGACTATAGCTCAGATTGGAACTTTGCCCGTAGGTGGAGGAGGATGGGCGCAGGCGGATCGGACTCCAGCATCAAGAATGCTTGCCGGTCTTGTTCTGGAATGTGAATCACAACAGAATGGACTGAAGTTAGTTGGTCGACCCTTGTAGTTAGAATGTTCGGAAAAAACTTGGGACCCTTGGAAAGGAGATCCAAGGTGCCAGGGCTGAGTTGATGGTCACATAGAACAAGCGGGGCTCAAATTTTGTTTGGAGGGTCTTATGTTGAGAACTGGTCACACCGCTGACAACTTTCTTCCATGTAGATTCGAGAAGATTAGACTCAGCTTTTTGGAGGAACCGGAAAGATGGGTGGGTTCCATAAGCTGGACCAAAGATGATGTTCATCTGTTGTGGGAGGATCGTCTCCATTAGGCGTAACTGTTGTGACACCTCCTTCCTTGAAATCTGCATGAGTCCGTAGTCGGTAACAGTGGCGTCACGAGGGTCAGCGGCACCCGGGGCGGTAACCTGCCGCGACCCCCCCCCCCCCCGTTCTCGCGTGGCCCGCCGCGCGACTCCCCCCCCCCCCCCGCTCTCGTGGCCCGCCGCGACACCCCCCTGAGCGCTGCACCCGGGGTGGTCCGCCCCCCCCGCCCCCCCCTTGTGACGCCACTGGTCGGTAAAACATGGAATCATTCGGATCTCTCCTTTCATCTTCTCGCGCCAAATCATGTTCTCACTTTTTAAGCTTAAGCATGGCAAAACAACAAGAACGTCTCCTCAAAGCTGGTTATCCGCAAGGTCTTCTGAGCACTATTCTTGTTCAGTTAATTTTAGCCACCCAAAGGCCCCATGCTCCACGTAGTAAGGCTTCACATGTTATTTCCATACCATATGTGCACAACTCTGCACACGACTGAAGGGAATTGCAGCGCGCTTCAACACTTCAATTGTCTTCTCGTGCAAGTTGCGCCTAATACAACTTAATTTGCAGACGAGTGAACAACAACGAAGCCCCAAAGGATGTTCCATCAAACATGCCAATCAGACCGTTCCCTGTGAAGAGGGAGCTGGTATACTCCATCCCTTATTTCATGCGGTGACCAATACATTGGTCAGACAGGGCGTTGCCTGAACACCCGCCTACGAGAGCACGTCCTCGAGGTTTCCCGTGCTTCAAACGACTCTTTTCAACCAATAGTTGTTCATCAACGCCTCTGCAAGAACTGTGAAGCCCGGTTCCAGGACACCAGCATAATTTGAAGACACAAGAACAAGCTCGGCCGAGAAATTATTGAAGCATATGGATAGCCGGTGACGAACACAACATCGCTGCTTCTTCTCTTGGGTTGTCCAGAGTTGAGATGAACTATTGGCGACGGGACCGGTCGAAAGCGTCGCGATGGTCGGCCCTCCACGATTTGCTGAATGCTGACTTTGACGTCAGCAAAGAATTCCTCATCGACGGAAATAAGAATAATGTTAGAACTTCGATTTTGACGGTGTTGGCAGTATTGGTTTAAAAGCGCTACGATTTGCAACTTCCACCATGCTAATTACAAACACCGTCGAACTTGTTGTACACATGGTAATGACGTCACGAGAGGTAACCATAGAGGGCGCCACCCAGACATCTCGCCGCTAATGCCTGAAGCCAGAGCTGAATTAGTCAAAGGGCACTCTATCTGATTTTTTCAATGGTGTTTCCTTTTTTCTTTCTTATTTTTTTTGTCTTTATCTTCTGGTGTATTTGGGGATTTTGTCCTTTTTCCAGGCGTATATAAATATATTAATTTTTTCCGTAACTTCCTCATTAGTTTCAAAAAGTTAGGAGGATAGTATGTATCGAAGGAGACATCACTAAATGTATGTTGCTAGTTGAAAGAACTGTGCTGTACCTGTTTTATTCTTTCTTTGACCCTTGGATACCAAGCGCACCGCCCCCAGCCCTGGGGGGGTGTGGTTTGCCCCCCCCCTCCACTCAAAAACAAGTTGGTACGCCACTGACTTTGAAAGTTCTCTAGACGGGATAAAATTCAAAATATGCCTTTTTATATATATCAGCGTGATGAACCTTATGCGGAGCGCAAGTTCGTCCGCTTCTTGCGCAGAAGCAGTGACGTCAAAACGCCGAGCTTTGATTGGCTCTAATTGGAGGACCCAGTGGTGTCACTAGGGCACCCGGGGCGATGGCCCGCCGCGACACCTCCCGCTCCGCTCGTTGGCCGCCACAACCCCCCTAGTGACGCCGCTGGGTCTACCCACTATCCTTATAATCGGAGCCAATCAAAGCTCAACGTCCTGAAGTCACCGCAACACCTGCACAAGAAGCAGATGAACTCGCGCTCTGCATAAGCTTTTGTACACTTCCCATTTCAGGGTGTGATGTGAATCTTCGGAGTGCTCGCCATCTGCACGTGCCAGACTGCTCATAACAAAAAAATGGCGGACGAAATGACGTCACATTTTACGTATACCATCGCGGTATGATATTTCTAGCCTAAAACCCTCGGCAATTATCCTTTTATCGCCTGCACACTACAGTTTGTTTCTTAGTACATGCATCAAATATAATTAATGCTGGAGTGATAATATAATTGATCATAGCACGACTGCTTATGGTGCGAGAATAATCCCATAGTTTGTTTTTCATTCAGAATGCGCTTACAAAGGGAGAGCTTCGGTGACTGACTATGTGGCTATGTGGTCTAGACGCTGTGAATGTGTCTATGGCTCGAATGGGTGGATGGATGATAACGGCTGTACCCTTTGTAATGGGCGGTAGCTGCCTCGTTTGATGATTGTCTACTATTTGTGCCCCCAATTGCAGGGACCCAACGAAAAAGCCTGCAGTGTGCTTTAAATAAAATGAGAACAAAATATAATAAACAATTAAAATTGCACAAGAATAATGTGTCTTGGTCTGAAATGGCAAACGACGCGCCGAAACGCTGATCGCCCGTATGAGTGACTCCAAGTCCTTACATAATGAGCTGCGAGGACATTAAGCTCTAGAAAGTCATTTCAGCGATGTGTGAAACCAAAAACGTTTTGGTGTTGCAGTGTCTGGAAGCTTCATCGTTCCGCTCTTGGTTGAATCCATTGAATCACTAAACAAACAGGTTTAAATGAAGCGCCAGGTAAATCAAGCAATTGGATTGACTTGGATCTTTCTACGTTGTAGAATTAAGCCGAAAAATTTTGCAGCAATTATCAAGTTATAGTTTTATTAATCATAATGTTCCATAAACTTCGCACTAAAGTACTATTATATAACGTATTTGTTGTTGATATAATATTTATTGGTTTTACAAGGGTTGTTTTGTTATCACTTCTACGCTACTTTTAGCGCAGAATCGCAGTTCCCCGAGCAACTTTGTTGTGTAACGTGTGCCGGTGGACGCGGTGATTGTGTTGGTGGCGGGGGCATATTTTGATCAGTGATTATTTCTTTGTATTGACTCCCTAAATTCTCTAAAAAGAAGCCCTCCAAGACCAAAGAGATGGGTAAGCCAAATGTACAAGTTGTCGCGTTTGAATCTGTCAAGAATTTAGGGTCGTTTTTCGAAGGTGATCGGCCTACCTCCGAACTTGTCCCCACTTCCTTGCTAGTCGACTTTTTCACTATTTTTAAGTATGTGCTTCGTTGGAACCATCACTATGTAGGGCAGAGGAGGATAAAAGCGCGCCAGACATATTAGGGAGATACGCTGACTTGCGAGGAAACTGAGGGCACGACTAGGGCTATGATTAGAGCCACCATGACCATGACAAAACGCAACTCCAGTCAGAGAGGCTCACGGTGCGAGTCAGATTTCTTTTATTATAGTAAACAGCATGTATCATAGAGTATACGAGGCAGAGTATCGCTTCATATCGTGTCCCACACAATCCTTAGGCCGCAGAGTCACCCTGAAAAATTGTCGCAGACTTCGTGGGCTGAAATGTCCTTTGAAGGTGTATGTTTGTGCTTTGCTCAATCCCATGAAACTTTCAAAGCGCATATTGGATTTTTAGGAGACCAGGGCCGGTTTTCGTCCGTTTGATTGACGTTTAATCGCGAGTTCATAGGCCGATTGACAGACGTTCGGGGGTACTCCCCAAAGTGCCACGATGACTAATTCCACCTATGGGCCTGCACAACAATGCTACTGTCATACCAGGTTAACATTATCTGCAATATCGCTCCCGCAGATAAGGCCGACGTTTTGCCTCAAACTTGTTCTATTATGGAAGTCTTCATTCAGCACTACGAATAGGTCATCCGACTGCACCATGATGGCATGTCACCAGTGGCGTAACTAGGGGGGGGGGCAGGGCAGGGGCAGGGGGGTAGAAGTGCCCCGGGCGCCACTTGGGAGGGGGCGCCGAGCCGAGTCCACCCAACATGTGGCCTATGAAAAAAAACGGCAGCGGGGCTTCGCGAGGGGCGCGAAATTTCATTTGCCATGGGCGCCGTCATATCTAGTTACGCCACTGCATGTCACACCCCATTCTGTTTTGCTCTGTTGCAGCCTGTTCATTTCTGAAGGACGGAAACCCTTTTCTTCCGATTCGCTCATTCGATATAAAGCGATATTGAGATGTTCAAAACTCACCATGCCCTGCAGCGACTATACTCTTCTTCAGCATGCTGTGTTCCTCACTGTCCCATTCAAGTTTTTAACAATTGTTTTGTAGCTGTGTCATCTGGGACATCTGGAATGCTGGCAGCATGCCTGTTCATGCTCCTGTTTGCGACCATGCAAATCTACAAGAGCCAGCTAACGTCCAGCCAACCGATGACCATCGTGGGTGGATTCCTGGGATCTGTGCTGTTCATTCTGATCCTGACCGTATCCTTTGTTGCCGTCTATCAGTTCTCTCTAGTCCAGGCTTTAGTGTCTCAGACAGTATGCAACACAAGCAAAGGGGGCACATCCTTCATAAGGACACTGAAGTGATCTTCAAGGTTCATGAATGTAACATGGTTGTAACCATGTGAGCTTCGAAAATCTATCATTTGTTGGTGTTTGAAAAAATGGGGATCAGAGCATGTCATACTTCTTGCTTGCAAGAAGAATGTTAAGAGCACGTCAGCTGATTAGCGTTGCTGTCTGCTTGCCCATGTATCCCTTCTCAATAGGGGCACACACGGAAGAGAAGGATCTTAGCCTCCCAGAGTGACACGAGATCAGCTGTTCGATGGTCCATGTCCCCCTGTGGAACACAGCCGATTTCGGGTTTAATTGAGTTCTCCTTTGATTTAGTAACTGATACCGCAGATGGGGACAAACTAGAATGAGAAGTTCCTTCTGCAGAATGCACACCGTGTGTTTTTGGAGACTGCATGGCACGAAGTGGTTTCGACAGCTGCCATGCACAACTCAGATTGAGACGAAATGTATAATTTTTATTGTTTTTTGTGAGCCATAAAAGTCTAACCGAAAACCATTAATGTTGAGGTATACTGTACTGTCTCAATACTTACCGACCCTTTCAAATGCCATGTACACAAACGTGCACATCTAAAACCCTTGTTTTTTGTGTGTTTTCTTTTTCAGGAATATATTGCATATCGAGTTATATTATTATAGCAGAATTCTATACTTTGTCAGGCAACCAAAGTATGTGAAAATTTTCTTCACAACAAAGTGTGTCAAGAACATTTTTTTCAGCATAAATGGCAAGTGGCATTTGAAAGGGTTAAAATATCATAAATGACCCCTCGCAAGAGTGGTCGACAGCTGTCCTCCTTAACCCATACTAAGGCCATTTCCAACTTCGAGACACACTTCTTTGGGAGGAATTTCCAGACAAAACTGATTCCTGAAGGTAATGCAGAGTTCTCTCTTATTTCTTTATGGCTTTGTTTTTATTTTGTATCTATCCAGTCAGAGTCTGCCTGCTTAGATTGCATTGCTTTGTTGAAGTTTACTTTGTTTGAGCACGACTACCAAGGTTTCTTTACGAAGTAACAATGTTCTCCAAGACTAGTCCAAAAAGCTTGGCTCTGATGAGCAAGCTTTGGCACTCTGCAATGTTTATTGCAAATGTGCTTGCACTTTGTTCTTGTCAAAGTGCTCGGTTACATATTTCTAAACAATAGTGGGATGCCGGCTGATATTGTTTGAAGAACACGCCTAACTGCTTTCGTTTTATTTATATTTTTGATCAGTGGTGATTGCACTGGTGATAGCCATGGCAGCTTCAGGCATGGTGCATCGCGTCTGCATTACAACTTGGTGAGCAGTCTTTTGAATGGCATCTCTTTTCTGTAGGTATTCTGGTAGCACTCGTCACTACACAGTACCAGGTCATGCTGCCAGTTGAAGGGATAACGGTTATCACTTGCAGTCTTCCTTAGTTGTACACGACAGCTGCTCTTGAAGAGTGCATGGACGGTGTAATACCCGTGCCACACGGGCAACTGGAATGCCATTTACAACGAATTTCATTTGTGTGATCGGCGAATCAGCTCGCAATCTGCCGCGCGTGGAATGCGCCACGCCCGGAGTGTCGCGCGCTGATTGGCCGTCCGCTCAAATGTCATTCGTTGTAAATGGCATTCGAGTTGCCCGTGTGGCACGGGTATTACACGGCAATAATAAGGATTTGTCTTGTAGTACAAGCATCTGTGCATGAACAGGCTTACCCAGCTTCCTTCAGCGTCCCCTTAAAGGGTAACTGCAAAGAAAAAAAAGTGTATTTTTAAACAGCCTATTTGGGACAAGCATGTCACAAAACAATGTTTCCGCCAAAGACAAAATTTTTTACAGCAATATTTATTGCGCGAGACTGATTTTAGTTTGCAGCTATCTCGTCCGTTTCAAATTGCGCGCCACAAAGTTGGTATTATACGTCACGTAGTGGCTGCTATACGTCACGGAGTGACGTATAACAGCCACTTTGAGCGCTTCGAAAGAGCGGGAGTTTCAAATGTGGAGAAGTTGTGACCCAGCCCAAATTACGTCCTGTGGCGTAAATATTGCTAGAAAAAAAAACTGTTTTTTCGCGGAAGATTTGTTTTGTGACATGCTTGTCCCAATTAGGCTGTTTAAAAAAACACTTTTTTTTTTCTTTGCAGTTACCCTTTAAAGGGCAACTCCGCTCAATTCCGAAAAATTAAGGCTTACATGTGATTCCATTTCACAAAGCACTACTAAACAGCTCTACGTCTTCGGATTCGCGAAATGTGAAATATTATTTGTGTAATCTTAATTTAAACATCAGCTGATACCGAAACTTCGGTTGCGTCAGGCAACATTGGTCTCGTGTCGTCAGAGACATGGCCACGTCACGTCAAACCACGTGGTCTTGTGACGTTCGTGGGGGCGAGGTACAGGACACGCGATGCGGGCAGGTCGCTTCGCATGGCGTGGACGGTGATGGCCCAGGGGAGAAGGGGAAAGGGAGAAGATGAAAGAGGAGAGGGGGAGCAAAGAAACAGACCGATAAGCGCGCACGGCAGCGCAAACTAGCGCATCTGCGTTACGGTGATCACGTGGATGCCGTTGAGCTAACACCGGGAGGAGAAACTCATGACGTCATCGTTCAATTTCACTTTGAGAAGTAAAATCAAACAAAACGTGAGAATGACGTAGACATGCCTGACGTAGTGGCTCAACGTTGGCCGCTCCAACTTCGCCGCATTGACTGCGCTGACGATTGCGCCTCACGTTGCACGCTAGAGTTGGCAGATTTCGGCGACTTGGCTCATTTGAAAGTTTGCTGGCCAGTTTATTAAATATATAGACGGACTTAGATCGTAATATTTGACATGGGGTCTTCCTATATGATACTGAAGAGGGCTGCATAGTTTTCTCGATATCAAAAATGAAGCGGAGTTGCCGTTTAAAGCAAGAATGCACACTTGTGGGACTACCGTAAAGTTCCGAAAGAACGCCCACCCAAAATGAAGAGATAAATGGTGAAAAACATGGGGTGGGCTATGTTTGGGGACGCCACAGCAAAGCTTTATCAAAAACCGGCTACAAACTATGTGACGCGGAAACTACCGCAGATCGCGGACACCGCAAATTAGCGTTTATCGATGTGATAAACACTAGGAAACCCGCTACAAACTTGCCTGTCACAGGAACCGATATCGCACGCGCAGATCGCAGACGAAAAGGCAGGAATCCGCTACAAACTCGTATGTTACGGGAACAAATGCCACAGATCGCGAACGCAGCGAAATTATATTTCACGATGCAATATAGTACACGCGGGACCAACTCGCGTGGAATGAAGATCGCACACGCAGATCGCGGACAAAAACGCGGGAATCCGCTATAAACTCGCTTGTCTGACGTGCCGGTACAGCAAATTGCGCGGTTGATGCGATTCCAGTCGGACATTGCGCGACGTCCCACGGAAATCGGGGGGTGGGCGACGTTTCGGAATGTTTGTTAACAGATATTTAGCCAGAAAAACGGGATGGGCGACCTCTCGGGGGCGGGCGTTCTCTCGGAACTTTACGGTAACATTACAGGACCATTTGTTAATCCTTTTAGGAATCACCCGAGATTTCGTAACTGAGCGGATTACTTTCTCGTGTCACGAGATTATCATGTCCAATGACCTTCACTGTTATAGTCACCAAGGAGATTAGAATGGCTGGGAAGGGGTTTCAGTTGACCCACCTTTAGCGCGAGCTACCTACCTTCGATAGTGCTTCGGCATCTCCTGACCATCAGGTGCGCACACGCCACCAAAGCATGGTGAAAGGCAATTGCGTGCAGGAGACCGGGCGTTCCAAAGAGATGCCCCACCGTTCCCATCTTCTCAGTAACCATAGTTCCGAACAGTGATGATGAAGTATATTGTCTTTTTCTTCTTTCAGTCTCATCTTTTCCATTGTGGCACTGTACTATGTCTCGAGGATATCCATCAAGGTCCACGGGTCTGGCGCGGGCGCCGCCCCGGCCGTCCCGGTCACCAAGGGAAAGAAGGGGAAATAGATTGACGACTCATCTTAATTGCTTTCTCATCTTGCTTCGAATAAATACCTCACGAGAGGTGTCGGTGCCTGTTCCAAGTTGATTGATGTCGTCCTTGCTGCGAAGATTATTCAACCACCGAGTTAACCTAGGTTGGTGAGAGTTAAATGTTGAACCTCGCGAGTCGACTCCGCTTTAATTTCTTTTATTTTGTAAGGTGCAAGTTTGTCTAAGACAAAATAGTTGGTAGGTATGTGTTAAGAAAAAAAATTAAATAAGAAATTTAATGCAGGGATGACTGACCAGTGGCGTCACAAGGGGGGGGGGGACCGCTCAGGGGGGTGTCGCGGCGGGTCACGAGAGCGGGGGGGGGGGGGGGGGGGGGTCGCAGCGGGCCACGCGAGAGCGGGGGGGGGGTGTCGCGGCGGGCTACCGCCCCGGGTGCCGCTGACCCTCGTGACGCCACTGTGACTGACTATTTTTTTTAGTCGGGAATTGCGAGGCTTCGCAATGACTCGCCGATATTTGTACCACCACATTCTCTGCTTGCTGCAAAAAGGCATGAAGTGGCGAGGACAAACTCTCGAGCTCTGTGAAATTGCAACAGATATTGCGCTAAGTTGTTCTCTTTTTGATTTTTTTTTAAGGGGGGAGGGGGCAGAGAGTATGTTTTGTTACACAGGTGTCCTATTCGGGTAGTTAAAAACATTATCTGGGGCTGTGGTGCTCCTTTTACCATAAGGCAACATTAATCTATCATATCAGACCTCCTCTGTAATGCCTGTCAGAACCTGGCACCAGAAGAGTGTCTGCCGAGGCTTCTAGCGCATTAAAAACAAAATCTGCAAGACACCGAGAAAGGTGCACGAGTTGGTAAGAATCGGAAAATGTTGCCGATCTCACCCGAAGCTTTTTTCATAGACGAAAAGCAGACGGACGGCAAACGACTATTCTCCTGCCATTTTGTCTCGACGGACTCCAAAGTAGAGGCTGCCCGAAGCGCGAGAATTACTTGCACCGCATGTCGGGTTTATCTTTTCTTTTATCCATGTAGAAGAGGTTTGCGGACTCCTCCTTTCTGGAGCCGTTGCTGAACGCGCACACGGCTAAGCAAAAACCGAGTTTTCACACATGGCACCCTACTGATGCGTGTACAGCGTCCTCAAGTGTGGTCTTTAGATTTCCGCCCGATGACATTGTAAAAGTGGCATGCAGTTGCCTACTGCAACCCTGACAGCGGCAGACACCCGACTGAAGGTCGCCCTCCAGTTTGACAGTCCGTGGAAGCTTCGGTAGCCAGGAGTTGGAACACCGTGACAATGCCGACGCTCGTGCTCGCTCATACTTTTTGCCGGAGCTTCTACGACCAACCGCACAGGATCGCGACACCCAACGGCATGACGGGCCAGCCCCCGCGACACCATTTCTTGCCACTTCGGAACCACCTCTGACACATGGGCACTAAACACACTGTAACCCACACCACTGAACCTAACACTCAAGGCCAACAGCTTAGACAAATGTTACGCAGAACTGGAAAACAAAACTGTTTAATAGAAACAGAAAAATAACCCGTTACAGCCCTATAAAGGTCGAGAAACCAGCCACGACGATAAAAAGTGCTCGCAAACTTGATTAAAATATGCGCCGACTCAAAAGACGGCCAACAAAAGCCGTGACATAACGATCAGACAGAAGAACCAGAAGCATTAGTTCTGTTAAGACAATTGAACCAATATCTAAAACCTTTTTATCCCGAGATGTTAACAAGAGCGAGCTGGCATGCAAAATGCTGCCACCTGTCGCTTGCACGTCTGTATACATGATATGTCACTTGAACAAAGAAGCACCAATATCTGCGACACAATCTCGAAATTTAACAGCTTACGCTTCCTGAAAACGCGGTTCGACGTCAAAGCAGAACTCGCGCAATACGCACACAGACGAAAGCAGAAAAAAAAAAAAAGTGCATTTTGAACGAGTTGCGTACACGGTTGGTTTCGAGCTGCGCGCAGCCAGCCGCGCTTAGCAGACTATTTTATGCGCTTTGCTTGATCAGTACCACCATCTTCAGTTGCGAGACTAGAAGAGCTTCGACCATCGATAATACCGTTGGGGTTAAAACCGCCACAAACATCCGGAGAGGGGAAGAGTTGGGAGCCCACTTGACACTTGGAAGAAGGCTATAGTGACATCCTAATTTGTTTTCTTGTCTTCTGTACTGGCCTCTTGTTGATGCTGGGTGGTGGTGTCAGCAGTGCCATCAGACGCCTGGTGTGAAGACATGACAATTAGTTTCATTTCAAAAAGTAAAACAAACTTCTTTTTTGTTGTTGTGCCTGTAATCACGTATGCTGATGTCATCTCATGACAAGCACATGCAGCAGACAAGTGCAGAGCTCACGCCTACTAATTGTACAATCGAAATGGATCCGACATGAAAGGGACCAACACCATTTGCAAGCATGTGGTTTGAGTGGCGAGAGACGGTAACCGAATTTCGCGCTATCGTGAAGGCGGTTACGCCATAAAATGCAATAGACCCCTCAAAGGAAAAAGCGCCATCTGTTGTACGCAACGGCAACCAGCACTAGGGTGCGTCGTTGCGTACGCTGCATAGGCCATAGACGCTAGTCCGACTGCGTCAGTTCCACGGTCCACGATGCCAACGTACTGCTGCATACCCCTCTGTAAGCAGAGTCGGTACGTATTCGTAAATGTACTCGTTATCGGTTGACAGGTGTCGGTCAGGTAGGGATATTCAGCGGCGTAGCTGCGCAGACGTTCGCCTGCTCAAGTGCAGGAACTGAACACGAGCCGTTCCCACCCAATGCTCTCTAGGCATTTGAGTCCGGTGTTTTTAATCTCACTTCGTAGCATTTGGAGGTAGAGTTCTTAACGGTTTAGCTCAAATCAAAGCGTCAAATACAAATGTAATGTTGCTCGTGGTACCGCTTGTGGACATGGCAGCTTTGCAAGCGCATAGCTTCACGTATGCGGGAGCTCGCAGTGCTTCCAACTTGTGCGTGTAAATTATGTGTTAAGTACACACAAAGCCATACACCCTCCCGCTTTAACCTGCCTGAAGCGCATACACACCTGTGCAGCACATGCTTTAGGCAAAGCAACATCCATGCACTTGCAGCTTCTGCTTCACTACAAACCTGCTGCTCTACGACTACAAGGCGTTTCAAAATGAAGTTTCTACTATAAAATTGCCCAGAAAAATCAGGGAATCGACGTATCAAGTAGAAAGTTACTTCGAACATGTCTTTTACTGGTGGAATTTGTGCATTAATATTTTAAGTCTTAATTCCAAATCCAAAAATAAAAAAATAAAATAAAAAATTGCCCAAAAAAGTCAGTTTTTTATTTATTTTTTTTTGTACATAAAACAGATACCTGAATTTTTGTTGTGTAAATGGGAAAGTAAAATACGTATTGGAGGCAAGTTTCAACTTGATACGCTCAGTTGCTGATTTTTGACGGACCATTATTGTAGCTGGCAACTTGTTTTGAGACACTCAAAAATAAGTGGCTCACGTATCAAGTTGCAACTGACCTCAAATACATATTTTACTAGTCCCATTGACACATTAAAGTTTCAAGTCTACATCAAGTAAGAGAGAGAAAAAAACAAAAAACTCCCATTTAAAAGCATTGGTTCTTTTATTTGAAATAGGGACCTAAAATTTTAATGCGTAAATCCGACCATTAAATATGTATTCAAACTAAGTTTCTACTTGATACATAGAGTCCCTGATTTTTGCAGGTGATTTTAGAGTCTAAACTCTATTTTCAAACACCCTGTAAAGCAATGTAAGGTTTTATTTGCTTTCTGTAATTCTTATTGTACACTATCTTTGTCGTACATGAAACCCATGATGGCCGTGCACTAACGATGGCTCAAATGGGTCTATGTATTTGAACACGAAGAAGCAACGTGCAGAGTAAAAATGTAGGAGGGGCGTGGGGAACGAATTTCTCATCAAAATGTAAAAGTTGTGTAATCCCACTCAAATTGCCCAGCTCAGCCACAATGGTACTTGCATTTTAATAACACTTTATTATGTATTTGTACATTTCATTCCATAGGTTCCCAAAAAACACTGAGAACTACAAAAAATGAATAGCTGCCCCTCAACGAGGAAGTTGCTGCAGCTTCTGTCGAAGGAGCGCTCTGACTCGATCGGCTCTTGTAGGAGCAATGTACTTTGTCATCTTTAACGGCTGGGAGTTGGAAAATGTTGTTTACCCAACCCGTCATAGGGAAAATGCTACCTCCAGCCATGGAGAGGCGAAGGGATCGAGGAAACGCAAGAACGCCACAGTGGAAATAACAGTACTGGCCGCAACGGAGTCCTTCATCATGGCGTCGGCTGCCCAATGTTGGACGCGTTCAGCGGATTTTTGCTGTTGCCAGATTTTTTAGAGCGCAGCTTTTAGGGGCCTGCTTCCGTGTTTTGCGGCATAGGCGTAACTGCGTTAAATTTAGCGGGAAAATTGACGTCACGTGACCTTAACACCAATTCTATTCCCCGCTAAATTTAGCGGGGATATTCAGTTTCTCCGCTAGATTTAGCAGACAAATTCAGTTTCTCCGCTAGATTTAGCGGGAAAATTGAAGTCACGTGACCTCAACGTGACCCCTATGGTTTGAAGACCGATGGCTTCGCTGCGTTTTCATAGGAGTTAAAAGGATGCTGAACCGAAATCTGGATTCCACAAAGCACGGCGGCCAAAGCGTGCAACGGGATGCTACAAACACCAAAACATCACTCATACAGCGATATCTCGAATGGATGACCGTATTTTTCAAAAAAAGGAGGCGCATTTGACAGAAATGTTCACGTCATGTTTCTCCAAGGAGAGGGAACGGCCTCACGTCTTCTCCATCTCGCCGCCTTGAGGGAGCAAAGCGAAGAGAGGAGGAAACGAGGTACCTTTACGTCACGCGCCTCGTCGGCCTGGTTCAATCTCGACCTCTTTTTCCAAAAGAGTAAAACTATACTGCACTCCGGAGTGCACTTCGAACGGAAATGGCTATACGCACTCCGCTAAACTCGTATAAAACGGATGGTCACAGCGACTTTTCTAAGCGGTGGCATAGCGTAGGGGACGTGGGTTCGATCCGCGGTGGGCCTACTTTTTTTCCCTTTTTTTTTTTCTGGAACATTTTGTTTTGTCGAGGCATTTGGCGATATTTACGACATTTCTTTTTGCGATGAACACTAAGAAAACCGAATGTTGTCGCCGAAACTTCGCAGAACTAAATGGTATGGGACTCCTTTCAGGAGGTGCGATCGGGGACAGCGGGGCTTGTGTTGCCGGCTGGACGCCGCGAAGCGGCGTGTACTGGTTAAGTTTTGTAATTAGCAGCGGATACTGTCGCTGCGAAGCGGCGTGAACGCAGGCGGGGGCTGTGTTAACGAGCTCCCCAGTGATACACGCGCCGTTCGAAAAGGGTGACCCAAATGGCATAAGTTCTCCGCGGTGTGCGTAGAGCCATTTCCGACCTAAGTGCACTCCGGAGTGCGTATAGCTTTACTCTTTCCAAAAATACGGCCGTCCATTCGAGATAGAGTAAAGCTATACGCACTCCGGAGTGCACTTCGGACGAAATGGCTATACGCACTCCGCGGAGAGCTCATGCCGCTAGGGCCAACCTTTTCGAACGGCGCGTGTATCACTGGGGAGCTCATTAACACAACCCCCCGCCTGCGTTCACGCTGCTTCGCGGCGACAGTACCGGCTGCTAATAACAAAAATTAACCAGTACATGCCGCTTCGCGGCATCCAGCCGGCAACCCAAGCCCCGCTGTCCCCGATCGCACCTCTGGATAAGTTTCGTCGAAAACATTCGGTTGTTTTAGTGTTCATCGCGAAAAAGAAATGTCGTAAATATCGTCAAATGCCTCAACAAAACAAAATGTTCAAGAAAAAAAGAAAAAAAAAAGTAGGCCCACCGAGGATCGAACCCGCGTCCAATGGACTTGTTCCAAAACCGACGCGCCCCATCGCGGCGAAATGCCACGCAGTGCACTCTGGGAACTAGTTGGCCACTCAGTTTCGGTTTCGACTGAGCAGCTTCATCTCATGCTATCACGCCGCGACCGAACGCGCTGCTTGCGTTTTCGATTATCTGACTTTTTATGAATGTGCACTGCACTCATTCTCGAGCGATACAAAACGAAGACCGGGGCACTTTCCTTGGTTCCCGAAACACCGGATATTGTGCGTGCGTATGCAAACGTAGTAAGACGTCGCTTAGTCACCTCACCCCACGAGTGCATCTTTGAGCTCAATGTCAGTAATCCCGTCTAGTGCCAGTGAATTACAACTGAAATTTGGTCATCTTGAGACCTATACGTATTTTGTTTGCCAAACGTACGCTTCTTGTTGCTTCATTGGGCGAAAAGCAACTTTTGCTTTCTTAAAACGGTTTGTACGTGCGAATGTGCCTATATGATTGCAGGATAACTTTATGCGCATATGCGATGTTGAATAGTAGTGGAATGCAAGCAGGTGGGGACTTCAAGTGCAGTGCTGCGGGGCAGTACAGATAAGAGATGAGAAGTGTGTTCAAATGGAGCTTTTCAATGGCGCCTCCGAGTTTTACCTCGCGTACTCAGGTGTATTAAGAAAAACAGTAATTGCAAAAAGTTATATTTCGTCTATGGACGCAGGAAACAAACAAACTTCATGATCAGTTCATCAACAACACTAATGTAAAGGCGCGAGCTCGATGTAGGCATACTTATTGATTGCTACAGCTTGTTGATTCGCACACAAGCAAGATCCCCGAGCTTCGCAGCGTCGAGATTCCCATCACTGGCTCGTCCACATACCTCGAAACGCTAACAGAACGGCTCGGGTACAAAAATAAACAAGCATGTGTCAAGACAAGCTATACGTCTGGGGCTTGTGCTAAAGCTTCGCTGTCTGGCCATTTAGGTTAGTTTAGAGACCACATATGATGCTCTCGGGACCAGAAAACACGAAAAAACGGCCATTTATAGTCCACGCTGTGTGTATAATCTCTTGTCGACGTGTCGATCGAAACCGAAACCATGCCACTCTCCTCCCTGGCCAACTAGTTCCCAGAGTGCAACGCGCGCCGTGTTGCATGCAGGGGTTTATGGAAGTAGTCCATTGCGCAGAAAGCCGACACCTTAACCCCTATGCTATCCCAGTTTAGCGGAGTGCGTATAGCCATTTCGTCTGAAGTGCACTCCGGAGTGCGTATAGCTTTACTCTTCAAGATATGGCCTTACGAGTAGTGTTGTAGGGATTGTAGCGTCCCGCCTACATCTCCTGCATTGTTTTTTTTTTTTTAAATCCGAATTTCGGTTCACCATCCCTTTAAGCCTTTTTCTTTTTTTTTACTTCTTCCTCAGGTAAGTTCGCTCTTTGCGAATTTTATAGAAAAAATACACCACCTGTGGCCAACGCTGTACAAAATCGGAACGCGATAGGTTAAGAAACCGATTTTTGCGGTCGAGTTAAAGAGCCTGGCCGTTATTTGAGACACGCGGTATATTTCAGCACGTAGCGATGACCGTGAAATCTGAACGAAAAAGAAAAGGAAAAACTCGCCAGTTTTGTCGAGTCCTGTCGGGCGTCCCCTGCTGCGTCCATGCGGATTTCTTTCTTCTCCCAGGGATTCCAGAATTTAAGAACGATGGGTTGAATGAATCGGTACCAGATGTAGAGCAGCACAGGCGCGATAATGCAGGGTATGCAGACCATCTTGGCGATAAACTGTGAAGCGATTGCTAGGAAGAGAAAATGCGACCACTGAAACTCGCAGTGGCGACAACGCGGAGGGCTCCCCATTCGTTAAGTTCTAGATACAAAAATAACTTTTGTATTAGTGCGTTCATATTGTCCATTATCAAAGTACAGCCAAACGACCGTGTGATATCTTACAAATTTACCTGAACCACGATTTCATCGAGATGAAGTTAATCCCTACGTTCTCGAAGCTTCCGTGCTTTGGGCCTTTCTGCGGTCGCCAGGGGCTACAAACAAGCAGACAGAAGCGATGGGAGTGCTCACCTGACGAGTTAGATGTCGGACGTATCCTTTTTCGGACACAAATGGGGAGTGTATACAGAAACCTGGTCCCAAATTCACACAACCTCCTTACTTCGATTCACCCAGATTCGCCTCGGAACCTCGCATAAGAATCCGTCGCCATGTTGCGCTATACGGTATCCTATAGAGGTATTGGTCACAATGTTATAATAGTTGCTCAATGGTGGCTGCCATATTGAAACACCAGAAAGTTGCCACAAATTTTACGTCGACCTTTGGTGTATAAAGTTAAACTAAACTTATTAGCTAATTAATTACATACAAATCAAGTGAAAAACCAGACCATCTTATAAAGCATAGCTTTGAAAATTTATGCATTGATCAAACTATTTGTGTTTGTTTGGTTTTGTTTCGGTTTCATTTTTCTTAGGAAAATAACGCATCTTTAGATTTGAACAACGGTATACAGGCTAGATCAACAACTGTTCATAGTTCATTACAAAATAATAAACCGAGTCAAACACACTGCGGACATTTCCACCAGTCACATGAGGGCTTGGAAATCACCAGCATAAGATTTTAAACCAACTGTTCTCGGCGTTCAACGCAACTTCTCGTATTTCCTCACTGGTTTCCCACTGAGGCACAACTCAGCTCTCTTATCATTCCGATGGCGCGTCAACGAAGCAACTTCGTCGTCAACATCCGTTGAATATACGTCCAAGTCCTCCAACTCCGTCAGCCCAATTTCCGATCGCCTATCGATCAAGACCGCCTGTAGCACGGTCGTCACAAACCAGTAGACAAACACCACCAGCGCTACCACCACCACCACCACAATTATGGTGACCAGGACGCCACGCTCGATCTTGTTAAACCCGTCCGAATTAGCCCCGAATTTGATATTTCTGATCTTCGCCTTCCGCTTGTCGTCCAAGCCAGGTACTACGAGGTCCTCGATGCTCTTCAGCAACGTCACTTCCAGAGAATCACGAAATGCAGACCTCAGCTTGGGATTCGGCACTGCGTAGATTTCCTTAGAGATGTTCTGGTAGAGGCTGAGTAGAACTGAAGGCAACCGGCTGTCCTGGACCGCAATTTGAGTACCGTTTATCTTGAGGGTTCCGGCTTGGTCCCCCTTGCCCATGGGTAGCACGACCATCTTGTTCTGCAGGTCCAGGAGAGGTGTTGTTGGCCTATCACGTGGCAATCCGTAGACTGCGGGTTCAACCTGGAAGGCTAGGACCACCAGCAGAACAGCTGGAGTCTTCATGGTCGCGACCCATCAAGCTCGATCCCCTCCTCTTCTTTTATTTCGGTTAATTTTCAAGACCTGATGAAACTTCAAGAAACGCGTACATGTCTTGTGGTCGTGTCAGCTCGGAGTGGAGCGAGAGCTCCAGCTGCCGAACCCAGGGTATGCGCAGGGACCCGGTTCAATTCCCACCATGCCCATCTCGATCTGGATAATAAGAGGGGCTTTTCACTGGACGCCATATTTGACAGCGTGGTTTAGAGCGCACTCTCAAAACGAGCTCACGTTCATAGGCTGCTAAGACCGGCAATCTTGATTGTGTAGAATGCACGTTGTAATTAAAAAAAAAAAAAAAAAAAACCTGTGTAAGCTCAACATCGGCACGCGCTCAGTATTCGCGCCTTTCCGGAGCCTTTGAAGCATGCGCGCGTGTAATATTTTCAGTGGGTCCGAGAACGCTAGCCCAAAATGAAAAACAGACACGACCAGCCCCGTCCGAATCCAAGCACGGTCTCCTTTAAGGTGGTAGGCCACCTTCAAAAGTCTTTTTTTTTCGCGAGATCAATTTTCAGGTTTTTGTTCTTTTTGCATGCCCAAACATTCACATATATGTTGCAACAAAAATGATCCTCCTATCCTGATTAGTTTGCGAGTTACAGCAAGTTTTCTATACCCTATGCTCCTATAACGAAACCGAAACCACATTCCAACTGTGGTTTCGGTTTCGAAAATCGATGACGGGCTGCTGTGGAAGTTCGTCGTGTTGTGGGGAGTGATGCTGAGTGTGTGTTTCAGGTGATGGCACGTGGCAGAAGCGTGGCCATTCATCTTTGAACGGTTGTGTGTCTGTGATTTCTGTTGACACGGGAAAGTTGCCACACATTTTACGTCGACCTTTGGTGTATAAAGTTAAACTAAACTTATTAGCTAATTAATTAAATACAAATCAAGTGAAAAACCAGACCATCTTATAAAGCATAGCTTTGAAAATTTATGCATTGATCAAACTATTTGTGTTTGTTTGGTTTTGTTTCGGTTTCATTTTTCCTAGGAAAATAACGCATCTTTAGATTTGAACAACGGCATACAGGCTAGATCAACAGCTGTTCATAGTTCATTACAAAATAATAAACCGGGAAATCTCACAATACTTAGTCAAACACACTGCGGACATTTCCACCAGTCACATGAGGGCTTGGAAATCACCAGCATAAGATTTAAACCAACTGTTCTCGGCGTTCAACGCAACTTCTCGTATTTCCTCACTGGTTTCCCACTGAGGCACAACTCAGCTCTCTTATCATTCCGATGGCGCGTCAACGAAGCAACTTCGTCATCAACATCCGTTGAATATACGTCCAAGTCCTCCAACTCCGTCAGCCCAATTTCCGATCGCCTATCGGTCAAGACCGCCTGTAGCACGGTCGTCACAAACCAGTAGACAAACACCACCAGCGCTACCACCACCACCACCACAATTATGGTGACCAGGACGCCACGCTCGATCTTGTTAAACCCGTCCGAATTAGCCCCGAATTTGATATTTCTGATCTTCGCCTTCCGCTTGTCGTCCAAGCCAGGTACTACGAGGTCCTCGATGCTCTTCAGCAACGTCACTTCCAGAGAATCACGAAATGCAGACCTCAGCTTGGGATTCGGCACTGCGTAGATTTCCTTAGAGATGTTCTGGTAGAGGCTGAGTAGAACTGAAGGCAACCGGCTGTCCTGGACCGCAATTTGAGTACCGTTTATCTTGAGGGTTCCGGCTTGGTCCCCCTTGCCCATGGGTAGCACGACCATCTTGTTCTGCAGGTCCAGGAGAGGTGTTGTTGGCCTATCACGTGGCAATCCGTAGATTGCGGGTTCAACCTGGAAGGCTAGGACCACCAGCAGAACAGCTGGAGTCTTCATGGTCGCGACCCATCAAGCTCGATCCCCTCCTCTTCTTTTATTTCGGTTAATTTTCAAGACCTGATGAAACTTCAAGAAACGCGTACATGTCTTGTGGTCGTGTCAGCTCGGAGTGGAGCGAGAGCTCCAGCTGCCGAACCCAGGGTATGCGCAGGGACCCGGTTCAATTCCCACCATGCCCATCTCGATCTGGATAATAAGAGGGGCTTTTCACTGGACGCCATATTTGAGAGCGTGGTTTAGAGCGCACTCTCAAAACGAGCTCACGTTCATAGGCTGCTAAGACCGGCAATCTTGATTGTGTAGAATGCACGTTGTAATTTAAAAAAAAACCTGTGTAAGCTCAACATCGGCACGCGCTCAGTATTCGCGCCTTTCCGGAGCCTTTGAAGCATGCGCGCGTGTAATATTTTCAGTGGGTCCGAGAACGCTAGCCCAAAATGAAAAACAGACACGACCAGCCCCGTCCGAATCCAAGCACGGTCTCCTTTAATCCCGAGCCCACCGTGCGGTATCACGCCGGCACGTTAGAACGTGCAGCACGGCGGCGCCGGCTTTTTGGCGCCGCTTTGAGTTCACGTGCAAAAACCACTGCCCTAAAAAAAAAAAAAAAAAAAAAAAAAGTATTTTTTAAACAGTTCGGGTGGGACACGCGTGTCAAAAAAAAAAAAAAAAAAAATAATTTTACGCGAAAAAAAAAGTTTTTTTTTAGAGCAATATTGACGGCGCGAGACGCGATTTAGTGACGCGGTAGTCAATCTTCTTTCCACTTGTTTTCTCTCTCGGCATTTTGGGCGCGTGGGGAGAGGTAGATCGGCTTCGCCTTCACGTTGGTGGAAAGAGCGAATTACCATCTCATTGAGCGAATGACCATTCCGTGACGTCATGGACTTTGCGCGCAAAATTTCAAATGAATCTCTCGCCGTCACTATTGCTGTCAAAATATTTTTTTTTCGCGTAAAATTTAGTTTTTGATTTGCGTGTCCCTCCCAAACCGTTAAAAAGAAGTTTTCCTCTTTTTTTTTCTTTTTAGAGGCCTTTAACACGAACTGAACGTACTAACTTATAGTAAAACTTTTTTTTTTTCTCGAAATTCGCTTTATTTTTGGAAGTTATAGGCACATTAAAATTACAAATACAAGCAAAAAATAACCTCCGGCCTTCATGCATGGCATAGGCAGGGGGGTGTTGCGGGGTTTGCGGACCGCGGTGACTGAGGAATGTGGGGAGCGGAGGCGAACTTCTTCGCCTACGCTGCGTCCAAACAGACATTCATCGTAAGCGTCCGTAGCGCGCTGGCGAAGCCTCTCGGCCCCAACTCGACGACGCTCAAGTTCTGGACAAGTCCGAGCGGGTGTCCTGTGTTTTCGCGAGGGGACAAATTTGTACTTTCGCTTCTCGCAAAATGTGCCGCCGGCGTCGTGTGTCGTCTGCTAGGACGGCTAGGATCCGCGGAGCACAGCCTCCGAGATCCCGAAGCGAGCGGAGCGCGCTCCGGATTCATGACCCGCCCCTTCCACCGCTTAGTGGCGGGTATGTCGAAGGGTCATCGCTAGGGAGGCTAGTGGGTTGTTAGAAGCTTTGTAGGTGACATTTCTATAACATTTAATAACGGCAATCGTAAAACATGCTTTTTAACGCAATTGCGAGCGCCCTACGGCCCCTCTTTCTGAAATACCAGAAATCAGAGTTCGGTGTGATGTTGCTTCCTAGATTTGTACCCTCCCTCGGAAAACTTGGCGGCGTCGTCGGCGAGCAACACGGCGAGTGGGGAAAGAAACCGGTTCTTTCCCGCGCCGGCGTGATATCACCTCCATCTCGCTTGGGGTTGCCGTGGCAACGGCGGAGGTCTAAAAAAAAGTCGAGTCTCAGGAGACCGCAAAATTTGACACACTGTACTGGCGCGGATCGCGCGGGAACTTCAAATTCGGCATTTGGAAATTGTTTTTTTAATTCACAAATACTGAATTTTCAAGTTTCGAATTTTGAGGGTAATGTCCCGGCATCGTTTTCAATCGTTTCGGATAATAAAAAAAAATATGATTTTGACGTGTCAGTGCCCCTTTAAGAACCAAAGTAAAACAAGTCCGGCTCCTCGCGGAACATTACTAATTTCCCCCTTTATGTGGATAATGAAGACATATGTAGGTGAATTTTAGATTAGATATATGTTATCTTATCAAGACGTACACGTTCCAAGCGCCAAAAGCATTGCTGTTTCCTCCGACAACCGAATCTCGTCTGAACTATTTCGCGCCGCGTTGGAACAATGCGCAAAACTTACTTTTTTCTTGAGGTGAAAACAGGGGTGCAACTCAAAACCGGGAGAGCGTTTGCAATTTAAAGGAGCGGTGCAACGATATTCAATTGGTATGTTTTTCACTTTACACGAGCTTACTGGCACTGGTGGGACTCAACGATACTCGCACGCAATGCCACTGGACAATAAACTCCTTTGTTGCGGTGTAATTTCAAGGACAAAAGCGATCACTTTCATTCAATCTCTCCTTTGCAAAATTTGATGACGTAACGTGGGGATCGCAGTACACCCATATGACGATATTTGAATGCTGTTCATAGATTGGACCCGAACATTGCGTGCGCACTCGGTTTGGGCTCGTGATAATTACTAGCTCGAGAAGCATTCGGGTAGTGGCCCGTGTCCAATCGCTGAGCCATAACAATGTCTGGAACTCAGCGCGTGCCCTGTGCTTTGTCAACCTCAGCGCGTGGCTATGATCAACATTGGCGGCATATAATCAACTCCAGATCACGTGGCCGCTTGTTCTGGCTGCGAGTTGAGGGGGTGAACGCTGCTCGTTTTTCTTTTATTTTTTTTTCTGGGACTTTTATTGGGTGGGGTGAGAAACGAACGCGTGTTTCATAGGTCATTAACATCAGGGATCCGTTCTAAGCGGTATTTGCGCAAAGTACAATAATTGTTGCATCGCCTGAGAGAGAGGATTCGGGAAAGGATATGCGCCAATGTGCTGCCTGCACGAGAGCAGACGCCCGCTCTGTTGCAACTCTGTTGCTCCATGCGCCTTTCCTCCTCTCGCCTCCCATATTGCAAGCAACGGACGCCTTGGCGCAGCCTCTCTCGCTTCCTTCTCGCTCCGAGAATTGCAAACTGCAAACGTCGAGAGGAGAAAGCAGGGTTGCCAGACAAGCAGCAACGTCCAAGATGGCGGAATTTACCATTTTTCACGTTAAAAAAATACTTAACCTATCGCAACAAAACTGGTGGCTATGGAAAAGTACTCATTTATACCTTGTGTGAATTATTCAAGTACCTTAATGGGCTCTTATGACCTGAGTTAGGAAATAAAACGACCCTTTGCCCCATAGACTCCCAGCAAAATTTAGCAATTAAATGGCGTCCATGTCCCGTGATCCCCGATCTAGCAGTTGCACGCACCCTCACTTGAGCCTCCCTAGTCATCGGGCGTTGTTTCTTGTTTCCTTACTTTCTAAACTGCATTTGTTTCTTTTCTGATCTAAAATACTGAACAGAAACAACTTTCATAAATAATTGAAACGGTTCGCGCCACTTATCTTTTGTATTTCGACTAAAAAAAGCTTTTAGCGGCTCTGGAACTGACCAGGACCGACGTCACGATTTCGTCACATGCCGCAAGCGATCGGCACCACGGGGCGCCCCCGTAGGAGGCGCCACGTGTTCCGCGTCGTCCAGTTAAAATATGACGCACTGATATTTAGTTACCGTCTCCGCGCCCACTGGGTTGCCCGAACCACAAGAGATGTGGAAACCACAAAAAAGGTAGACGCTTAAATAGGATTGCAGGGTCCATTTAAAAGAATGCTTCAAAGGCTCCAGTAGTGCGGTAGACGGTTTGCTGAAAGCATGCTTCAAAGGCTCCAGTAGTGCGGTAACGGTTTGCTTAAAGTTTTAGCAAACCAATACCGTGTTCAGCGTACCGCACTACCGGAGCCTTTGGAGCATGCTTTTAAGCGGGCGCCCGGGTGATACCATGGCCACGGGGTGTGCTCTCATGCTTCAAAGGCTCCGGTAGTGCAGTACGCGGAACACGGTAACGGTTTGCTAAAAGTCCCTAATGTCTCATCTACAGCAGGGACACGAAATCATTTTTCATTTACTCCAAGTAGTGCAAGCATCTTTGGAAGAAGAGGAAGAAACCAAAACAACAGGTCGCCGGCTCCCTGAAGAGGCGGCCATGAGGGCTGCCGCCTTCATCACCATCCTCTTGGCAGTGTCCTCTATGGCCATCATCCCAGACGGCTCGGTCGCCACTGCCGTTTTCCACGGCGCCCCTCCCTCACAGACCTGGGCTCGTGGCTCAGACACGGCGTCCAAGAAACGTCGGCATGACGCGCCCTCCTTCGACCAGATCATCGTGGAGACGCTGGACCAAACGGCGACGCAGCGTTCCTCTACGACGCTAATCTTGTTCCTCTTCTCAACCGGACTGCTCATCGGGGCAGTCTTGCTGGTCCTCTGCATATTGTGTCTGCTCAGGGTCTTCAGGCAAGTCCGTGTCAACGAACGGGATCAAGGACAACTTTCTGAAGATGTGTAGTCTAAGCTACGGGCTCCTGCGCGCTTGCGCACTCTGTAGGCCGATCAAAGCTATGCACGTGCACTTCACTTCGGTAATGCTACAGAAAGTTCTGATGCTCCTCCTTGCCCTTGCAGAATCTACCACATGACACTGAAGAGAGCGAGAGTGAAGGGCAGTTGCTCGCCTGCGCTTGCTCGTTCTTTGTGGCCTAGCTCCAAGGTCGCCTCTGTCGTCTGCTACAACCCATTGTACCTAGCGTTCCCGGTGCTCCTTTCAGCGCCAAAGACTACGTGCCCGCCTTGGAAAAGATATACTGTAAACGACACAATTTTCGCAAAAACCTAATTTTAGCGCATTTCGTGAATCGCCTACAATTCGCGAAAAATGAGTCCTGTGAACAATTCCGGTAAAATGTAAACATATTGGAATCTATATTGAGATCCCATTGCGTCGCGAAAATTAGAACCCACAAATTATTCCAAAACTTGTTTTGACCTAAAACGCGAAATATTGAGCCCGCGAAAAATAAGTCGTTTACAGTATTCATGTCTATCTACAAAGTTCCAAATAATATGTATGCGAGAAGCAGCACCACCTTGCACTTCAGGGCTAGAAGAGGATGCTAACAAAAATGGGCGGATTCAGGACTTCAATACACTCTGTAGACAAATGGGAACACGACAAAGTATATTTTTTATATATTTCTTACCTGCTTTGCTTTATGTAAAACCCCATTTCCTAAGAACTAACTGGTCTTTGCCGTTGTGGCACTGCTGCCGGCTATGGTACCAAGCTGTCACTAGCACTACGGGACCATGGATATAGTGACACGAGGCATGAAATGCGGGACTGCTCTCAGCCGCTGGAAGAAGCGAGCGATTACCAGACCCGTCTTTCTTGTCCACTATAAGACCAGCCAGGTTACAGCTAGATCTGGTTGCTGCCATGTCTCTTGCTTGTTGCTAAGGTTATCCTAATGTGTATGTATCCAACGGGGGGGCATGAGGCCCGGGCCCCCCCCTGAAATCTTCTATTTTGCTGGGGCCTTCTCTCCCCCCTCCGCCTCATAGAGCATTTGGTCATGGGTGGGCTCCCCCTCCCGAAATAAAATCCTGGCTACGTGCCTGCTGCACACGCCTGTTGTAAGTTCTGTTCTGTTCACCACGCACACGCCTGCATGCCTTGGGCACCAACCAGGAAGCCATCCTTCCAAGGCAATGCAGTCAAAGCCGGTCATGGTGGAAGTGGCATATTTTAAAAACAGAGGCAAAACTGGCAGCTGTTCGCGATTTCTCGATGTTATAAAGGATGGTCTTACTGTTGAGACCGGTAATAACGAAGTCACCGGGAATCGGAAATCACTTCGCTATATCCGCTATTTCGTTATAACCGACTTCGGTTAACGAAGTGCAGAGGGGAATGGGAAATCATGATCGCTTCGCTGTAGCCGCTATTTCGTAATAACAGACTTCGTTATAACCGGTCTCGACAGTATGCCGACAGGCAAAACCTTTCATTAACCAGTTTAGTATGTTGTTAAATGTCCTTGTTTTATTGTAAAACTATATGGTTTTTCATAAAGTGATAACAGGCAGTTAAGATGCTCATTATAATTCCCAAATGTCTGTGCCCAGGGCACAGATTGCCTACCAGCCAGTGAAGCAGCAAGACGCCGAGGACAATTTCTGCGTCGCGGAAAAACGAGGAGCGTCCTTTGCCGGTGCACCCATCAGGAAACCATTGGCGGTTCAGGGCAATGCAGACATCCGGAGCCTGACCTTCGACCAAGGGACGGCTGGCATGACGACACAAAGCTCGGAGGATTCCGAGACCGTTAGATCCCGGCGGTCTAAGAAGCGAAGGGCAAAGGAAAAGTATGCAAGACACCGCCGTTCATCGCACCACAATAAACAGGACGACGACGACGACGACGACGAAGACGACGACGGCATGAAAACTATGTCCCAGCTGCGGTTGGATCTCCGATTTCAGCAAGACAAGCCCAAAAGGACCTGCTACAACACCGCGAGGAGGCACTTCGAAGACGACACCACCAGCTCGGGGTCTGCCGAAATGGCAGAACCGCTGACGGCCAACCAACCTGCGATTGCCAGTTGCAGAAAGACGCGTCCGTTGGTCTTCTGCCTTAACGCAGACGATCGGGGCAAGAAGATAAGCAGAAACGGCTCGAGACCACGGGATGCTATCGACTGGCTTGAAAAGGAGGACCAGTCTGCGAGGTGTCGGGATAAGGCAGCCCAGCCCACGACTTTGCATTCGAGTCAGAGCAGCGAGATTGACGAGAAATTCAGCGGGAAGAAGGCACCCCAAGTGCATCGGGCCTTTGCGTACGGGCCTGGAGTGAAACCAAAGTCGGCGCCCAGAGAAGATCCAGCAAACGGCTACGGACAAGCCGCTTTGAAGGAGGGTGGCGTGACGCTGGATCATCTGAAGGTTTTGCTCGACGAAATTCTGGCGGGAAAGAATGACGACAAGAAGAATGATGGCAGAAAGCCTGCGATCAAGAGCCACACCGTCAAGAGCCCTAGGTAAAACTGAAGAAAGCTGTACTCGACCTTGCCTTTTTTGTACGGCCCAAAAAATGTCATGGATCTGTCTCTATGCTCACCACATGTTTCTGTGCATTGTTAAGGCTTTGCTGTTCGTAAAAAAAATAGGAAGCAAGGAAGACATCTCTCCTTTTACCTTCTCAATGACTTGTAGCTGCATAACTAAAGGGAAAGAAGGAGAGGTGAATCCTCCTCACCCCCTTTTCTGGCCAGTGCCATTTTCAGTATATGTGTATATGGTGCATACTTTGCTCGCTTTCCAACACGATGAGCATGTGCATGCTGCACTGTGAACTTGTACTGCAAACATTGTAAGGGTGCATAGAAACATCGCTTGCTTGCTCCTTTTTCGGCACAGGCATACAACCTCAAACTTGTCATTATGTGTGTGAGCATAGCCTCAGATCGCCACGAGAAGCAACCACCGAAATGAAAAAGGTGGAGCGGCAGACAACGGATGAGAGGAGAGCCACGGACCCGAAACACACAAGAAGTGTGTTTCGGGTCCTCGCCGCTGCAAAAAGCTGCGTGCCGACGTCCAGATTCCCCGAGAAATGGCTCTTTGATGCTCTGTGCTATCAGATCCTCGCGCTCAAAATCTGCGACAGGGCACTCTATGACTCTGTCGTCGGACTGCCAGGCTTTGTGAGTATAAAGGAGGCTATAGTGTGAGCTACCTACAGCTAATGCGATCACAGCTGTAACCCAAAAAATCTCTAGTTCTGCTGAGTGTTCGAAGTAATTCTTTCCAAACACTGAAATTACAATGTAACAGCCATACATTTGTCCACCTCCCTTGAAACATTACTATTTCCATAACCTTGGCATCATCATGAATGTGACAAGAAACTGAGGGAGAGGAGGAGACGAGAGTGCGCAGGGACGTCGGAACGTCGAGCTCTGGTTGGAACGATTAGTGGATAGACCTTAAGCTACCTGCCTTTGTCTCCACTGCACTCATCAAATGCGTTCGAATGCGAGGGCCAAAAGCCGGATGCCGGCGTTCCGCATTTCAACACTTTCAATGAGTGCAGTGTTCTAATGTGTTTTACGAGCGCAGTGGAGACGAAGGCAGCTAGTTTAAGTCTACCCCCTATTCATTCCAACTGGAGCTCGGCATTCTGAAATCCCCACGCTTCATCGGCGCATAGCGGTGAGTGCACGGACTCGAGCAGGGAACACACCATGAAGGCACGTATTCTTTCATCATAGTACTGCAAAATCCCGAGCGAGTGCCCACACAAAATTTGGAGATGTTCATATGAAACTGGGGGATGGGGGCTCCTGAGGTCAACGATATGTAAAGATATGTCCTCTCTTTATTTTCTAAATGTTACAAAATTGAGGGGTGGACACTTAGTGTGGAATGGGCAGATGCTCGGTATTTTACGGTAGTTGGGGACAATATTTCAAACAATAATTCATTTACTAAGAGCATTTAAGTTTTTGGCAATCTTGCCAACATATGTAGGAAGGCTTACAAGCATATACAGAATGATGACAATCTCAAAGCAATTGTTGGGTGAATCCTTACTCCAGACCAGTGTTGCGGAGTTGCCACTCTGGAGTTGGAATGATTCCGGAATCATTCTGCACTTTCGCGACCCCGGAATGGAATGGGAATGGAATGGCGGCAACGTTGAGGGGAATGGAATGGGAATGGAATTAGATGTCTTTTGCCCGGAATGGAATGGGAATGGAATCGGCCCGGTTCTTTATTTTTTTTATTCATTTATTTGTGCCAGTCAGCGAGTCAGTTGCCGAGAAATAAAATGAGCGGGACTGCTAGCTCGCGTGCAGCCCTAACAGACTTGTACGCAAAAAAGTGCAAGGCAAAGAACAAGCGTCAAAGCAAAGCGCACAGGGGAAGGGGGTGGGGGGGTGGCAATGGCGCCTTTCACGGACGCGCAGGCGACGGGCTTCACTGGTGTTACACGAGAGCGAAACAAGACACCAAGCACCAAGCAAAAGAAACGTAGGGAGCGGCAAAGAAAGAAACCGCCATGCACGGCTCCTCATCGTCCTCCTCGTCTTTTTTTCTTTTTTTTTGCAGACGGCATGGCGAATGCACGCGCGTGCAGACTGGGATTTGGGAGCGGGGGGCAACTCGTAACTCGCGGAGCTCTGATAACTCGTTGACTCGTGCGCCGCTGAAAGATGATCAGTTATTGTTTTCTTATAGTTCGAGGAGCGTTGTTTAGCAGGTGGCCAACCCTGCTGCCTTCCACAATCATTTGCGTGCACTCCTTTGAAGTGCGAAATCTGGGTTTGCTTCGGCATTAAAACAAAGCGAGATTCACTTCTCTCTTCTCCTCTTGCGCTTTGCTCCGATGCTCGTTTTTTTATACTGCATTTTTACGTGTAAGTCCGCCTTTTACCTTGTCTTTGTTCCGATGCTTGTTTTCTGTGTTATATGTTTTAGATTCAAGTGGGTTAGAACTGCAAGCAAGCTAGCAGATTCCCACTCATTTCCTTTGACTCTGCATGCTTTGATTCACCTTGCGATGGACCGCTGCGGACGCTTCTATAGTCCGTTGCAACTCAAGAACGAAGGGCGAGGGTAAGACGGGCCGAGGAGGAGGAAGCAGACGGAACGCTAAAGAAAGAAGGAGGTTTCCCCCTCTCTTCTCCAGCGTTCCGTTTGTATCCTCCTCCCCAGCCCGCCTTACCCTCGCCCTTCGTTCTCGAGTTGCAACGGGCTATAGTCACCCCAGGCAATCCAGCACCGTGAGCTTAGTAAAATCGGCTTTTTTTGAAGCATTTAGCATTTTTTTTTGCAATTGTCTATGCGTTTGATAATGTCAGCTTTATGCTGCTTATGCTGGAAACACAATGTAGCTGTCAAGTGACAATTTTTACGTTTAGGAATTAGAGGAATGGAATGGAACGATTCAGCCATTCCAGGAATGGGAATGGGCCCAGTGTCCCCATTCCTAGGAGTTGAAAGGAATGAAATTATTGAAAACTCTAATTCCCTGGAATGGAATTGGAATGGAATGGGGGTGCCCATTCCGCAACACTGCTCCAGACCATGTAAACCAAGCACACACTATCTGCAATTATTGGCAATCTTATTGTACCTGATTGAATATTCTAGAACGTTATTACCAGACATACTTGATCATAATAGAACATTTTTAGTTTGACTGAACAATTCTGCTCACATATCCTTGTTTGGTATGATAAAGAATGGCAGATAATAACCAATAACTATCAGAAAAAAAAAAGAAGATATATTTATTAACCTATAACACATACAAAAAACTTTCACCCCAGCAACGAATCAAGAGCCTTGTCTCGATCATTTTTGTTCTCCATCAAAGCCTTTGTGACAGCCTCTCTTTGGAATCCGAGGTCGAGGAATTGCTTCTGAAGCTTGAGAAATTCCAGTGCCTTCAAGAAAAAAAGCAAGAAGAAACTAAATGTTACGTAGTGAACACACAGTATACAACCACTTGTCACATTAGGAGACTGCTGCATCTACAGGGGAATACATTCAAATGCAAGATCATTTTACTCATAAATTAAATCTCTACTACTACTATACCCGTTTTCACCTCAAGAAAAAAGCAAGTTTTGCGCAATGTTCATACGCGGCGCGAAGTAGTTCTTAAGAGATTTGGTTGTTGGAGGAAAAAGCGACGCTTTTGGCGTTTAGATTGTGTGCGTCTTGGTAAGATAACATATATCTAATCTAAAATTCACCTACATATGTCTTAATTATCCACATGAAGTGGGAAATCAGTAATACTCCGTGAGGAGCCGGACTTGTTTTACTTCGGTTCTTGAGGTGAAAACAGGTATAAACCAATATGCTGAGCATGGTATAAAGCTCCACAAAAGTGCAACTAGTGTGTGAAGATCCAGTTTTGCATTTGCATGGTAACCGTATTTACTCGCAGAATGAACACACTTTTTTTTCCCGAAAAATCAATGCAAAGTTAGTTCATTACGCCAAGTAAAATTTTTGCGTCCGTATTTACTCCCTTAATGAACGGTACTTTTATCCCGAAAAATCGACTTAACTTCTTATCTCTTTGCGCGCGGCGCCGCGCGACTCCAAAACCAAACTGCGATGCGCAAAAAAAAAAAAAGAAAAATGCTTCTCTCGATGTTTTTTTTTTTCTTTTTGCTTCCGTGTTTTTTTTTTTTTGCCTTTCACAAGTTGTTTTGTTTGCCCCGCTGCCCATGCATTCGCGACCTCGGTGTACCAGGATAGAAAAGTGCGTTCATTTCGAGGGCTTCTCGCTTCTCTTTCCAATGTGCGAGGAGGAGGCGAGGGCAGGATGCCTTCATTATGTGCGCTTTAGTTAGGCAAGGGCTTCTCCGTTTTTCTTTTTCTTTCTATCTCCTTGCGGGCGACGCGCAACCCCGGAACCAAACTGCGCTGTGCAAAAAGAAAAAAAAAAAAGAAAGAAAAAAGCTCCTCTTTATGTTTTTTCTTTTCTCCTGGTTCTGTGGATTGTTTTTTTTTTTTTTGCCGCTTTTCGCAAGTTGTTTTGTTTCACTTTGCTTAGGCGAGGGCTTTCGGCTTCTTTTATCTCCTTGCGCGCGGCGCGCGACCCAAAGTCCAGACTGCGCTGTGCAAGAAGAAAAAAAAAAGCTCCTCTCCATTTTTTTTTCTTGCTTCCGTTGGATCTTTTTTTAATCTTTTTAACGCCTTTTGCAAGGCGTTTTGTTCGCCGACTCTGCCCATGCATTCGCGACCTCGCTGCACCAGGATAAAAAAGTGCCTTCATTTCGCGCGCGTGGGGGGGGGGGGGTCAAAATTTTGACGCCCCAGTTGGGGGTGCGTTTAATACGCGAGTGGAAAAAAAAAGTCGAAATTTTGAGAGCCGACTTGGGGGGTGCGTTCATTAGGCGAGTGCGTTCATTGTGCGAGTAAATACGGTACCTGGATGCAAAGCTAAAGACAATTGGTGTTACTTTCCTAGTTCTGTACTATTGAAAGAAACAGGTCACATTGGTGAATTCACGCCAAACTTTCATTCTTCGCCATCTCTTTTCTTCACAACACAAGCCTCAGTGATGCCTATATACAGTAAAACCTCGATAATCCGATCTCGGTTTGTTTGGAATCCCGGATAACTCGCAAAATTTCTATGGCTCCGTAATTTCTCGTGAAAATATGACCAGATGTTACGAGCGATTCACGCATGCTGACGCAGTTAATTCGCCGCTTTGGTCTTCCAGGTTCGATTTTTAGTTACTAGGTGGTGCAAGTTGGCAGGTAGCAGAAACCAACAAGGCACGAGTCTTCGTTGTTGCATAGTCGCGTTTCTGGTTTGCTGGCCCATGTGTATACCAATCCCTTTGGCTGTGTTCCAAAGCTTACCCAAATAGATCAGAGTCACTTCAGCGGGTCGTGTCGCAGGACCACACCGATAGAGCAAGGCTGGACTTGGATAGGTTTTGGAACGCCAAGGTACAAAGCCTTTACCCTGGAGTAAGATACAGCAAATTCTGAAGCACAACCTTCATCTCCTTAAGCTGGGGCTGGCTCATAGGGCTAGGGCTGGCTCGCGTGTGGTTCTCGGTCTCGCGCCGTTTGAAGCGTTCAAAGCAGCGCAGAAGGGAGATGCCGAAATGTAAACCGTTATCATTACAACAGAAAGTTTGCCTCATCAAGGAGGCAGAGAGTCAACATGTACTAAAACCAAGCTCGCGGAGAAGCAACAGCTGCCCATCTCCGCACTCTGCACCATTCTCAAGAACAAGGGGAACAGCCTCGAGGTGTACAGCAAGATGCACTCATCGAAGCATTCGCGGATTCGGTTTCTGACGTACCCAGACGTCGAAGCTGCCCCAGTTACCCGACTCCAGAATGCCACTGCAGCTCACCTTCCAGTCAACGGCACGACCTTACAAGAGAAGGCCAACGATTTAAGGATCGTTCACACAGGCCCGTTTTCTTACGTTACACGAAAAGTCACCTGGAAATCTGTGCTTCGTATTAAGCGTGGCTACCAATTCAAGGAGATAGCCTGGCACGCAACATTCGAGACACGAATGTCTCGGTGACTTAGACGTAACGTAAGAGAACGGTGCTGTATGAAAAGTTGAACCAAGCTCAAGGAGCCTTGTGTCCTTGGTTGCCAAGGTAACTCACCGTCCTAGCTCGTCATCACCGAAACATTCGTGTCTCGAATGTCGAGTGCCAGGCTATCCTCTTGAATTGGTAGCCACGCTTAATACGAAGCACAAATTTTCCGGTAAAATTCCGGTGAAATTTCCTAACGTAACGTAAGAAAACGGGTCTGTGTGAACGAGCCTTTAGCGTCGCAACTTGGTCACAAAGAATTTAGGTGCAGCAACAAATGGCTCTCTCACTTCAAGGAACGGAATGACTTGACGTTTCTGACGGTGTGTGGTGAGAGCGGCAGTGCAGACAAGACTGTTGCAGAAGGTTGGATAAAGCGCACCTTGGCCCTGCTTCTTAGCACGTACAGTGCAGATGGTGTCTACAATCTGAACAAAGCGGCTTTACGAGATGCTTTTGAAAAAAAAGTTTGCAACGAAGGACACCAGCGTCAAAGGACGGAAGCAGCCAAAAGACAAAATCACAGTCTCATTCGACGCAAATGTGATGGGCAAACGCAAGCTGGCCCTCCTTGTCCTAGGAAAAGCAGAGAAACCGCGATGCTTCAAAAATGCTCGGCTTCCACCAGCCAATGGACTCATCCACTGACGCAACAAGGAGGCCCGGGTCACAGCAGCGGTCTTCGAAGAGCATGTGCGACTGCACGACCGCAAGCTTGCGGCAGCAAGACGAAAAGTTGTTTTCGCCATCGATAACTGTCCGATCAAGACAGTCTTCCTTCTACGAAACACGACGTCCACCTTGCAGCCAATGAACCAAGGCGTTATTCTGCATGTACATAAGATCTATCATCACCACCTTCTGATGCGAACATTGCTCTGCTACGAACAACAGCAAAAGCTATTCTAGCAACCTTCTCAGGGCTTACGTAGGTGCAAGTTCGTCTGCTTCTTGCACAGGGGTTGCAATAATGTCAGAACGCCGAGCTCTTACTGGCTGATTGAAAAAGATAGCAGGTAGACTTCAAGGCATCTAGCATTGAGGTCTACCGATTATCCTTTCAATCAAAGCCAGTCGGAGCTCGGCATTGTTCTGACGTCACCGCAACTCTTGCGCAAGAAGCAGACGACTTGCTCTCCGAATCTGCTCGATTGTGTATGCTTGGAAACAAGTGAAGGCAGACGTCACATTATGGTGCTTCGAACATGCGGGGTTCCCGAATGAACGACTGTCCGAGGAGTTTGACGGTGCAGCCGGTGCCGGCGTTAGTCCCGGCATCATCCTTAAAGTTGACGATGAGGGAGAGGAACTTTGCTCCCGCATCAAGGACAGCGACGGCAAGTCGGTCGGTACGAGTTTTGTCAACCACTTACACGTTAAAGAGATTGAGCAAACCTGCTACACGGACATTGAAGGCAAAATCACAGACAGTGCAATGGCCAAGTCTGACGACGACGACGACGACGAGCCACCTCAAGTCCTTGCTCTAGGGGAAGTGATAAAGTCGCTGGATGTCGTCCGCGGCTTCGTGGAATGTAACGGCGGGGATTCCGAGATGTTGCGGCTAGTGAGCCTTTTTGAAAATATGACGTTCGGTGCAGCTAATTACCGAACGCGGCAGTTTCATGTCGACGACAACTTCGGGCGATCATCTCTCGTTTTCGACTGCTCATTTCAAATTAAATGCTTTGTTCGAGATTTGGTGCTTCACTCACGATTTTTGTCATTTTTTTTTTCTTTTCTGGACAGTTCGCAAATTCATTTAATTCGCATATTATCCGCCGCCCAACCGACTTTGATTGACAAGGTTCTACTGTATTACCGTGTGGCTTCCGACATGTTGTGCTCATGACCTGCCATCTTCAGTTGTATGCAGTATTGTCAAAATCAAACCAGAAGTTGGGCAGGTTAGCGCCCCGTGAAATGTTTCCTATAAGTTTTCAGCAACTATTAGCGCAAGAAATCTAAAACTAATGCACACCTCATATGATATAAATGTTGAGGATCCCTTTTAGTCAATACTTTGCGAAAATTGAGCTAAACATTCCATTGTGTCATTAGTGTTGCCTTCAAAGTGTAGGAAAAGACTCACTTGTTCATAGTTGCTCTTGTTCAACCCAAGTGCCTCTTCCGAATCAAGGTCAGTGAACCCAGCATCCACAAGGGACTGTACATGGCACAAGTGTTCTATGACCTGGAACCCACACACGAACCCGATTGAATGATGACGCCAATTCAACCACACAGACAGATATACATTTGTTGCGTATGTAAAAGTTTCACCACAGTTTATAGCTGTGAAAGCTATGAACAATGGAAACATTGTACAATTACGAGTACCTCTGAAAGAAACCTAATACTCAAAACTAGACACAAAAAAACACTAAACCCTAAAAAAAAAAAAAAACATTTTTAATTGCATGTATAGGACAGATGTGTCCCATTCAGGCAGTAAGAGAGTGGGCCATGAGTCAAAGCAGGTAAGACAGTTTGCCACGAGTCAGACAAAAACAGTTTTGTATTTAATTTCTTAGTCAGTTTGAACAAAATTCACACATTTGAGTGTGCCAGTGCAACCGGTACAAAAAACTGCCTGAAACAATAGTGGGGCTCCAGCAGAGGAGCAGCTGTTTTTCTCGTTGACACCCGCTACCTATCACGCGACGCAACTATACTGCAAACAAAAGCACAGAAACCATAAACTGGTGACAATCGCTATTGTTTTAGTCGGAGGCATTAAGGCAAAAGCTTACCTTCTTGTCGTCCATTCCCTGGGATTCAATGGCCCGCAGTGCCCGGTCTTCTTCGAAGCCCATGTCGACCAAGTATTTCAGGAGTTGCTCCGTTGCGGGGCTCAGGATTCGCTTGGGCCTCGCGTCCGTCATGCTCGGCTAAGAAAACATACCACACGTTTGCTGCGTTACATCTGCCCACATTGGATGGGCACTGCTGGAGCTACCACATATGCGATGTTTCATATTAATGACACTTCAGCCGTCTTGTCGTTTATAAAGTCATTGTTGGCGGTCATCTGAAGCCTCATCTGAAATCACGGCCCGAACGCTTCTCCACCCTCTAGAAACGGTAAAACGGTAGGCGAAGGAGGAGAACGACGTCGCCGTAGCCTCCCGACGACGTATGTAAGGCTCAGGGAGTCTAGTTTTTTACTCGTAATTATCGCCAGATGCACCTGCCCTGCACTGGGCGCCAAAATGGTGGCGTCCACAAGATAATCGGAGAATGAAGTGCCGGTACTCCTAGCGTAACCTATTTAGTAGTGATGGGCCGAACATTTGCCGAATCGGAAGTTCGGCGCCAAATCTTGGGATTCGGCAAAGCCAAACTTTTGCCGAACTTTTCTAAAGATTCGGCAAAGATTCGGCAAAAATACATTGTTAGCAGGCGGAAAAAGGTTTTATGTTTCTTTTTTCCTAACTTAAATGCAACATGTAATGCATATTGACATAGTTATTACTAAATAAGGTGATATTCTACAAGATAATTGTATCGGTGTCGTTTTTGTGTGTTTACTGGCAATTTTAGTGACTCCTTGCAGAAGTGGCGTGACAACAAGGTTGGGTAGAAGCGAGCGTGGCACAGACGCTACGAGAGTTTCGGTTTTGAGGCATCATCAGCGCAAGCCTGCATGTGTGTGTAACATCAACCTCCTTGGTGTACATTGTTAAAATGAAGGCAATAATGCTGCGTTCTTGCTTTCTCTGGGAGTCACCATTTTGTGCGCGAAAACGAACGCAACGGTTGCTGAGCCTTCACCAGAAGAGATAATATTTTAAATATGCATGTTTTTTCGGTTTGAGTCACTCGACGTCAGCTTTTTGAATTAAAGTGTGCATTCCATATTTGCAACGTCTCGTTTTTAACCTTTAAAATGCCAGTTTCTGATGTTAGGACACACACGAACGTTTCGGAAGAAAGGGAGAGCTAGGAATGTCGGATGTGCAACGTCGAGCATTATGGTTCCGTGTTTAGTTTTTTGCAGACACATGAAAATCGCAAAATAGCACTAATTGAAAAAGCAATATTATTTTGTTTTGGTACACACTACTCCTGAGCCGAAAACAGAATTGTTATAATTGCGAGGAGTGCTTTAGAGTAATTGTCGGCCAATGTTTCAATGTTTCAGAATGCACCGCATCATTTGTCACTTGCGCAGTGGACTGCGTAAATTACTGGTCGATCTTCTATTCTCGAGGCAGAAAATATTGACCGAGAATCATACTCGCTTACAAACGCACAGTTACCGTGTTGCCTACTCCACACTTCGCCGTAACCGCTGGTTGTACTAAACTGCACGATGGTAACCGCACGACTGCACGGCGTCCATTTGCAATCCATGGCTCCGTCGCGTTCTCGCGCGTGCGCAGACATTTGACGAATTTTTGCCGAATCTTTGCCGAACTTTCCTTCAAAAGTTCGGCATTTGCCGAACTTTGCCGAATCTGAAGTTCGGCAGATTCGGTCCATCACTACTATTTAGTGGCTCTAGGCAGTGCGCTACTCTTTGAGAGGCTGTTTTGCTTCACTGTTCCTCCTTTTTTGCGTTTGATAGAAGCGCTCGTAAGACAGTCCCATGAATAGTCACGTCTGTTTCGTTCCGCCTGCTATTCGCAATAAGGCAACTGAAGAGTGAACACGTTCATATAATATTGCATCGTCCTAAACCAAAAGAAAATTAAATGCACGATTAAAACTAACAAGTTAAAAAGGCAAGCTGCAAAATAGGCGGGGAGACTAAAAAAAATCTGTTTCACTATCTTCAAAAACTTTGGCGGACTCCGTTGAGAGTCCTTGCAGAAGGTCTCAACTGAAATATTGATGGTCAACAGTTTCTTTAGAAGCTGCAACATGTGTATTAAATACTGTAAAGAACTTCATTTTTGCAAAAACCTAATATTCGCGTGACTGGAAAAACATTGCAAAAAATTGATTGTGTGAATACATACCCCCTGGTAGCAAATACAAAACGTACCATTCCAAATCACAAAAATTTCGGGCCCACAAAATATTTTAAAACGCCACATTTTGCGAGATACCAACCCCAAAAGATTAATTTTGTTGATAGTAAACTTTCCTGAGCGCATCTATCAAAATATCTCGCCAAGATATTAATTTGTTTGGTATAAAACTAAACTTGACACTAGAGGGTTTTAGTAGATTGTTCCGATGACTCCGATAACGATACCCGATACACCGCCGCCGCCTTGGCGCATGGATCGGGTATCGTTACCGGGGTACCGGATGTGTCGGAAATATCTACTAAAACTCTCTATTTACGTGCTTTAAGCCATGGATGAAACCATTTCGGGCTAAGGGTCACAATGCCAGCATCCGAGCTTGAGAAACATAACAGTGCCCTTGAAAGCTACTATTATAACAATTATTACTATTAAAGCACACCATCTCAATGGATGTTCGACTCTTACCAGGCGTGGTACGTTGCTGTGGGTGTACGGCGGTGGAGGTGTGTTTGAGCGCCATGCATTCTGCAGGCCTTTGTCTCCGGAGCTCCGGACGTCCGAGGCACTTCTGGAAGGCCTCAGTGGCTTGGCGTCCTCGGCCGCTGCAGCAGCTAAAGCTGCGGTGCCGTCGAGAAATCCATTGACTTCGGCCTCTTGCAAGACGGGGACTCCGGGAATCTTGACGTCGTACGTCGGCACCTGGCTGGCCGCAGGCGCCGACGAGTCGGCATTTTCGCTTTTCGATGCCGCGGGATGGCACACCGATATTCCCTACGGGAAATGTGTCCTTTACCAACCGGCTCCCGAGGTTTAAAACATTGTGAGCGACACAAGACATTGCAAGATCACTAAAACATGGAGTCGAGAAGGGGCTTCGAGAGTGTGTGCCTACTCCGACGTGCACACCCTCCCTTCCCACTATGCCGTTTTATCAGCCTTGGGAGGTGCGGCATGTATCGAAGGTCACGCACACCGACGTTCCCGCTCATACTGTTTGCGATAGTACACATGATCTCGTAAATACCGCAAACCCTTCGCTCTAGTGAAATGCAGTTCCAGGGTCATCTCATAAAGCTTGCCAGAATGTTCTCTCATTGTAAGAGATCACAAGATCTTGGTCCTAAGCAGACGCAAGTGTGTGAACGGCCCTTCACTCTTTGTTCAATGACTGCCATATCACTAGAACACAACTTTGGTTTTCTCACCTATATAGAGGGTGGTTTCTTAAACTCAAAATAATCTAAAAAAAAAAGAAACTTTTTTTTTTTTTTAGGTAGCATAAATGGTCACAGCGGGTGCCAGGCCATGAGAATGATGTGATATTTAAGGGGCTAATATAGCTAAATTAATTAATAAACTATGGCAGCACACACTACAAGTGTCAAGATCGGAATGGGATGTTCTGCAATAACTACAGTGCAACCCACTTACAACGATACCACATATAACGATGTACCACTTTTAACAATCAGTTTCTAGAGTTTCTAGACTGGAAATGATCAGTTTCTAGTCCAGATACGACGATAATCGGTTATAATGATTGAAATTTTGGGTTTTCTCATTATCGTTATAAGTGGGTTGCACTGTAGTCACCATCTGGTGGACGTTTACACGACGCCTCTGAAGACGTCTTGTGGCCCCCAAACTTTTAGTGCATTAGCCGAACTATACCAGCTTTCACCTCAAGAAAAAAGGACGTTTTGCTCAATGTTCATACGCGGCGCGAAGTAGTTCTTACAAGATTTGGCTGTCGGAGGCAGAAGCGATGCTTTTGGCGTTTGAAACGTGTACTTCTTGATAAGGTAGCATATATCTAATCTAAAATGCACCTACATATATCTCAATTCTCAGCATAAAGAGGGAAATTAGTAATGCTCCGCGACAAGCCGTACTTGTTTTACTACTGTTCTTGAGGTGAAAACGAGTATAGAAGACGAATCCGAGACATTTCAAAAAGTCCGGGGCTAAACTGCCTTGCCATGCATGATGTCTGTGGACGTGTCTTGTACAGTCGGCCGTAAAAAAGATAGACACAAGTGATTCGTGGCCGGTGCGGTGAAACCGCCACACGCGGCGCTATATTTCGCTATAACACGGGGAACGAGAGTGGCCGGAACGTTCCCACTTTTGAATCGCAGGGGTGCTTCGAGAGAGATATAGTTATTGTTTGTAGCAATTTCTTTTTTTTTTTTTTTTTTACGTGCGGCCTGCTTTTGAGGGTGACGAGTCACGCGTGAGACGACGCTTTTTTTCGTTGTAATAAACAAAGTCTTCGCAGTGATATTTATTTTATTTGCTGTTTCAAATTTGTGCGTGGAAGACGGGAGTATTTTCCTTATAAAAACGCGAATCTTTCAAATCGCGACACAATCCGAGCGAGCAAAAACAGAACACATGTGCGCAGTCACGCTGTGTTGTTTCGAAAGCGCGCTTTGGGAACGGCTCCGGTGTGTCGACGTCCCCCGTGCATCCAAGAGTAGACTAATCCGGCAATCGTGACCCCAGCGTGCTTACGCTATCGAAGCGCCCCGTGTCGCCTTATCGCCGGCCAGGCCATCGCTCCCTTGTGTCAATCTTTTTTACGGCCGACTGTACATCCTTCCAAGATGTCTAGCAGAGTTTCGACGGGATGTGCCTCATGGCGGTTTCACTCATAATCCAACCAAAAACTTGCATCGAAAAAGGCGGGCACAACTAACCTGAAAGACGGAGTTGAGTTCCTCCAGATCGTTGATGGTCTGCAGCTCGACATAGTCGAAGGGACTGGAGCTATCGTTCTCAAACTCGGCCAGACTGAAGTGCTGGTTGGTCTGTGGCCGCGCCGGTGCCGTGGAGACGGCTTCCTTGGTCTCCCTTGATCCCGTCGCCTGTGCGGGCAGGAGGATGGCGCCGGACGGCACCACCACCGGGGGTGCTACGGGTCTTGCAGAGCAGTCATTGGCCGTCGTCGCAGTGGCAACTATGGGCATGGATCCATCGCTCGGCGACGTGCCCACCTGTTCCACGAGCGAAGTTTCAGAAAACGCTCGCTTCTTCCTTTTCGGCTGAGCCGTGCACAGACCGAATTTCGCGTGCACCCGCAGCGAGTGTCCTTGCCTAGTGACGCTGCCTATGAAAGCTTCAAAACAAAACACTTATTTCCTTTTGTGTTTTTCTGCACATGGCCCACCTAGCCAGAATCACTATATGGCCTATGCTTAGGGTATGGACACTCCATTCCCCGACTGTCCTGTGGGCCCTGGTGTAGAGTGGGCGCAACTGTGACTTTGCGATTGTCTGAGCATCAGATGCGGTGTCGTGAAGCTCGGCTGATATTGCCTCGCCCTGTTGCGGGCTGTTTTAACATTTCTGGAGGACGGAAAAGCATTTCCTGCGATTTCAGATATCATTTAAAGGGGCGGTGCAACGATATTCAATTCAAATGTTTTTCACTTTACACGAGCTTACTTGCACTAGTGTGACTCAAGGATACTCGCACGCAACGCCACTGACCAAGAAACTCCTTTGTTGCGCTGTAATTTCGAGGACAAAACCGAGTGTTTTTATTCAATCTCTCCTTCGCAAAACCTGATGACGTAGCTGGGCGGTAGCAGTACCGCCCAGTGACGATATTTGAATGTGGCTTATAGATTGGACCCGAGCATGGCGTGGACACTCGATTTGGGCTCGTGATAATCAATAGCTCGAGAAGCATTCGGGTAGTGGCCCGTGTCCAATCGCTGCAATGACGACAACAGCCGAGCCATAACAATGTCTGGAACTCGGCGCGTGTCCTGTGCCTTGCCAACACCAGCGCATGGCTATGGTCAACATTGGCGGCATATAATCGGCTCCAGATCACGTGGCCGCTTGTTCTGGCTGCGAGTTGAGGGGGTGAACGCTGCTCGTTTTTCTTAATTTTTTTTCTGCGACTTCGATTACGATGTGGTGAAAAACGAACGGGTATTTCCCAGGTCATTAACGTCAGGGATCCGTTCTAAGCGGTATTTGCGCAAAATACAAAAATCGTTGCATCGCCCCTTTAAAGGGACAATGAAGACGATTTTATTTAATTTTTTTAAATGGTGTTTTTATGCTTCTTGGGAACATAGCATGCTGCCCAATTTTTTGTAGACATTTGTGACGCGTATTTCTGTGCCTACAAAAGAAGTAAAGAAACCGAAATTGAACAATCTCCATTCTCGTTTCTGGGCCCCCGAAAACGGAGGTGACGTAGGGAGTGACGTCAAGTGTGAATAGTCGGTATCGGTAGTATTTAGGAGATCGAGACTCTGGTTACCGCGGTGGATTATAGCAGCGCGGTGGCGCGGTTGGCGCGGTTGGCGCGGTCGTTTCGCCGAAGCTGTCAACATGGACGGCAATGCCGCTCTTGCGAGCGAGTTCGAGCTTCCGTTCAGTGACCGAACACCAACGGAACGGGAGTATGTGTGTGGCGGCCCCCGACGGAGACCGCCCAGCCAGCCGGCAACGAACGGCCCGCATGCCGAAGGACGGACGAGGGGAAGATGCCGAGGGGAAAGCGACAGCGATCCGGCCGTTCCGGGATCCGATTCCTCCGCGGACGTCCTCTTTTCGTCGTCAAAGAACACGAACAGCAACCCACACGTGAAAACTAGCGTCGCCCGAACGAATACTGGTATTCAGTCGACCGTTAGAACTAGGGGTTTCGCGAACCGGCCGAGGTTCGAGTTCGACCAGGTTCGACTTTTTCGAACTTTTAGTGGAAAGTTCGACGAACCTTGTATTGAGGTTCGACTCGTGTGCTCATGCGCGACAGGCTGGCCAGTTGGCTTTGGATTGAATAATAATGGCTAAGGGATGAATTAAGGGCAGCGCTGATTGGTTATTTCAGTTAATACTCTACAAAATTTAAGTTATTAACTTTTTCAGTGATTAGAATTAGTTTCTTTCAATTGCAGCCGTTCAGAAAATTAAAATAACCCTTTGCATAAAAATAAATTCTCCAAACCTAGAGATGCTTTTATCAAGGTCTGGCCATACTGTCCACAAAGTCGAACCGGTCGAATCTGGTGAAAAGTTCGAAGGTTCGTCGAACCGGTTCGACCCAGTCGAACCCCGAAAGTTCGACCTAACAATCTGGTTCGACAAAAGTTCGCGACACCCCTAGTTAGAACAGCCATCTACATCTACCATTTTGCAGAATCCTTCGAGAACCGTGTTCTTTTTTTTAGTTTATTTTGTTTGTCCATAGTTGCTCGTTGCCCGTTTCGCATCCAACGTAGCGAAGAAAAAAACAATTATGCTGCTTTATTTACGGTTTAGTAATAATTTCCGGTCCGATTTATACTTTTCATGGTTATTCAAGCGGAAATTAGAACAGTATTCCTAAAAATCGCGAACCAAAACGTGACCGAGGGCACGTTTCTCGTTTCGACCAATCGCTGACGCGTCTCTTGTGACGTCGCGCTTCTTGGCCCCGCATCGGTCACGTGAGCTCCGCTTCTCCTGGCTTCTCCCGCAACTCTCGGGGCGTCGCCCCAGTCGATCCCGGTATGATTATTACCGCGACTGTTTAATTGATTTGCGCGGCACACAAGCGCTGGTTTCGGCTGAACTTCGGGCAAAGTGGCCTGAGACATGCCTGGAACCAAGTTCAATCGCCAAAAAGATGTCCGAAATTCCCTTCATTGTCCCTTTAAAATAACTGGCAACAAGATGACTGAAGCGTCGTCGTCAGTTCAAACCATAGCTTATTTAACAAGGCCCTAGAACCGCCTTACTATAAAGGCGAAACTTGAACATTTATATTTTGTCTTTTTTTGGCTTACTCAGAGGTGGATGGCAAATACATGCTAGCATGATTAGTCGAGCTCCACACCCCGAGTAGAGTTGCGTCTCTATCGAATCGTTCCGAATCACAATCCCCTTCAACTGTGAGGAAGGAGCCAGATAAACGTGGCTCATTATGATGAGACATGCACGGCCACATATCTGAGCCGTACGGGTCAACTCGAATCACTCGCTTTCCCAGCCCCGCACTATCCAAACTCAATTATTCAACCCCTAATTCAATGGACTTCAATGGCAGCATGCTCGTGGCTGACTGACCTGTGTGAACTGTTCTATGTCCGCTGCCACGCGGTCGACCCTGGCTTGGCGCTTGGCTTGCTGTTCACGGCGGTACCTCTCCGCAAACTCCACTGCTCGTAACTCTACGCTGAAGTCATACTGCAACAAGGGTACCAACATGTGCTGCTTGAGCAAAAAATAACCAAGCAGCTAGGAGGAGGCTTTGCAGAGAGAAAGACAGGCTACTAGTATTTATTAATTTTCAGTGACACAGAGCTACATTTAGAAGTTCAGTTTATGATTGCAAAGAGAGGCCCCAGCTTCGAAGAAATGTTAGCCTTAAGGAAATGTTGGCTGTTATTCTCAGAATCCCCAGGAGACCTCTCTTTCAAGTCCTTGCTGTCAGCTTCTGCTCTTTATCAGCAACCAATGCTGACAAGTAGAACATCCGAGGAAAACTATGACCAGACGCTGGTTCTTGCTGTCCGTTCAGTTGTTACCGTCAACATGCCTTTTAGCAAGCAAAGAGAAAAAACCAGAGAAAGGGAAACTCACATGCTCGTTCAGAGTCTCCGGGAATGTGTTTCTAGCAAGGCTGACGGGGAGCACGACCCTTCGTGGAGGACGAAACTTCTCCGATATTTTCACCTGCACCCCGTCCAGGTAGCTGAACCCTGCCGGCATGAAACAGACGAACCTCCAATCAGCAAATGCAGCTAAAGAAGCAAAGATCTGTGGTCAGTTACAAATCGAGTCTCGGCTCCACAATTAATTTTTCTCGCTCCAAAGCACTCATACAGTTAGAGCAGCGGTTCTCAAACTGTGGTCCGCAGACCCCCAGGGGTCCTCGAGAGCGTTCATGGGGGCTAGTGCAAAAGAAAAAAAGAAAACACTCTAAGAAAAAGCCCTCATATGCCATCGCATAAGACCTCTAAAGACAGAATGCATTTGGGGTTTGCAAACGGCCTCTGAGTGGGTCGGGGGTCCGTGACAGCCAAAAGTTTGAGAACCACCGAGTTAGAGATCTGTTGGGCATCATTACATGAAGCACGTAATTAGGCCATAGTATGAGTAAGGAACTTCTATAGTCCGTTCACCCCAAAGCTGACTGCACAGGGGGAGGTATGTGCTTGCCGGACATAACAACCACCTCCCTCTCATCACCTGACCTCGCTTTCTGTACGCAGGTGTGGGCGAGGATGTAATCATATGGTGGAAGATAGATGTACGACTGCTCCTGTAAACATGTAGCTTCTACTGCATTGTCAGCTTAGCGGTGAAGGGAGTATAATGTGCGTCAGAACTTAGAAGGCCAAAATAAACATTAAGAATGATGAGAAGTGGCTTACCATCTCTGCGCGAGTATGCCATGGTGTTAATTCAAATCTGCAAAAAGATAAAAAAAATTTCAAAATATTTCTCAAAAAAGTGAAATTTTTCATGCGTAGAGGCTCAATATGTCGCCCGCTTTTTCCATATTTTTAAGATGAATATTTTTTAATAGCTAACACACAATCGAAAAAAAAAATGAAATGTCTTACTGATGATTGGATGTGTTGATCCAATAAAAATTGGTGAGGAACACATCAACTCTGAAAATTACTTCAGAGACATCCAAACTTTTGGGTTGCATTTCTTTTAGTATAAATAATTCGTATGCCATCACTAATCAGGGAAAGCGACACAAAATATGTCAAGGTGCTGCAAATAATTTACGATCATGTTATTCCACCTTAGTGCATTTGGGTCTACATTACTGGGAGCCAGGATGTGGGACGGTGTCAAACAACAGCGAGCCCAACTATGCTGGTAGTCACGTTAGAGAGCCGAGATTTGAGAGAGGGGGCAGTTCAAATCCCGGAGAGCGTTTGCAATTTAATGGCCGGCACCTCCTGCACAGGACGGATGCTCGTGCACATACATGAGTTGTTGCGTAGGGGCGAGAGCGAGCAGAGAGGCTGAGCAAACGTTGGAGACTCTTGCAGACGATCGACGCCTTCGGTTCCTCCTCGCAGCTAGTACTGCAAGTGTGGCCCATGAACCACATGACCCTAATAGAGCAGCTGGGAACACTTCGTCATCTAGGCACACTGTAGGCCAAGTGAGCCACGAAAATTTACATGCGGTAGCAGATCCGTCATCTACTTTCATCTCCGCAAATAGATTGCACACACGCCGCATTATATATGTGCTGCCATAGTTTATCCCGGTCCCAGCGATCGATAGGAAAAAAAACGTTTATACAAAAGTATTTACTGCACTTTGGCATATTCTGATAGTGTTCCATAATATAAAATATTATCCAGAGTAAAAAAAAAAAGAAAGATAAACGCAGCTGAAAATTGTTTTGTCTTTGCTCGATTAAGAAATAGAAGATGTCTTCCGTGTTCATCATGCACTCGTTCTGAATTTCAATACTTCGACACTTGGTACTGAAGGGTGGTGTTGAAATTCTCACCAGGGAGAAGCCCGCGGGAGTTAAGCTCACTGGTCGTAGGCTCACCATAAAACCATCAGAGTATGAGGGTAAAAGAGATCACCAGTCCTTAGGGTAAGAGGGATACGCTCACATACGAATTAGTAAGTCGTTTAAACTGGTGGTGGCTCCTAAGGCTGGCCCTGCGTCAAAATTCCAACCAACTTTCTTCTCAAGACAATAGACTTTTTTTTGTTTACTCTTGTCCCCAGTCACTTGATAGGCATATCCAATATAAGCGACAAAAAAAAAAAAAAATCTTGCAAATAGTAAAAAGGTAGAGGAGGCGCAAAATGAGAATGGATGGCGGTTAAGCTTATATCCTGAATATATTCTACTGGCGTGGCGACGGCAAAGCAATGTTTTCTCTAATACTGGAAGTGACAATATTCAAGATGGCTGTATTCTTGTAAAATAAATCTATAAACAATTTTTTTTATTTGGTAAAAGAGGGGGGGGGGGGGGGGGGGTTCAAATACATGTTTATGTATTAGGGTTGGCTATCCAGCAGGGTTGGCTGAATTCCAGTTGGGGAAGAGGGGGGCAAGGCCCCCTTTTGGCTACGCCACTCAACAGTGGGCAGGTTGCGATTTTGTCTTATCCACAAAGAAACATCAGTTTAACACTTGGCGTAACCTTGATGAAGTGTGGCTCACATTCCAAATCGCTGGTAGTCAGCTAGAACGAAGGCCATATGATCAAATGGCCGATATTGTACACCAGTCATTGTGGAAGCACAATCTTTTCGTGTAGAGCGGAAGAATTGAATATAAATCTTGGCAATACAATTTTTAATGCACAGCTCGCCTTGGGTGCATCAGCTTTTATATCGCTTCAAAATGATTTTTAAAATCATGTTTCTAAGAGGTTCAACAAACACATTAATGAATACCTTGTGGAATATGTTCCTGACTAAATAAGAAAGTGGTATTCTAAAATTCCGATGCACGGCAGACCTGGAATACAAGGGTCTCCTACCTAAAGTCGTCCAGGGAAACAGCTCACAAGACCAGCTAAGCATATAAAACAAAAACAGATTGGCCATGTGACAACATCAAGTTCAATGACACGAGTTATCCGACACGTAGAAGAGAACGAAAGACACTTCAGTTAACGGAACCAAGGCAACGAAAAAGCATGTCAAATGAACTTCAGGTACAAACTCACTTCCATACGGCCTCCTGTGCTGCTTTCGTTCGATGGAAGAAGATTATATTGAGCAGGACAGTCTATTATTAAAACACACACATCCTGAGCGACTTCGAAAACACCGCAAATTAACGAAAACGGACTCACTTCATCAGTAGCGAAATTTGGCGACGCTTCCGAGCTATCACAACAAAATTATGTCTGAAAGAGAAGATAAATAGATAAGTAGTAATGTTATACATTTTGGTATTGGGTGGTAGCTAGCGCCACGGTCTCCGAGATTCCGAAGCGCGCGCGCGAAGGCTTCTCCGGCCTAGTGCTCTACTCCGGCCATCCCTCGCTTCCCTCGCTCCCCAGCAGAAGAGTGTAATTGCGCTAACTCCGGCGCTCGCCGCGAAGCGGCGCTCTCTGCCCAGTCATTACACTGTATGTGCTCTCTGCAGAAAAGTACCCCTCAGGTTATCAGGATGTTATGACTGGGTACGCTCTCTGCCCAGTCATAACATCACACACAGTCATAACACTCAGGGAGCATTAAGACACCTACGCTCCCAGGCTTGGGCACAAGCCTTGTTTGAGTCCTCCCGATTCAAAGGGAAATAGCCGGAGCATCATCATCATTAACAGAGGGGCGAGCCCACAGTGGGCGAGCCGTCAGCGTCAAGGCCGGTTCAGACACTTGCGTTTGAGTGCGTTTGACTGCGTTGCGTCGAGAACCAAAAGCGAGTCACCGGCACATATGTGCTTCGTATGAAGCGTGGAATCCAATTCAAGGAATCATCTTGGCACGCGATATAAGCAGCAGGGATGTCCTGGTTTCTCGCTGCCGCAACGCAGTCAAACGCAGTCAAACGCAACTGTCTGAATCAGGCTTCACAGGTCGAGATCTTTACTGGTGTTATGATGTCATGAGGCTCTCTGATCTTAGAAGAAGAGGACATCCAGTGAGCACGCTCGCAGGAGGTGGCACGCGCTGTTGCGTTTGGAACTGACGAGCAATCGCCATAGCTGCTGCTTGGATCCCGTATATGGCATCTGCTTCCCTACAACCACCGGCTCCGTTCCAGCCTAGTGACGACCCAGCAGGAGCATGGGAGGAGTGGAAATCATCATACCTTATCTTCGAGGCAGCCTGCGAATATGCATCCAAGCCTATCGCAACTCGAAAAGCTTTTCTGCTCCACTGCCTTGGACCTCAGGCAAGACGAATTACGCAAACCTTTCCTCTGCAACCAACGGGAGATGGTCAAAGCGAGCAAAGAGAGAATGCAGTAGATTGCATACTGCACGAATTTGATAAACTGTATGCACCTTACAAAAGCGTCACACAAGCGACAGCCATTTTTAACACAATGAGCCAAAAGCCAGAACAAACCATTGACGAATTTGTAACTGAGATAAAACTGCAGGCTCAAAAATGCGACTACGGAGCTCAAGAAAACAGGCTCATTGGTGATCGTATTATCATTGGGATACGAGACGTGGCTTTGCGCGAACGATTGTTTCGTGAACCGAGTCTAACCCTAGACAAAATCATTTCAATCTGTAAAGCAGCTGAAATCTCAAAGAAACACGTGAATGATATTCAGAAAACTGAAGACGAAGTTAGAGTTGAGGACTCTATCGTCAGCCATTTAGCTCCACAGCAGCGCAACGAAGGTATCAACCATCCGAACCACAAAAAGACCAATCCAGCAACCGACAGCAAAGTTCATGTTCGAGGTGTGGTACTTCCCATCAACCCCAAAACTGCCCAGCTTACGGAAAGCACTGCCTTTCCTGTGGAAAATTTGGACATTTTTCCCGAATGTGCAACCAGACACAGCAGAAAACCTACGGATATCGGCGTGTTTCTGCACTGGAAGGAACTTCCAGCTCGTTCATAGACAATGAGCCTAACGAAACGATCCATTTGGGAGGCATAACAATTGGGCCTCTTCCATCAACCAAAGCAACAGCACGGTACGAAAGCGTATACATTAATGATATTTCGAAGACCCAGGCGGAAGAGCTACGAAGCAAAGAGGCAGTGGCATCCGTGGAGGACTTCGAACTGCTCAAATTCAAGCTTGCGCAAACTGGGACAAAGCCAGAGAGGCGGTCAAAGAAAAAAAAGGGCATGGTGGCATCTCGCCCCGAAGAGGAACAAGGCCTGTTTTCAGAGTTGGTGTTGGCAAAGGCACAAATGTTGCGAATGTCTTTGGAGCACAAGAGAAATATCGAAGCGAGCTTTGGCCGTGAGCAGGCCCTTCAAAACGAGTGCAGGGCAGCTTCGGTTCTCTTGGGGGAGATGCAAGCGCAGCAAGCAGAATTTTCTCATGCCAAGTATCAGGAGTTCGAAGCATTGAAAGGCCAGTTAGTTTCTCTAAGTGGAGATTTGGCAAAGCAGCTGGAGCTTATAGATGCCAAGGTGGAGGAAGCGGACACCCTGAAGGAGAAGTTTGAAGCATCTCAGCTTGAGCTCGAAAGGTTTTCTGCCGAGTACTGCATCTTGCAGGATGTCCTTCTTCAAGACTGTGGCGAGGACCTGTCGGCAGTTGAGAATGATTCCGAACAACGAGAGTTCGGTGCCTTTCAGTACCTCAAGAAGCTACTGGACAGCGCAAAACGCAAAAGAGAGGCCCTGGAAAACCAGCTTGCTAAAAAAGAGGAGCAGTTCAATCTACTTCAGCAAAACTATCAGTCCTTAAAGGACCGGCACCAGTGGCCGTTACAAGATCTCGGAGCATTTGTACGGAGCATCGTCGAGCACACCAACCAGTCGTCAGAAGCTGCAGTGTCTCTTGAAGCAAGTCAGCAGTGGAAATCATCTTGTGAAGATGCGAGTGAAAAAATTAGATGCGTGTCTGATGAAAGTCACTTCTGGCAGCAGAGACATAAAAAAATGGCGGAGACTTTAAGAGAGAGAGAGAGAATGTTGTTAAGTGTCACAATTCGTCGCAAACGGAAGCCGATGAAAGCTCCATTGCCGCGAAGACAGAAACAGAGTGCGACAGATTGGACGAGAAAGTCAGCAGCCTCCTAAAACGCAACGGAAAGCTAGAAATCGAAGCCGACGTTTTGCGGTCAGAACTTTCCAGCCTGGAGGAGCAAGCTGAGATGCTCGTCAGCGACAACAAACATTTTCAACAGCTAGCAGAGAACCTAAAACAGACAGGCGAGGAGGAGCTGAAGACTCAGCGCGAGCAGCACGTCAAGGCCACCAAGGAGCTAGAGAACGAGCACTGCACTGCGCTGGACGAAGCGGCCAAGTGTGAGGCAGCTCTGTCAGCGCTGAAGACAGACTACTTCCAGCATTTGGACAAGTATAACCACATTGTATACAGACACAGGAGCCTGCAGGAAGAGTTTCACGCGGCAGCCCAAGAGAAACGCAGTTTGGAGGACAGGTGCGCACAGCTCACAGAAGAGTGGGCAACAGCCAGACGAGCTCTCGCAGTCTTCGAGGAGCAGCAGGGCGCAGTGGGACAAAAGACCATGCAGGAGCTGCAAGAGCTGCGGCAAGCAAACCAGCAGTTGCAAGAGCGCTTTCGCCTCCTCAAGGACAAGCATCTCAATGCTGAAGAACGGTTGGTACAGGCGCCAAACCAAAAAGTGGGAGCCTCGATGGAACATGTCACCGAGGGCACTGGAGACACAGCGAGAACTTCGGAGGCACCAGTAAGCCGAGTCGAGATAGAGGAACTCTCCCGGCGGTATGAGTCACTGGAGGAGCAGTCTCAATCCAAGGAGAGCAAGTGGAACCAGGAGAAGAAGCAGCTGATACACATCGAGGAATACCTGAAGGAAGCAGCCGAGACCTTGTCAGTGCCGAGACCTTGTCAGCCGAGCAGCAGCTGTTGAAAATTCTGCCACCACAGCCAAAACAGGAAATTTGGTTTAAAAGACGGGGACACTGGAACAGAGGTGTCGTTAAGACAGAGGCCCGAGTGAGAGGTCGTACACGGTGCAAGGACAAGAAGGACACACCTACAGGCGCAACCGGTACGACATCAAAGAAGCACATGGAACAGCAGAAACGAATACAGCTGCTGAAAACTATTTCCATACAGTCTCAAACGACGAATCATTTGAAAACATTTCGACGTCTACAAGGTCTCAGGTCCTGCGTCAACAGGATAACCAAAAACAAAAAAAACAAAAAAACAAGAAGTGCACGCGTTGTGGTGAAGCCGCTACTATACAGAGACTGACAGGTGCCGCACTCGCACTGCCTTATCCTCAAAAAAAAAAAAAAAAAAGAAGGCTGGGCATGTTATGATGTCATGAGGCTCTCTGATCTTAGAAGAAGAGGACATCCAGTGAGCACGCTCGCAGGAGGTGGCACGCGCTGTTGCGTTTGGAACTGACGAGCAATCGCCATAGCTGCTGCTTGGATCCCGTATCTTACTTATTAAGCAGTTTGCTTAAACCATCCTCCTGAGCTTAACTAGCAACATAACAACTGGTACGGGCCAGACCGCGGGGCATGGGCCGGCCCGGCACTCGGGCCGGGCTCGGGCTTCACGTCTATGTTCATGAAGGGCCCAGGGCAGGTACGGGCCTTGCATTCAAGTCTACAAGGGGGGCCAAAGCGAGCCAAACCGGCCATTACTTTTTTTTTTTTTTTTTAGCGGCTTGTTTTTCGGAATCGTGTTCGGGGTTGGGAGGGGAACCACAGTGGGGGATAAACAGATGCTGAAGTATGTGTGTGTGGGTATATGTTTTTGTATGGTTCGGTGTGTGCAGCGAATATGCTCTCCCAGAGGACTAGCGGCGCGGCGTTCCTTTTCGTCCCCGGCGGCGCCGCCGCCATCATACAATCGCTTCTCACCACAAACACGCACACCCTCGCCGGCGTAAACCATCTGTACGCACGAGTGCTTGCATCCCCAATAGGGGTGAAGAGGTTGCCCTGAGGGGTACTTTTCATTAACAATTTCTCGCAGACCACCGCAAAAAACGACGACATTGCTGTTTTTTTTTTTTTTTTTTTTTTTTTTTTACGGCTGCGCGCAGCAAGAGTGGCTAATTCAGAACTTTGGCCGTCTTTTGTCCAAACCCGTCGAGATGTTTCCCTTCCTTTCCAACTGTGACACGTGGTTTTGTTTAGTTCTGCTTGTCATTTTTGTTTTTCCGTCCTTTCCGGCGCGTTTGATAGCAGAAAAGGAAGATCGGCTGATTTTTCTTAACAAACTGCCTAGGCCTGATAATTGGTCCAACTAATAAGAGCAGCAAAAAAGAATGCTTGCAGTATTTACTATTGGGTATCGTAATCAACTTATGTGTAGCAGCTGCAAGCGAGCTGCCATGCCGCGCAATTTGTGAGATGACCATGAGACAGAAAATTCTAGGATTGTTATAGAAAAGTTTGTACGGCAGTTCTTGGTCAACATAGGCATGACTAGGAAAGACAGAGCAGCGTATCGAAAGAAACTGCTTGAAGCCATATTGCATCGCAAAGTACTTCGCGTCTAACTTTAAAAATCAAGGTTTGAAATCTGTAAATATATACCAGGTTGGAATACCGAATAAACCGGGTTGGAAGAACTTTGGAATTTATAAATAAACCAGAGTTCATTCTCTTGAGATCCCATTGTTTGTTTGCATATCAGTTAAGTTACATCACAAAGTGCATTACGGGATACGGTGGTCTGTGCTACATGTGCCAAAAACTATACGTTCACAAGATAATGCCCAACCTTTTCAATCAGTACATACAATTATCACGAAGTTTATAAAAAAAAAATATGTTGATGTCATTGCGAGGTGGTTGTACCTCACCGGCATACGTTTTTCCCCAAAGCCGGGATCACGCTGCTCGTACATCATACAAAAGACAGTCTGCAAACAGATTCAAACCCGAGTCACCCCGAGATCTGAGCTTCGAAGGCCGCAAGGCAACGAGTTCAAGGAGACACTTGGCACGCGGCATTTGAACCATGGATATCGTGGTGACTGATATTTGCAGACTGTCTTGTGTATAATAGAGAGTTTTAGAATAGGGGGCCCCAACGCTTTGGGGAACCCAACGCTTTGGGGTACCCAACGCAACGACACCTCACGCCGCGTGCTTATAGAATAGGGTTTGTGACGACGCAACGCGGCACGCTCGCCTTTTTCGCATGCAGCGCCATTGTGGACAACGAACGAACTTCTTAAGAGTGAAAAATTATTAAAACGCAAAACATTTGCGCTGAAACGATACTTTATTGTGGCTTGCGGTACAAATAATAGGGAGGGTAACACCAGTTGGAACGGCACAGCAAGACCCATCTGCCGACCGTCTCTGAATCAGAAGATTTACTTCTCTGGTCTCAAGAGAGTGCACGCCCACAAATAGCAGGCTATCATGTGCGCCAATGGAATTATCTGCGAATTCGACGGGCCATTCCCCGGTCACAGGCACGACGCTGGTAAGCGTAGCTTGCTTTTAGCCCATCCTGTAGCTGAAGCAGCACGACAGTTATAAAGAGTTATATAATAGGGGGTCCCAAAGCTTTGGGGTCCCCAAAGAAATTGAGGCTTAGCACTGCGCACGCGCAGAACCCAGGGTCTTGGGTTGGCGCGCGCCCCCAACGTGAAATTCGAAAAATAGCGTGGGGCCCCCAAATTGCTTGGGGCCGAATTGCGCCGGCAAACATGGCGGCGCCCCTTCTGCTCGCTTCGGAGCAAATTCGTCATGGTCGCTCCAGCATTAGCCAATTTCATTGCCAATGAATGGTGCAACCGGCTTTCGCTTTGCTTTATCTCGCCCAAGTCGCAAAGAATGAGCGGTGGGCTCGCCCCATTTTAAAGATCGTACCTGATTCTGGCCGTTCCTAAGCCTAAACATACGTCGTAACTGTTGGCATGGTAACGTATTGCTACTCCGTGGCTAAAAACTTGTTCTTACAGACCCGTTTTTTTTTTTTTTCGTTACGTTACCAAAAGTCACCGGGAAATCTGTGTTTCGTATTAAACTGTGCCAGCAGCAGGTCGACCCGGTCGCGGATGGCCCGCGTGGAGAACTTTCTTCCGATTGCTTCGGAGACCCTTTCGGCAATTGAAGTCCATCTCCTGGAATCCTGGAATGGGTTAGTGGCGTACACATCGCTTAGCACGTAAATGTAATCGTCGATCGAGAAGCGAACGCGCGCGGGGGCCTTCTCTTCCGCCATTTTCTTCTGGCCTTGGATCGGCCTCGACTCGTTCGGCCATCCCGCTTCGGGTGTAGCCGAAACAATCCAATCCGTAGCGCTCTAATTTGGCGCTTGTTCTCGTAGTAACATAGAGAGTTGAGCTAGCTGGTACTTAGAAGACATACCTAAAACAGCGCACAAGCACAGGAGGAAGATAACAGAACACAGGAAGGGGTGCTGACTCTTAACTTGTGTATTGTGAAAGAAAGAAAAAGAGGAAGCTTCAGACATGAAGCCCACGTTGTTGTTTTTCTTTCTTCTTTTTTCTCATCTTTTCTTCGTCGTGACCTTATAATGTCAGTTTTCTCCTTTTCTACTGCAAATTTGTAATGTATCTGTTTTTATTCCTTCTTCTTTTTACCTTTTGGGTGCGCGTGGGCTTCATGTCTGAAGCTTCCTCTTTCTCTTTCTTTCACAATACATAAGTTGGAAGTCAGCGCTCTTTCCTGTGTTCTATTTTCTTCCTCCTGTGCTTGCGCGCTGTTTTAGGTATGGCTCGTTCTCGAATTTTTTGGGCGTTTGTGTGCGCTTTGACCATCTGCAGCCGAAGATTTAGGCCTTCAACAATGCCGAGACTGAGACGAACGCGAGCGCGCATACTCTGCAAGCAGCTGCACTATTGAGATCCGAGCTGGAGCGACTTTGAAGCCTTGAAATACTTGTTTTCAAGCTGCAGGTATCGTGCCACGAACGAAATCCACTCTGAGCCACTGAGTAGCCATACGTTGCCATGTCAACGATTACCGCGTCTCTTTAGGCTTAGGAACGGCCAGACTCAGGGATAATCTTTAAAATGGGGCGATCCCACCGCTCATTCTTTGTGACTTGAGCGAGAGAAAGCAAAGCGAAAGCCGGTTGGACTATTCATTGGCAATGAAATTGCCTAATACTGCAGCGACCATGACGAATTCGTTCCGAAGCGAGCGGAAAGGGCGCCGCCATGTTCGCCGACGCAACCCGGCCCCAAGCAATTGTGGGCCCAAGCGCCAACCCAAACCCCCAAACGGAGTTTGGGTTCTGCGCATGCGCAGTGGTGAGCCCCTATTTCTTTGGGGCCCCCAAGCTTTGGGGCCCCCTATTCTAAAACTCTCTAATGTATAAGCAGTGTGACCCCGGCTTTGGGGAAAAACGTATGCCGGTGAGGCACCGAGGCGCTTTGGCGAAGAAAGTCACAGCAGAGTTGTCTGCCGTTGGTTTCAACTTCGGGTAGTCTTTACGACAACGCTTGTTTGGGGTGGTTTGGGGACTGTGTCCGTGCGATGTAATGTCGACGCTATGAAATGTCGATTTAAAAGTGCGTGAGTGCCGAATATGTCGATAACAGGATAGCCGCCTTGGTCGATTGCTACGAATCCAATCGCTACGAAGTCAACGAGACAGCACGCACGGATCTTCAAAGCGACGTACATGTAAACAACTCGCCGCGGCGTTTTTCGTGACTTCGGGGAGGCGGGAAGGAGCCGACGTCTAGGAATATACGTTTGAAGAAAAGAGTGTAAGCAAGAGCCACGTAAATACCTGTTCACACTGGGAGCGGAACCTCACTGGTACCGCGCTCTTGGTAGCCGCTTCGGGAACGATCTCTTACAGCCAATTTTATGAAGCGCGGGGCCACTAAAAAATTGCAGCGTGATGCTGACGTGACGCTCGGCAGAGGAAGATTATACCGGCATTGAGTAGCTCTCAACAACTGTTCTAGCTGGACATGTGTTTGCGTACCGTCATGTCGGAATAAAACGGACCTAGTAAAAAAAGTGTACGAACCCGCGCAGCGAAGACAATTCCTATGGTGTCTATTTGAGCTCTATAAGACTATAACACACAAAATAGAGAGAACCGATGAGTGTCCCTTTTGACGAGAGCTTTCGCCACCGCTGCATCTGAAAACAAGCTAGGGCGACCAGGGGAAAGACTGGCTTCCTTATCCTCGAGGTCAGGGTTCAAACTATTCATACAGGAAGGGTCCACACAGGTAGCGTGGGCATATTCCATTCAACAAGCCAGCTGTTCTCGGGCGGATGGTCTTGGCCAGGGTCGTCGGAGCGTCGTAGCAACGTTGCGTTGGAGTGCATTGGTAGGCCTATCGTTCAGTCCTTGACGGTCTGTTGGTCGGTGGGATCCTTGTCGTTGTAGTTTTTTCGGGTATCCGTGGTTCCAGCGTACCTCCGTGGCGTTCAGTTTCAAGTATCATAGCCTTTTCTATAATGACAAAGCCTGGCAGATCGTCCTGTGACGCGGTCGCCGAAAGTGGAAAGGTAGAGCGGCAGACCAGTCATGTGACGGGCGCCCCGCTGCGGAGAGACGCCGAAACACACTTCTCCCAAGCGATTTTGGATTGGATTGGAAAACCTTTATTGTTGGCTAGAGTTTCAGGTGGGTATGCTGATCTTGCTACACTCTCAGCAAAAGGGTAGTCGTATAGTACTACATTTGGGGTAGTCAGAAGTCGTCACAGATATCGCTACCCCCCTTAGTTATACTAACGACCCCATGGGTTGTCACGCGGCACGCAATCAACAGGTAGTCACAGTGAGCACCCCCAAAAGCAACATGGCGGCTGGCAAGCGACAGTGGAGCAATACGAGTAAGGCCTAGCGAGCTGGACTGCTTTTTGCTAAAATACAATTCTCAAGTGCGTACGCCCGTTCGCTGCCTTCCGTGCGCACTAAAGCACTCCAAAACGCGCCTCAAAGCACCGGCACCGCACCTATTACGAGTAGGGGCGACGATGTGAGGGGGGGCATTCGAGGGGGTTTGTCTGCGACTGCTTTCGCGCGGCCGGCGGCATTTACTTCGCGGCCAGAAAACATTCAAAGAAGGAATGGTATAGCGACACATGAAATGATGTCTTTATTGAACAGAGCATCTGCTTGCTGTGCTTGCCGCAAGTGATCCGGCGTTTTCGGTTGACAGCGGCGAGGCGAAGCATCACCGATCAAAGCAGCGTCGGTTCCGATCGTTCAACGCTCCAGAGGTGCTATGTTGCGCTTTTTAGACTCCCAGGAGACTTGGAAGAAGGAAGTGACGTCAACGACTAGAGCAAATGCAGATTGGATGTTGACAGAAGAAAACAAAATCAACATCCAATCTGCATTTGCTGCGTTGTTGACGTCACTTCCTTCTCCCTAGTCTCCTGGGAGTCCAAAAAGCGCAACATAGCCCCCCTGCTCACCTGTTAGCATTCGTTATCCACTTTCAAGTCCCTGGTAATCCTCACCGCGTCTGTGCACGCACTTGGCGCTATTCACCGCACGGGACGCCCATTCAACTGGCTATGGGACTGATCCCACTGGGACGAGAGGCCGAGAACCGAACCCTCCGTAGGCTGCTCCGTGGAGCCATAGTGGAGCGGAGCCATGGAACGCCTCCATGTTTTTCACCCAAATAAGTAGACACATAAACGCGCGACTCCTTGAATGGGGCGGTGACACGCGTCACCTAACGGACAGCGCTCAAACTAACAAAAAAAGAAATCGGCAGTCTTTGCTTTTAGCGCCTCGCCAGACATGTACGTATGCACATTTTCCTCACCACACTTTACAGATACGCGACATACAGACACCATAGGATTTTATACACGAACGCGTTCACAAACAGCACAAGGTACAACATCAGATATTGACACTCTACATTCCTATACACACGACTAGTCGGCACCACCAGCTTATATACTGCTGTAGTTTCTGTGACCGATTGGGATGGTGACCACTGTCATTTTGTGCATAAATACGAAAAGACTCTGCAAGGTTGATCCGTATATAATATTTTCCTCTACTGCCCTCAGGAAAGCGCTCGTATCTCTAATGTAATCCATTGCAAAAGTGGACTGCAGGTTATAAATAAATTTGAATAGTCGCTACACGTCACGTTTTGATCAGTTTCGTTTTCTCGCCGCCTAAACTTCAAGTATACGGAAGCCTGTTTAATTAATTGTATTAATTATCGAAACCAATTTCTGCAATCACAACTTTCTGAACACACTGATGCATTTTCTTTTCTCTTTTTACATATCCGAATGACTTCAGCGGCGGTTGAGTACAGGTTGAGTACACTGAGCACGCCCAGGTGATTCTAGCGAAGCCCGTCCGCCGGTCCTCCCCGAAGCGTTGTTTCAGTTTTCTTCTTTTCGCTACAATTGTTTCTGCTCAAGCGCGTGTCTTTCAAATATGCGTTCTATGCACTCGCGCTCGCGCCCAGAGGACAGTGCAGAATGGCCGCTTTCGGGCCCGTGCCTCACCTGCAATGAACGCGGAAGACGTATGTTAAATTATCTAAACTAAACTATCCAAAACAAATAGCACTTGTATGTTTGCCAACGCCTTATTTTTGGAAATTTACTTGGAATCTTTTATATAGGTAAAAGGAACGCGTGCCGGAAGGCCTGAAATCCTAGTCCCCTTCAAAGTACTCCACCTGGGATGACATACACTTGTTTGAAGCATTTTTTATCGAGTGTGCTCGATGAAATGTGCCAAATGAGCCAGTGAAGGCGAATCATATATCCCGAGACAGAAAAATACTGAAATACACGGACATGATCCCAAATATTTGCGTACGTTCGTCCTGTCCGGCCTCAGTCGTGGTGTTCAATGCTTCATATTTCACTGCACTTAAAAGCAAAAAAAAAAAAAAAAAAAAAAAAAAAAATGGGTATGACAGGCGTGCAAGTTCGGCGGAACCAAGGAGGTCATTTGCAACTGATCTGCACACAGAACTGACCGATCACACCTTTAATGAGAGCACGCTCTTTACTGAACCGCACAATAAAAGACGACAATCTCGTCCGGCGAAAATTCACGTCAACTCACGCCCGTGCGTAGCTTCCTGTGCCTTTCTAGAGATTTGATTAAATTCCTCGAGCACGACGCCAGCTGCCAGCTGTTTACTGCTGTACATGGTAAAACCCGCGACGGAACCAAAAAGGACAACCGCGATACTTTTTATCTGCCTCGGGTTTTAGTAAGTGCCTACCAAGGTTACCTGTACTCTTTGGCAATGTTTGTTTTCTGCCAGTTTAGGCGAACTGAGCCGGATGCCTGTTTCGACCGGTTCAAATTTGAATAAATGGTAACAAACGCACAAAGAAAACAAGTTTCAAGTACTTTTTGAGATTTTTGAAGTGACTTTTACTATTGAACGACTGCATGCACTTGAATGTTCAATTGAAGAGTTTATAAAACGTGACTACCCCATGCTTGTCACCTGCCAACAGGGTAGTAACGGTAGTAACGGTAGTAACGCTCAATGGCTCGAGCCAAGTGGGTAGTTAAGTAAGCCTGTGGGGTAGTTACAGCCGTCAAAACGCATGATGACTAGAGGGGGATGCTCACTTTTTCTTAGAGTGTAGGTGGCCGTCAATGAAGACTGGCGGCGACCTCTTGGGCTCTTGTCACGGCCTGGATTTGGGTTTCCAGGTCGGAGCTGAGCAGCAAGTTCTCCCACGGGCCCGGGTGCGCAAGCCTCTGGAGCGATAATGGTAGGGGATCTGCCGGACAGTCCCAGAAGATGTGGTCTACGGTAGCTTTGCCACCGCATTTGCTGCAATCGGGTTTAAATCTATCTGGGTATGCATGGCTTAAGACCGCGGGGTTAGGGAGAGTTTTAGTTTGGAGTTGTCTCCATAGTAGCTCCTGTTCTTTGGTTAAGTTCTTATGCGGAGGTGGGAAAGTTAGCCTTTCGAGCCTGTAGTGTTGAGTGATCTCGTGGTAGGTGTTAAGGCCGTCTCCTGTCAATCCGACGTCCGAGTTATCATCCACAGCTCGGCCGATAGATCCTCGAGCTTCATCGTGGGCAGCCTCTTTCCCCGGGTTTGACGTGTGAGCCGGCACCCAGACTAATTCCACGTTTTGCCTGTTTTTCGGGTAATTCTTGAGAATTCCGAAGGAGATGGGAGATATGCGGCCCTTGGCGAAATTGCCAATGGCCGCTTTTGAATCACTGACAATCACCCTCGCTTGCGAGTTTGTTAGCGCCAAGGCGATTGCCGCTTCTTCGGCTATTTCGGAAGAGTTTGTAGGTACAGTCGCGTTTGCTACGAGTTGGCCCTCCTCGGTCACCGCGGCGATCGCGTACGCCTTTTTGGGGGTTAGGTAAGCGGCCGCGTCCACGTAGACGACGTCCGTTCGGCCTTCGAATTTCTTGGCTAGGGCTTGCGCCCGGGCCCTGCGTCTGCCTTCGTGGTGGGCGGGGTGCATGTTTTTCGGTAATGGTTTTACCGCGATTGTCTTTCTGACGTTGGACGGGATTTTGCGGGTGCCCGCGTTGAGTGGTGCCGCGTTTATTCCCAGTCTTCTCAGGACCGCTCTACCCGCATTGGTGCGAGCGAGCCTGAGCTCTTGCATTCTCCGATGGGCCTCAGTTAGCTCGTCTAGCGTGTTATGTAGGCCGAGCTGCAGTAGCTTGTCGGTGGAGGTATGCGGAGGGCAAGTTCGTCTGCTTCTCGCGCAGGGGGTACCGGTGACGTCAGAACGCCGTGCCCTGATTGGCTGATCGCGGCCCCCCTATCTGAGCGTCGTCTGCTCCTTTGCAACGTCGTCTGCGTCTGTCTTACCTTTCCTGCGACTTTCGGAAGTGCAGAGGCCAGATTCACAAAACCATGTTACGCCGAAAGAGTGCGTAAGACAAAACGTGAGAACAAATTCGTATTCACGAAACGAAATTATCGTAAGTTTTGCTCAGGTTACGACGGAATCCTACGACGACCAACTCAGCATGGCCGACAGCGTCGCTCAGTTACTTGGTCGCGACGACCAGCGGACGTTTATTTTTGTACGTGCTCTTCTCACGCGTTACGACTACAAGCAGCAAGAAAAAAAGTAAAAAGCACTTGAAATAAACCACGACGAACAAGAACGCTGGATCCACAAACACCCGGGAAATGCTCTAACGGCCACGATTCCACTGACCCCGTCCAAGCGAGCTCGGCAGATAGGCCTAGCAGCGGCGCAGCGGTGCTCCGACGGTCCTTGGCCAAGACCGTCTGCCCACGGCCGGCTGGCGTGCTGAATGGAATATGCCCGCGCGACCCTTGTGAACCCTTCAATCTCTTCCTCTTGTCATCGCCTCGTTTTCCGAGGCAGCGGCGACTCTTGCCGGTGAAAAAGCGGTGAATCTCCGACAGACGCAGGAAAGGTAAAGCAGCCATCGCTTTGATTAGCAGACGTAAAGCAGACGACGTTAACTGCACCAACCCGCCGACGCCGTTTAAGAGTGAGGAGTCTCGCCGCACACGCAAGGAGGGAAAAAGTATTTGGGAGGGAACTTGCGGACACTCTCGCTTCTTAGCAGACAAACCTCGGCGCCTCGGGACACCTCGCCAGCGAGTCCCTTGACTTCCCTCCTTGATGCGCGTCTGCTAGTTGTTCGACAAAAACAACGTACCGCTCGAGTTATTTCGTCTCCCCTCTCTGAAAGGCGAAGTCTAGCTCGCTCGTAAAGACCTGCACTTCCGAAAGTCGCAGGAAAGGTAAGACAGACGCAGACGACGTTGCGAGCAGACGACGTTGCAAAGGAGCAGACGACGCTCAGATAGGGGGGTCGCGATCAGCCAATCAGGGCTCGGCGTTCTGACGTCACCGCCACCTCCTTTCTCATGCGCAGAAGACGAAAATGAGCCCACTTGCGAGGCGCATTGATGGGTAGACCTAGGGCTGCCTTGTAGGCCTGCCTGATGAGTCCTTCGATTTTGAGTTTCTCGGCGTTGTATAATTGTAGATAGGGGAGGGCGTAGGTCATTCTACTGATGACAAAGGCCTGCACCAATCGGCATAGATCGTTTTCCTTAACGCCTCTTCTCCTGTTCGCTATGCGTCGGATCAGTCTAATGGTCTGGTGGACCGAGACGTTTAGCTTTTCGATGACTTAGGTGTTATTTCGGTTCTCTTGGATGATCATTCCAAGGATCCGGATGGAGGTGACTTGTTTAATGACTTTGCCTTGCACGTGTACGTTTATGTTGGCTGACGAAGGGCTGGATTTTTGTCCCCTTGGCCCTTGGAATGTCTCTTTTAATTAGGAGCTCCGATTTGGGATGAGAACATTCCAACCCTACCACTTTGACGTAGGCTTCTATGGTATCGACTGCCCTTTGTAGGGTCTCTTCTATCTCCCCATCATTTCCTGTAGTGATCCAGAGGGTGATATCGTCTCCATATAAAGTGTGTCTGAGATTTGGGATGGCCTCGAGTTGCTTCGGTAATTATACGAGTGCAAGATTAAATAGAAACGGCGAGAGTACCGATCCCTGTGGGGTTCCCCGACACCCCATGCGAAAGGAATCCGAGATTGTCCCGCCGATCGACATTTCTGCCGTCTTCTCGTCCAGAAACGATCTTACGTAGTTGAAGGTTGGGGATCCTGGATTTAACCTTGATAGGTTAGTGAGGATGGCCTCATGTGACATGTTGTCAAAGGCCTTGTTTAAGTCCAATCCGAGGATGACTCTCTTGTTCGAGCTTTTGGGGATCACTTCTTCGCTAAGTTGGAGCATGACATCCTGCGTGGACAGGTGGGCTCTAAATCCCAGCATGGAGGGGGGTAGGAGGTTGTTATCCTCCTCATATCCTCGGAGTCTGTTTAGAACCACATGCTCCATGAGCTTCTCTAGGCAAGATGTAAGGGAGATAGGTCTTAGGTTTTCGGTTATTAGCTTCTTGCCTGGTTTAGGTATAAAGATGATTCTGGCGTGTTTCCATTCTTGGGGGATTTCACCATCCTGCCAGTACTTGTTGATTAGGTCAGTTAGGGCCATCACTGACGTAAGGTCTAGATTTCTCAGCATCTTGTTTGTGACGCCGTCGGGCCCCGCGGCTGATGTTGTTTTGAGTTGGCTCATGGCTTGCCATACTTCCGCTGTGCTAAATTCCTGGTCTAATTCTGGGTTTGGCTCACCCTCGTACCAGGGAAGTGGGTCCGTGGACTCCGTGGTGTTTAGGTATCTATCCTTGAGTTCTTTGATTAAGTCTTCTGTGTCGCCTTCATGTTGATGTACTATTTGAGCGAGTCTATTGCGTTGAGCCGTTTTGGTCTGTGTGGGGTCGAGTAAGTGTCGTAGCAGAAGCCACGTATTTTTCTTACCCAGATGCCCGTTCACACTGTCGCATATTTGTCCCCACTGCTGTCTTTCAAGCTCGAACGCGTACGCTTCAATTTTCCTTCTGTGTTATCCTCTTTCTGAGGGTGCGATTGTGTTTTTGATTTTTCCACCTTAGTTGTAAGCTAAGGTGGGCTTCCCACATGTGTCTCAATTTAGGGTCGGTCGTGTGTTGCAAGGTTATAGCTTCTGTTTCTTCTGTGGTGGCTTTTACGTCTTCTTTCAGGGCGCGGGTCCACTCGTTCAGGTTGCCGATTTCCTTTGGAGCGGTTTTGTCCCTAATTTTACGGAAGTTGTCCCAAATCGTTAATCTCGTTTTTGACGGAGGATGTTTAAACGGGGCCGTCTGGAAGGTCATTTCCACTATATAGTGGTCACTTCCCAACGTGAGGCCCGTATTTGTCCATATGGCTGAGTTAATGTTTTTACTCAGGGCAAGATCGGGGGCCATGTCCGTGCTGACGCTACTGCCGATCCTAGTAGGCTCTTTGACGTCGTTAAGGATCGTCATACCCACGTCTTGTATAGACTGCCATAGCGCCGTTCCTTTGATATGCGCTTTCCGGTAGCCCCAGGCAGGGTGGTGCGCGTTGAAATCGCCTACCACTACGAGTTGAGATTTCCCTGCAAGTTTTACGGCCTTACGGATAATGTCAGAGGTTGCTTTTGTTCTGTCCTTGGGTGAACTGTAGACGTTAAGAATGTAGACGTTTCCATCTCCCTTCTTACGCGGCGGGATTTCCACTAGCGTGTGTTGGACCTTTGTGTCCTCGATTTCGTGTTGTATGGCCGCGATGTTGCGTTGAACGAAAGTCGCGGTGACCGAGATTGGTTTTTTCGGGTCTGTGTTCAGGGGAATGAAAGGCGTGTAACCCGTTAATTTGATCGGGTGACTGGCTTCTTGTAGGGCTATGACATCTGGTTTTTCGGATAGTTGCTGAATATGGAGCTGCAGGTTGCCGCGTTTGTTTTTGTATCCCCCGCAGTTCCACTGCCAGACCTTAATCTCCTGAGGTCGAGGGGCCATATTGAATTGTTTGAGGAAGGTTACATGGTTGTTGCTGCACGAGCATTTGCACGGTCGCTTCTAGGGCCGCGAGGCGGTCGAGCGCCGTGAGGCGTTGTAATATTTGTTGGAGGGTCTCTCCGACTAGTCTGAGACTGTCTTTGGTTTCTTGGTTGTCTTTTTCAAGTTGATCGAACCTTTCGTCTTTGCGCATAGGTGGCTGAGAGGTGACGGTGGTTTTTGGTTTGGGCGGCGGCTCACCGTTTGGGGATGCCTCGGCCACTCTCTTAGCGTTAGCGTCTAGGTCTGTCGAGGCCTGTCTCTTTAGCGTTCTGCGGTTAGCGTCCGCATCCATCGCATTGTTGGTTGCGATTTGGGTAGGAGTAGGTGGAGCCGATCTCGCGGCTGCCGGTGTGTTGAGGGGGGTAGAATTAGGACCTGTTTTGACGAGCTTTTCAAGCTCATCAAGTCGCCTACGGAGTGCAGCATTTTCCTCTTTCAGTTTTCTAGTTTGCTCCAGAAACTCGCGCTTCCCAGCGTTCGCCTGCAGGGGAGTCCCTGGATGCCCAGCTCATCTGTTTGTCGGCGTTCTGGGTGGTGCTGTTGCCTCTTGAGGAGGGAGGTTTCTTGCGCTCGTTGCTCTTGCTTCTCGAGCTGTTTCTTCCGCGGTCGTCCAGGGGTGGGTAGGAGATAGACCTGTCCCTCGACCGACTTTCGCTGCGGCGACGGCGCGACGACGGTGTTCTGGATCTTGAGCGCCGCCCGGGGTTGTCGTCGTCTTCCGACGAGAGCAGGGAGTACCGATCTCCAGTCGGAGGCCCCTTGGCCTGGAGTTTCTTGCGTTTCTCGACGAAACGGTGCTTGCAGTTACGGCTTCCCGTAACGTGCGGACGTTCGCAGATGATGCACTTGGCCTCGCAGTTGGGGGGCTCACCCTCCTCCGGTGGCGGGTGCTCCTCTTCGCAGCGATGGCAGCGTTGGCTTTTCGGTCGGTAGCACACGTCGGCTCGGTGTCCGACCCTGCGACAGTTGAGACATGTTTCGACCCGTTCTTTAAACGAATGGCAGGTGAAGAGGCCTGCTTGGAAAATCATTTCCTTCGGCGGTTTGGTGCCCTCGAAAGTGATGACGGCCGCTCTGGAGCGTCCCATGCGGCGTGCGTCTCGTTGCCGAGGGCTCCGGAAATCACCACTCTTACGGATTGTTCGGGCGTGGGGAAGTACGCCGTGACTGGGTACTCTTGATTGTTCATTGCGAACCCTGGCAGGCTCCGATAGGCATCTGCTCGTTCTTTCACGGGAGTGCTGATCGTGAAAGTGTTGTTGTAGGGGTTGATCCGCAACCTGTCCTTCGCGAAGATTTCTTGAGGCGGGAGGTTGAGCTGCTCGCAGATCGCCTTGAGTAACTGTCCCGGGGTAGTCATGCGGAGGTTTAGGTTACTCGGCCTGACTACGACCTTGCGGTCGTCTTCCGGTAGGCGCGGGAGGGGTGGTCTTCTACTTCTACGTCTGGTTGACGGTTTGTTGTGGTTGGTGACAAGTGAGGACTTGCCTGTCTGTTGGGCAGGCCCGGGAGTGGTCGATCCGGCCTCCGGCTGCGTTAGGCATAGCCGTTCTTCTTTTTTCCGGATCCGGGTTTGGCGTGCTCTTTCATATTTTCCGCTATGATACTCCATCCCTCTTCGGAGAGGACTGCGGGGGTGATCGTCTCGCCTTCCACGGCGTATGGCATCCTGGCAGCAGCTCTGGTAGCCCGCGGGCACGGCGGCGGTCCTCAGGCAAAATTACGACCTCCGACGCCGGGATGGGGTGGCTGCTTCGGAGTTTTCAGGCTCCATGGCGAGGCAGAATCGGGGGCCAGGGCGTGCCTCGCGCCAGGCTAGCTGGTGGGCCTTTATGTTAGGATCACGTTCTCGTGCGGAGCTCGGGGAAGTCGACTGCTCTCGCCGGAGGTTGAAACGAGACTCCCCAAGCGATGGAATGTCCGCTCGTGCTTCTCACATTCCTCGGGCTACCGCTTCTTTTCTCGTCGGGTTTGAAGACCATGTTTCGGGTCCTCGCCGCCGCAAAAGCTGTGCGCTGAATACCAGACTCCCCGAGAACTGCTCTGTGCTACCAAATTTTCGCGCTCCAAATCTGCAACCGGGCACTCTATGGCTCCGTCATCAAACTGCCAGGCTTTGTGAGTATAGAGGAGGCCATGCAAGTACCTCCTTATTATTTTACTTTTTTTAAAAATCTTGCTGGTTAAAATCGGGATGCGCACGGCAGAGCACGTAGTAAGCGAGCGATGTAGGCGGTCAAGTGAATTTGATCGTAAAAACTACGTACAGCTCTGGAGCTGTTCTTAGAAATTCATCGTAACTTGCGGCAAACTTACAAAAATTTCGATTCGTGAGCACGGATTTGTTCTTAGGTCTTGTCGTACGCACCTTTTTTTTTTTTTTGCCGTAAGCTTGTTTCGTGAATAAGCTCTGTTACCTGTTGCGGGCAATGAAGACAAGGCAGACGGGTCATACAAATACGGCTTTAGGCCGAATCACACCTCGGTCTTCCTGGCCACTGGTGATGTGGCGGAGACTTCGTCCTCATTAACGTAATCATACCCACCACTCTCGTAGCGCTGGTCGGCCATCACACACAGGAGACACCTCTGCCCGTTCCGCCATATGCCATCAGCCCTCGGGTACCTAGACTAAGCGAGATTGTAACACGTTGACGTCTCCAAGTGGCAAAACTCTTAATGGCCCTGCATGGCATGACGACGTCAAGACCGCGCCGGATCCCCCAAGATGCATCGCGCTCTTCGGTGGCTGATTTTGAAGCGCTCGCCGAAATCCAGGCACTAAGAACAAAAAATATAGCCATCCATTTAAAATACAACCATGCGATTATCAATTACAGTTTTATCTAATCCTATTTGACTTATCTCATGTTTTTTTTTTAATTTTAAGTTTCGATTCAGTGTTTCTTTAAGCGAAGAACGAAGGGCAAAATGTTTTTCATTTTCGCATATTTTATGATATCAAGCAAACTTCTTCATTCCTTATAGAGCACTTCGTCTGGGATGAGCTCCCGTCCCGGGACCTCGTCATCGTCTTCTGGCAGACGGTCGAGCGTTCCTACCTGGAACGAAACAACGTTAGAAAGATGCGCCAAACAGAATAGATCTTTTTCAGAAGTGCGCGCCCAGTCCGCCATTGTTTGGGCACACAACCTGGACATGGATTGGACACGAAGGCTGCGTCAGCGTTCATCGACGACTCGGATCCAAGATGGCGACCGCCAATAATGCTTGGGGGTGTTTTGAAAAGAGCGTATTACTCTCGGTCGCGAAGTATTCTGTTAGGTTTAGTTTATTGTTAAACTCCAGACTTAAAGAGATCTTTAAGTTACTTATAATGCGAAAGCCTTATTAAAGGAGCCATAAAACGATTTTTCTACTTTTACTAAATACATTTTAGAATTATTCTTTAACGTTAATGACTGGATAAGCTTGCCTTAGTTTTTCTTTCTATGCAGTGGCAGTCGCCAAAACAATTCGATAAATATGAACATCGTTTATCCCTTTATCTTGGAGCCAGAAAAAGCGGCCAGGTGGTCTGGTGGTCCCGCTCTCTAGTGACGCCACTTTTCCACGGGATGCGGAGTGCACGTTATGGCCACTCCCAGTCCAGCACATCAAGAACGTGCTGAATGTTGGAAACCTTCGCGCCGAACTTGGTGGATTAAAACACGCGCCGGGTTTGGCAAAGTAGAAGACACACGCAGAGCTCCAGGCATTGTTAGAGTTAGGCTATTTTCATCACCGCAGGGGTTGGACATGAGCCAGTACCCGAGTGTCCCCTGAGACACTGATTGTTACGAGCCGAAGTCGAGTGCTCGCGCAGTTCTCGTATCCAATACATGAGCCGCGATCGAATGTCACCGGGTGGGTCGCTTCGATGCCACAATTACATCATCAATCTTTGCGAAGGGAAGACTGAAAGAAATAGTTCCCTTTTATCCTCGCAATTTCACCGCGACAAATAAGCTTCTGAATCAGTGGCGGTCTGTGCGAGTATGCTTGGGCCAGACTAGGACCAGTACGCCTTTGCAAGGTCATGAACATTCCAACCCGATATCGCTTCATGATCCCTTTAATCTACTACTCAAGATTTGCACCTATGTATATCTGGCCTCCTAATGCGCAGTAGGTATGCGCAGTGACCATCTCAGCTCACTGTGCTTGCACCCCTTGTGCCGCGCATATACGGAGCGGCAGTACGTACCCCTTCACATTCGCACCCTCTTCGAAGGACCTGACGACCTTGACATCGTCCTCGATGTCTAAACGTTGCCCCTATGAGATCGTCCTTGAGGTCGTCCTAGAGGTCGTCCTTGAAGATCACACTAGAGGTTTTTCGAGACGTCGTCTTCGACGTCGTCCTTGAGGTCTTCCTAGTGGTCGTCTTAGAGGTCGCCCTAGAGGTCGTCTTAGAGGTCGTTCTTGATGTCCTCTAGGACGTCGTCCTAAACGACGTCAAGGACGGCGTCGAGGACGACGTTCTAGAGGACGACATTAGGAACGACGTCTAGGACGACCTCTAGGGTGATCTTAAGGACGACAAGGATTAAGCGTCGAGGTAGAGGACGGCGCTTAATTTACCGCGAAGTTCCCCCGCTAAATTTAGCGAAAAAAGTGACGTCACGACCTATGCACCAATTCAGTTTTCCCGCTAAATTTGGCGGTGTGCAACGATAAATGCTATCGCATTCATAGATAATCACTCCTGTGGTTTCTACAAATTTGACTCGACCATCAATTTGCTGCCCTTTAATTTATTTCGCCTTTTTGTGCTTTGGCTGAGAGCACAAAATAGGTAATTTACATTCATTAAACAAACAAAAAAGGGGTACCAATTTATGTTTACGCGATCGAGTGTCCGCAAAGTAGCACTGAAGGGGCTGATATTTCTTAATCCTTTCCTACCCGGGACGGATGCTTATCGGAACAAACAAAAAAGGATTTATCTTTTACCTGTGGATAATTTCACATGGTTCATGATTAGATACCCCGTCTGAACAACTCAACGAGTATCAATATCCAAAGAGTCTCGTGCATTAGACACGTAGGACATTTTCGTCTCGCTGAAGCTCTTCCAAGTCAGTAGGATCCGTAACAATTTCGAGTTTACAGTAGGATCCGTAACAATTTCGAAAACTAAGACCGTTCCAATATTCGCTCTATGCGCGATGCCATCTTTCTGCGGAAAGCGTTTCGAGCATGCGCACTTGCTCTTCTGCGGAATATTGGACGCCGCGCTGGCGTCCACCACACAGTAACTCGACATTTTTTTTTTGTCTCTTGATAGGCGTATCGTCGAGTACAAGTTAAGAAGGCGCCAACTAAACTCCACCACGTACCAGCCACGGCATCGGTTCGCTCCGCGGAACAACCAGGAAAGGCAGTATCCATGACGAGTTATGTTTAAAGATCCGTTGTTTTCGAGATTTATTATTTTTTCTTGCCAGAGTCGGTGTTTTTCTGCGTTTATTTTCGGCGCCAGGCCAGAAATCAGGGTTCGGGGCTAACAACTGCATATCTATAAATTTATGACCCCCCCCCCCCCCCCCCCCCCTCATGAGTCCATGGAACTTACGCCCGTGACCCAAATAGTTAAAAAAAAAAAAAAAAAACACGTCATTTTGTTATCGACATTAGGAGAAGACAGGGGCCTGGGGCAAGTGACGTGGTTCCCAAAGGAAAAATACAAACTCAAGGACAGGTAGTACGGGCTGTGTTCAGGGTCACAAAACCAATGCAGCAGATATCTTTTACCAAAACCGGGGATTTCCCTATTCAAGGGCACCAGTTTTTCCCAATTCAGAGAAAACCTTATCGGGGGTTATTTATTGGGGTTTATAGGTATTTAACGAAAACACAGAACCCTATTGGGGAATTGTAGTAGACCGTTTCCGCAGCCCGCTAAGCACCCGGATAGCGCTCCGTAATCCGCCACAAGACCCTGAACTATGCAGATAAGGCTGGCGGCGCGCATGCGCAGCTGCGGCGTTTTCTTCACGGATACCGTAGCGGAGGAGAAAAACGTTCTACTACAATTCTCTAATAGGGAGTTGTAGTATATACAGGGTGTCACAAAACAAAATTTACACGGTCTCTTTTACCGCAAAAATAAACTAGGCATCGCCGAACGCTCATTCTCCGCCCAAAGGTAGAGCTAGAGGTCACAACCAGATGCCAAAGGTTCAGCCCGATCCGATAACTTAATCAAAAGTTATAACTGATTTTCTGAAAATTTCAATGGGAAAATGGCGGCCGACGGAGTTTTCAAACACATGGGGCTCTATGGCACCAGAAACCGAAAACGGGCAAAAATGGGCTCCATTTTCCCATTGAAATTTTCAGAAAATCACTTATAACTTTTGAATAAGTTATCGGATCGGGCTGAAACTTTGGCATCTGGTTGTGACCTCTAGCTCTACATTTGGGCGGAGAATGAGCGTTTGGCGATGCCTAGTTTATTTTTGCGGTAAAAAAGACCGTGTAAATTTTCTTTTGTGACACCCTGTAGATCGTTTTTCTCCTCCGCTACGGTATCCCCGAAGAAAACGCCGCACCTGTGCCTGCGCGCCGCCAGCCTTGTCTGCATAGTTCAAGGTCTTGTGGCGGATTACGGAGCGCTATCCGGGTACTTAGCGGGCTGCGGAAACGGTCTACTACAATTCCCGACGTGCGCCTCGGTAGCGGATAATTTGCGCGTTGCTGAGGAACAGTGGCGGGCGGTAATGAGGGTTGATGGGCTTCTGGCGTATTCTTAAACTGTGTCTGAATTTAAGCTTCGTCTCCCCTGGAACTTTGCAGCCGTAGCCATCGAACTCTCAGTGAATATTCTTTAATGCGTGTCAATAAACCAGCTGCAATATTTGCAATGCGCATGACCAAACCAAAGTTTTGAGAGTACGCATATCAGCTGAAGGTAAAAGCTGTTTTATACTTACGGCAGGTCAGTTTTTTTTTATTCGATATTTTTTATATTCAAATGCTCAATTATTGTTTACAAAAAAGTATGAGACGTATGGTTTCAAATATTATGTTTGGTCCGCACCGAACCCCAGCTGCGTAGCACGTACCATCTCAAACTCGATCTATCAGCACTTATGTACAGCTATTAAAAACAAAGTATCTAAGTATATTACTTGTTGCCGATTCTCAAAAGAAACAGGTAGTCGTACTTACAGTATTACTTGTTGAGACGTTGCTATGGGGCGGTTGCTCTGGAAATTTAAGAAACGACGAAGTTGAAAGAATTATCCTAGAAATGTTCTAAGATCGTGCAGCGACCATAGTATTTGGTTTCAGCCCAAATAAGTAACGGAACTGAAAAAAAAAGTAATAAAAATTAAGCATTGCAATACGAAATCTGGTTGGGAGACATTAGCCAAACCACCGCTTTTACGTTTGCGATTACATTTCATTACACTACAAAAAACACCCCCACCAAAAAAAAAAATACTGGCATTATTATTCTTTAGAAACTAGTGTTATTATTTTACGTTCGCTTTGCCACTACTTCCCGCACCAGTGAAGTAGCACTAGTGCGGGAAGGTTAAGGTCTGTGGCAGGTTAAGAACAGCAGGACAAACCTTCGCAGAAAGCTTTGTGGTCGCCGTGATTTGTGGTTTCCCCCTCTCCCCTCGCCTCCCCTTCCGCGTTTGCTCTGCTAAAGGGGAAATAGTAAAGGGCCTTCTGGGAGGAGCTTGTCCTGCTTTTCTTCATCTGTCACAGTCTCTCTAGAGTCTAGGAAGTTACCGCGCCAAAACAGTAGGCCCTGGCATAAACCTCACCCTGAGGAGGCTTCTTGGTAACTTGCAGTGGCGGCGTGGGAATACCTGCAGTGAACAGTATACACACAACCGTAACGTTGCTGTTAGTGTCCTCTAAAAACAAAACAAAATCAGAAGTGACAAGGGCTTCAGTCACAGAGAGCTAGTGACGCGTAGCTCGTCATTCTACGACTACCCAGTCTGTTGAATTTCAGCGTCAAACAATCAGGACACGGGGAACCAATATTTTCGTTTGTTGGCACCACGTCCCGGATACAATAATGTGGACTTATTATGGGTCATTATAGCCTTCACAAAGCATCTGTCGACCATCCATTTACACAAAAGATATCAAACGGGAACGGCGCTTGGGTTGCGAGTCCATAACTTGGAAGGTTGCATCCAGCGCAAGAGCTAGAGTACGCTGCTTCACTATGGCTTGCTAAACGACAAAACCTAAAGTCCTTGTGAACCAATGAGAGCGTCCGAGCGAGGTACTTGACAAAGTATCGACGGAGTGAACTCCTGCACTAAGGTGCCTCGTGCTTCGCTCCGTCACACTCTGAGCGAAGTTTCATTTTTCACCGCAGCAGCCGCGACAGTCGAAGCTCGTGGCTACTCCCGACCATAGAGGGAGAGAGGGAGATAGGAAAATTGGGTGATCCAATATGGAAATAAATATATTACTTGTCACATATGATAAAAAAACGTTTGGCGTATTGTTCATGCGCCGCGCGAAGAATAGTTCTTACAAGTTTGGATTGTCGAAATAAGGTACGATGTTTTCGGCGTTTGAAACATGAACATATTGATAAAATAATATAAATACAATCGAAACTGTGCCTACATATATATTGATTTAACGCATAAAAAAGGGAATTTGTAATGTGGCGCAAAAAATCAAACTTCTTTCTTTTCTATTTTTTTTTTGCTGCGTTTTTTTAGGTGAACAATAGAATACATTCTACTCCGCCCATTTGCATTAGACGGCCCTCTCTTACCGGCGGGGACATACCCCGTCTGCGCATGCGCTTCGGGCTGTTGAACTTTCGTGCTGCGCCGAGGGAGAGGGCTGCCGCCGACGCTCCGACACACCGAATTCACCGAGACGGCAGAAACGGCTGCCGCTCTCTCGAAGGCTGTTCACGACGGTATTTGGCGCCAGCAACCTCTCCCAACTCAGAGGGGAAAACCCAGAGGCTATGCGCGTCCAGCCGTTCTAACTACGCAAAAGTCGTCCGCTGCAAGGCCGTTTGATTTTCGCAGGGTAAAATGTATCCCCTAGTAAAGTACGTTACGGAACTACGGAATACGCGACTTTTTCATATCTCACCGTTCCTGTTGACGTAGTAGGCGATTAAGAGCACGGACAGCGTCAGCGAGAACATGGTGAAGCAGAGGCACATGAACCAGGCGATTGACGGCGGGTTCATGCCCAGCTCCCCGGGAGACACGTTGAAGTGCCTGCGCCGACGCGTGACTCCTTCATACATGCATAAACGATGAACGACGTGTGAGTTAGCACTTGGCTCGAATGATGACTACTGAAAGTTGGTGGGTGTCCCGACTTATAGCCTCGTCCGCGCTGTGAGAGCGATCGAGTTACGGCCAATAGGAAAGTTTCCATTCGCAGCTTTCACAGCTCCACAAGAGGCTTCGCCACCCAGCGACAAAGACGCGAGGAAGAGATGCGGGGAGTGACATCTATCCAAGTTTGGAGCGAATACAGGCGCGGCCTGGCGCCCTAAATGTGAAACAGAGAAATGGGGATTCAATGCACACTTGGAGTTGCGAGGATTGCAGGACCGACTCAGTTTTCGAATTCTCGGGGAGATGGCGCCGCTACGTCATTCAGCAGGAACGCAGCAATTTGTCTTGCGTAAGGGCGAGGGACCAATATTCGCCAGACTCTAGTGAAACACTAGTGCTAAAGGCAAACTCCACTTAATGCCCAGTGAGCCTCACCGAAATACTAAAAACAAAAAAAGAAACGTGTACTTACACGCGACGATCCTTGCGTGGCTCTGGATGAAGGAAATATTATACCGGTATTAGAATACAGCCAGGGAAAATATTTATTTGTCGGATTCGTATACAACGTCGGTGCGGGGACCTTACTTCTGCTGTGCAAACAAAAATTAATGTTTGTATTCTATACCTAATGTTATATTATGATGACTAACACAACAAACACGTACAAAAAACCCATTAAAACCAGTGTGTCGAACCGAAAAAAATACGGGTTCGGTTACGGTTCAGGTTCAGGTAAATTTATTTTGTTCCGGTTCAGTTCCGGTTCGATTAATTCGATCCGCGAACCGGTTCGCGAACCGGTTCGGGGCGCTGAACCGGTTCGCGAACCGGTTCGGTAATTATAAATGACAAATTGCAACATCAAAATAAATTACAAATAAAACATCTGAAATCAGCACATACGAAACGGGAGGCTCAGGGATTTCTACCAGGAATGGTTTCTTTATGTGCACTCAAAGGTTACCTCACCGACGTTTACGCATTCGGACTTCATCTAATTGGGTCCGACGCAGTAGCTGTAAAATCCGCGACCTCCTTACAAACCCACTTACAAGTAGAACTCGCTAACTATCCCGCCACCTCGGCGTGTAAGCAATTGAAGGAACAGTGGGGAGAAAATACAGCTTTCTTTATTTGAACTAGCCTTCGGTAACTCAAATTAGACCCTTAAAGAAGTTTTCATTAAACAAGATACGGAATATGAAAAACACTTCACCGAACGCAACGCCAGAAGGACGTAATAGGATAAATATTAAAAAAGAAGAGTTCGCTGTCTCACAAATATGTTAGCTTCTAAGTGCCTATACGAAACCGGATGCATCGTGATGCTGGCTTTCGTCAGCGGCCGCCACTCGCACAAAACTAACTACACCGCACACTATATTACCTGGACGTCTAAAGGGATGCGGGAGAAGGTAACAACTTCTGTTCCAGTGACCACGTGGTTACTATGAGGTGCTGCTTTATGACGTAGGTTATTCTCTCGCAAAAAAAGAACTTGCCACTGATTGATCTTTTTTCAAAAATAAATACATAATTGTATTTAAGTGGCGTGAAAATTGGTATCATTGTTATTGGTATAAAGCCGTTTTTTTTTTTTCAAATACCAGCTTGTTTTTGTTTTCGTGGCCCCTTCAACAGCTTCTGCAGCAATCAAAATAAGCACTAGTCTGCAACTACAAAAAGGTTAAGGATACCACAAAGCGAGGACGACCGGTAAATTTTCTATTTCCCGCTTTTGTTCTCTACTGCGCAAAAATTTGCAGTTTAGGCAAAGTCGTAAAATTAGAAACGCAAGGAATGCGCAGGAGAATAAATCCCAAATTCCGGAGGGCACACCGAAAACGGTACAAAACAAACGGTCTCCTGGAAAGATTACCACAGAAACGGAAGTTTCAAACGAAGTTGTGTATTTATTCACTCAAATCGTTAACCACGAAAGGATCATATCAGAATGAAATATCCCTTTCAATCCGTTATTGACAACGTACATCTGACTGGGAAAACAATAGTTATACAATAACAACAATAACGCAATATTGATAAAAACCAAACTTGGTATTAAGTTGGTTACAGTGCTACCGAGCTTTAAAGAAATCTACCATTACATATAATTATACAGTTTCAACTTGGTTACCAAAACGGCCCGCAGGATCAGGTGTAACATCATCAGTCGTGGATTATCACAATTATTACAATGTAGCTTAAGAGGGCTGCTACAGATCCCGTGGTGACGGCGCTACTGGTGTTAAGAAAACTTTACCGTCAAACAATAGGAGATTTTAACAGTGTTATTGTGCAGCCATATAAAATTGGCACTTTCGAAAAAAGTACTCACACAGCAAGGAAATTGTATGACGATGACTACAAACCTCCAACCCGTCACTCTACGGCACAAATAGGCTTCACTGCACGACCCGGCGGACAGAACACGGCCGAATAAGCATCTGGAAGCATTATACTCAGCTGCCATTTACAAAAATAGGAGAAAACATCCTGAATGCACATTTAAGGCATTGTACCACTCCCACTAACACAAACCTAAAAAAAAACGACGACAAAACAAAACAGTTTTTGTGTTGTTACATCATTCAACAAAAATGTAGAAGCAGAACTGTTGCTCTTTTACTTTTTTTCTCCCCAGTTAGCACGGATCAGCAAAATATTGTCAAGAGTATTCTCTGACAAGTTAACGGGTTGAGGAGAAAGTATGAACTTTAAGCTAGAAAAAGTCCTCTCTACGCTCACTTGAGTTGCTGGGCACACCAGCGCAACTTTAGCCAGTTCATGAAGCTCGGGGCGTTCCAGTCGTTGCGTCTCCCAATAGGCAAGGACGTTTTCATCCTTCTTCAGTCTCTTTTCTCTTTCGAAGTCGCTCAATGCTGCCGCTATCGACTTCAGTGCCCTTCTTTTTTCGTAATTTTCAGCCACTTGTGATTTTTCCTTTTCCTTCAGCAGAGCGTCTAGTTCATCATCACTGCCTAGAGAGGATGTCGGACTTTCTCGGCAGTCGTTGGCGTCACGGCTGAAGCGTACAATGTTGGCCCACGTGTTGCTCAAATGAGCGCGTGCTTGTTGCTTGTCGCCTTCAGACAGCAGAATGTTGTACCTCGGATCAAGGAAGACCGCCGCCCTGAACGCGTCATTCTGAAGAAGCAAAGTCTCCCTTGCCTTGAGTGCATCAACAACAGAGCGTGCAAATGTGGAATCCACTTTCCCTGTGTCTATAACGCGTGTCATCCAAGCGCCGTAGAAATCACCGACTGTCAACTGTTGTGACTGCAGGGTGAGCGTTGTCTTCTTTGCCGGGTGGAGAGCTCGTACAATGTCCTCTATTCTACTCCATTCGTCACCGGCAAGGAACAAGTGACGATCTGACACACACCTCGCTTACATTTGATATGTAAGCGAGGTGTGTGTCAGTTGACGGCACTTAAAAACAAATGGCATTGATAGCACATTCATTGTCAACAGCGCGTGGCCGAACCGTTTTGACATGAGCCGGTAACCGTTATTTTTTTTCCGGTTCAGTTCCGGTTCGGGTTCATCGCGATAACAATATAACGGTTCGGGTTCGGGTTCAGTTCCGGAAAAAAATACCGGTTCGGTTCCGGTTTTCGGTTCGGTTCGGTTCCGGTTCGACACCCTGATTAAAACGTATTGAATGTACTAATTCCACCAGCGTGCTTTATGTCCGATTTAGAAACGCGACCGCTTAAAGGCTGAACCGACGAGACGAGCGACGGCGACAGCGACGAGCGACGAAGATTTCTCACTGTCGCTCGTCGCTTCGCTCGGTTTTTTGGACTTCTAGAAAACGTCGCTCATCACCTTGGTCGCTTGCTCTCGTCGCTTTCGTGCGGATTGCCTCGTCGCGCGACTGACCGAGCGACAGCAAAGCGGGTCACCGTCACTTGTCTCGTCGCTCGCCAAGTCGCTTTCATTCGGTTCATATAGAATCACGCGCATTTCTAGCAGCGACACAATTACATGCTCGGGAGTTTGGCCCAACTTCCAGGGTCGATCATCACCGAGAGCTGGTGAGTTCCATTGATAAGAGCAGTCTTCAAGAATTTAGCTGGATCACTGTCACTTGTTGGACTTTGATTCACCACAAAGTTGCCAACAGGGTTTGTTGCTGGGCAGTTTCTCGCCATGTGTCCGTACTTCCCGCAACTGTGGCATTTTCGCTCAGCTTGATCTCGCTTGGAGGATTCCGGCGTTTTCTTGGGTGGTCCCCCAGCACTTGCCTGATCCGTCGGTTGGACCATGTTGCTTCCTTGACTCATTGAGCCTCTGGCCACACTCTTTTGATCTGCGAGGCGTATGCCAGTGGTGGTTTGCTCGGTTGGACGCGCAGTAGCTCATGATCTTGAGGTTGATGGCCCGACGCGAGTTGTTGTTGCACCTGGATCACCGTTGTGTGGCTTGCCTCTTGGAGACATGTGGATCCTTGATTCACTTATTCTCTCCAGCCTTCGCAAGTCTGCCAACAATTCATCCTCGTCCCTGTGCTCCTTTGCCGTCAAGGAGATGCACGCGTCTCTCCGCAGCCCAACCAAAACTTGCTCCTTGGTATCTTGCATACCGAGGCCCAATTCCTTGCACAACAAGGTCTTTTCGAGGAAATAAGCCGTGGTGGACTCTCCCCTCAACTGGACTCTCTCCTGCATCTGCTTGCATTTTTCGGCTGTGCTTGTTTGGCCCACAAAGGTTTTTCTAAAGGCAACCTTGAAGTCCTCCCACGTGAATTCCTCCCACAAATTTAAAAAAAAGAAGGGATGACGAAATGTTAGGCTAGGTAGCGCAAGCTGCCGCCCGATACAAAGGGTATAGCCATTACCATTCATCCATCCATCCAGTAAGGTCTTCGACACGGGCCTGAAGCCAAAATCAAGCAGGCCCCTTCATGTGGAGCCTGGCGTTCTCCAGCCTGAAGCTGTCCGGCCAGCCGTGCAGGACTGCCATGGAGTCGATACTCTTGAGCCACGTGAATAGCCTTATTGAGGTCCGGCATAACATGGAACGTTTCTGGTTTCCTCTCGACGAGGTTGAGTAACCTTCGGTTTTGTTCCAGTAGCGCTAGCATTATCTCGTTTGCGTCGCCGTTTGCCATCTTTGGGGTTGTCTAGGCATCTTCCTAGGCGTACACACAGTTGCTGTTTTTTTTGTTTTTTGCCTTTGGTTAAGCGTCTAGGTCTGCAGACGTCACAGCAGAGCGTCCACACACACGGTCCTCACGAGGCAGCACGAAGACTCACGTTTCCGCCGTCGGTACCTCACGAACACGGTACCCGTTGAGACAGCGTCGACATACACGCAGTCAACAGGCGACACGAAGAGCCCACTTTCCACGGCCGCTACCTCATGACGACGGCACGGGCTCGGAAGTACCCGTAGCATCGTTGAAAAGTCATGAGCATCACCGTCGGCGCAATCCGACGACATCGGCTTCCAGGATCGCTTCACCACGAAGGTTTCGGTGAATCCCACTTCTGAGATGTTGGCTTTCCGCCAATTAAACAAACTTTTAGGAAAATAAAAGCCTTTAATACAGGAAAATAAAATTAAAAGTTACACGTGCGGCGAACTCACACTTGCATGCCGCCATCTTTTCTTCGCATCGCTGGCTGTCTGCCCAATGATGCTCCCTTCGTTTTCGGATTTCGCTAACAAACATTAGTATACATAAACACATAAGCACAAACAACGCACTTTCAATTATCACACGAACTTGTTATTCACCTTCCAGTAAAATCTAGAATATTACTACGCATATATACAAATGTCGACGCAATAGCACACAGAGATAACGACGAAGAACAAGATTTAATTCTATCACGCGATTAAAAAAAATCGACTGCAGCACTTTACTCGCTTCCTATATGACCAAGAAAGCCCGTAAATAAGTTGTATCTCACCTGTCGATCGTATCCTACGTCCCGCACTATCCGCCACGAAAACATTTGAACACGAACTCCAAGAAGTCTCTTTGTCGAGAGAGCGGTCTCTCGATAATCGATCAGTGTCATCGTTGACTATAGTTTCCACACATGTCACTCAAACCGTAGGAGGACTTGTTCCGCGAATCTACGTAAATGCCGTATAGTATCAAGCGAAAAAAAAGAAAAAACAAAAAAACTACCCGAGACCGCGGTGACGACAGAAAAACCACGGGAAGAAGGAAACAAGTCTCAAAAGAACCACACACGAGCACCGGCAGCAGGACGAAAGGCTTAACGTTGTCGACCCATCCCTTGCTCGTGTGCGCTCCTTGCGGCGATAACTGGATTTGTTTTCGGTTCCCTTCCCTTCTGAAATGCCTCAGCGTTCCTTTTCAGACAGTCAGTAGCTCACACACAACGTAAATTTTCCAGAGTCGGAGCCCGTATGAGGGAAGATGTCGCATCGGAGCCGGTTCATTTGAAAGTGTGGGGAGCTGCGGGACTGCACGTAGTCCCGTGGTTACGGGGACAATCATAAATATAAATGTGGTACTTTCAACCTTGGTAACGCGTTGTATATCACGTTTATATTATATATATAATAAATTGTACAAGACTGCGCTTTTAAAACGTATATTAATGTCGTATAAACGCGCACGAACACCACCGCGCCGCTCGACAAGAAACATTTTTTTCACGCCGATACCATATATTTTCACACGTAGTTGCGCCATGGCCTTTCTTCTCCGACATTGTGACGTAACCACTCGGAGCGCTACGGCCTCATTTCTAGAAAGTGTTGGTCCCAACCTTTTTGAGAGAAGGAAAATGAGGAACAGGAGAAAGAGGCTGGGATTCTCAGCCTTTCTCTCCTGTTCCTCTCTTCCCGCCTCTTGAACAGGTTATAATGCGCTCTCTCACTCGCAGCTTTGGCTGCACTGCACGCTTTTAATGAGACAGAGGGTAATGCTAAATTTTGAAACCTCCTTCAATAAATGGTGTGGGCCGTTAAATTATATTATTAAACATACCTGGGAAGGGGGCAAAGCTTAATTATGTATCATACTTTAAAATAAAAAAAAAAACAAGCTAAACTCCATGTCAATCCATAGGATTTCTTTCTTTTTATTTCTTGTCACGTGTTCCGACACGATTTTTTCCTCGGCGCTTTTAACAAAATTAATGCACCGTGTACGTCCGTATCTTACTACTATAGTCGCACACAGGTTGAGAATGGGTCAAATAAATACCACCACGTACCAACCACGGCGTCGTCGAATCACTGCGCGGACCAAGCAGGAGAGGCTGTACCCAAGACAAGTTGTGTGACGTCAGCGCGACGCGCGCTGACGACGGCGGACTCTTTGCGCATCGCGGAGGAACAGTGGGGTGTGGGAGGAGCTTCTAATGCGTTCTTTACTTGCATTGGAGTATAGTGCAAGACTGAGTTACGCAATTTATGTCAAGAGAGGTTAAATCCACTCGGTCACCGCCGTCCTGTATGTTTGTGCGCAGAATGTAGCAAGTCAACCCGCCAAAAACAGCCAATCGGTCTCCACTTCCGCTTGGAATAAAAAAAACAAAAAAAACATTCCCGGTTTCTCGCCATGTCCCTCAAATTAACTATGACGTCACATGACGCAATGACATCATGTGATACTGTCACGTCACGTGGTACAATGACATCACGTGACCTTGTGAAGTCACGTGGTGCCATGACGTCACGTGTCTTTAAACTCCCGCTAAATTCAGAGGAGAAATTTCTCCGCTTAAATTTAGCGCGAAAATTGCGGCGTCATGCAACACGACATCGTGTGACCCTACTACGTCGTGGGTGTCCAGACACCATGGTTGCTCGTTAAATTTTGTGAAGAAATTGGCCCGGCCGCTAAATTTAGCCGAGAAATTTCTCCGCTAAACTTAGCAGGAAGTTGTGACGTTGTGACATGATGCCACGTGACACTGTGCCGTCCCAATGTTAGCTAGGAGACTGATTCTCCGCCAAATTTAGCGGAGAATAGGAGAAATGAGTCAGGGCGTATACGTATACACGAAACAAATACGGGATCCTCCGCAAAACCTCGCCACCAAGGAGTCGTCGTAGGCCGTTTTTTCCTCTCCGTTCTGCATTCCGCAAAGAGGACGGCGAAAACAACCTACGAAAATCCACACAAAAAAAAAACAAACAAACAACAACAACAACAAACAACGCGCAAAAAAAAAAAAAAAACGGAAGTAGAAGAAGTGAACACACGGCAAGCGTTGCCTGTGTTATGGCTGCGCTTGTCCTGTGTTCACTTATTCTACTTTGTTCCTCTTTTTTGCGCGCAGTTTGCCCTTTTGTCGGTATGAACCAACTGCCCCACATCGCCACCCCACAAAAACTCCCTTTTAACAACGGCTAGATTGTTGTCAAAAAAGAAAAAAAGTAAAAGAAAAAGAAGAAACACTTACTGTTCATGACGACGTCCTCGAAGACCTCCGTGCGGATGGCGTGGATGCTGGGTCGGCGAGGTCTGGCCCTCGGGTCGTAGACGGGCTTGGGCAAGACGTCCTCATCCCTGTCCGGCACCGGCTTGGATATCTCGGACTCTATCGAAGGACTCGCAGTGTTCGGAGTGCCCGGCTTGGATTCCCCTTCTGGAAAGTGAGTATTTTATAGCGACAGCTGTTACTGTGAACCTCCTCGGGGGAATTGCGTTGTCGTCCTTCACGAAAACTCCCGGTGCCTCGGGCGTGTGCGCGCATCCAGAGCACGTGTCGAAAAGCACGTGCGATCTTCACAGCCCAGCACGTGCGTGTTCGTCGCTTCGGAAAGCGAGGAAAGCACGCATCATACGCACGAGCACTCAAGATGGCACCGGCCACACGCTCTTTTTGGGAAAGGTCTATAGACCTTCCAATGTTCACAAAATCACAGTCCAGCGTGCGATCTTCACAGTCCAGCACGTGCGTGTTCGTCGCTTCGGAAAGCGAGCAAAGAACGCGCCATACGCACGAACACTCAAAATGGCACCGGCCACACGCTCTTTTTTAGAATGGTCTATAGGGAGTATTCACTGGCGGCCATAGCTGTGTGCGCGAATGCTGAGCGCGTGCTGATGGCGAGCTTCCACAGTTCTTTTGCAGCGTGCATTCCGCACCATCAAGAGTGCCGGTCTTAGCAGCCTATTGATGTGAGCTCGTTCTGAGCGTGCGCTCTAAACAGCACCCACAAATATGGCGTCCAGTGAATACTCCCTATACCAGGGATGGCCGGGCTGACCCGACCTAAGAGCCGCAAATAAAACCACGAAACTTTCAAGAGCCGCGGGGGGGGGGGGGGGGGAGGGGGGGGCGAGCAAATTTTTGTTTAGAGCGATAAACGACACTCTGACTACTTTCAAACTACCCGAGTCAAAAGCAGTCCCTTGATTTAAAACGCGTTCCATTTCTCTATCTGGGGAAGTGCTCGTGTGACCGGGAGGGAGGCGGGGAAGTGGGTAGGGGGGGGGGGTAGCGGAGAGAGCCGCGAGCCGCACTTTAACACGCGAAGAGCCGCATGCGGCTCGCGAGCCGCAGCTTGGGGTCTATACTCACTTTGACTGTGGCTGTAGCCGACACCCTGATGATCCGGGGCATGCGCACGACCATTGCAGCAAACGAACGTGCACTCCGTGCGGCTAGACCAGAGCCGTATATTAGGACGGCTCTGGGCTAGACCTCGGAGAGCTCGAAGAACTCGACTCTCAGTTACGGCGCGCTGAGGCTCGTAGACGCAGCATTGGTTAGGCACGGTGGTTGAATCGAGTGCGAACGCGAAAATGGCGTTAAAATCCCCAGAATCGGAGAAATGACATTAAAATCCCCAGAATCGTGTTTAGGAGGATGCGCGGAAGCAACGACGCCACAAATAATGGCGAATTACGGGAGCGCCGAGTTGCTGTCTCTGTAACACACGTTAAGGCTGAACTCCATGGGACGAATTATGTGACGAATAACTGGCGAACGCCGCCCGACGGCACGCTCGCTTTGCGCGCGACGTAGCAGCCACTGTGTTGATTCCACGCGCAGAGCAAAAGCCGCCGGGCAAAATTCGTCGGTTATTCGCAGCATATTCGTCCCATGGAGTTCAGCCTTTACGCAATCTAACCTTATACTTCGTTTCACCTTATTTGCGAGCGAAAGCAAAACTGGAAGCGCGAGCACGGAAGCTCCGTGCGTTCAGGCTTTGCTCGAGCGCGCGAGCTGGGGAGAAATGCAAAAAGCGCTGGTCTCGCGCTTCTAGCTTTGGCTTCGCTCGCAGATAAAGTGAAACGAAGTATAGTAATGTAGTCTGATTTTTTTTTTTTAATGCATAGCTTTTATGGTTTTTTTTAGAAACGGGCTTGTTGTCGGTGCCAATTTCAGCGTTCGTGAGTAAGGTGCGTGCTTTGCTCGCTTTCCGAAGCGACAAACATGCGTGCGTGCTGGACTGTGGAGATGCGCACGTTGGGTTCGAATGGACCTTTTTCTAAAGCCCCCCCCCCCCCCCCCCCCCCCCCTTAAGCCACGAGCATTCTAAAGAATGCTCGTGGCTTAAGAACAAAAGCAGCGGAACTGATGACGAGTATTCTTTCAACTGACATAGACATAGTTTGTCTGACAGAAAGGTGGCTCTGTGACAGAATATCCAGTGTTGAATACTTTCCTCCAAACTATGTTGTTCACAGGAGAGATCGCGACTATGCAAACACGGGTCAAAAATTTGGAGGTGGGGTTTTGGTAGCTGTTGACTGCGCTGTTCAGTCGCTTCGAAGAGCGGATTTCGAAACCTATGCTGAGTGTGTTTGGGTGGAAATTCCTGCCAGCGATGGTTTTCACTATTTAATAGGAAACTATTATTTCCCTCCACTTTTTGATGACATTGCGTTTATTGACCATTTTGAGACCCTCTGTAATATTGTTGATTTTTCTAAATACAGAGTACAAATATATGGAGATTTTAACCTTCCTGGTCTTGATTGGTCGACTGGAACGCTGTCACATATGAATAGTGTTACTTCTAAAAAAGCGGAATGGTTACTTTCTTTTTCAAATTTCTGTGGGTTTACTCAGTTTAACTTTTGCAAAAAATACTGCTGATAACGTGCTTGATTTATGCGTATCAAATGCACCCATAGAGTATCTTGTTCCGGCTGTTATACCTTTGGTGCCTGTCGATGCATATCATCCTCCGTTTGTAGTTCAGTTTTGTTTGTCATGTAGGCCCCGTGCAAATCATCAGTTGTCGTCGTTTTGTTATCGAAATGGAGACAATTGCGGCTTCTACGATAGTCTTGTTCAGCATAATTGGTCTGATGTTTTATCGGATCAAAATGCTGATTCAGCCACAACTAAATTGACTACGGTAGTGTCTACTGCAATGAGCGTTTTTATTCCGAAACAGCAAGCGCAGAAATCTAAGTATCCTAGCTGGTTCTCTAGAGAACTAAACGCCTATTTCGCAATAAGTCTCACTGTAATCGAATGTATAAGAAAACAGGACTAACCGCCTGGTATGAAAAATTCAGTGTTTACCGTGCTCTGGTGAAAAAAGTTTATAAAAAGGATAAGCTATTGCACTCGTCGAATGTTGAAAAAACTATGCTAAACCCCACATGCGCGACAATGCACAAAACTTGTGCTTACGTGAATCAACTGGCTATTTGTCCTCGCCAATTGCCATAGCTAATCGTTTCTCTGATTACTTTAGTCACTGCTATTCTAGTTTGAGAACTGCCGGTGCATCAGACAACATTAACAACACAGACTTTTTATCTGCTTTTACTGTCGATGTCTCAGAAGTCCTTGAGGCGATAAAAAAATTAAAACCTAAGTTCTCGACGGGAATTGACGGTATACCCAATTTTATTATTAAGGCTTGTTCTGATATATTTGCTCCCCTTTTGGAACATATATTTAACCTATCTCTCATGAAGGGTACTTTCCCTAGTTTGTGGAAGTCTTCTATAGTTGTGCCCATATTCAAAGCTGGTGATCCGTCATTAGTTAGTAACTATCGTCCCGTTTCGTTATTGTGCGGTTTTGCGAAGGTTTTTGAAATGGTTATGCATAACCGGATCTCAAATTACCTCAGTCAAAAAATTAGTCCTTTTCAGCATGGTTTCTTAAAGGGAAAGTCCGTTGAAACAAATTTGTGCTCTTTTCTAGATTTCTCTGTGTCGATAGTCACAAACAGAGGCCAAATTGATGCCATATATTTTGACATGTCGAAGGCCTTTGACCGTGTAGATCATACTTTACTCCTCTGCAAACTTTCTTTTTATGGCTTGTGCCCAAAGCCTTGTGAATGGTTCAGGAGCTGCTTCAGTTTACGCAGTAATACTGTTCGTGTTGGCAACTCTTTTTCGAAGTGTTTTACATCAACTTCTGGTGTACCCCAAGGTTCGAACCTGGGACCACTGTTGTTTATTTTGTTTGTAAACGATATAGTATCCTGCGTCAATCACTCAAACGTCCTCCTTTTTGCTGACGACATTAAACTCTTTTTAAATATCAAAGACCATACTGATTGTACTTTATTGCAAACTGATATTGGTGCAATTTCTGAGTGGTGTAGAAAAAATGCTTTGTCGCTAAATCCTGAAAAAACAAAAGTGATTTCTTTATATAGAAAGCGGGACGTTTTCTTTTACCCTTATGTGCTTGAGGGAAATGTGATAGATCGTGTATCTCTGGTAAGAGACCTTGGCGTCTGTTCACTGCGCACGTTTCTAAGATTGTTGGATCAGCGATAAGAAAGTTGGGAATGATCACTCGTTTATCAAGTTCTTTCACTTCACCATTATCTGTAGTGCGTCTGTTCTGTAGCCTTGTACGCTCAGGACTTGAATTTGGTTCAATTAGTTGGAATTCACTATCTTTAACACAAGTTGAAATCATTGAGCGTGTGCAGAAGAAATTTATGCGAATTATTTATGACCGATACATTGGTCGGAAACTGTTTTTAGTTACGATTTGTTGCTGTCATTATTTAACCTTGAAAGGCTATCAACGAGGAGGGCTGTTAGAGATATTCATCTTCTTCATAAGGTAGTGCATGGTACCGTTAATACTGAAAATTTACTTATGAATATAGACTTTCATGTGCCATTCAGAGCTAGTCGCCATTTTTTAACATTTTATCCTACTAGAATTTGTGAATCATCGCCATTGTGTCGGATGCAGTCTGCCTACAATCTTATATGCGATTGGGACGTTGATATTTTTCTTGATTTTGTTAGTTTCAAGTCGGCCTTGAAAAAGTGTATTTTATCCAACCAAGAGTTATTGTAAGCTTGTATTGGCTCTGCAAACTTGTATTGTCCTTACAAATGTCTGTGAAATTTCGTGCATGCTTGTATTTTAAATAGTGTTGCTGTAAACACGAAATGACAGTGCACCACACAAAAGGCGTTACAGCTGTTTGTGGGCACTAAAGAAAAATAAAACATTATCATAAAGCCCCTTTTTCCAGTAACTATCGCTGTTTAGCGTTTTTTTTTTTTTTTGCAGAACTACACATTGAGGCCATCTCAAGGTTAATGAGCACTCGTTCCTTTTGTGCTCTACTATCCTTCGCAAGCTTTCACTTTTATTATCATGATTTTTTTGGCAACTTCCACGTCATGACCTTCGAGCGTTTCACAAGCCACGCACTCACCAAGAACTATGCTATTTTTTTAATTAGTTTATTCGTGCGAGTTATTGCCTCTAAACCGTCTTGTCTCAAACGCATCTTAAATTACTTTCTAAAAAAATATATGAAATCGCAAAAAAAAAGAAGAGAGGAATAAAATTGCAAGGAAGTCAGAGACCACTACACGCCCATCTAAAAGTCTAAACGTACCAGAAAAGTCAAAGAGGCTAAGACGCACATAACGCCTTCTGAATCTCCCAACGTTACGCAAAGAATCAAAATAAATTTATGCCACAATAAACAAAAGAGACTGAGAAACATAATTAAAAAAAAAATAAAGAAACGAACAACCACGCACTTATCAGTTTGCCTGTTTTTTTTTTATAAAATATTTTTTTTTTTTTTTTGTAAAATCGTGTTTTTAAAAGAAATACATTTTGACCGCTTAGAGTTTCATCATAGTTATTTACAACCAAGCCACGTGACATCAAGACGACTCCTTATCCTGCGCATGCGCATTCAGGTGGAAGCGTTTCCGGGCTTTCTGCGCGACGACGCAAACGAAGCACGTTTTACAGAGCAAAGCGTGCTTGCGCTCCACGCGTATTCTGACCACAGATGAACTAGGCCTACACTCTCAGTAGAAAAGGTGTATTCTTACACGCCCTGTCCCCTATAATACACCCCAAAACTTCAGTTCGACGTATAGCGCACTGACGTCGATCTGACGGTACTAACTTTCACGAGAGGCTTGATAGCCGTGTGGAACAACTAATTAAAATAAACCGAATCAATGCAGATTGTTGGGCTAGTTGGTACTGGGAATTTGACGACATGATGGCGCTTAAGACAAGGACAAAAGGGGAGACTCGACAACACGGAGCGCTACTTCAACTGTTTATTTTTGAAAAAGGGGGGGAACATAAATACACTCAAACCGCTTCCCCTCAGCCAATCCCAGGCCTCACCGTCGCCCGCAAAAACGCTATCTCCTTGTCTAATAAGTCGATGGAGGCAACACTGACACATTGTGCTCCAGACTGTTTTATCAAGTCTGCTTCTATTATTTCTCTGACCGTTCTATCTTTGTGTCTGGATAGAATCGCGCACGTGCTGAACAAGGGCTTGCACCCACAATCGTGACAATGAACTGAAAGATGACCGTCACGGTGATTATTAACATTCAAATTGTGCTCTCGTAACCTATCATTTAGGCATCTGCCTGTTTGCCCGATGTATTTTTTACCGCATGACCACGACACGTCCCGGTTTCACTCGGTCGTTGACTGTCTCTTGACCACTTTTGGAGACGCCCTATCCCCCCTCCAGCTCACGCATGAGCTTCCAATAGATAACGTCATTCAGTTTCTAGACCTCAAGCTAACCCTGTCCAGTCATCATGTTTGTTGGACCTACCAGCCTAGGGCCAATAAGCCCCTATTGCCGTATAAGTCATCCCATTCTAAACTCGTCAAAAGGGGGATTGTGAAGTTGTGCTTTCTGAACGCTCTTCGTAGATCGTGTATCCATGTGACACATTCGAGTCTGGGGAAGCAGTGGGAGCGCTTGCTATTCGCCGGTTATCCCAAGAATGTGCTGGTGTCTGTTGCGGAAGGCGTTTTCAGGGGGCTGAGTGCTCAAGATAACTCTTCTCCGGGGTTAGTCAAAGAGAATCAAGGTAAACGAAAGATAGCGGTTGTCCCCTATATGCATAAAACTGCGCACAACCTTAAGAAAATAGCTGACTGAGTGAACACGAAGGTTGTTTTCTCGGCTCCGGAGAAGCTAGCCAGGTTGTGCAGATTAACGAACCCCTTTCGGGGAGGCCCCCTGTGCTGTGGCAAGAAACATAGAAACCCGTTTGTCGGTTGCGCAGAGGGAGTCGTGTACGTGATTCCGTTGTCATGCGGTAAAAAATACATCGGGCAAACAGGCAGATGCCTAAATGATAGGTTACGAGAGCACAATTTGAATGTTAATAATCACCGTGACGGTCATCTTTCAGTTCATTGTCACGATTGTGGGTGCAAGCCCTTGTTCAGCACGTGCGCGATTCTATCCAGACACAAAGATAGAACGGTCAGAGAAATAATAGAAGCAGACTTGATAAAACAGTCTGGAGCACAATGTGTCAGTGTTGCCTCCATCGACTTATTAGACAAGGAGATAGCGTTTTTGCGGGCGACGGTGAGGCCTGGGATTGGCTGAGGTAAAGCGGTTTGAGTGTATTTATGTTCCCCCCCCTTTTTCAAAAATAAACAGTTGAAGTAGCGCTCCGTGTTGTCTAGTCTCCCCTTTTGTCCTTGTCTTAAGCGCCACCATGTCGTCAAATAATTAAAATAGCTAATGTACGTGTTACTAAATACAAAAAAAAAAAAAATCGGGGTTCTCTTGGCTCTACTGTAAAAACTCGCTGTTTCCTCTATGTGGCCTTTGATACGTACTTTAGCTATTTAATAAGTTATATCGCACCGTTCTCAAGCCCCACGTAAAATTTTAGGCCGTCTGTTCGACTATAATGCGCTGTACGTCGAATTGAAGTTTTGGGATGCATTATATGGGACAAAAGGGTGTAAAGTGATACCTTTTTTTTTAGAGTGTATTTAGCGACGTGCGCGACCAAACGCGTCGCTGCGGTCGAAGTTCGCGATTAACCAAACACCGTAGCTTCCTGTACACTGATAATGCCTGCCCAATGCCCGGTTCACTACGAGGAAAATCCTGCCAATCACGGCGAGCCAAATCTGGGTCGTGACGTTAGGAACGAAAACCATAGAAGGACGCCACCAAAATACCTGGGAGAGGAGGACTTAGCATCTTTGTCGCCCTAGGCAACCTTTAACAGTGCCGCCCTCCTCCCTCCACCACATAGTCGGGAAAGGGGGGGGGGGGGGGAGAAGTAGCCAAGTTTTAGGTTTAAATTTTTTAAAATATAGCTAGACTTAAAGCTAGAATTCCCAACGTTTCAAAACTCAAAGCTAAATTAAAAAAAAAAAAAGACACATTAAATTTGGGGGCGGCCACATCCCCGAAATTATGCCGCTCTAGGCAGCTGCCTACTCTGGCTATTTGTAAGTCCGCCCCAGCTCAGCGCTCATAAGGGCAGGGTCAGGTCCGTTATCTTTAAAGGTGACATACTGACCCATCGGTACAGAAACACTTCCTTTGATTTCCCTGCTTTCAAAACTCTAACTAACTAACCGTTCTCTTTGTACTGCCGAGAATTTTCGTGGGAGCCAGAGCGCTTCCGTGGTGTTGGTCTGACCCCCAAAGTTAGTTGTACCATTTTAGTGTAACTTAACCTACCGGTTAAGTTACACCATGGCATCAGATAACACTTTGACGCTAGAGGTTCGAACCAGATGCCAAAGTTTCATTACTAAACGTCATCTCGTTCAAAAGTCACGAGTGATTTTCTGCAAATTTCAGTTGGAAATCGGGGCTCGTTTTCAGCAACTGGCACCACTCAACTCCATGTATTCGAGAGTTCTGTCGGTAGTCACTTATAACTTTTGAATAATTAAGATAAAGGTTAGTCCTGAAACTTTGGCATTTGTTTCATAACGCTAGCGCTACATTTTGGCGGAGAATCGGCGTTCAGGAAATAAAAAAAAAAAAAAAAAAAACTATTTTTTAATTATTTTTTAATATCTTTTTTTTTTTGGGGGGGGGGGGGGGGGTGGCATTTTGCACACGTTACTGAAAATGCAGATCGACCTATATCCATTTGGCTGTACGTTTCTTTTGAAACCCATGCAATCCTCCGCTGCTATAAGTGGCAGGAGAGATCGCGCATATGCCCATTACAGTTCTCGGAAAGAGATATGATCGACTTACCGCTCCAGGGTTAGCGCCACGCTGATTGGGATAAGAGACGTTGAGAACAAGACTTGGACCACTAACCTTTTTCGGAGCTTGGCGATTCGGATTTCGACTGATCCGATTTCTTCGTCGCATCGGCGGGTGTTGAAGGAATCCGATTCATGCTGAAAATGAAGCAAAATAAAATGTTAAAAAAGTGCGTCTCCCACTGGTGTGCTCTCTTTTAACTTGTAGGGTGTCGAATCGAACCCGAACCGGAACCGAAAACCGTATCAAAACCGTTATTTTTGACCGAACCGGTACAAAATCGAAACCGAGATCGAACGCTTCATATTGAACCCGAACCGGAACGAAACCATAATCTGATGTGGCGGTTACCGGTTCAATGAAAGCGGTTCAGGGCCAATTCCGTCAATAATTAGTTGCGGGCGTATTTCTTTCTTATGCTATTGCCAAGACTGATCCTATATACTGTCAGATATTTTTACATTTCGTATTTATTGCATGTGTAATAAAAATACATCATCATCAAAAGCAGAGACACAAAAAGACCGCGTGGTCAGTGAGCTCGCTTAGTTTCCACCTCTACTTAGGCATATGGAGAGCTTCAACTTTACTTTGTTTCTTGGATTGAACCTGGCTGCGCGGTAGCGGCGCGGCGATTTCAAAGCACCGCTTGGGCTTGGCCGCTTGGCTACGAAACGTCCAAGTGTCGGAGTGGATTGCGCCACTCTATAGGCACGGAGGCCTACGCGTCCGCGAATGTTTGACCTCAAGATGGACCGCAGTTGCAGTCGATGAACCATTTAGCCAATCGAGCACCGAAAGCGCACCACGTGAACTTCCGCTTGAGTGCAGCGACACGCTGAAGGAAGGCAGGACAAGTACCACGCTGCATCGGCAGAATAGTTTGTAGGGCCACCTGTGGTTCATTTCAATGAAAAACAATCTTTTCTTCAACGTGTTCGGAATGTTACCCCCCCAAAAAAAACAACAACATGGGTCGTCGGATGCAACGTTACTCGGCGATGATTCGCGAGTAACGTTGCATCCTTCCAAGGTGCCTCCTTCCAAGGTGCCTCCTTCCAAGGGCCTCCTTCCAAGGTGCGGACGTGCCGCACCTTGGAAGGAGGCCGGGGGGAGGAGGGAAAGGGGGGGGGGGGAGAAGAAAGGGTTTCTTTGTATATTTTTTTTGTAGGTTTGTCAGACTAGCAAGGCCAGCATGCCGCCTGTTCAACCACATTTTCAGTTTTGTTTAAGTCCTCTTTTATCGTCTTCAACTGAGCATTCGAGAAACGTTGTTCGCTGTGGTGGCATTACCGGAAATTTTTTCGGTAACTGACACATTCAAATGTGAGTACTGTTATATAATATTATCACGCACTTAACATTAATATTTCATGCTATGTAACTGGTTCTGAGTCCCTCAGACCGGGTCATTTGCATATAGCGTTGTTTTCGATAAAAAGTCAAAGTGAAGCATCGCCACGAGATCTTTAGAACAGCGTTTTTCCACTGGAACCCGAAGCGCTGTCAACAAGTAGTCACATTTCATTATACGAGCGAAATCTTAAAACCCGTGCCAAAACAACGACTCTTGGCCTGAATAACTTCTAAAATTCGTTTACATACGACGCGAGTGTTTTTTGTTTTTTTTGTTTTAACATGGTTCATGTCGTCTCCGCACGGGCGTCCTCGTAACCTTCGCGCCAAATTATTTCGGTCATTCGCAAGCAGCAGACTCCCGGCGACTGCTGTCCAAATTGCTGTGTCTTTCAAACCGTTTTGTGACAGGCACCTCGCGGACGGGTGTCACGAATTTGAACGATCTTCTATGGTTTTAAATTCTATTTTCGCAAGCCAACCTGTTGACTATCGAGAGTTGTCTGTTTGGCGTGCGAAGAAGCCACCGGCACCCTCTGGAGAGGGTCTGGGGAGGGGTGCCCAGTTGAGACGGGGCACCTCAGGTTTCGTTGCCATCTTTGGTGCGTTTTAATGTTTTGCTATTTTTGGAGACTAACCCCTTCTGCATGTGTTTGTGTTCGTTGGGAAGCTAGTGAGTAGAACTATTTATGTAGAACACGGTGGGTGGCTTCCCCGTAAGGCAAGGTCGAGAGCACGTTTGTCAGTATGTGAGCCATTGGCTAACCTAAGCGAACGCTTTGGGGTGCTAGTTGAGAGTGGCCGAGCTGGCCGGTGAGCCGCTCGGCCAGCGTGCAATTTTCAAAGCCCAGCATGTGCGTGTTCGTCGCTTCAGACATCGAGCAAAGTACACGCTATACCCACGAACACTAAAGATGGCACTGACCACAAGCTCTTTTTTGGAAAGGTCTATTGACCCATCCCGAAATTACGCCCTCTTCTGGCAGAGTTTGAAATACTGTACAGTTGCGTGTGCAAAAGACACCATACAAAAGGAAAGCCGATCCCTTATATATAGTTCACTTAAGAACAGTATATTGCAAGTAATAGCCTTGCCACATTAATTATGTCTTTTGCGCACGTCACTGTGCGGGGTTTTCAGATCTGCCTGAAGAGGGAGTAGTTTTGGGATTGGTCTATTGCAAGAATATCGTGCTCAGAAAAGGCTACTGGAAGTGCTCGGTCAATATTCGAGGGTGGAGTTAGGAACCGGTTCGAACCGGTTCGCACTTACTAAAACCGGTAACCGGAGTGATATTATGTGCGCTACCCTAAACCGGAACCGAACCGGAACAAAATACAATGCTACTGAACCCGAACCCGAATCGAACCGAAATAATGACCGGTTCGACACCCTGCTTTTAAGGCGTCCTAAAAAGCGGTTTCTCGATTTTCGCCTGATGAGGTCATTATATGAGTCATGCTGTCGTCTGCCAACCACCGCGGCGGTGTCACAGCAGGGATGGTACACGGAGACGCCCGTCCTGCTGCAGTTCGCTCGCCAGCTTCACAGTCCACGGGAGCTTTGGCAGCCATAGAGTTGGGACGCCGCGACGGCAGCGACGCTCGCTTTCGCTCGTCCATTTTGCCGGGACGTTTACGTCCAACCACAAGGATGGCGACATTCGACAGTGTGATGCGCCGGTTCCTCTGACGTCATTTGCTGCCACTCCGAGACCCCATTTGATGCATGGGCAGGGTAGGACGCTAAAACAAACCATCTGAAGACGCGTAAACCGCATAGCTGGGATTAGTTAGATTATTTGTATGCAAATAAAAATAGCGCGAATAGGACAGAGGCAAGCCGCCTCGGCGGGTTCGAGGCAAAGCGCTGGCCTACCAATCTTCATTTGGAGGGTTCGAATCCCGGCCAAGGTATACCCGCAATTTGACGGAGGCTTAATTTCGCAGAAGGAGTGGTCTAACCGAGATTTGGACGTCAGAAGATTTCCCGGGCGCTCGAATTTTGTTCTCATTCCTCCGCCGGGGCGTGCCAGATACCCTTGGTTGGTTTGGCACCTATAAGACTCCCAAATTTCAGTTTGATTTCGTACTCGAATATCTGGTGCCGCCGCCACATGGCGAAGCTCATAACTTATAACCAGACCAGTGTTTGCCATGCTGAGACAGACGTTGTCAAGCATGTCGCAAGGTGTTTGAAACCCGTCGATGGCTGGTTACGTTTACATGCATGTAAAAGCAGCCAGTGACTGCGTTTACCCTGGATTCGACCGTAGCACTTATGAAACATGACATAGTGAGACATAACAAAAGAAATACTTAGCGAGTTGTTAAAAAGAAAACTGAGTTGTTATGTTATGGTCAAATCTATCTTAATTATAACCGAATTGTATTTGTTTTTATTTCAACATGCCGTTGGACCCAACGGATCGGCGAGCCGCTTCGGATGCGAATTTGTCGGTATATATTTAATACCTTGGCCTCAGCCTGAAAGGTAAATGCCCATTTCTTTTCTCTTCTACTAGATTAGTCGCTTTCGAACGTCCACGCCGGCTTACATTGCGAATGGTGTTGCAGAGCAAAACTGGCAGCGATAACCCGAAGAGCGTTCCTTCGTTTTCTTCTTCTTTCTCGGTGCGAGTTGCTTGCCCACTGCTCACGCGCACGCAAGAAATTTTTTTCTCGTTGACCAGATGAATTCGCATAATTAAAAAGAAACTAAAATAGTCTCGTATTTTTCAAAAGAAAAAGAAAACTTAATTTAGCTTTTTTCTAAATATGTGCTGCCGCATATGGGGACATCTGGGCTCAAGATTAGGTTACACCACGGGGATGAGTTCAGCTAGCTGGTTATTATACATTACGGGTGCAACCAGCTGAAAAATGAAGAAAGGAGAGAAAGAAAAACAAAAAAAAAAACGACCAGCTATCGGTTGCCTTTTCTGTTTCTCCTTCCTTCATTCTTCAGCTGGTTCCACCCGTAATGTAAGGTTACACCAGAAGAGATTCACCATCTGGTCGTTCACATGGTTCACAATGCCTCGCGTTCTCAAGACCTGTCCTATTCATTTGACTGCGGTTTTTGGTTACCTTCGTAGCATTTCCAGGGTTTGGAGTCACATCACATATTCACATATAATCGGGATGAGCAACTCTGACTAACCATGATAGAACGTGGCTGTCCTGTGCTTGTCCTCTGTGTTTTATTCTTTCAATTTTAAGTAAGCAAATCTGGTTCGTGCTTCAGGTGGACCACTCAGTCGTCATACCCTAAACCGTGCGAACCCTTCGAATATTTACAAGTCCTCAGCTCACCGTGCAATCTCCTCAGCTCAACACGCGCATGGTCGCTGCTTCGGAAAGCGAGCAAATCACGCGCCATACGCACGAACGCTGAAAATGGAACCGGCCAGGAGCCCTTTCTTGGAAAGGTCTATCCTTTCGAGCAAACGCTACGTTGCTGCGGCACGAGTCCATGCACTCGCTTCACAAGAAAACATCGTTACGACAGAAGGTGATAGCCGACGGCGTACAGACCAAAACTATTGGATGTCATAAACTGAAGGGCAAAGCATTAAATCGGCACAGATAAGCTCACGAAGCGTCGACGCAATGGTCAAAAAAAAAAAAAAAGCCAAATTAGTCGTTAGTTGCTCATACAGCAGGAGGTTAGTCTGCCAGAACGTGGCGACATTGCTAACCACTGTAGATAAGCAATTTTGGACTGCAATGAATCAATTTATATTGGTATTTTACTAATAGCACATCGTTCAGTGGGCCAAAAGAAAAAAAGTAGAAAGACAAAAGCCTGACTTTCGGTACGAAAATTGGAAAACCACAGCGGACTATTTCGTACCTCCTTCCCTTCGTAAGCTCGCTGCCTTTTCTCTGTGATACATCCGCGGACCCCGCAGCGCGTCATCGGGACCCCGCAGCGCGTCACCGGGCCCAAACGAACGTCACACGACACCGGAGCTCACTTAATCCGTTCACCCCTAAGCTGACATTGTGGTGGAAGCTACGCGCTTGCCGGACCAATCAGCCGCCTCCCTTTCATCACCTGACCTCATTCTCTGCGCGTGGGTATGCGCGAGAGAGCGTGATCACGTGGCAAAAGTATGGCTGGCCCAACGAGCACGTAGGTTCCACAGCACTGTCAGCTTTGGGGTGAACGGGGTGGGAAAGCAACTTTTGTCTGAATTTTGAGCGACGGCTAATCTTCTAGGGGGAGAATGACTGTATCCGGATTAGAGAAACAAGAGTCCGAGCAAGAGGTGACTCCCCCTTTCCGTCTTCTGGAACTGTTTGGTAGAATGCGCGATTTGTGAGTTGAGGAGGAAAGCTAAACAGGAAAAAGTTAGAAAAGCGTTTCATGACTCCTTTAACGTGCACCACGCAGTAGTGATACACCACCGCACGCGCGTACGATGCTCATCCAGATTGAGACGTGCAGGTTTGGGGATTGAACCCAGGATCCCTGGGTTCTTCACCGCGAGCTTTCGCTACACGTGCTCCGACCCGGTGTGCGCTAGCCCACTCGGCAACCGATCCCCCGACGCAATGGTTGTTGTTGCTTCGAAGTTCGTTCTTTCCACGCGATTAAAAGTGTCTGTCTCTTCTTCTCGTCGAAATCCTTGCGTGCGTTACCAAATGCGGAGCACAAGTTCGTCTGCTTCTTGAACAGGGGTTGCGATGATGTCAGAACGCCGAGCTCTTATTGGCTGGTGAAAAAATAAATATAGTGAGTAGACCTCAAGGCATCTAGCATTCAGTTTTATCAACTATTTTTTTTTAATCAAGGCCAATCAGAGATAGGCGTCGGTCTGACGTCACCGCAACGCCTGCGCAAGAAGCAGACGACAAGCTCTCCGCATTGATCCAAGCAAGCGAAAAAAAGCTCTTCCCTACAAAAAAGAGTATATCTAAACGAGGCTTGCGCGCAACACACAAGATGGCGGATCTGTTTTGGTAGCATGCAGTCTCAAACCCAGGAGCGTCAAGCATTGCGCGCATGCGCATTCTGAGGACAAGGCCAAAGCGCGACGAAGCGCAGCAAAAGTGCCGTGCCGAGGAGACTGCGGAACAGCGTGAGATGTGTTTGCGAGAAGCTCGGAAGGCAAAAAGCAACCGGTGGGCCAGTAAAACGAATCAAGAATGGGAACTTCGGCTGCAATGCGATCGAGACGGAAGGGCCAAAACGTCTTGTGAAACGGACGAAGAACGTCAACTTCGGCTGCAACGGATGCGGAACGGAAATGCAGGCGAAGATGTCTCGCGAAGCGGACGATGAGATGCAACTTCGGCTGGGGTGTTAATGACTTGGGGTGCGGAAGGGGGGGAGGGGGGGGGGGGGGGGGGGCTGAGACCCCATAAGCCTTTCCCCTGGCTAGGCCACTGGCACTGAACTGTAGGTTTGCAAGCGTTGCTATGAGGTAAGATCAACAAAAATCAGGGATTAAAAAGTTTTATTGTACCTTATCGTTGAATTCAGTCGGATATGCACGGTTGTCGCTCGAATGTAGGCGCATGCCCAGAAATGCATTACAGTATCTTTTGAACGTCTCATATGTTGATGCTAACAATGCTTGGCGAACTCAAAACAAAACATTGTTTATTGATACGTTATGTTCTGCTGTGTAACGATTCGCCAGAACATTGCTGCGGGTGTTAGTGATTTCGCAGTTTTTTATGACACGTCATTTGCTTCTCTAGGACGCTAATCGACGTCTTAGGTTTGACGGCGGCGACGTTGCTTGCCATAGGAGGTACGCGTTCCAGTAGAGCCTGCAGTGGAAAGAAATTCGAATATGTTTCGCAATTTCCAATTTCATGCATGGGGATTCGATTTTCATGCTTGCATTTGTTATAGTTCTATTTCCACGTCAATTTATTATTATTATTATTATTACAGCGGAGCTGTTAAGGGCGAGTTTCCCCAGGATCGCGTCCGCCAGCAAACAAATCTCGACACAAAACTTTGGACAGCTACCGCCATCTATTAGCGACGGCGGCAACCAGACAACCGGCTTGCCGGGTGTCTGTTTGGCGCCGTCGCTCATAGATGGCGGCAACCTTTCCAGCCTTTCCACTCTGGCTTCCCGACTTGCCAGCCGGCCATTACTTCATTCCCACCGTACGGCTTCGCTGGTCTTCCTTCTTCACCAGAGTGGAAAGGCTGAAATATTTATTAATATTATATTTTTAGTTTATAGTTTATGGGTGTGTCGGCAGAGTAACGTATTTAGTTACATTTTTAGAAAAGGAACGAGTAACGGTATTTAGTTACTTTGAAGGCCAAGTAACGAGTAACGGTATCTCGTTACTTTTGAGGAGTAACGTGTACAACACCGCTTAAACGGCCTTGTTTTTATTCTAACCTGAGTATGCGTCTATTGTGACAAAGGCAGATGGGCAACCCGAAAAACAACTAACCAGTATCACAGTACAGCAACGTATATCGCTGAACACGTCAGTCGAACGGTTCGACTGATGTGTCCAGCGATAAACGTTGCTGTACTGAACTCTACAGCTGGGAATTTCCTTCACCCAGCGAGCACAATCAGGTTCGTTGGTTGAACCTTCCAGAAACGGGTACGGACCGAATGTAAACCCAGAGGTTGCAAACACGGGGAGGCACATAACCCATTACCCGCTGTCCTCAATGAAGGCGCAGTTCTCGAAGATTCACCAGCTCTTCCTGAAGCACAACACTGCCGTTCCTTCGAGCGCGTCGACCAGGCCTGATGGCCGTTCCTGGGCACGAAATCAAACTGATTTTTGATTATTATTATTAATATTAAATAACTTTTGGGGCCTGTTTTCAGCAAAATTTGAGGTGCCGTACCGAAATATAAAATAGTTATAACAAAGATATATTGGAAAAGCTACCCTTACATCACCAATACAACATACAATCTTTTTAGACCGAATCCGTGAAGGTCGAATCATTTTGTTTTTCATTTAATAATTACCCCGTAATGCACAGGGGAGTAAAAGCAGTTTACAGAGATGAAAATAACACACACACACACACAAAAAAAAAAACCAGATTCATTCAAACAGCAGACTTGTTCTTCCGTGAGTTGATTCCATTGAGCAATCGTTCGAACAAAAAAGAATTGACAAACATGCTTGACCTATCGCGGTACTCCCTAATTTTAAGACTAAAATCATTTCGATTGGATAACATAATAGGGTTATTTTAAATAAGACTCGCTATTTATTCCAGTTTTATTTTTGGCTATTGTGAGCAGAAATTTCAACTGCAATATTTCCCGACGCGCGGAAAATGGTTCCCAGTTTAACACTTTTTTTTTTTCCATTTCTTTGCAACTTTTTTTTCTTCCATATCTTCCGAGAACGAACCTAGCCGCCCTGTTCTGCATTTTTTCAAGCTTATCTATTAACGTATTTTGGGCTGTGTCCCAGACGGAACACGCGTACTCTAGAATGGGTCTAACAAGTCTCAAATAAGCAGTTGTCTTTATGTTAGGCTGTAAACATTTTAGTTATGTTGAATGAAATTCATTGCCCTGCCAGCCTTTTTATTACTTCTTCTATATGCACATTCCACGAACAGTCGGATGACCATGAGATACCTAAATACCTTTATTTCAGCTCCTTGGTTACTGGATTATTATTTATAAAAGACTGGGATCCAGTTTGTTTTTCTTTTTCTATGTGAAACAAATATGAACAGATTTTTTTTTTTTTCGAATTTAAATTCATTTTTCACGTTGAGCACCAAATACGGATACGATACAGGTCTACTTGCAATTGGACAGCATCGTCTGAACTTTCAACTTTCTTACAAATAGCAGAATCATCAACAAACAACCGAATACAAGAGGCGATTCCAAAAGTGATATCATTAACATAAATTAAATACAAAAGCGGGCTCAGGACAGAGTCCTGTGGAACCCCTGATGTTACATTAACCATAGCCTCCTCCATACTCACAAAGCCGGGCAGTTCGATGACGGAGCAAAAGAGTGCCCGGTCGCAGATTCGGTGAGCGAGGATCTGGTAGCACAGATCATTTCTCGGGAAGCCTGTAGTCAGCGCACAGCTTTTGCAGCGGCGAGGACCCGAAACATGGTTTTCAAACCCGACGAGAAAAAAAGCAGTAGCCCGAGGAACACGAGAAGCACGAGCGGATATTCCATCGTTCGGGCCAAGTGTGTTTCGGCGTCTCGCCGCAGCGGGGCGCCCGTTACATGTCTCTTGTCTGCCGCTCTACGTTGTCACTTTCGGCGGCCGCGTCTCGTGGCGATCTGCCAGGCTTTGTCAGTATAGGGGAGGCCATGCATCAACATAATCCGAATTTTTTTCCGTTCAATACCACACATTGGCGACGCAGAAGGACATCATTTTCAATCCATCTAAGTAGAGTCGAATCTATGTTTGACATCTAAGTTTATTACTAACAATACTTGGATTTGGGCTAGTTGGTTTGACATTATGAGGTATACTGCACTGCGAAGTTACAATGAACACATAAACACGTAAACTATGAGAAGATATGATAGACAGATAAGAACATGACATGCTTCTGAAAGCGCACTATCATCGTTACCGCCAGCACAGGCCACGGTCATGTACAAATACTTTCTGGATGCAGCGGAAGATCTGAGTGAGAGTCAGTGGAAGGCATGTTTCACCCCTATGCCGAGAAAGGAAAAGAGGACGAAGAACAAAAATTAAAGGATAAAATTAATATGACCAATCTGACGATAATACAGCCGAAGGCAAACATAGTAGACTTTGCGTTATTCCATTATGCTCAGAAGACTGCGCTTTCACAAGTATATCGTGTTCTTATCTGTCTACCATATCGTCTCATAGTTTACGTGTTTATGTGTTCAGTGTAACTTTGCAACGCAGTATACCTAATAAGTTTATTAAGGCGTGAGTGCGAAACCGTGTCGAACGCCTTTCGAAAACCCGAAAATGCAGAATCTATTTGACCTCCTTGATCAACATCAATTTCCCAATCTCTGGCTTCCCCATGCTTTGGCGCCGTTGCGCCTGCTTCACATAACCACCGCCAGGGTGACGCCCCTCCCCCCCCCCCCCCCTTTCAAACAATAAAGACTATGCTTGTCCACTGCGCACTGCTACTACCGCACGTACGTAATTCCAATACTTTCGGAACACATATTTCATAGGGGGTGAGCAGCAGCATATATAAGGTGACCCAAGTCACCAGGCTCGATCTAAAATGGACCGTAAAAAACGACGCCTGCACGTAGAAATCTAAACTTTTAGTTAAAGGTGTATTTCACAGGTCTGTTCTTTCTTGTAAAATTACAAAGCGCGTAGCTCTCTTTCTGTAAAAAATAGGACCAGAGAACTTGCGAGGGTTTACGGCGGGCGGCGACGCAGACGATTAAGGCCATTTTTCTTGGAACCATTCTGCGCTAAACCCGGGTACACTTTTATCCGAAACAATAGACCCTTTTCAAAACCCCGTCAAGCAACATTGGCGGCCGACGTTTCTTGGCCACAAAGCGCGTCATTGGATCCGAGTCCGGGCTAAACACAGACTCAGCACTCGTCTTCGTTACGGATGGAGCCGAGTTCACTCCGAATGCTGACGCAAACATCGTGTCCAGTACACGCTCAGAGTACGTGCCCGAGCAATGGCGGACTCGGAATATTAGAACATGGTTAAAATTGCGCACAAACAGAAAGGAACAGTAAAGAGGGAAGAGAGAAGAGACAAGCGCAAACTCACAACTCGATGTATTGAAGAAGACAAAAGAACAGCCCGCGGTATTAGCTCGAGCCGAGGCCACACTCGCACGGGGGCACCCGAGCACGCGGAGGACACACACCATCGACCACACTCAAACAATTGTAGAAAGGCAATTTCCTTGTCAGTTAATGCCACAGAAGGATGGCTGACACAAAGCTCGTTTAGGCGGAGTATACTGAAAGCTTCAAAAATTTCCCTAGTATGTTTTTCGTGGAATCTGCCAATTATCGAGGTTTTTTGTAAAGAATGTGTACACTTACACGCTTGACAATGCAGAGGTAGGTGACCCCCATTTGCTAACTGTGCGAAGGTTCACATTCTGTGTACATTTATACCCGTATCACCAAAGCTACGGCAAGGGGAGAACCAATCATCGCGCAAGTTTGAAAATGGTCTGCTGTATACTCTGGACCATTTGGTACAGGACCATCGTGTTCGGATAATTAGCACAGCAGCAACAAGATGGCGCGCAAGTTTGAAAATGGTCTGCTGTATACTCTGAACCATTTGGTACAGGACCATCGTGTTCGGATCACGCGTGGACTAAGCGCAAGGATCACCAGAGGCTGTAGGCGGCGTATCCGATCCACAGACAGCTCTGGAAGACCAGCACGAAGCCCAGCGCGACGGAGAGCAACCAGTGCAGCTGACCCGCGAAGTTCAGCGCCTGCAGCCAGGCGAGAGTGAGCACGACCGCCAGGGTGACGCCGAACGCCAGGCTCACTATGAAAAGCACGTGGTTCGCCAGGTTGTCCTTGTCCAAAAGCCATTCTCGCAACACCTGAATCGAAGATAGCTGCTCAAAACAACGTACCGTTCCACGTTTCTCTTTTGGTCTCGCATAAATTTTGCTTCTAGTAATACTTCAAAAAGAAATACGCGTGAGATCCCCTTTTAGGGTGACGTATTGGTAACATCCCTCGAACTGTGCGAAGGTTCACATTCTGTGTACATTTATACCCGTATCACCAAAGCTACGGCAAGGGGAGAACCAATCATCGCGATCAACGGAGGAAGTCCGGCGAATGACATAGATTCGAGAAATGAACTTGTGAAACGTTATGCGCGGTGTTCCAAGCGCACATCAGAGTTTTGGAATTGGAACTTACTTTATTAACGCGAAAGCATTAACTGTCCCATGGAGCGAGCCGACGTCATCAGCTTTGAAGCCACGCCAAACGGCACCTAAACTCTTTTCTCCAAGTGAAGCCGAGATCTGATGGATAGGTGCCATTGGCTGGCGCGCGTCATAGTTTCAAGGAACGAGGCTCCCATTGGCCGCTGCGCGTCAGTTTCAACGACCGCCACCCCATTCTCCGCGCCGCCAGCGCGCCGGTAACACGAAGCGTCTGGCCTCCGAGCGAGGCAGCGGCTCCACGTCCAAGGTCAGAGCGGCGAGGAGAGCGCGCGCTCAGCCGTCGACGCAAGTACGCCGCAGACGAAATAAGGGAGCGGTAGAACGACATGCACGCTTTCGGATTCGCAACTCATAAGAAGTGCTTAGGTGTACCTCGAGCCTTTTTTTTTTCGACATTTCAGATGAAAGCAGGTGCGGTGGTATTTTTTTCCCGTGGAGGATCTACACGAAGTTCACCCCATAAGCTGACAGTTATGTGCAAGTTACAAGCTCGTTGAACTAGTCAAGCGTCCATCTGTCGCCAAGTGATCACGCTCTTGCCAATACCCGCGCGCTAAAAACGGAATGAGGTAATGAAATGGAGGCGGTTGATTGATTCGCATAGCACCCATCACCATGTCAGCTTGAACTAGAGTCACTAAATATAACGACGGTCCCGGATGCAACAAACAAGGTTACTCACTTTTTTGCGATTCCATTTGACGTTGAAATAGTAATGACAAACGTGACAAGTCAATTTCTTCTTCTGAAATATTTGCGTTGTCACGCAATTTCTATGTGCGTGATTCAAGGAACCTGCAAAAGAAATATAAGATCCCTGCAGCCAAACTAAGGGATTAAGAGCGTGACGGTGGTCTGCGCACTCTAAATATGAATACATTGAAGGATCAATACGGCTCAATGAACGAATACGGCTGAACCTTCTGGATGGAGCAGCGGCTTGTGCCACGTAACTAATTATGGAGCGCAGCTCGTAGGCGCCCGTTTCCGTGTTTCGCGGCGTCGGCGTCGCCGTCGGCGTTGGCGTCGGCGTAACCGCACTAAATTTAGCGGGAAAATTAACGTCACGTGACCTCGACACGAATTTAATTCTTCGCTAAATTTAGCGAAAATTTAATTGGCGTGGAGGTCATGTGATGTTAATTTTCCCGCTAAATCTAGCGGAGAACCTGAATTTGTTCATAGGTTACGTGACACCAAGTCATGTGACGTCATTTTCCCGCTGAATCTAGGGGGGAACTGAATTGGTGTTGAGGTCACGTGGCGTCGATTTTTCAGCTAAATTTAGCGGGGAAACAGTGGGAGGAGGGGAGGTATGGAGGGGGAGAGGGTAGGGAGGGGGAGGGTGGGAAGTTACGCAGGTGGAGGGGGGGAGTGTACGGAGTAGGAGAGGAGGAGGGAGGGTACGGAGGTGGAGGAGGGGCATACCCTCCCTTCCGTACCCTCCCCGCCTCCTCCTCTAGATCTGCGTCTGGTCTCGCGTTAGAGATTTGTAAACGTCTTTTATTTTTTTGTTTTTAATTTAGCACTCAATGCTTATTTATATGTAAGCATAATGTTGAAAGATTGAATAGCGTAAGTAATTAAAATTGAGATCCGCGCGAAGGTCTGAAGTAGTGCCAACAACAAAGCCAGCTGTGACCCACATGACGAATTGTTGGCTGCAAGCGTTTTTAGGCTGTTTTGCATTCCTGTATTCCTATTGTCGCGAAGTTATGCCTTCGCGGCTTTGTTTTTTTAGTTTTGCTTTGTTTTGGGGCCCTTCCGCGGGTCCCCCTGACCGCGAGGCGGATGAGGGCTTTCCCTCAAAGTAATTCACGAAGAACCCCGCTCCGGGTGTCAAGTGACACGGTCCGTGTCTTCCTTTGACATGTTTACGGCCCCCGGGTCCACGGACCGTTCTTCTTGAAGCTCTGGTCGTCGGTAGCTGTTAACCCAAAAGAGCCAGGTTCGAGGAATTTTGGAATGGTTACCACGTGTTAAGTGGGGTTTGTGTTTGGTGCCATTTAGATTTGTTTTGTTTTTATGCATTTGCGTACTTTCTTTTGGTTACTGACTTTTTATGTACGCGCCTGGTCTTGTTATAGTGCCTTCGTACGTGCTTTGTTTTTGTTTTAACTAATGTTATGAACTTTGTTCGAAATGTGTTTTTTCTTGTCTATGCGCTAGTTTCTGTCATGCTGATGTTTACTTTGGGCTCCGCGCCTTTTGATTGGTGCTAAGAAAACCCCTCTTGATTGGTCCTTACAAATTGGTCTGATTGGTGGACTGGAGGACCCCAGAATGCTGCTGAACCCAATATAAGCGGCCACCGAAGGGCCATAAGGGACTTGGCTCCCGGATACCAAGCCTTGGACATCTCCCTGCCTCTGGAAACCAACCTGTACGTCCGACCCCCCTTCGGCTGTGGAGTCGTCCGCCCGCTAGCTCGCAAACTTGGGACCCCTTACAGCTGTGGAGGAGTTCGGCTCGCCCGCCTTTGTGGAACCTTGTTTGTCGAGTTTGGCTGTGGTCGGGGCCCCCGCTGAGGGGGTGTGTGGTCAAGGAGGACGGCAGGGAAAGTTTCCTTAGGTTAGGATTATTCCCCCAACATTCATTGACGAACTGTCTATATTCGTTACCAAAGAGTCTATTTCATATTCGTTAAATAAACCGTAATTTGTTAACATCCGTATCGTTCATCAACGGAGAAGAAGACACCTAGTATTTTTTTTCGTTACACTATTATAGACGTTTGCAAGTACGGCCTCTGGGCGCCGCCACCTTGCTGCTGATGTGGGTAGATCATCTAATAGTCAAGCATTGCTGAGGCGCGTACCCACGGCCTCCGCAATGCTTGACTATCAGACGATCTACACCACACCATCAGCAAGAGGGCGGCGTCCAGAGGCCATACTTACAAAACGCAGGGAACGACGTATTACATACACGCTTCTTGCATCGTGATTGGCTCTTGGCCTTTTTTATTGGCTCATGACGCAATCTGATTGGTTGCGGAGCGATAATGAGATGCCCCAGGCTCGCCACGCCTCGAGCTCCCGTCAGTGCCTCTCGCAAGTGCCCCAACAGGAAGGCTGCGGCCATAATAGGGTGACTTAAATGAGCAGGCACAACTAAATCTGGGCCATGCTGTTTGTTAACAGCACGTTGACCTATACTCATTTCACCCGTAAGCTGACAGTGCGCTGGGATCTACGCGCTCGCATGCAGGAAAGATCAGCACCCTCCCTTTCATCACCTGATCCCGCTCTCTGCGCGGGGCGTGAGCGTGATCGCGCGGCAAAAGATAGACGTAATGTCTGGTCCTAGAGTAACTGAATAGAATAGAATAGTTGTCACAAAATACGAAACTTTAAGATACAATTCCCAAAGAAAACGCGTGTCATGCCGCTAAGTGGCCGGGAAGAAGCGATCAGAAGCTGGCTGGCCACAAGATGGTGACTAATCGCGTAGAGCTAGTCCGTTGTCGGCAAAGCACTAAAGAAAGCGAATGCGGAATTCTGACACAGCATTCATTGACACCAAGTGGTCCTACGAGCACGTAGCTTCCACCGCGCTGTCAGCTTAGAGGTGAACTGTACGTGTCCGTTGCGAGACGCAACAAGACGCGTTCGCGGTGACGCCTCGTGGATCAATCGTACTCTGTTCACACTAAAGGGCTGTTTATACTCCGACGTCGAGCGCAGTGAACGCAGCGTAGCGCAGAACGCGCGCCTTTCATTGGCCGGCAAGCAGGAACTCGATATCTGCGACCAATCAGTATCTGTGCGCGCTGCGCTACGCCACGCCCGTCGACGTTACGTTGGAGTATAAATGTACCTTTAGGCTGAGACAGCGGCCTAAGCTCCAAGTGCGAGCTTGCCCGCGCTCTATGCTTTGAGAAGTGCCTTTCTAGGGCGAGCTCTGGTTTTCAGGGAGAACGTTTTAAAGCCGCAATATCGTGCTCTCGCGCTTGTAGCCTTTTCTGCAATCTCAACTTAAGGGTGAACGGAATATAGCGATGACTTTCGAGTAGAGAGGAGCAGACCGTGCCTTATATGGAAATCTCTTTTTGTACATAGTTCGATAGACAAGCCAAATACTTTACTAGAAGGAATACATCATACACCGCTCATTTGCATTAGACGGTGCGCCACTGCCCCAATTTCTCCCCTGGCGGTGGACGGCTCGCCGCGCCGGGAAAAAAAAACATCCTTTTGCTCTAAAAAGGCTTAGGGAACAAACTATAACGAATATGGAACAAACACTTGCATCGACCGAACGGCCCGCGGCGCGCCCTTTGCCACCGGCGGCGAATGCTTGGTAACCGCGACTTCCAGTAGGTGGCGCCTCCCACCACTTCAAATTCAATGCAGAAAAACCCAAGGTTTCTGGTCATCCAGCCATTCAAACCGCACTGAACCTGTCCGCGCCTAGGCCATTGTGTTATTTTGGAGTAGGATGCATTCCCTTTTGTAAAGTATTTGGACAAGCCTCGTGAAGACAGGCCCATGGTTGCCATACTGCTGCCCAAAGAAAGCGTTTTTCACCCAAGGTTGCCGGACTAGCTCCTGAAGAGTGGCATTCTTTCAGGCGCACATCAGCCGGAGACATCCGTTCCGGGCATTTTAAATACGGAGGTAAGGAAGTCAATGTAGCGCCAAGCAGGACGCTGCAATTACCCTTGCAGTTGCACGGTGATATCATGTTCCTCTGGTTGTCTATGCCCAAGCAGAAACGACACGCTTGCATCGACGGTTGGTCAGGCGACACCGATCCGCTCCCGGTGACAGGGTCTCGCCAGACGGTGTCGCTTTCTTTGTCATCTTCGTCGTCCTTCCCAGCGACGTCTACGGACGTCCTCCCCAAAGTCTTCAGACTGGGTCTCTCCGGTGGCCAAGTAACAGCTAAAACAGGGCATCATAACAAAAAAAAAAAAAAAACGTGAGGAGTTTTTTTTTTTTTAAGATTTTGTTAAATACTTGGCTTATTCGATTTGCCTGCACCAGCCTGCATCGGTGCGGAAAACTGCAGGGGAATGTACTTCCGGTTGTGTTTTTAGGTATGTTGCACTCGTAATTTGAATGCGGCGGTGTGCACCAAGTGCAGCTGGTGCAGGAGGTGCACGTAAATCTTACGCAGCAACTGTTTTCAGGTAATCCCTCTGCTTCACTGACCAAGGTTTTCTTCTCTTCTTTTTTGTTTTGTATCTTTGAAACCGGAGTGATGCTCAAGCATGACAGCGCCCATTGTTATCAAGTGCAAGAGATATTCGTTCATTCTTAGTTCCGTTCGCTAACTGTTACAGGAAACACGGGAGAAAATATCGAACAGGGTTAACCTCCTGCACATGCTCGCCCGATGACAGCCCTCGGGAAGTTGAATAAAAAAAAAAACTAAAAGTTGTTCGATCCCGCCGAACACATTACGATTTTGGTTGGCTTTACAGTGGCCAGTGTGGCCACGTTTATTATGAAACAAAACAACTCAACAGTGAGTTAAAATTCCAAAATTAAACCCCATACTTTTGTCCCTAGTCTCCCAAAATCGAATCGAAGCCAATCCCGGGGAATCCTTTCGGCACTCCTTTTGTAGGCTTGTAAGAGCCTCCTTTCCCCTCAGGGACCAATCAATCCCTTCAAATTTCATCACTCCCACGTAGTACACTGTTGCCCAATGGTCGGCGAGCTGTCAGCCTGGCGCTCCAACCGCCAAATCTAAATTTCTTCTAGAGTCGTACCCTGCATTTTTCCCAGTCTGGCTGGCGCTAACAGCTAAATTATTACACCGGGCAAACAGCGACAATTTGACACTAAGCGGCGAAGCCATCTATACACAGTCACACTCGGTGAAAAGCCGCAAGCAGCTCTAAGTTGAGGGTTCTCCCCGCACCACCTCCCGAAACCCGAGACGTTTCTTAACGACCGCGAGGGAGCTCTCCCGCCTCGGCCGCGATGCCCCCGCAAAATGCTCCCTTCAAAACGCCAACACCAACATAAAAAGGTTAAAAAAAAAAAAAAAAAAATGCCGACGCAACTCTGGAAAGATAAACTTTTATAACAAAAAACACCTTAATTAATAAGCAGGAGTCTACATACCATGTCTATATCTGGTTTCAAAGATGCCAGGATTTCTCACGAGTTTGTTTTCTTTTTTCATACTTTGGTATGTTTTCGCGCTGCCTAAGTGTATATATACTGGGTAAAAACCAAGTAAACGATCAGTTGATAGCCAGGGGGGCTATGTTGCGCTTTTTGGACTCCCAGGAGACTAGGGAGAGGGAAGTGACGTCAACAACGCAGCAAATGCAGATTGGATGTTGATTTTGTTTTCTTCTGTCAACATCCAATCTGCGTTTCTCTAGTCGTTGACCTCACTTCCCTCTTCCAAGTCTCCTGGGAGTCCAAAAAGCGCAACATAGCACCCCAGGGCTGAGTCCCGTCCCTTCTTGTTCTTCGCCCTTGTCCAGCTGCGCTGTTTTTACCTCAAGACTCACTACACCACGCAGTGTAGTGGCTATCTGAATCTCCATCTGAACTCTACGTGCTCCAGGCTGTGGTGTGCAGTTACACTCAACCATTGATATCACACACACACATACACGCACGCACAACTGTGTCAGAGGTCAGCACTGCCTTTTGTTAATATGCCCATCTCCACAACAATGCCAACGAAAAAGCGACATCGGCGCGTTTTTGTTCTTAAACAGAATATTGACAACGTTTATCGCATTCGTTGGTGTCCCGAATGAGGACTTTCCGTCCCACTTGATGGCAGCCGTTTAACCCTAACACAAAAAAAAAGATCAACAAAAACTGGCGATAAACTGGTGCTAACGGTATCGAACAACGATTACAATTGCGCTGCAAAACGATGCTAAGCTTGCCTGAAACAGCGCGTCCGGAGTCTCGGTCACCAAGGTCTTCATTCTGAACCAAGTTTGCCATGACCGTGACACGCAAACGTGGGGGGTCCTCTTACGTATAGGACGAGCGTTCAGATTGCGCCAGTACGAGCCTGCAGCCGGCTCTTTTCAATATAAGCGCACTTCATCTTCTCTCAAGAACGCTCCATTGAGCCAATCTATATCAGGGAGCTCGTGAAGCGAAAGCTCGCGCTGCGGAACCCGGAATCCTGGGTTCAGTCAATAACACCTAAAAGGCAAGGCTTGCACCCTTCTTCCTCATCACTGATGATGATGATGATGATGCGGCTGTTCCCTTCAGATCGGGCGGGCTTGAGCATTATTCATGCCCAAGCCTGGGGGCATTTGCGTGTTATTGCCCCCTAAGGTAGATCTTTTTCTATCAGTCCTCTAATCGTCTCTTGGTTTCCTCGACAGACGGCCTATGTGGGCCGCTGGAGGCCGTAGTCTCGTTCGAGGCAGGCCTGTTCGCTGGTGCGGCTGGCCTAACCTCAATGGTTTGGTGTCCATCTCTAGAAACAGTGAAGCACAATACTTCGGCAAGCTCCATGGGGCTTTGAAGGTCTCGGTCGTTTTCTCGTGTCCGGGTTGGCCGGAGTCCTGCACATTCCAGTACAATGTGTCCTACTGTTTTATCGTGGGCCCCGCACACCCCGCACACCCGGCACACGCTCGTGGACACGGTGGAATCAAAGTGTAGTCTGTAAAGGGCCGCCCACACTAGAGAGAAAACGCGAAAACGACTGCGAGAAACCAGGACATCCGTGCTGCTTATATCGCGTGCCAAGATGATTCCTTGAATAGGTGAGCGGCGTTTGACAACTTCCGGTTCCTTAGGAAATTTTGTTTCACTAGTGGCAAGCGACCACAATGAGCTGCAAGCCTGTGCAAGCATAATTATGAAACCTCCAGACTGTAGTTTTCAGAACCATACTTAGACAGCCTTGCAGATGATCGTCATCGTTTGTCAAAAAGCTAAACAAAAATTCCTAAGGAACCGGAAGTGGCCAAACGCCGCTCACCTTCATACGAAGCACAGCTGTGCCGGTTTCTCGCAGTCGTTTTCGCGTTTTCTCGCTAGTGTGGGCGGCTCTTAAGACAGAGTCCTTAGTGCCCCGGCTCGTGCCTCAAATAGCAGACGACTACCCAGGCCATTATCGTATAGCGGCGAGATGTTTTGGTGGCGCCCTCCTGTGGTTCCCCCTTGTGACGTCATTACCTTGCAAACAACAAGTTCGATGGTGTTTGTTATTAGCATGGTGGAAGCTTGAAATCATTGCGCTCTCAAAGAAACACGGCCAACACCGTCAAAATTAAAGTTCTTTCATTCCTCTTATTTCCGTCGATGATAAATCCCCTTTCCGACGTCATAGTCAGCGTTCGGCCAATCGTGGAAGGCCGACCACAGCGACGCTTTCGGTCGCGCACGGGGCTAATAGCCTAGCCTCCGAGCCGATGGCCCTCTTGTTTGCAACGTACACATCGAGCGTAGTCTTCGATTGGGCATCTTTGAGCCACTGCTGTTTTTCCTGGTCGCGAACCTTTTCCCGGACCTCTCTCTCCCATTCCGAGGCCGACGACGCTTGGACATGTGGTCAGCAAAAAAACCGTACCCGCTTTCGAGCTGGTATAGGCGTTTCTGCCAGCGGGTCTGCAGCCCAGTCAGTTGAGTGTTCTTGAACAGCCTTTTGGCCCACGGGCAGGTGTCCATGTGTCGGAGGCGTCCGTCGTAGGCGGACGCCTCCGACATATGAACACCGACATATAAAAACCCAAAAAAAGAAAAACACGCACACACACTTTTACGCAATTGTTTTTCCTAAGAAAAAAGAAAAGCGTTTCATACTTTTCAGAATGAAAAAAAAGAAAATACATTCATAGTCACAATTATTCTTAGATTTACTTACACGATCACTCCCGCCCCCCCCTCCCCCCCCCCCCCAAAAAAAAAAACAACAACAAAAATGCATGTGGTTTGGTGAAAACACGTACAGAGCGCGACACTGTTAGCGCGAACAAGCGATCGTCGGTTTTTCCAGTTTTTCTCTTTGAAACCAAGGGATGTCATCCAAGTTATTATTTCTACGGAAAGAGCTCATTTAGTTGTATAATCTAAGCGATAAAATTTCGTCCAAAAATTCGCCGATGTTGTGTTCGCGCCAACAGTGTCGCGATGTGTACATCTGCTGGCAACACGGCTGCAGCGCTCGGTTTTTCTGCGTGGTTTCATTCCCGTGATGGCCGAATCATGTGCTTCGCTGCTTGCCTCATCGAGTCGCTTCAAGACGTCCTTTCGGAAAGGCACGTTTGGACGTCAGGCGCAACAGGTCGTAATGAATGTCTACTTTCAAATTCGGCAAGAGACTCCGGCCGCGTCGTACCGCGAAGTTGTCAAACGAACATCCGTACTGACAGGCGTCGGACAGTCAACGATCTTCTCGTGGAAGCAGCTCGCTCTGTCAACGCCAACAAAACCTAACGGTGCGTGTTCGCTGCCATCCCCGAGGCGACCCAAGAAGAGAACGTCTCCGGCAGTTCCGAAACCTCTGCACTCATTTCATCTTCAAGCGCTCAGAGGCATCATTCACGGCTACTTCCGGAAGAGCGCGTCTTACTGAAAGTAAGACGCGTTCCTGATTGAGTATTTCACGAGTTTGCTGCGTGTTATTCAGGTTCAGCGACCGTGTACTGTGCATACTAAAGTCGCAAGCATGCGAGCGAAGCCAAAGTTAGAAATACGAGATCGCACACCGTGGGTTTGCTCGGACACGCGCTCGCGCAGTGCAAGCTGTGTTTCATACTTCATGCTCGTGCCCGTAGCATTCTCTCCGCTCGCTCTTGTGGTCAAACGCAGCACAACAATAGCCGAAAATAATATGAATGAGTGCACTGGACCCGAAGTATAAAAAAAAAAAAGAAATGGTGCAAACGGGGTTCTGACTAAGTTTGATGTAGGCAACGCTTCATCATCGACTCTACTCTGAACCACGCAAGATTTGGTTTTGCCTCTCATTAGTCCTCTGTACATGACAGGAATGAGAAAAAAGAAATGCTGTATTTCAGTTCGCATAAATAAACTATATCGCAGAAAGCTGAAAGCATGCCAGAGGTGATAGGATGCAAACATTGAAGAACAAATATCCATGAGAGATTCCGATCATGGAAAGAAACAGAGAGAACGCGTTTTTGCATCACATTGCACAAATTGAGCAATCGGGATAACAAAATAATTGTGAAATTAGCCCTCACTTCGATTTTAAAACTAAGGGCTCATTTTGCAGCAATTTCTTTGTTATTGCGCCAGATGGCACCATTCGTGCGATGTGACGCAAACGAGATACTGTATGTTCAACCTGTTCCTTTTTAAGGTCGGGCCCCTCATAGGTGTTTCTTTTCTATCTTTTAGCTTTTGATACAGGTAACGTCATGTCCTCAAGCTTTTACATCCCGTCATCACCGCAGGCATCATATTTTAGAATACTTCCAACTTTTTGTGATGCATAGTTTATTTATGTACGCTGAAAAACAGCGTTTAAGTTTGTCTTTGAGACCAGGTAGTATACATGAAGACGTGTCTCATGTCCAAATGTTTGGGAATCAGATCGACCTAGTTTTGTTGTCAAAACTGCACGACGTGACTTTTGTTTTTCTAATTCCTCGTGCAGGTCTTAGAGATGTCCACGGCGATGCTTCTTTCCCCAAGGTTAGCCGATCTACTCAGTGGAGAGCACTGCAGAATCTAGGCTTCGTTTCAAGAAGCTTGGTCGGAGTTCCACCCCGCTATAGCGAACAGACCTTATTCTGTGGCGTGCACAGCACATGCGGGCAATCAAAGCATACAGAGCAGAAGGGCGGCCCATCTCTTTCCTGGATGAAACGTGGGCAAATGCAGGACGCACTCGCTCGAAAGTGTTGAAAGATGCAACCGTGAAGGCACCGAGAGACGTATACAATAGAGGTCTGGGTCAGCCTTGGACTCAAGAATCCATCCGGGAAGGGAGGACGCGTCATCATCCTACACACTGGCTAGTGATGAATGCTTCCTGCAAGGCGCAGCTGAAGTGTTCCGGGCCAAGAAGGGCACCGGTGACTATCATCAGGAAATGGACGGCATGCGATTCGAGAAGTGGTTCACAGAGAAGTTGTTGCCCAACATCAAGGCCCACAGCGTGATTTTCATGGACAGCGCTTCTTATCACTCCGTTAAGGTCTATGCCTCTCCGAGCAGCAGCACGCTGATGAAGGTTGTGCAAGACTTGCTCACGCTGCATGGAGTTACTTGGGACTTTACAATGTTGAAAGTAGAGCTGCTAAACCTTGTGAAAATGGAGAGAGTCAAAAGGCCGGAACTGGAGAAACGTCGCGTGGACGCAATAGCAGCATGGACAGGTGGTTCTTCGTCTGCCACCTTATTATTGTGAGCTCAATCTGATTTAGCTAGTGTGGAGTCAAGTTAAGGGCTAAATCGCAAGCCAGAATGTCACCTTCAAGCTTGTGGATGTGGAAGCGCTGACCCCAGTCGCTCTCCAGCAAGTGACTGCAGAGAAATGGTCAAGCTATGTACAGTGCTCCCCAAACTTTACGCCGCCACTGGGTTCCCAAACATTGAGCCCGCGTCGGCTACTAACTGTTAAATTTGTCACCAAAACGTTGGGGATGCCTTCTCAGGATGGGATCGAAATCGGGAACCCAAACATTCTTGAGGTAGTTCAATTAGCCGCCGCAGGGATTGTCATAAACGGCAAATACCATGACGGCGTTAAGTTTGAGGCGCACTTAAGGCTGCGGTCCCACGGCGGCCATGAAAAATGACAATATGTGCCCTTGTTTGCAGCGCGATTCTGACACTTAGTCACTACCTAAAAATAATATACCTAAAAATATTTACTCATGTCACATTATAGAATAGGCAATGGGCCTCATTTGGATATATTATATATATTTCTGAACCAAAAAGCGAGATCGGGGAGGATCTGCAAATATTGGTGTTTTTGGTCATACATGGTTTGGTAGTACAAATGGGGAGAGTTTACCGTTAGAGAAATTTGCTCCAAAATTTCATGGTTTGTAGATAAAGAGTGTTTTCTTTGCACAGCGTGGCCCTTTTTTTCATTTCTATTTAGTTTCGGAAATTGACCTCTCGGAAAATTAACTTTACGGAAGCATATTCACGAGCTATTTTCTGGACAACTGTGGCATATTTGTTTCTGAAACTTCTTATAGCTATTGATATATAAAACCTACAAACGTGTGTTAAATTTAATTAGGATTGACGTATAAATTTTGCTGTAAGACTCGCGTAAAAACCAATGAAAATGGTAAAATCAGACTAACATCGTTTGGTAGTACGAATGCACCGGTAGGGGTTGTCAACACAATTGATCAACCTCTTATGCAGAGACAATTAAATATGTGCTATTTTGCATAGCGAAGCCCTTTTTCGCAATTTCGCATTTGGTTTCTCTAAAAAAAATTCATAAAGTTCAGGCAAAATTGCATAGCCTCCTTCTTAGACACAATAAATAACATTTGTCTATATTTATACTATTCGATGGGTTATCATGTTGTCATAAAGAAGAGTTAATATCTGATATGCAAAATAGAAGCTTTTGTTTTCAGTAAACATCTCTAATTTTTGTTTGAGGATGGACACAAACATGATTGCCGGTTCTTTATATGTGCTTTTATGGACATGAAACAGATTTATTGGCATCTAATAATATTTATTGTATGAAATAGATAAACATTGCGATGTATTAGACTTTCACAATGATCTTGCTTTGGTTTCTTGATAGGTGTGGAGCTTAGTTAGTTTTAAAAACAATTAAAAACTGTTTGGGTGTTTTATTCCGCTACCTGCCGGATGTCAGACAAACTGCTGATTTCAAAAGTTCAAGAAATTTCGAGG